>CAKASE010000044.1:1200000-2400000 GCA_916720795.1 Danaus chrysippus
AAAAAGTAATCGACGGAAGGAATTAATGTCCCGTCACTAACTTAGGAAGTCGCCTCTGACTTTTAAAAATCTCTCTTTCTTAATTTTTACATCATTTCAAGGTGTTATATATCTAGTGTTGCAAGTTGAGGTATCGATAGAAAAAATATTTAAAGTGTTCCTTAAAATATTGTTCATTTAGTTCAAATCTATTTCAATCGTTCATATTTTATATAGATACTTGTATTGATTAATGAGTTTTTATTCGATTCATTCTTTAATCAAAAATAATAAAAAAATACTAAAAATATCATCAAAAGTAATACTTGATAATTAAGAGATTATAGAAATATATACTACAAAATAATTGTTAGAATATTAAATATGAATTATAGTTTCAGTGTTGCCAATATCGACAACCACGTCCCCGACATCCCTACACGTCTGCCAACCTATTAATAATTCGCGGTTGGAAAAGTTTTAAAAGTGTTTTCCTCCACCTTGTGTCGGCTCAACATTAATTACTTCGACCTGATGATATTCACGAAGTAAAAGTACTAAACACTTCATTATTTAATCAAATACACATTTTTTTTACGTTTTTTGTTTCTAATTCAAATCTATATAGTACATTTGGACTTATGTAAGTGTATACATGCTTCCAAAATTATTGAATAATATAAAAATATTAAAAAGCAGGTCCATTTCGCTGGTGTTTCCTTAATTTCCTCATTTACTTAATGTCACAAGCATTTCCTGGAGTGAAAATTAAATATACGCAAAACAAATACTATTGTAATCATAATAAGGTAAATTAAACCTTATTTCTTTGTATTAAAGCTGTATTCGTCAGTATTTGTGGTGTTGTAAATATGCGGTGTGGTTGTGACAGTTTGGCGAGGTGCTCTGGAAGGTGTCAATGGGATCTTAAAGTTATAAGAAACCAGGAGAATCCATTGTTAGAACAATTTCGAATGAGAAGCAAAAAAATATACGTTTGATATTTCAATGAAGTATAATTTTATGTTAACGACAACAGACATTGAGTAAATATTTTCATTAAATAATTAATTTCTTTTGCTTTTGATTCCTTTTATTGCTTTTAATGATCGAACTTAAATGTATGTATGTAAATAATGGAAAAGCATCTCTCTTATAATGTGCTTGTAATGTGAAGTAGGTAATATTAGCCAAATACCTATAGTAAAAGAAAATATCGAATTCAAAGTTCATATGCGGTTATTCTAGAGCTATCACTTTAACATATAATGCCTTATATGTTCTAATCTATTGTTAAATTGTGTTTCATAAAGTTAGTAGCGTGTATTCCCAAAAGTATCAACTTTTTTCTTCTATCAAAGTTTAGATGACTTAAAAAACTGCAAACTACATAAGGTAGCCATTTTGCGTCCATCAAAACAGACGCCTGAAGCGCTTCCGGCCGCTAACAACATCCTGCAGCGAGTTTCGAAGTTTCTCGAACTTAGCGAAGCAGGTGCTGGTTTCGGATAAAAATTTCCACCTTTTGTTGGCGAAATCTTTTATGAGAATAAGTTTTAAGATGGATCTGTTTTATGGAGAATTATTGTCGCTCAAGTAATACGCCGAGGGAAAGTTTAACGCTGTATTTTCAGAATTTTATCACCCTTCAAGTTATTATGTTTAAATATCTTATACATCCGCTGAACAAGTTTGGAACATTATGTTATATTTGATGAAGTAGATGCTTGTGTGGTTGAATTACTCTTATTAAACTATGAATTATCAGGATGAAAGTGAATACCGGTTGTATAAAAAAAAAGCTTCTCCATTAAAACCCGTTCAATGTTAATAATATAGTAATATTAAATAACTATCACTGAAATACAATTACTAGTGTGAAGTGATCGAGACAGACATTCATCTATCAGCCATCATAAGGCCGGCTTTACTCTAATCTGACGTCTGTACATTAAACAACAATTTAGACTCAGGTATTATAATAAATCTTCCATTCCACCCCAACCCACCCGGAGCCATCCGATACTTCATTGATTGGGGTAAAATAGACATTATTGTGTAGCGATAAGATCCTCGATGTTTCGGTAATTGTGTGTTATGGTCGGGGCAGGCCGGGGCAGGCCGGGGCAGGCCGGGGCAGGCCGGGGCGGACCGGTGTATGGCAGGAGATATTAATCCGTCAAATCGTGATTAGATTCGGTGGCACGGACTAATATATTCGAAGGTGTCAGGTTTAGTGATGTATTGTGTATTAGCGATAATTGTTCAGACAAACTACAGTGTAACAGATTATTATTTAATTAAAGCTTTATCTCATTAAATTATCTTTTATTTAAATAAAATCAAATCATTCATTTGTTTCGCAATCTATTGTTAATAGGAATTACTATTGTGGTTGTATAAAATCTGAATGTGATATTTTAGTGTTGTCAACAAGGCGACCCTCATAAAACATCGATATATCGATAATCAGGTAAGTCCACAGCGTCCCTGCGAGCCGTCGATAGACTCGGTTCGTGCCGCGGCAAGCGTACGATGTCTTAGCAACACCTTCGCTTACCAATAACTTATATAAGTAACGTTCCACGTCGTAATGTTTAGGCGTGTTGTTTATATTACAATCACAGTACATATCGGAAACAAGCCACAAATGTATGCTATATTTGGCGGGAATTAGCAAAAAACTTAAAAAAAATACTATTCGAATACTTAAACATATACCTACCACAATTAAAATAAGAATGAGTTCCTATGCTCTCAGCTTCATACATTTACACAATGTTACCAGAATTTATGAAGAATATATTTATTATCTAAATCAGAAGGTAAAATATTTGCGTACTTCAATGAGAACAACCTCCTTCGTCCTCTAACCTTATTTTCTATTGGAAGCAGTTGATAATACAAAGCTGACAAAAGGCGAACAATAGACAAGTCCCGTCAGTAATCGGCTCAGACAGTCAGGTGGAGAGCGCTGTACAGCGTATTTTAATTTGCAACTAATTTCCGACGCTTAGCAGTTAAAGCGGATTGCAAAGTTGGTAATTACGGAAAAGTTCCATGAACTGTGAGCTTCAAGTTTTTTGGAATTTGAAAATTTTACGACAAATCGTCGTTCTAATACCGACGATGTCATAAAAATCGTTAAATTACACATAAACTTGGTTGACACGAATTCATTACCGCCATAATGGAATCTATCTAGTAATTAGACGTTGTAATGAATGTAATATAATCTGTGTTATTATATACTCTGTATTGAAACCTGTACACCCACAGAGATACAAATTTATTATAATTACAGATCTCGGCGGCTGTAGGTGTAACCTCTGCTTTGATGTAACCCTGTGATCCGGTGAAATTATAGCGTTTGATTACGGGCGACACTCCATGACGCCGTACCTACGATCTGAGGCTCAATTAAGGTTACTGTTGACTCATTGAGGTGACTCAAATACTAGCAATTTGTCTTTTAAATAGCATACTTTTTTCTGATATACCTCGTGTGTTTTATTTATATTATTGCTAGGAGTAATCTGACGTTTAAAGATAAGACGTTTGAAGGGATAAAAGCCACTGATCTACCTCTTGTAAATTTAATTTAGTAATAAAAATATTTATCAAAAACGCGAATTGAATATCGTGTAGTGATGTAAATTAAAAATAACAGCTAAAACATCTTTCATTATTTTAATATATCAAATCAAAATTGATAACAAAGTTCTGAAATGTTGATTGTATTAGATACATTATAAACTTTAAACAAAGAAGTCATTACTTACTATGTAACGTTTTTAATTAATTGTCATAAAATACACCGTCGTAATATTTACAAGTATCCACTTGAACACCTCAAGGGACGTATGAAACTCAGTAGCAGTCAGCAGGTGTAAACAAACATTTATAAAGCTAACATCGTACTCTAGAGACGAACTGAACTACACGATACTTCGTGTGATTCCCACATTCCATTACATTGAATAAAATAGACTTAAATCAACACAAAACTAAGAACATCTTCAATAAATACATAAAATCATATTGCTATTTATTAAAGTGTAAATCTGTAGCAAGCTTAGTCGACCAAAAAAATCGTTAACGTAGTCTTTAGTCCGAGATCGTTCCCCACTCGACGTGAGGAGTATCGGCGATTGAAAGCCGTTTAGACACAATCGCGCGCTAAGCACCTGTGGGCTGCACTTAACCCGTTTGCAAAGCGCTGACTACTTCGCCTCTTTTACGTGACAAGCTAGGGATGTAAGGCTGTATTCATTATTTAATGATGAATATTTACATCACTTCTATCGTACATTTAACTAAATATAAAAAAACAATATATCTTAGACGCTAAAACAACCATATCATCACAACTGACCTATTCGTCAGTATATGAAACAAAACCTCAAGTAATCTATTTAATACAAGCTTCATTAAGCTGATGATAATTTAACGTGCAATTAAATGCAACCAAAGAAGAGAGCATCCCACTTCAGGATAGAAAACAATTTAACTATTAATATATACCGAACAATGTTCATCAATATTTTACTAAATCGTAATATAAAACTATCGATAGTTTCGCCATCCCTACGTATCGAGTGGTGTTGTGCCGGCGGCCCTCGAGCACGCGCCCGCGAGTATCGATATCGATACTGGGGCAGTGGGCCAGGTGCTGTCTCATGCCCGTTAGTGACACGAGAGCTGTTTTTTATGCAAGGTGAGCTGATCTCAACATTCTACTTTCAGTATTAAACAGCTATCTTGAAATGACAAACTAACGTCACAGCTTGATATTTTGTAGTCGTTCAAAAACGTAGCTATTACATGAACAGGTTTTAATAAAATAATTATAAAATACTCAGTTATTAATCGTTGCGTAAATAAATACCTTTGACTATTTCAAGATATTCCAACATTTCAGTGTGAATGAATCTATAGAATAAAATGAAATTATATATTGTGATGTAAGTCTATAAAATACTCCTTGTATTTATATTAAAATTGATGGATATTCAAAATACATAGAATGTTTTCCCTTTCGTTGAAAAATTATTTTCAAGTGTCTATTTTTCTAGTCATCAATACATGTATTTTAGTTTTTCTTTTTGACTTTTCAGTTACTGAACAAATGTGATGAGATTCACATGTATTATTAAAAAACCAAAAGCTTTGTATCATGAGAATCTGAAGTGATTAAAATATATATATTTTAATCAAGTTTTAACACATACATCAATTAATCTGAATGAAAAGAAGACCAACGAGTATCATAGGGAGTATATATTGAAAATAAAACAAATGTATTATGGAAAATTTATTCGTGATTTCAGTAGTAATAAAATAAAAACTCTACTCTCGCCCACGTGACCGTGACGTAGTAAGGCACGCGACACACTCATACACCTTACACGGCTCATTAACATACACGCGGCTGGCTATGTGGTTGTTGCCTTAACATAATACATTTGATGACGTCATTATATTGTTTTAAAATTAAATATACGAATAATTACTATTGGATCATCGCAGAACAGCTTGAAGCAGGCGACACCACACATCCAACTGAATGTAACACAAAACGATCTACATAACTACATCATCTATACAAAATTAAAATTAATATAATATAAACTAAAACCGGCTTAAACACAAATTTAGAAATATCTGGACGGAAAAAATAAAAAGCTCCGATAATAGAAAAGAAATATAAAAAAATACTACATCTGTATACACGCTTATATTACCTAGATTAATTTGTAGGTGTCGTTATATGTAAATAAGAGACTTATTGAATAATATTCAAGCGATCGGCGGTCAATTAACACTTAATATATAAATGTGCTGAATTCGTGCGTTTATTGCTGATAGAGGTCATTGACCTTCATCATGTATATTTTGATTTATTCTGTCAATTAATGTAAATATCGATTATAATATTGAAAGCAGCCAAATGGCACTCGCGGGAGAAATATCGAGCAATCAGTTTGTTACAATTAAATATAATTCTCATGTACACTATTATTTGACTTTTACATACAAACATTGTATAAAATTAAAATAGAGTGCATATACAATAGCATAAATAAAAAATACAATCGAAAATTCTATCTGAACTAGATATATTGCGATTTATGTGATAATATATTTGTTAACCTCGTGTGTGAGGGAATGCTTGTGTTCCGCGAGCACATATACACATATATATGCATATATACATACATATATATATGTATGTATAATGTAAGCCGTACAATGAAGGTGATATGATGTCTCCAAACAGACGAGTCATATCTCAAGTATCAATGCTCGTCATATTATTTCGTATTGTCTTTTGTCGACTTGTAATGAGATTCAGGTCCTTGTATATTTCAAGTAGCGTGTGAACATTTCCGAGGCCATCAGTGGCAGGAGACCGTCAAGGCACTTCTTTATGTGCGTTCATATTACTCTAGTATTTAACGTGACTTCTCTTCTTAATGTTAACGTGACTTCTATAACATAGTGTCTCCTCTCCACTCCTTCCCTCTCCCTTCCTCTATATAAAGAACTCCCTCCTCTTAGTAACTCGGGCTCCTGTGGCGGCGGCCAGCGCAGCGTCGTCAGGTCCCGCGGCCCCCGCAGCGCCTCGCTCCTCCTGTCAGACATGTGATTTATGTTATAATTATAACAGAATAATACATTAAATCCTTCTACAACTCCCTTTATATGAGTCTATATATTTATCAATGTACAACTATTAAAATTTTAGTGTGTGTATTTACACACACTATACTCTGGCTTTCAATGGTATATATAGTACTAGCTTTTCGCCCGCAGCTTCCTCCGCGTGGAGTGTGGTTATATCGCGTTTCCAAGAGAACCTTTCAAAGTCTGGGATAAAAAGTATCCTATGTTCTTTCTCAAGGTCAACTCTATCTCTGTACCAAATTTCATTAAAATCAGTTCAGTGGTTTAGGCGTGAAAGCGTAACAGATAGACAGACAGACTACTTTTGCATTTATAATATTAGTAGGGATGGTTAAAATCTCATAATATTTCAGTGGTTAAAACTACCGTTTCATATTCTGGAAAATCTAGAAGATAGCTGTCATGTCATGACTACTTTATAATTGTACATTACACAATATTTACTGTCGTAAGGAAGTCGCTCTTGGAACATGAGGGATAAGGCAAAACAATGGGATTAAAATAAATAGTGAAAGAAATTAGGGCTTAGTTCAATCAACCATCTCTATGACTCGTTCGAGTTTGTATCATCACTATATACGGAGAATTAACAGTTTCTAATCCATAAATCTCTTCACTTCATATTAATAACGTAAGTTTAACTGAAACTAATATTTTCGGATTTACTACGCGTTTTTTATTTTTGATTATAAACCACATACTCCCGACGTTTCGGCTACTTTTCAGCAACCGTGATCACGCGAAGTAAAATCCGAAAATATTAGTTTCATTTAAATGAGTACTCGCGATAATCTTAGATCTCATTAAATAACGTAAGTTATTGAACGAGGGACTGAGAATAAGGTCTGATAGTACTTTTGAGACGTCCTACAATATTATATATGATTCTAAGGCGAGTGTCTATGTCCGTACCTGTGTGAGATACTCTCCCTTGTGTCGGGACAGCGCCCTCACTAACACCACGGCCACAGCTATCAACAGTAGGAACACGAACGCCAACACCGCTGGAATATAACACGTACGTTTAAGGTTAAATTAAAAAAATATTTAATATCCTCGCTGTAGTAGTAAATGTAGCAAGTCTATCATGTCCAGTGGCCCGTTTGTTAAAATTGTTATCTTGCAAATATTCCTTGCATCTCATTTTAAGTGAATGTAAAATTTTTATGAGAAATAAAGTTCTTTATACATATATACATACTGTACACACACTGACGGAAGGCTCTACATACACTGGTTGAGGTGATAGTCTCTACTGCCTTACAAGTTGAATTCAAGCAATTTAGCTCGATAATCCTACTAACATTATAATTGCGAAAGTTTGTGAGTGTGTGTGGATGTTTGTTACTTGTTCACGCTCAAACGGCCGAATCAATTTTTATAAAATTTTATATATAGGAAGCTGACGTCTGGGAATAACAAATAGGCTACTTTACATCCCGGCAATCCGCGGGTAACACCGCGGGGTACAGATAGTCATTTAATATAAGTATATAGTGTCCGTACTAGCTAGTATGGCCTCGTCGGTCCGGTGGAAGTCCAGGTCAGCGGCGAGGTCGGCGGGCGGCGGCGGACGGGTCTCGGGTATGACTGGCGGGTGAGTTACTGGCTCCACGCCGCAGAAGTCCTCGTGTAACGGGCCTGGGGATAAAGGACACAGGGTAGTTAGTATAATGAGAGCTCACAACTACTGTCTATGAAAAATGTACTGAAAAACATCACTGAACAGTTTACAATGCATCTCGTGCTGGGAAACATTATTTAACAAAGTGAAAGTACCGTGTTCAGACAGAACATGTTACAGTGACGTCACGCATGTTTGTACGTGTGTGTGTGTGTAGTATAGTGTATGTGTGTGTATGTATGGTGTATGTGTGTGTATGTATAGTGTGTGTGAGTGTGTTTGTATCCCTCAGTTCAGACAGAACATGTTACAGTGACGTCACCATGTTTGTATGTGTGTGTGTGCGTGTGTGTGCGCGTACCGCCGATGCTCCGCACGTTGGGCGGCGGGTCCTGCTGGAACAGCAGCTTGAGCGGGTAGATGTCGTCGAACTCCACGCGACTCACGCAGCCCACGAACCCCTCGGCCATGGAGTCGTTGCGGCCCACGTACATGTACTGGATGTTGTTGAACTGAGCGTCCGCCGACTCGCGGATGTTGAAGTGGTACTCCTGGCTCTCGTAGTTGTCCACCTGGAAATTGATACACACTTCATGGATCTAAGATTCTCACGAGTTTTATTCATTTAAATGATACTAATATTTTTTTGATAGACATAATACGCGACTTTATTTTTGATAAAAACTACATACTGATCGCGGTTGCTGAAAAGTAGCCGAATCGTCGAGAGTATGTAGTTTTAATCAAAAATAAAGTCGCGTAGTATATCCGAAAAATGTTAGTTTCATTTAAACTTCATGGATACTTCAGCATTTTGATTATTCTTAAAGACAAAAAGTTATATAATTGGAAATTCCTATTATTTGATTGTTCAATAATAAAGCGTAATTTCAATTATTAGGTGTAATCACAAAAACGAGTCTCGCTTCGTATCAATAGAGGCGAGGGTACAGATTATAACATTCTCTTTAGAGCCGTCGTAACTATCAGACCTTTTTGAAGTAAAGGTTTCGTCAAACCGTCAAACTAAAGTATTGGTGACGTCAATCTTTAAAACCAATGAAATGTATCTAATTCCAACATATTATCCTCTATACATACATTACATTGAAAATTATTTATTTAAATTTGAAACTATAACTTTATATTTGTAATTGTAGTAAACTCATTAGTAGTTATATTAGTTTATTCAAAAATATTTGCACGCCAACTTTGCAGAATATGTTAGACCACTGTAAATTTATGAAATACCTTTTTTAACCTATATTCCAGCAAATAAACTATGTATTATTATTATTTGTAGGTACCTGCAACACCATAGTAGCGCCGCTGTCCTTTCTAGAGAGCCGCACGTCGTGGTATTGTCCCAAGCCGAAGTGCTTCCCCTCGAAGATGATCTCCTGCCTCTCAAAACCGAAGTCGAACACCACGCGTAAGTGACCTGGCGACAAACGAAACATTTCTCACACTAATATTTAGACTTAATGAGATCTAAAACTTTAACGAGTATTCATGTAAATTAAACTAGTATTTTTAGAATTTTATTATTTTAAAAACTACATACTCCTGACATTCTGGTTATTTTTCAGCATCACGTGTCTGAAAAGTAACCAAAACGTCGGGAGTATGTTTAGAACTTATCAACAAGTATGTTTAGCTTGCTTAGAACCACAACTGTCAGTCGTCAAACTACTTACGTAGAGTTTCCAGTATTTCTTTAATTTCCACTCGTACTAGTATCAAGATTTAGTAATTTTGTAAAGGAAAGCTAGGCTAGCTAGGTAACTTGTAATATGAACATGATTGATGTTAAATCTACATTCAGTAACACCGTGAGTATTCTGCAGTATATTGTAGCTTTTATTTCACACAATTTTAAAGCTACTAAATTAGCTTATCGTTTGAGATAGTACAAGTCCGCATAACTAGCATTAGAAGCAGATTATAAGAAGAAAGTTTTTTCTGAAATATTTTCTATATTAATTAATGACTTTTATTTATTTTGTTCACAATTAGTAATTATTTAGTATCAGTGGCAGTACATTGAAGGCAGCCCTAGTAGGTTCTTTTCAAATTTGGTTAGGTAGGGAGAGGAGCTTGGACAGTGGAGGTGAGCATATAACGCGTTAGATAGGTTCCCTTAAACCTACACCTGGGTCGCAAGTCCCAGTCACTGTTGAAGCTCCTCTCACTACAACGATAGACCCGGCACCCGCACGGTGAATACATTGAATGCTGAGAAGTTTCGTCTCTTATTTAGTGTATTATTCCCGTACCTGAGTTGGACACCATGAGCGTGAGGTACTCCCCGGAGATGTTGGAGTAGAAGCCGAGCAGGAAGCCCTTGGGGTTGGTGGTGGTGAACCCCACGCGGATCTTCTCGTTGATGGTGGAGCGCCACGAGCCCAGGAAGTCGTACTTCACCATCGAGTTGGGACGCAGGTTCACGCCGATCTCTGACACACACACACACACATATATACACTCGGATATATTCATTAGTTAATATTAAACACTAGTTGTCCGCCCGCAGCTTCGCTTCGATTTCGGTTGTATCCCATTTCCAAGAGAACCTTTCAAAAGTCTGAGATAGTAACTATCCTATGTTCTTTCTCAAGGTCAATTCTATATCTGTACCAAATTTCATTAAAATCAGTTCAGTGGTTTAGACGTGAAAGCGTAACAGACAGACAGATAGTTACTTTCGCATTTATAGTATTAGTAGGGATTTGACGGACTGTGATGTAGATTTCAAAGTGATGTCAATGTGTCAAAGAAATTACAACACAATATAAGCATTGTCTAAAACGTTGTTTTCTTCGATAACTATGATTATATTTAGTTAGAGTAATACTACTTCATACTTCCTGTGGCTCTTGTCGTACCTCGATATTTTAATTATTTCATTCCGTACATCTTCGTATTTTCTAATTCATTTATATTTACTTTATTATTTATTTTTCTTTGCTAATAACTTCGTCAACAATTATTATTATACATACATTTTCTAAAGAACTTCTAGACACTCGAAGCGTGAACTAAAATAACTCGAATAACTTGTAATATTTGGTAACAACTAAAAAAACTTGTACAGCATGTCATATTTTTGGTAGGTCATATGATATAATAGTTTTCAAAGCACGTTATATTCACCGTCAGCACAGATGGGTCCTTTGAAGGCGGTCCAGCGACAGTCGCAGCTATACGAGTCGTATCGCTCCAGACATGTGCCGTTATTGAGGCAAGGAGACGACGAACACTTGCCCACGCAGCCTTCCGACACGCCGTACAGACCTATACACACACATACATACACAAACATTACGGACAGCTACTTGATGGGTAGTAGTCACCGTCATACAAAATATAAGGATTGTTGCGGAGAGAGAGAGAAAGACGGGGAAAAGATCAACTCTCACTCATCGGAAAAGCCATTAAAGGCTAGACGCCGATCTTCTATGAGTGAGTGGTACTTCCCCGGTCGAGCCAGCCCATGTTCGAACTGTATTTATGTGACCACAGCTAGGCTTTACCACTTTCAAATGTATATGACATATATAGAGTACTAGCTGCGCCCCGCGGTGTTATCCGCGGATTTCCGTATGTAAAGTAGCCCATGTGTTATTCCTGAACGTCAGCTTCCCGTTTACAAAATTTTATTAAAATCGGTTCAGCCGTTTGAGCGTGAAGAAGTAACAAACATACACACACTCACAAACTTTCGCAATTATAATATAAGTAGTATATAGAGCTTCTATCAGTGTAGTAATTATCATTCGTATGGTGGTACCTCTCCTTGCGTGTCCCCGCAGATCTACGGGTCGTCCGTTCAGTAACAGCGCCCTCATACAGCCCACGAACCCGTCCTTCCTATCAAGACTCGCCCCTAGTACTAGCGGGGTAGCGAGCTGCAGCGCGCGGACCGGCTCCTTGGCCGTTCTTATCTCGTTCTTTAAGGCTCCGTCCACAACCACGCGGGCCTCCTTCCTACATTACAAACGTTATTATTAGCATATGGGGGATTCTACATGAAAGTAAACCTTGATGTAATTTTTTAAAGTTTTTCTTTTTTTTTAATTATTATACAGGGTGACTGAGGAATTACTATCAATATTTAAGGAGAATACTCAGTACATGATTCTCAATCGAATTATGTTAAAAAATAGGTACTTAATTTTTGACCAAATTTTCGTATAAATAAATAAAGTGTGGACACGTTCCAAGTGTTCCAAGTGTGGACGCGTGCGGCGGCGTGCTGATACAACACCACGCCGCCGCACGCGTGTCAGTGTGTGTGTGTACCTAATCTGTAGGATGTTCACACGATGCGTAATTAATTACATAACTTTTGGTTAACTTTACTTAGAAGTTTATTAATATTTATGTTATATTAATTTTTATTTTGTCATATATGATCGTCAAATATCACGTCCTCAAGTATCGATAGTAATTCACCAGTCACCCTGTATATATCGATACAAAATACATACTTAAAATTGCACGAGACTTTAAAAAATATTAGTATATTAATATTTTTTTATTTTTTATTAAGTTGCAAACTTGATTAATAAATTTATTGCTGATTTGGATCTGGAAAGATGCAAAGCTGTCAAGCTGAGTGTTTAAAATGTATACCTTGATGCAGACCCAAGCTACTAAACTGACTCTCATGATGAAACTAGCATCCTAGCAAACTAGCATATCAAGAAATAAAAACTTATAAGTGACTCCTTGTACCAAGTAAATCGTACGTGTCCCACCCGTGACACACTTTATTTATTTTTTGTAAAAATATGTGTAAATAATAGAACATTATTTTCCATTCAAATGTAAAGTTTAGTTTATTGTCTCAAAGAAATATCGTAGTCTGCATTAAAAAGTTTTATCAACTAGCAGAGTTTTATTAAATATGATGCATGAGTAACAAGAATGTCACAACTTTGTCCCACCCGTGACAAACATTGATTGTCTTCTTTATTAAATTTTACATGGTGTTATTACCGTCTTTATTGTACCTATAAAAGTACATGGATAAATTTATTATATTCTATATAAACCAATTAGATATTATTGATACAATTAACGTAAATAAGCCACACACGCTGAAAATAGAGGTACAAGTGTTCCACCTGTGACAATAGAATGCCCCATATGCTCTCTCCTCAATGTATGTGAGCCAGTATAAGTTGAGCTCACCTGTTCCTCTCTATAGAGACGGAATGCCACTGATCATCGGCCAGCCTGTTGCTCGTTTCCACAGACACCCCGAGAGGCGTGTCTCCAACTTGGAACTGGAACTGCAGCTGATCTCCGCCGATGATGGATAACTTTATATAGTCTTGAGTACCCTGGAGCATTATTGTATAAGAAATTTTAAAGAAAATTTTTAGTCATCTCAATATTATTGGATTTAGAATAGAATCTACAATACACACAAAAAGCAATAACCAGATGACACAAATTTTTTTTCCTTCTCTCATTTTATTGTACCTATTTCACATTTCTCTTCTCATTTCCTCTATCAAAAGGGTTTCTGGTAGAGATCTTTTTTAAGAGATAATTTATCCTTTGCACATCAGATTTATTTTATAATACTTCAATTGTAACTATTTTTTCTTCTTGGTACATAAATAAATAAATAAATATTAGAAAAGTTATTGTTGAATATTTATATTACCTTTGAATGCAACAGAACAGCGTTTTCTTTGGTGGTTCTGAACTCAAAGTAGATGTCTCCACTGTGACCCAAGTCGAAAGTAGGCAGAGTGATGACCGCGTCCGAAATACGGAACGTGACGGCGTTAGAGAATAAGTCTGGGAACAACCATTCATTATATAAATAACTTCACAGATATTACAAACGACGATATATCATACTTATAAGGAATATTTTTGACGATTTTCAAAATAAACTACAATTTGTTTCACTAAAAATACAAAGTTTTGTTTAACACTCCTTTACAATATTATAACAATTATTCTTTAACTATGACAATTACACTTTTTTCTCACCTGAAAATACAAAGAAACGACATTAAAGTCCGCTAATATCGCCTCCTCAATTATATGCCTTAGTTTATCTTTACACGTTTTAACAATCATAAAATGCACAAAAAAACCTAAACAAAATCCGCATTCTAATGACGCGTTACTTCTTGACAACTTATAAAAGCGCGAAGCGGAGCAAATTGGAGTTTAATTAAATGTCATTTCATTACATACTTATGTACCGAAAATAATAGAATATTTAAAAAATGACTTGATAAGGGGCCGTTCAAGTATTACGTAAGCAGATTTATTACAAATAATTACCCCCCATCCCCCTTGTCAGCAAAAGTAAGCAAAGCTCTTACCCCTCCCCCCATGCTTACGTAAACATTTTCAATTACTGTATTCTTTTTTTTTTAATATATCCATAAAAAAAATTATCATTATAATTTTTATGAATCTTTTCGATGTGACGATAAAAAAGTAAAAAACTACCGATGACGTAATCAATACCTAGACTCCCCTACCCCCCATGTCATCCAAAATAAGCAAAGCAAAGACCCCCGCCCCTCCATAGTGCTTACGTAATACTTGAACGGCCCCTAACGAATAAACATATATGTTAATACAGCTCCCTGTGTGTAAGTATGTCCGTGTATCGTACCGTCTCCCTCACACAGCAGCGGCCCCAGCGAGTACCTCCCTATCTTCTCGTCCAGATGGCTGCCCGTGTCTCCGAAGCGGAGCTGCTTCACCGGCAGGAACTCCTTCTCCGTGATGTCTCCGCCGTCCGTTTGAAACTCTACAACATGAACATAGGCTGTAGACAATCAACTCACATAGACTAACCGACGAGTTGTGAAATAGATAGTCTATGTCTATAGGAGTGAAAGAGATACAAATCTATATCTTAACTCACCCTGGTGTTATCAGAATGACTTCAGTTACGTTACATTATACAACTATTATCCCAAATGTATGGGTTAATATGTATATATATAAACTAATATTATAAAGCTGAAGAGTTTGTTTGTTTGTTTGTTTGTTTGAAAGCGCTAATCTCCGAAACTACTGGTTCGAATTGAATAATTATTTTTGCGTTGGATAGTCCAGTTATCGAGGAAGGCTGTGGGCTATAAAACAACACGCTACGACCAATAGGAGCAAAGATATAGTGGTAAATGTGTAAAAAACGGGAGAAATTATTTCATCTTTGAAGCTTTCCGTTGCGTGCGCCGTGAAAACGGTTCAAGATACACGAAAAATATGTGCTAAAGAATAATAGCTCTTTTAATGATCTAAAAAACAGTCCGCGACAGTATATGTCTATCTTTTAAGATTAACTCATAAAAACCGTTTTTAAGGTACCTAATTTGGACGAAATAATTTGTTTAAGTTGTATCAACATAATAATATTAATCATTATTCAAATAAATAAATAAATAAATATGTTGTTGGTTAAGAGTACTTCATTGTGAATTAAAAAAACATAGGTTTTATCCTGAAAACTCTACGGGAACTCGACCATTCTGAAAACCCCGCAAGAACGAGCATATATGTGGGAAGAACCAAAAATCTGCCGGAAGTCACTATTCCACGCGGACGAAGTCGCAACAATATATAAATATAGTTACTTGGCCACAGCTAGGCTCTACTACTTTCAAACGTATGTGTAGCTATCATCAGATTCAAGTCAACATCATCAACTAGTCGTAATGGGTACATACACTCTCTTATATTCTTTTTCTTCTACCTGCAATTTCCCAGCTTCAGCCAAAGTCTGCTTTACATGTTGTGAATAGTTTTTGAATAGTTTGAACGACCGGCCGCCAGCCTGACATCAACCCTCTTTAGGAATGCATTAATCAGTGATGTCTAAATATTCTTAGATCGTACATATGACTCAGAAAAATCACATTGGTACTTGCTAGGGCCAGGATCGAACCCGCGCCCTCGTGCATGAGAGGCGGGCCTTTTAACCACTAGGCCACCACTCTCTTATATTGTCCCTATATTAATTATACGTATGTCTGTGTATACTGTATACGTACCGTCGTGCGGCATGGGCGAGTGCTCGGCGTCACAGTTGCACCACTTGGTGGGGTCGAGGCAGGTACCGAGCACGCCACACTCACACATGCGCGAGCCGGGCTGCGCGCCAGCCCAGTAGTCCATGCGCTGCCCGCTGCGGGACACCCACCACGCGAACGGCTGGAACGTGGCCTCCTCGCCTGGAACACACATACACACACATACATACACATATGAACATACACATATGAACACATACACATACGGGAAGCTTACACAGCGACACTGACATACTGTCACTAAATCCCTATCAAAAGTGCAAAATTATGATTCTGACACAATGATTTTAACATGAAAACCAAAGATGGTAAATCTTTTCTGTATCTTCTAATTGAATGATATTTTATTTTTCTAAAACATTATAATACTACTGTATTTAAAATTCTGCATTGAGGTTTGTTCTCAAGCGACAAAGACAGACATTACTACAATCAAATATGACACGTAAAGGTCACAGCATAAAAACTAGTATACAAAATCTGCTTGTCTAAGCGACATTTTATAACCAGTACAATCAAAACAAACTCATCACTACTACATCAAGTTTACTTATCATCGACGATATATACAAGTGGCTCCCTCTCTGGCTGTTGTAAGCTTAATTCAATGTTAACATTTTTCTGTTTATATAATACATGAGACAAATATATATTTAAAAAAAACCGCTGAGTTTCTTTCGCCGGTTCTTCTCAGGTCAGGGTATTTCCTTTTCCGAACCGGTGGTAGTGTCTCAAGTGACCATCGATAAAAAAGTGTAATGCTTCTATATTGAATAAAGTTATTTGAGTTTGAGTTTAACTCAATGTTAACATTTTTAATCGTGCACTGTTTATAGTTAGTAAATGTTATGTACACTTGTCATTGACGTACATATCTGATGTTATAATATAGTCACTTTAACTGTAAATATTCAATATGTATGTTGTAAGTGTGCTTGTTGTAAATAAATAAACATTTTATCGTCACTCACTAGGTGAGTTGAGCAGTCGTGAGTGTCGACACATATATTCGAGCCGTTGGCTGCACGAGCGACTCCTGTTGAGCAGCGCCTCTAGCTGCGGCCTCGTCGCGTCATACGTCACGTCCTGCCTGAAGCTGCCTGGTTCTTGAAATCCGTCAACCTGCGTGCTGGACACGGCCGAGTGCTGCACCGACGTTATGATACGACCGTCCGCTGAAACACATACATACATACTTTTTTTATTTTTTTATATACCTTTGGTTGATACTGTCATTGTCTCAAGGGAGATAGCTGAAAATCAGCAGAGATAAAAAACCCTCATAGCCTGAGCAGTCTCCTTTTGATTGCACACAAGTTTTATATCAATTATGTTTATTTTCTTTATTTTTGTAATGTTTTTTTGTATTTTTTTTTTTGGTGTGTATGTCAATAAATGTAATTTTTTTCTTTCTTTCATTAACCGTAGAGTAGATTTATATAATACAAGTAATAACGCCCCTCATCGCACGAAGTATTCATTTGAATCATATATATGATTAAGATAACGATATTCTATAATTCAGTTTGATTGCTTGCTACATAACTGAAAAAAAAGACTATTTATGTTCTACATGTTTCTATAAATGTTTATATGTTTTTCTTAAGATGTATCTTACAATTACAATGCAACATACAATCATTAAGATACAACAACAAGTTGCCTGAATAACTAATATAATCGAGCTAATACTACATATTTATATTGAAGTATGACCGAGCATTATTCATAGTAGCTAGGTACAGTGGCAGGTGATAGTGTATATTACCGTAGAAGTGGCATGTGGCGGGGAAGGGCGGCAGCGGGCCCGAGCCGTCCACGTCGAGAAGCACGCGCGACGAGCGGCCCGGGGAGCCCGACCACGCGTACGCCGCGCACGACACCGGGTGGATCGCTACACACACACACATAGAGTATACACACACGCGATAATAGAACATGTGTATGAACCTACTAATATTATAATTGCGAAAATTTGTGAGAGTGTTTGTGTATGTTTGTTACTTCTTCACGCTCAAACGGCTGAAGCGATTTTGATAAAATTTTGTATACAGGAAGCTGACGTCCAGGAATAACACATGGGGTACTCTACATCCCGAAAATCCGCGGGTAACACCGCGGGGAGCAGCTCGTATGTTAATATCATGATGGTACTCCTGCAAGCTAAAGGAAGGTTTACTTCTGCTTAGCATATTGTCTATATAAGTCTTTTGTATTAACAACGTTCATGTTTCAGCGAACAGTACAGCCACATGCTCTCATGGAACATATGTATGTACATATTAATGTCTAATGTCACTGAAGTTATACTCCTACAAGTAATAGGCAGGTTTATATGAAGAATGTGTAATCGTGACATATAATATGCGGGTAGTACTAACACGTGTGGCAGACGGCGCCCGCGTACCCTGTGTCCGTACAGTCGCAGGTGAACTCGTCCGCGCTCTGCGTACACACGCCGCCGTGCTCGCACGGGTTGGGGTTACATCTGGAAAAACACACACACACACTCAGACACACGATATTTACTATAATCATTGTAACAACTCATTAACATCAGTAAATTAGTCGGCGGAGGAGTGCCCATGTATGTCCACAATGATTTATCCTACACGCTTACAAAAGAAAAGTATACTGATGGTAAAAACTTCCTATGGATTTATTTAGAAAAATGTAGCTTACATATTGGACTTGTTTATAGAACCCTGACAACAAACTACTTTTAAGACTAAATCACATAAATACTATACACGAAATATACATAAATTACAAACACCTAAGTATAGAACTAAACATTATGATAACAAAACTATACAATTTGAGGGAGCGCTAATGTACAGTAATCTACCGAACGAAATATTTAACGAAAAATCTTTTTTGAAATTTAAGGCTAAATTAAAAACATACTGTCAAACTTTTTAATATTTGAATGTTTGTATAAATAAGGTCACCATTAACTTTATAGATATTTATTATTATGTTACTAGTTTAAGTTTCCTATGTAAGTAAACTTTGTTCTTAATGGGAAATAAATCTTCTCTAAACCTGAACCTAAATTGAAGCGATTATTATTATTATATTTTAATTGTAAAACATTTTTTTGGTTCTATTCATTTTAATACCTCTATAGGTAGGCAATAAGAAGATACATAAGTAAAAAGGATAGAAAAAAAGAGAGGAGATGCAATTTATTTGCATTAAAATGGAGATGAGAGAACTCCATAAATTTCAATACAACCTCCTTATTATATAACACTAATTTTTGACCGCGATTTTGTTTACCTGAAGTAATTTATTATGTTGAGAGAGAAATAAATAGGTTTGTCAGAAATATTAATTTTAGAAACCAACCGCCAGCGACATCTATGTATCACGTGACTTCACGGAATTTAGGAATAAATAATCGAATTTTTATATCTGATGCCCGAGTTAACTGGAGAGATTCAACAAAAACTATTTATTGCAGGTGAAAGATCAACAAATTGTCGCGTATGTAACACTAGTAGTATCCCCCGATCCTACCTGTCTATCATGTGGCAGGCGTCAAACACTAGTTCGTCAGGGCAGCAGTATTCCTCGCGCGTCCAATCTGTAGGCAGGCGGTAATTACCGTCCACGGCCAACTTCCTCATGCAGCCCACGAACCCACGGGGAGGCGCTTTGCCACCTGGAACGAATAGCAAACATATGACTTCTATAGATTTCTTACGACGACTTCTCAAATTATCTAACATCTGTTATTTGGTACTATGAAAACGATACACTAGCTACGATATATCATAAAGGACCGTAAGGATCTTCTCTTAAAGACTTATAATGTGGGCTACCAAGTATAAATACTCGATAACATAAATATTAATAAACTTCTAAGTAAAGTTCACCAAAAGTTATGTAATTAATTACGCATCGTGTGAACACCCTACAGATTAGGTATACACACACACACACACACGCGTGCCGCGGCGTGGTGTTGTATCAGCGTATTGTATCACGCGTCCACACTTGGAACACTTGGAACGTGTCCACACTTTATTTATTTATACGGAAATTTGGTCAAAAATTAAATACCTATTTTTTTACATAATTCGAATGAGAATCATGTACCGAGTATTCTCCTTAAATATTGATAGTAATTCACCAATCACCCTGTATATCTCTCTTTTAAAACTCCAGAACGGCTGAACGGATTTATCTCATCTTATTCTTGAAATGTTCATGAGGTTCAGGGAAGGTTTAAAAGCTGAAAGAAATTGATTCATTCGGGAAATCCCTAAAAACAGCCCTTTTCTATTTCCCATACAAACGTTTTTTTTTTTACATTAGATTTGACAACTAACTAATATGTCAATCATTCTGTTGCACTTCAAAACACAGAGATTTATGGCTTGAATAGGTAAACTCCAAAAATATAAATTAAAAAAACGTATTTCTTGATTATAGAGCGATACGAAGTTCGCTGGGTCTTCTAGTATCTTTATACAAAGAATACCAATTCCACATCTAAACTACTACTAATGTATAACATGTAATAGTTCATCACCTGCTATATAATAGTAGCTGCCGGTAAAGAACTTCATCTTCTTGCTGGTGGTGACGGCCCGGTAGTTGAGTGACAGCGTCAGCCGGTCCTGCGCCATAGTCAGCATGAGCGCGTGCCAGCGGCCGTCGTTGTACGTGTCCTCGAAGTTATCTAGCTTCACTTTAGGCGAACCCTCCATGAACAACTCCACTTTCACCTTGCCTTCCTCAAGAAAAACCTAGCGTTGGAAGTTATAAGACAAGTTATGAATGACATATTTAATACATGTTAATGTTTATGTAGAGAATTTTTTTTTTGTTTAAGTTTACAAAACTGACTTACAACTAATGCATACAAAATAAAATCTAAGCTAAACAGAGTGTCATTAAGTTGCAGTCTTCTGGATGTAAACCTAACATGCTTTAAAAAACATATACCTTGCTTAGTTAACTAGAACAGTACTTGTGAAATTACTGACTAGTTAATTATTTGATTATTACCTAAAATAATGTGATTTTGTTTTAAGTTTATTTTTAAGAGAACCAACAGATTTACTGAAGACATCTAGGTGTTGGCATCTAGGTGTTGACAGGACATGTATATGTTCACCGATCGTCAGCGACATCTATCGACTGTGTCACGTGACTACATACTAGTTACAAGAATTATGATGTGTTCTCGTGCTATCTATATGAATGAAGGCAAAAAATATAGCTGATATCTTATTGTGATATCCCAGTCACATTATTGGAAAAGTTTCATTAAAATTCATGCAGTATATTTTACTCAACGCAGTAACAAACATCTGTGCATCATTTAAAGGTCTTCAGTTAAGTTGAATATAAGTACAATAACTCGGTTCTAACCTTAACGTATCCTTCGCTCTTGAACTGATGGTATATGAGTAGTCCGTGGTGCTCGTATGTACGGAACTCCAGCGACACGTTCATGACTCCGCCCCCGCCGTAGCCACGCAGCTTGGCGTACGAGCCCTCCTTCAAGAACGTGATCGGCACTACCGGCGGCTCCTAGAGGGACAATAATACAGTGCTAGCAAGTGATAGTACATAAAAGGACATAATTAATAATATTTCGTAATAAAAACTGTCGACATTTTTGTTTTTGAAGCCTTAGTGCCTGTTATGAACTAAAAATGGAAAAGGAAGATTCTACTATGGCTTGGTCTGTATGGCTATCATCTATCTGTCATGTGTTGAAATAAAGCCGATATCTACCTATATTCTGCATCGTCGATCATCGTTAACTTAGCCATAAATATCAAAAGTCAGAGAGAGTTACTTTTCACCAACAAATTTCCTTCAAGGTCGATATGTCACTAAGTACAATACAAGATGTGCAGATTTCGTACAATAATTGAAAATGTCAGTCTCTTTACAGCGGCGCTATTACTTACAGGACATGAATACAGGGTGTTGACTTTCTGATACTTGAAGGGCTCCGCGGCCTCATAGCCCTGCTTGAGTTCTTGAATCACGTTGGTGGCGTTGAGGTACATGTTCTCTATACACCCTGTGAAGTTTTGCGTCACCACTAGACCCTCTTGGAAGTTTGGTACCCCGCCGATGTATATCTGAGAAATATAACAGTTCCCGGTCTGTGAAAAAATAGCTAAACCTTCCAACGAGTCTTCGACCAAGTGATATTTTATTGGGAAATAAAATATCAAATATATATAATAACTAGATGACCCGGCGAACTTCGTATCGCCCTATTATCAAGAAATATCTGTTACGTTTTTTTTAATAAATAAATTTAGTTTATACCTTAGCCTCAGAAATATATGACGTTTGTATTTTTAACATAGCGCCATATAGATTCAATAGTGAATACTTACTCAACTCAGTCAACAGATAATTGTATAATGAAAAATAATTTTCTTTAATAGACAAATAATTTGCAATAAAATAATATTGTGACTATAAATTGAGATGTAAGCTAACCTATATTTCAAGTTGGATCAAAATGCACACGGAATGCAAATGAAATTTAAAATCGGTTTAGTAGTTTAGGAGTCCATCACGGACAAACAAGTGACATGAAATTTTTATATTTATAAAGATTATTATTATGTCAAATGTAATTAAAATATTAATTAGAAAGAGAATATTGATTATTATATAACCCCATATCAATCAAGCCCTTGTGTCCATATTAATCAGTCAAAGTTGCGTCTATATATTTCAAGTCTAGTTAAAACTCCACAAGTGACAAATGTTTAAGAGGTGTTAGTGTGTTACAGACCGCTCTGTTGAGGTTGAGTCGTGAGAACTCTCCCTTAATCCTCGCCCTCATCACGACCCTGTCCACAGAGAACACCAGGTCGCGCCGGGCGCGGGACACTAGCGCGTCGTGCCACGTGTTGTCGTCCAACAAGCTGCCCGCTGACAACGACGTCGCCTTGCCAGACCCTGCGAAGAAACCGATCATCGTATAGTAGACTACATACAGTATGGCATAAAGTTTAAGTATAGATGTGAGAATACCATACTCTATACCATGGAGTATAGAGAAAAGACTTTGCTATGGGATAGAGTATTGTACCCTCACATCGGACCTGTACTTATATTATTGGAGATACTGATATTGAAATATTAGAATCAAACTACACAGAGTTCTCATAGTGAGCAGAAACGTAGAAGATGAAGAATGTTCTCACCGAGGTCTATATTGAGGACTAGCCGGTTGTCCCTTAGCTGTAGCGCGAGGTAGTCGCCCTGGGTCCCGCGGGAGTATAGCAGCACGCCTGACGCTGCTGACGTCTTGAACCGGAAACGGATGGCCTCCCGAGACGAGGAGACAGGGGAGCGGAGCAGGTCCATACGAACCAGGGACGAGCCGTTGAAGTACAACGTGTCCGCGACTGGAAATATACAGAACACATTACTATAGATAATTATAATATATTATATAATTATAAAACACCTAACATGTTTTTCCCTTGGAGGTGTTACAATGTTTCTAAATAAAACTTCTTTAGTCACGCTTTGGGGTAAAATTATGAAAGCGTTACGAAAATGTGATCGGGCGAGTGGAATGAAAGTGATAGGGAGATAAGTTAGTGAAAATATATAGAGAGAATGTTAGGGTTCATGAATTATCATCATCATAATGTATCTTCTTCTACCTGGCAATTTCCCAGCTTTAGCTAGGGTCTGCCTTTATAGATCTTGTGAATAGTTTTGGCTAATTGTTTTTACGACCGGCCGCCTGCCTGACATCAACTCTCTTTGGGAATGCATTAATCAGTGATGTCTACATACTCTTAGAAAGTACATATGACTCGAAAAAATCACATCATCATAATGTATAGATGTATGGAATTAGGTGGAGCGAAATAAGTTGGACTTCAAACGTATGGTTTAAAGCACAATAGTTTTAATATTTGTTTACCATAATCACATCCGTACAGCTCGACCCTCATAGAAATCTTGTCCCTCCACCTCATAGGATTGATCCTGATGTACTGCGCTATGATGGGGACGTCGAACTCGTTCTTCACTATGGTGTTACCGTCATGGTTGCCCTCGAACATCTACAACCATAATCTTACTAATATAGAATAATATATGAAGTTTACGAAAATTATAAATCATTTTTACAAAGACACTATTTACAGCATGACATAGATATATTGTTATATTTACAATAAAAGAAAACCAGTTAGCCAATGAAAGATATACAGAAACACGTAAGTCATACAACATAGACTAGAATACTAGATCACCATTCCCAGTGCCGGCGTTAGAGGGACTGACACCCTGGGCAAGAATATTTTGGTTCCCACTTGAAGAAATCAAAAACGAGTTTTAATTTTTTTTCTGAACCAATGTGAACACTGAACGTGTATTAAGAATTCTATATTCCATCTTTTCTTTAGCGTGACCCAGAGCTAACGAAGTGGACGATTTTTCCTTACCTTTACCTCCACTAATCACCCCCCCCCCCCCCCCAAATTTGGCGTCCTGGGCCGTCGTCCCATCGCGCCCCCCTAACGTCGGCACTGACCATTCCATATATAATAGAGCATGTTAATATATTAGTAGTGCGTGACTTCACCTGCGTGTATCCGTCCCCATCAGTCACCGCGGTCCACGTCTCTCCGTCATCTGAGTACTGTACCATGTACTCCGACACGTATTCATCGGTGGCGAAGCGCCCCCTGGTGGCTAAACCTCGCAACTCTCTCCGTGTATGCAGATTGATCGTCAAGTGCTGGTAGTATGAGCTCTCCACCGCCGTCCATGCTGATTTTCCTTCACCAATGTTAGCGCTACTTGTTAGTCGGTGGTGGCTACTATTATGTTTGTTAATATCTATATACTCGTTTTTGTTAATACTTTTCATCCCCATATACTAAGCTAATATTTAAAACTACAGAATAAAAAATAAAAATACATACTATATCTACTTCCAAAACCAAATATAGTGCAAAAAAAAGCTTCCAAACTACGGCATGCGATTATAAAGTATTCGACATAAGTCGATGTCAATATTTACCTTAACTTCCCCGCCGGGCGCTTTGTACATGACATAATCGAGTCCGTTAGTGCCGTAGCTAATGTGATACTCCTGAACGAACTCCTGTGAGTGTTGCCGGCCCTGCGTGGCCACGCGCGTGATGTTCTTCACTGTGCCCAGGTCAATGATCAGCTGCTGATCGAAATCGTTCTCTGACGCTGTCCACGCGTTCAAACCTTATCGAAATTGGTTCAGTTACTAGCGACGTTGGCTCTCATTGTTCATAGAAGACTTCGACGTCGGTTAATAATACGACACTTCACTTACATAAATTTTATTATTCAAGAATAATTCCAACCCAATTTATAACAAAGAAAATAAACAATTATACTTAAACATACAAAAATAATTAAAACAAAATAACACCTTGTTCCTTAACATAGCAAAAAACACAAACAAAAAACTTATATGTTTTTAACATCTTTAGCGAGAAAATTATTTGCAAAAGTGACATCTGGTTCGACAAATGGTTTAGCTTCTTTGACAATGTCTTCAAAAGATAATATTTCATACATAGCAGGTGCTATAGTTTCATCTTTAACCTGTAGTGAGGTAGCCACAGCATGTTTCTCATCGAGCAAAGTCTCTTCAAACCTCCAATCAGATTTCAGCACATTATTCACATACAATTTTGTATCGGTCACAATTTCGCCAACTTTTAATGGTGATTTAATATTAAAACTTATTTTATCCAGAGCTACAGTTATACCAACACCTATATTCTTTACATAACTCTCTTTCAAGCACCACAATCTATAAAAGCAAGCAATCTGCTGAGCTTCTGTGGGATAACTGTATATAGTTGACCATTCATGATCAGACATCTGTCTTTTCATGAGTCTAAAGAACTCCGGTAAGTTTTTATTTACTGGTGGTTCTATTTTCATGGTGTCGATACCAATATTCTGTTTAGTGTTGCCAGCTAGAACAACATAATCTCCCTGATGTGATACATTGAAGTAAGCTGGTATATCACCAGCACCAATAAGATATGGCTTCCTATGTTCATCCCGACCAAATCTAATATTTTCATAAGGAATGTCAAGCATCAGATGAACACATCTCCGTAACATGAGGCGTCCTATAAATGATGATTTTGCATCATCTTGGAATACAAATCTTGATATTCTTTGTTTTTCTTCAGCCTGTATATATCTGGAGGCAGATAATACTTCATCGAGTGTTGGTTTCCAATCTTTGGCATTAAAAGCCCATCTTATGTTGACCCTTTCCATTGTCATAATATTCTCTTTGTATATATAGGTGTTTAAAGTTCTCCGAATTGTATAAATTATTTTAGTTGGAGTGTTGACCTGCAGAGGAATAATCCTATTTCAGGGTCCCTTATGCAAAACATTAACTTTTTCTCCATAAGGCTGAACAAAGAACACACAATTGCAAATCATGCAAAAAAATTATACTAGTAACATAACAAACTCATCTAAGAACTCATTGCTAATTGAAAAGAAAAAGTGACTGCAATACAATCATACTAACATAACATAGGAAAACTATAAAGGAAACCTCGAAATATATATATTAAAAATAATATTTTACATATACAAGCAAGCGTTGATAATTCTAAATAATATTTAAAAACTAAAATATAGCTATATGATCCGTAATGTATCTTACCAAGCAACTTAGCATTCTCGGGTCCTCTGTCTCTCAGACTGGAAGTAGCGGTGAGTTTAGCTCCCTCGATTAAAGGCTCATTACATTCGTAGTCGTAATAATATCTTGCTAATTCTTTAAAATAAATACAATGAAAATGTGAGTTTAAGTATCTTCATATGTAACGATATTTATTTGAACATAAACTATTAAACTCACCTGCTTTAGTACAAGAAAGAGTGTAGCAAAATAGCAAAATATTATAAAACACGGAGTAAGTCATCATAATTTCATATTTATTAAATCGATTAAGTTACTACAAGTACAGTATCAGTCAAAAAATCAAAAAGATTTTAGAGATTTGTTTGATCATTACGTTCGGCGTTGTCACAGTGTCACATTTATAAAGCCGGACAACACCCAAGTGCGTTTCCTATGCCAACGAATTTCTATGAATGTAACTTTATAAGCACGTTATTGGTCCATTCTTACAAATTGTGTGATAGCCAATGAAAGAATTTTCAAAACTATAATGGAAAACTAATATTTCATAACAAACATTAAATCGTTTCTTTTTAAAGATTTTATGAAATTTGTATATTTTATTTAAGAGTCTTATTTTCCGTCAACAATTCAAATAAGAATCACATTTTTGGATTTCAATAATTTAATTGGTATGTAACTTTAACCAGAAACCTATCTTGTGGCAACACTCGTTTCTTGTCTTAGAAAATATATGTCGTCCGTCTGCATATACATTAGTATTTAGTGGGACACCAATTTAATTATTGATAAATTCTTGCTATAATCATTTCAATTACATCTTAGACCCAATTTAGTGATAAAGTGAATATCGTGAGCCGAAACGAAAACATAAAATAAATTCAAATAAGCCTGAATAATTTTCTCACTTCAGACACTTTCCCGTTAAGTCGATCAATATTTACGCCACGTTTTTCGGCGTTTTATACATATAAATATTGATCAAGAATGTTGGAGTGAGTTCTGAATATCTGTTAATCAAAAGGTAAGCTTTCCACTTAAGGTAAAACATGAGTCATAATTATTGTAATGTTGATGCCATAGCATAAGTACGTCAAAACGGGTCCTGCCCATCTCACCATAATGAAAATCAATAAATGTCAGTATACGAACAACATATTATGTTTTTATATTGCCGCATAGAAATAAACAAAAATTTTATATAACTCTGTATTTTCAGCAAACTCTTGAATCATTACAATACCAACACCAAAGTATTTTTTCTTTGTAAATGTTTATGCAAACACTAAAGTTGCCTAATATCTTTGCCGGATTATAGGCTTTACGAGATTATAGATTTTTTATATTAAACCTAATTGAAATTAGCGTTTACAAAACATTTACATATTGTTAGTTAGCATAATAATTATCGTAAACATTTTTTCATTAGGGGAGAAGTAAGTATGAAACGTAATTAGTATTTCTTCAATAAATCACATCAATTGCACATAATAAATCAATAAAATATATTTTTACATAGAATCAGATAGTTTTTTTAATATATAAATTTACAACGAACTTCAGTATTACACAGTTTAATATTTTTGAATGCTATGAAGTTACTTTGTCATATTTTAAAATCATATAGATATTTATAACAAATAGTTATAATATGTATACACAGGGTGACTGGTGAATTACTATCGATACTTGAGGACGTGATATTTGACGATCATATATGACAAAATAAAAATGAATATAACATAAATATTAATAAACTTCTAAGTAAAGTAAACAAAAGTTATGTAATTAATTACGCATCGTGTGAACACCCTACAGACTAGGTATACACACATACGCGTGAGGGGGCGTGGTGTTGTATCAGTACGCCGCCGCACGCGTCCACACTTGGAACGTGTCCACACTTTATTTATGTATACGCAAATTTGGTCAAAAATTAAGTACCTATTTTTTTACATAATTCGAATGAGAATCATGTACCGAGTACTCTCCTCAAATATTGATAGTAATTCACCAGTCACCCTGTATAGTTAAACAAAATAGACCCCAGAAATACTTTATGCTGAATTAGGCTAAAAACTTAATTTATTTACTTTTTAACAATTTGCGTGGATCTTATTGGTCTAATTAAAAAGTTTATGT
Source organism: Danaus chrysippus (assembly GCA_916720795.1). Classification (NCBI taxonomy): domain Eukaryota; kingdom Metazoa; phylum Arthropoda; class Insecta; order Lepidoptera; family Nymphalidae; genus Danaus; species Danaus chrysippus. Next base: position 1,229,186 of record CAKASE010000044.1, read on the forward strand.
CTGTACCTAACATACCTCTTGTCTTGGTAATTCCAGTTTGATTCTCAAGCTGTTTTCTTTGAGATGTGAATAATCACATGATCATCTAAAAGTGTTGTTGTAGCTTGAAGGATTAAAAAAACACTTAATAATCGTTAATTAAAAGCGATATATCTCCCTGAAAGTTAATAGTTATTTACCCTTAAAGTGGAGATGTTTTTTTCTTTTATTTATGACTGAAACCTTAAAATTTCAGAACAAATCATGTCGAGCATGTCAGATAGAAAGGCTGAGCTTGAACGGAAGAAGGCCAAGCTACAGGCCTTGAGAGAAGAAAAGGATCGCCGCAGACGTGAGAAAGAACAAAAAGATGCTGAAGAAGCATTGGTAAGAAATATTATGAATGGATATTTGTTCTAAGAAATATTTGAGATGTTACTAGAGCATGGTTTAGTATTGCAATTCAAAAATATTTAAATAAGTTTTAACTAGATAGTTAATAATAATAAGTGGATGTCTACCAAATATTAATAATCCCAGATATATAGTTAAATAGAATAGAAAATAATGGAACTACTATATGAATTAATCAAGTTTACTGTGTTTGAGACTTTACACATAGAATTAGGCTTTGGGTTATTCACTAAGTTAAAGGAAAGCTAACTCTACTCTACTAGGTTTAAGTGCAACTGCATTAGCTACCTCTCCTTAAATTACAATGATAACTATAACTCTTGGCATATTTTTCTTAGAACTTTGAACACTACACCAGTAGATAAATGTCAAACCTTAAATTTTTCCCAAAAAACAAATCCTGCACTTGATTTTACTCCTTTTTTCCCACATTAAAGTACTTATTGTTAGTGTCTTATTAGACTTTAGCTAATAAAAAGCTGACTATTGCTTAAACTGTGTTCTTAAAATTGGATATTCAAGTGATTTTATATAACAGAAATATATGTAGGTACTCCTTGGTTTGTATTATATAGTAAATCATAAAAAATATCAATATTTGAATAAGTTATTTTAATAATTTGTGTCTTCTGTTAACAAAGTGTTTAAATTTAAAACAATTTACATATGTGCTTCCAATGAGAATAAATCTTTCAAAAATTTCTTTTTAATGTAAATTGTAAACATAACACAGTGTACATAAAGTTATCTCAACTTTTTCTCTACAATATATACTATAAAATATATGACAAAGTCAATACAAGAACCATAAAATGGTCTTGAATCACCAAGTTTCAGTAGTCCTGGAAAGCTAAAACAACTGGTGTTGGTCTTTCCTCATAGCTTATATTTTTAACATAACTCACTCACATGTCTCAATAATATCTTAGGGGCAATTCAAGTATTACGTAAGCAGGTTTATTACAATTATTTACCCCCCATTCCCCTTGTCAGCAAAAATAATCACAGCTTATTTACTTACTTACCCCCTCCCCCCATCTTACGTAAACATTTTCAATTACTGTTTTGTTTTTTTTTTTTTCATATAAATCCAGAAACAAATTATAATTACATTTTTTTATGGATCTTCTCGATGTGACGATTAAAAAGTAAATAACTACCGATGACGTATTCAAAACCTTTTTTTTCGGGGAGAAATCCGCTTACAGACTACCCACTGCCCTGGCTCGACAGTGGGACTTGTGTGGGGGTCGCCCAGAGCCTGATGTTGTTGGCCCTGGGAATACCCACTAAAACTCCCCGTCTTCTCTTCCTGCCCGTATTTGGGGGCGATTTGGGACCTGCTATGGCAATTCACCAATTCACCCCCGGGCTGCCCAGCTCTGTGCCGGGCTACCGCGCCGGTGGTGGATTATACCGGGAGAGCCGAGATAATCCCCAGACGTGTTGACCACGTGCTATGCGTGCCTCAGAGCCACTTGATGCAGGCTGGTCGAACCTCCAGGTCGAAGGTTACAGGTTTACCCGTCTCCTCCGACCCGTACGTGTACGCCGGAGGGGAGCGGCTAGAGCATCCTCCTCACGCTCCCTCTCCGCAGCTTCCTTCGCCGACATTACTACTTCGGCGAAGCAAGCAGCATCCTCCCAGGCCTCCTGGCTTCCAACCATGGCTTTCACCATGTTTGGAAGCGACAGGATCCTCCAGCTGAGCGCCGCAGTGAGTACACGGCGCTCATTTCTCCGTGCCGGGCACACTAATAGGGTGTGCTCGGCAGTATCATCAGGATCGCCACAGTGGTGACACTGCGGTGACGTATTCAAAACCTAGACTCCCCTACCCTCCATGTCATCCAAAATGATCAAACCAAAGACCCCCCCCCCCCCCCCCGCCCCTCCATAGTGCTTACGTAATACTTGAACGGCCCCTTATACATTATGTAATGTTCGTGTGTGTCTCCCAGGCGCGTGCGTCCACAGCGTCTAGCGCGGACTCCCGTCGTGATCTGGATGAGATGCTGTCATCTCTAGGCGTGGCGCCGGTGAGGGATGTGCTATCTTCACTATCTTCGCTGGCCTCCCTCACTCCGCCGCAGACCGCCTCCCCTGACGCGAGCCTGCCACACGCCGACCGAGCATCTGTACCTGCTAACACGTATGTATAAACCAGCAGATGGGAAATGTCAATATCCAAAGACAAAAGAACAGCGATATTCCAGAGATGTCTCTGGATTTAGAAATATGGCACTGGATATAAAAGAAATAGTGATTTAGGCTTGCTCATGATTAGATGTCAGCTACAATAGTTTCTATGAGAGCAGTTCCCATCGCTGGCCACCTTATATAGTATCAAGACTACACCTGGACTTTACCAACCTATATGTACATTTTTCTACCATTTAAGGAGATTCTGTAGTAACATATATCTATTATTATATTCCAGAGGTAGCAAGAAGCCGCCTCAGCTACAAGTGGTATCAGTGCAGTCAACAGACATCCCTCCCAAAGAGAATGTAACATACGCCAAGCAGACACAGACCAACACCTCGGGAGTTACCGAGCTAAGAGATGGTACGTTGATAACATACATACATACAGCTGACACTAAAACCATATAAACATGTTAACAATCAAATGGGTGTGATACATCACATTACTTCATTACACTCCATAATTATCATTGACATTTAATATGATAACTATGAAGTGTAATTTTGAGTTTTTTTTTGTGTAAATGTGAATATAATTTTTTTATACTGGATGATATTCCAGGAGACAGATTCTCAAATTATATTTGTTGTATTAGAATAATGTTAGCTGAAAATTTAATTTTAGTGGAATAGATAGTAAATAATGAAATATTGTCAACACAAGTTGGTTTTAAACCTCCGTACACCTCTCTTAGGTGATCTTAAAGCTTGTGAGAAGGAATTTTTCATTTCCTATTATCAATGTTTTCCACTTCAAAAAATTTGAGAGTCTGTCCAACCAAAAATAACTGTGATGTCTGGGTGATGGTTTTAACAAATCATTTGCAAATATTTAGATATTTTTTTTACAACTAGAAATGAATATAATTAGTTATTCAATATTTTTAATTTCATTATTTTATCATCATTTCAATACAAAGTATTTGCGAATGTGACCATGTCTGTGGTAACCGAACGACATCTGTAGTTACAAGCAGTATTTACTTTTCTATAAACATTTAGTTCCGGCCCGCCTGTAGTCTCAATTTATTATAAACCATATAGATAAAGAAAAAAAATAGAAATATCTTTTTTTTATAGTCCATTATTAGTGGCCTTAAAGCTTTTTAATCTGCCTATACATTAAAAAGTTTATATAATAGTTCATATATTTTATGAGAGCTTTGTTTTAAATTTAGAATTTTCTTGAATAATAAATTCTGACTACTGTTTTCGCGCTATTTTTATTTGTCAGCTTGACGTGTTGTCTGAGAAGTTTCTATATGTGAGTTGATAGTTTATTAAGTTCGATACAAGGATTGAATACAAAGCAAAAGTAAATACTGTGTGAGTTAGGTGTAATGTTTGTTTGTGCTACCATAAACAAGGCTGCTCTTCCAATGCATCGCCGCTTGCAGGATACATGGAGGACTGGTGGCGGCCCCGGAAAGGTAAAAACTTTATTATTATTAACATTTATTTACAAAGATTTTTAATTCACGTCATGCATGAGGGGGGCTGAATATTTTTACCTTAACGTTTTTTAAAAGGGGTCTACATCAGCATGTAATTTATTGTGTACTAAAACCGCGGATGCTTTTATAACATTTTAATGTCGAAAATAATTTGTGGAATTTTATACATAAAGAAAACATTAAAAAATAAAATTGAATATAAGTTTTTAATTTGTATCAGTTTAATGTTTGAAAATATATTTTAATTGTTAGTATGTACCATGTGAATATTTGTTCTGATGTATTTTTAATTTCTGTCCGTCTAGCGCACGCCACTGACTTCTACGGTGAGTCATCATCCCTCCTCCCAGTAACCTAACCCCCTCTCGATCATTAACTCGGTGTCGGTTCTGTTACATCGTGTCTGTACATATTCTGTCCCTGAGTCACGCTTCTAGAAGTTTCCTACTAACATTTCCTAGATAAAGTTAGACCAGATGTCATGAATCTGGCGGGCACGTAGCGCATATCGATCTGTACGCATCGCGTGATGCTCTACACGTACCGAGGACGTGGCTTCCAGAGTTCTCCACGTGTCCACGTCACACTGTATCATGTCTGGTGAAGGGTAACACTAACTGACCGCACAGCTCTTAACATGGGACCCCTTCTGTGCGACTGTACGACTGACGTCACAGCTATGACGTCACAGCTGCTTGTTATATATATATATATATACGCCAGTCCTACAGTCGCACGTGAACGTCGTCCCGCCGGGTACCGCTGTAGGTGGAACACCTCGCTGTTATATGTATAGAACATATATATATATATATATTTTATAATGTATGATGGTCGAAAGATACTGACATTGTTTTTTTGTTTTCCTCCCTTTTTCAAGACGAGTACAATCTAAACCCGGGTTTAGAGTGGGAGGACGAGTTCACAGGTAGGTTCACACTCCGCATCATATACTGGTCTAGACTAAACCCCGCCCTGGTAGAGCCTGTGCCACTGTCACTCAGCATGTTTGTTCCTTACCCTATAGTCTATATATGTTGAGTAACGCTATATACTACTATATGACTACCGTACCAGCTAACAATAACATTTAACTCAGCACATATTATTATTATGTAAACACACATATATACCATAGACAATGTTTTATAGTCTGTGTGTGATTACATTGATTTTGATATGACATTATATTATCTGTATGATAATTCTATAGTGTATGTTCATGTTTGTTGCATGCGACAGAACATGATAGTGTTGCATGAAGTATATAATATACTGCATATTATATATATGACGCGTCTCTCGCTCGTGGAGAGCTCGGGAAGATTTTGTTTTGCATTCAATAAGTTTATTGTTAGCTTACTGTCACGATCAATACGCTTCTTATACGTGTGTGTGTTCCGTAGTTACATTATACATAGTGTCCCGTGTGTCTGGTTTAAAGTTACACAAACACTCACTCATTCTATATAAATATAACAGGGAAGAATAATGCAGTGATTTTATTATAAATAATTATTGAATATTAATTTTTACTTTTTAAAAAGTATATCATCAATATATTAACCAGAGTACAACGTGTCAAATATTTTTTCCCTTTCGAGCTGCTAATGAGAGTACCATAAGTCACAGTGAACATATTTCTGTCATTCATTACATGAGATGTAAGAGATCACTGCTTCAGTAAACGTCTGCCAAAAACATGAAAGAATTGAAATTTTAATATAATAATCATTATGAAAATAAACAAGATGTTAATCACGAGTATATTTGAAAAACTAATCCATTGTACTCTTCAATAAGTTCAGTTTAAATTTTTCATTCATTAGTCCAATTACTAACAGATTCTTTACGAAAAAAAACTAGTCTCTTTTTAATATAGCGGTTAGTTTGAGGACATACAATATACTAAAGTTTCTGATACTGCAATAAAAAAATCGTCGCTTATAATACACGTGATAAAAATTAAATTCACGTATGACATTATGTACAAGTTTACTAGCAATAGTCATTGTTTTATCGGTAGCTCAATTAATAGAAAGAAAAGGCATTGGTAACAAGTGTAAGGTAAAAACTGAAAATTTTCCCTGAGCCTTTGTCTAATGCAATGTTTACCAAAGTGTGCGGTAACGACCCATTATACCTGCTACAGCCTTAAGGGGGGGGGGGGGGTAAGAGACCCCAAAGGAAATGGTTGCTTTGTGTTAAGGCCTGGGGACTGATTTGTAATTTCATTTATCTGGAAAAGTTATTGTGGTATATTGGCGAAGAAATGGTGGCGTTAAAAGTCATTTATTTTTAAGGTAGCACTTCACTTGGCGCTGCGTATTCGCTGTATTTGTACGTAGTCCAAATAGCGTAAACACGATACCCACACTTGGCATGCCAACAACACTTCTTTACGCGTTTTCGCTTATTTATGTATGTCTCTTATTTGTGCAAAAATATGTCAAATGTAGACGAATAAATTCTCTAAACATGGTCTTATTTTGCCGAGCACAACAAATAAACGCCAAGTGAAGTGCTACCTTTAAAGGAGGCAGTACAAAAAATAAGTTTGAAAACTCTTGACCGAAGGCATCATAATGTTAAAAAAAAGTCATAGAAATCATATCAAAGCATATCATCAAGTGTTATTTAACAACTAATTCTATTACATATTATTAAACTGAGTAAAAAAGGAAAATAAATCCTATAAAATCGTATATAACAATAATTTCAGTCTTACATGTTTTTGGCGTAGTGAATACAAGCGTGGGTCTAGACCTTCCAGAAGTCACGAGTATTAACCCCGCCAGTCGTAGATCATATCCGTAGTGCCAATATTACACAACGTTTCCTTTCACACGTAACACTGAGCACGTTTCATTGTGCCATGAAGTTATTTAAAACATTCAGAAAACACTTTGATCATTTTGACCTTAATAAACAATCTTGCGAACAATGAAACAGAGATACTAAACAGCTTCATGGTAACGAAAAGGGTACGACCGACTTACGAACTATTAAAAAAATGAATAGATGAAAATGTAACGAATGTTAAACGAACAAAGAGAAAGTCAGTCGTAAGCCAGAGGCGGCTTGCAAAGGGCCATTCTTATTCACCGTCCAGTGCTTACATTCGACGGTGATGGCGCGCGGCAAGGAGACGAAGAGGACGCCTTCCACGGGAAGCTGCCTCCGGGCATCCTGCCGCACGGACTGCCCACCGTGAAGGAGGTGCAGCCCGCGGTCACCGCCGCGCCCGCCGACAAGAAGGACGAGGAAAAGGAGAAGAAAGGTCTGCGAACTGTACTTGTATAGCTTACTAGCTCTCCGGCCGCAGCTTCGCCCGCGTGGAGCTCGGTTATATCGCGTTTCCAAGAGAACCTTTCAAAAGTCTGGAATAAAAACTATCCTATGTTCTTTCTCAAGGTCAACTCTATATCTGCACCAAATTTCATTAAAATCAGTTCAGCGGTTTAGACGTGAAAGCGTAAAAAACAGCGTAAACAGACAGACAGACAGAGTTACTTTTGCATTTATAATATTAGTAGGGATATGTCTCAACGGAAATAATATGTTGTATGTACTGGCAACAGTCCGCGAGCTGAGCAACGACGAGAAGCAGACGATCATGTTGTCGGCGGAGTTCCAGAAGTTCATAAGCAGAGCGGGGCGCGTTATAGAGAGGGCGCTGGCCGAGGAGGTGGACATATACACGGACTACACCGGCGGAGGAGACGGGGAGAACGCGCAGTGAGAGACTATATATACATACAGGGGAGTGGGGGGATTGGTTCACGTACATCACGAATATACTGAACGGATTTGGGTGAAACCTACCAATAATTTAACATATAAGAATTTTATATAGTATTAGACCAGTGCTGATAGCTTTTAAAACATAATTAAATTATAGTAGAATGAAACACATCAGAAAAGGAGGGGAATATTATAAAAATGAAAGGAAAAATAATTTACGGGCGATCTGAGGTCGGGAAGGCTATGGGCATGGATATTTAAGGGTAAAAAATGGGTTTTCTCGATTTCCGGCAAAACTAAAAGTCCTACAGAAAAAAATTATATGACAAAGTTGTAGGTAATAAAGAGATCTAAAACTTTTATACTAACATTTTTTCACATAACCTCAAGTTTTATGTAAAAAATTCGAAAAACCAAGTTTTTGGTTTTTATTTTTATATCTTCCAAAAAACAATTTTTTGTCACGAAATTTGGTGAAGTTTTAGCAGCTTAATGTAAATTTTCTGTAAATTACCTAAGAGAGTGACTATCTGGAGAACTTTGAGATTACACAACTATTAAAAATAAATTAGAAAGAGCAATTTCAAAACGATGTCGAGTGTCTCTTCATTAAAAGAAACATGATTACTTTATCCACAAATGGTACTGTAAGTAAGAAACTTATATTTTTTTCTTCTCCATCGGGAAAATAAAGATTTCAACAAATAGAAAACATACCGAATTTTTTAAAAAGCTGATATTTTGACGGGTGATTTTTTTTTTATTCAAAATGAGGCTGATTTTTCGGTATATATTCAAAATAAGCTAAAAAAATAAATATTTCTAATCAAATAAATTACAGTGCCTTTGGAACATCAAAAGGAAAGTTTTCACCAAATTTCGTGACAAAAAATTGTTTTTTGGAAAATATAAAAATAAAAACCAAAAACTTGGTTTTTCGAATTTTTTACATAAAACTTGAGGTTATGTGAAAAAAATGTTAGTATAAAAGTTTTAGATCTCTTTATTACCTACAACTTTGTCACATAATTTTTTTCTGTAGGACTTTTAGTTTTGCCGGAAATCGAGAAAACCCATTTTTAACCCTTAAATATCCATCCCCATAGCCTTACCGACCTCAGATCGCCCGTAAATTATTTTTCCTTTCATTTTTATAATATTCCCCTCCTTTTCTAATTAGTTTCGTTCTACTATAATTTATTTTCACTTTTCATTATTTTTAAAGGCATGTGTACTGGCCTATATGCCCGATATCACGGTCTAATATTGTATTGCTTATGAAGTCGTGACACAGGCGATAGATGTCACTGAATCTCCATTAATGCATGTTTTATTCTTGGCTCAAACTATACATTGTTAATAGTGAATCGTATCTCCCGTAGGGATGACAAGTCTGAAATATAGAAATGGCCTCGTTAATAGTAAATCGTATCTCCTGTTTCTCTCGTAGGGACGACAAGTGTGACGCGCGCGTGTCGCTGGTGCGCACGTTCAGTGACGAGCGCTGGTCGCGCGGGCGCTGCGTGACGTGCGTGGACTGGTCGGCCGCGCACCCCGAGCTCATGCTGGCCTCCTACCACAACAGCGATGACGCGCCGCACGACCCCGACGGCGTCTGCCTCGTGTGGAACACCAAGTTCAAGAAGGCCACGCCCGAGGACGTCTTCCACTGCCAGTCGCCCGTCATGAGCGCCACCTTCGCCAGGTACGGACACAGACACACACGGACAGACACTATTAATATAAAATATCTGGTCACCGAGCTTTGCTCGGTATTTAGGAATTTTTAGTATTTATTTTGTGTTTTTTTTTATTTTGTGTAGGCATTTTTAAGAGAACACTACAATAATAATTAATTTCTTAGTCTAACGTCAAAACAAACACTCAATGACTTCCTGTTACTTAACAACGCCATCTGCTGTTGTGTCGTTTAACTCTTAACCACCTATTTTTGTCCTTTAACCACCTACGTGCGGTAAACCTAAAATATTAAAATTTTACCTTTTTTTTCTTATTTCTATTAATTTGAATAAATCTTCTATATATATAAAAATGGATTGCTGTTCCTTAGTCTCGCTAAAACTCGAGAACAGCTGAACGGATTTATCTTATCTTAGTCTTGAAATGTTCTTGGAGGTTCAGGGAAGGTATAAAAGCTGAAAAAAATTGATTCATTACTGGGAAAACCATAAAAACAGCCCTTTCCAATTTCCCATACAAACGTTTTTTTTTTGACATTAGATTTGACAACTAACTAATATTATGTCAATCATTCTGTCACACTTCAAAACACGGAGATTTATGGCTTACAAGTAAACTCCAAAAATATAAATAAAAAAACATACTAGATATTTCTTTATTATAGGGCGATACGTAGTTCGCCAGGTCTTCTAGTTTATAATAAAATCAAATAAAAAAACGAAACAAAAAATAAAAAATTAAACAAAATTGCGACGACTCAAGTTTTACATTTTTGCGCAGCAGTAACAACACATTTTTAACAAAAATTCCAAAGAAATAGGTAGTTTACATACAAAACATAGGTAAGCCGTTTTGTGTTTCCTTTATATATCATACGTTTGGTATTTTGATTTCATTAGTCTTATTTCATTATTTGTGTGTAGTAAAATTTTGTCCAAAATCTCATCCGTAAATAAGAGAGAAACTCCAAATATCAAGTGTTCTAGTAGAATTATTAAGAATACCCACTTAGGTGGTTAAGGGTTAAACAATTATTAAAAGCAATTAGCAAAAAGTAGTATGTATTACTATTCGCCAATAGATGTCAGAAAGAGCCCTATTTTAAACGCCTCCTTTTTGTTATTTTTTTTTCTTCATAAAATGTCGTTTTCTAAAAATGATTCCTTGCTAGATCGATTTATCGCCCCCGAAACCCTCTACATACCAAATTTCATGTAAATCATTGGAGCCGATTCCGAGATGCCAATTATATCTTTATATATACAGATATATATACAAGAATTGCTCATTTAAATATATAAGATAATTCGATAGGACTTCACTTCGACACATTGAATGTTATGGTTCAAAACTCGCTTTGTCTACACCATAAAAATCTCTTTGTCTCACAAATCTTGTTTTGGAGTATCAATATACTATAATCTGATTATAATATCTAGTTATGTACACGTGTTTGTTTCAAATATCTCGACAAATCTTTCGTCACATTGAAGGTTGTCGGCCATTCACTTGATCTATACCATAAAAATAAAAAAAATAATGTAAAACTCAGTAGAATGCTGTTCCAGCGTTTCCAAAGATGTTTAATTATGAACGTAACCTTATTATCCTACTAATATTATAATTGCGAAAGTTTGTGAGTGTGTGTGTATGTTTGTTACTTCTTCACGCTCAAACGGCTGAAGCGATTTTGATAAAATTTTGTATACAGGAAGCTGAAGTCCGGGAATAACACCGCGGGGCGCAGCTAGTAATATTATATATGTATGTCTCTCCAGATTTCACCCTAACTTGATCCTGGGCGGCACGTATTCGGGACAGATCGTGTTGTGGGACAACCGAGTACAGAAACGAACGCCCGTACAGAGGACGCCGCTCTCCTCACAGGCGCATACTGTAACACTCAATACTGATTTAATACTAACTAACTTTAAAAATCATTCTACAGTTATGTATGTATGTAGTGATAAAAAGCCGAAAATACCTTACATCATTTTGTACATTAAGTGATACTTGTACTGCTGGACTAGGAACTAAACTTTACTAAGAACCATAACAAGGAAATCGACTTTCAAACGAAGAAAAAATGCATTGAAAACAATATGTTAGAGTCTCATTCATTATTATAGATGTAGTATAATAGTATTGTCCAAAACCATCGTTAGTCAGCGGTGTACTTATATTTATTTTCAAATTAAATCAAATATTACTAAACTAAGAAGCGTCACATATAAACAATCGTACATATCAGTATGAGTGTAATACACTCTATCTATATCTATATTGGTTTATATTCCAGCATCCAGTATACTGCCTGTCGGTTGTAGGCAGTCAGAACGCCCACAACCTGATCTCAGTGTCTACGGACGGCCGCATGTGCTCGTGGTCATTAGACATGCTGTCACAACCGCAGGAGACCATCGAGCTGCAGCACAGGCAGGGCAAGGCAGTGGCAGTCACCGCCATGGCATTCCCGCACGGAGATGTTAATAACTTCGTGCTGGGCAGCGAGGACGGGAATATATACACCGGTGACTAGACACACACTCACACACATATACACACTAATACACCGGTGACTACACACTCACATATATACCGGTGGCTACACACACACACGCACACGCTAATACACTGACACGCTCACTGAAGAGTCGAATATATAAATAAAAAATAATTGTGCCTTAGTTCCTCCGCTCGGAAGAAGTGAAACTTTATACAGTTGGATTAAAAACAATTTTGTTGGAAAGGGTAGAAACATATTTTTTAAGGAATATTTAGTATTTCTTCAAGAAAATCTTTATTTACATGACCAACAAGTTACAAGTAGGCCAGTGCAGAAGCCTTTAAAATTAATTAAAGTGAAAATAAATTATAGCAGAATGAAATTCATTAGAAAAGGAGTGGAATATTATAAAAATTAAAGGAAAAATAATTTACGGGCGATCTGAGGTCGGGAAGGGTATGGGGGTGGGTATTTAATGGTAAAAAATGGGTTTTCTCGATTTCCGACAAAACTAAAAGTTTTACAGAAAAAAGTTATATGGCAAAGTTGTAGGTAATAAAAAGATCTAAAAATAAATTAAAAAGAGCATTTTCAAAACGATGTCGAGTGTCATTTCATTAAAAGAGACATGATTATTTTATCCAAAAATGGTACTGCAAGTAAGAAACTTATATTTTTTTCTTCAACATCGGAAAATAGAGATTTCAACGAACAGAAAACACACAAAATTTTTAAAAATAGCTCTTATTTTGAAGGGTGATTTTTCGATTGAAAATGGGGCTGATTTTTCGGTATTTACTGAAAATAAGCTGAAAAAATAAATATTTCTAATCAAATAAATTTTAGTGTATTTGTAACATCAAAAGGAAAGTTTTCACCAAAGGTGACAAAATATTGTTTTTTGTAAGAGATAAAAATAAAAAACCAAAATTTGGTTTTTCGAATTTCCACATAAAATTTGAGGTTACGTGAAAAAAGTGTTAGTACAAAAGTTTTAGATCTTTTTATTACCTACAACTTTGCCATATACCATTTTTCCGTAGGACTTTTAGTTTTACCGGAAATCGAAAAAAACACAATATTTACTCTTAAATATCCACCCCATACCCTTCCCGACCTCAGATCGCCCGTAAATTATTTTTCTTTTAATTTTTATAATATTCCCCTCCTATTCTAATGAGTTTCATTCTACTATAATTTAATTATGTTTTAAAAGCTATCGGCACTGGTCTAAAGTCACAATTGATTTCCTCCATGCGTCTCGTATTCCCTCTCGCTCTATCTCGTGTTATAAGTGACTTAAACGTTGAATTCAACCTTGTTGAAAGTCTCATATGAAGTTTCACTTCAAAAACATTGACAATTTCAACCGAATTCATTTATCCGAGATGTATGTTATTTGTGTTTCAATATTTCCAAGACAGATTGTCCACTCAATCTAACGTTTAATCGGTGACAAAGCCACATAGGAATACCTTAAAACTTAATATCCATTATTTATTATAAATCTACCCCATATATAAAACAGTATGTTACTCAAAGTACTACCAGAACTAAATGGACATGGAACATTGATTGTGCTGAAAACATTGTCATAAAACACTACACTAGTGCTCACGCTCCTAGTATTATGTTGAACTCTATATTAAATACATGAATATATTTAGTTCAAAAACTATCAAACTACAGAAATTTAAATAGAAAATCTAAGAGTAATTCTCATATGTTTTATATATGTATTGTATGTATTGTATAGTATTAAAAGGTTATTATTTTATATTCTGTTCACGACGTTACATTCCTAGTGTTGTATAAGTATGTCGTTTGTGTCAGGTTGTCGTCACGGTCAGCGTGCGGGCGTGTCAGACAGCGTGGAGGGTCACGCGGGGCCGGTCACGTCAGTGTCGTGTCACGCCGCGCCCGCCGCGCTCGACCTCTCACACCTCTACCTGTCAGCCTCCGTCGACTGGAGCGTCAAGCTGTGGAGTCTGAAGGTTCATTGACCTCTACCTTACATCCTACACGGCCCTCACATTAAGTATTTTATACTCGGTACTTGATACTGAATGCACTACAGAGCAAGACTTTAGTTCTACAAGAATAATCGGGTCCTTAATTCCCAAAGACTGTTGATGTCAGGCAGGCGGCCAGTCGTAAAAACAATTAGCCAAAACTGTTCACAATATGTAAGGCGGACCCTGGCTAAAGCTGGGAAATTGCCAGGTGGAAGAAAAAGAATCGGGTCCTTAATGCTTGAAATGATCTATGCTGAAAGTATTTTACTAGTTAAAAACGATCTTCACGAATGCCGTTTTTCATTTTTGTTTACACGAAACTCCTAGTTGGGTTATGTGATACAACTAATTATTAACCTTAATGTTACTTAAATCTCAGTCACTCATGAAACATATATCTTACATGTATTACGTTAAATGTAAAGAAGTCATAGCTACCATACATTATGTTACGCTTTAGTTTTGCTAGATCTATATCGTTACAATAAAATATTGTATATAACTCATGTGCATGTCACGAGACGTTAGACATCAGATTAAGGGACCATGAAAAAAAGTTCGCTTCAAGTTCCCCCTTGCTTAATCCGACATTGAATATAACATATTGCACTATAATATAAATTATAAATAATAGTTAGCTTCACCCTGTAACACGATAGATGTCGCTGATTCAGTGTAATTGTATATTACAAGTGTTAGTGACCGTAGAGTGTATGTTCCAGGAGAACAAGGCGTTGTACTCGTTCGAGGACAGCGGTGACTACGTGTCGGACGTGCGCTGGTCGCCCGCACACCCCGCGCTGTTCGCGGCCGTGGACGCGGGCGGCCGGCTGGACCTGTGGAACCTCAACAGGGACACGGAGGTCTGACGCGCACACACACACACACACACACACACACACACACACACACACACACACACACACACACACACACACACACACACACACGCACGCACGCACGCGCGCACGCACGCACGCACGCACACACACACACACACACACACACACACACACACACACACACACACACACACACACACACATAGAGATATACAAAACTCATTACACTCAAGAATCTTTAAGATGAAGCTTATAAAGCAGATACAGAAACGTATATCTCTAATACAGTAGAAACTCAATTATCCGGCTCTCAGTTATACGGATTCGCGATTATCCGGACTACGGACAAGAAAGAATGGTAAAGCGTAAGAGAGCGGTGTTGTTGAGAGTGGCGTACGTCAAATGACAATTACCAAATTTTCTAAACCAAATTAATCTTATTATTTTATTTCATGATTAAAATCTGCAGTTTTTAGTACATACATATGGTATGTATGAATATGTAATCTAAGAAAATGTATCCTTTAATTATTTATTGAAAAATATTGATTTTCGTTGGTATGTATTTGTTACTTTTTTTACATAAACTAAATACTACGTATGCACAAAACCGGCTTTTCTTCATACATTCGATTATCCGAATGCCTATCGACAACAATTAGTCCGGTTAATCGAGTTTTTACTGTAGCTACTTTACATTGAACTTTAAAATGTAAGTGAAGATTGTATTATGTAGTTGTTAATAATGTTTGACTGTGTCGCCGCCAGGTGCCGATAGCGTCGGTGATGTCGGAGGGCGGCGTGGCCTTCAACCGTGTGTCGTGGAGCCCCAGCGGCACGCACATCACTGTCGGGGACGACGCCGGCAAGATATGGGTCTACGATGTGGCAGAGGTCCTTATATAAACATACATCAAGAACATATAACACATTGGAAGACGATACATAATAGTACTGACAGTGTAGTGCATGTGTATTATTGATTCCCAGATGATTGATGTCAGGCAGACGACCGGTCATAAAAAACAATTAGCCAAAACTATTCACAACATGTGAGGCAGACCCCGGTTAAAGCTGGGAAATTGCCAGGTAAAAGAAGAAGTGTAGTGCGTGTGTAATTGTGAGCTTATATTGTTAACAGAACGTGGCCCAGCCGCGACAAGACGAGTGGACCAAGTTCGTGTACACGCTGCAGGAGCTGAGGAACAACCAGGCGGACGAGGAGACGGACCGGCTGAGCCTGGCCAGCGGACCACCCTCGCTCTCCAGCCTCACCTCGCTGGCCAGCAACCCGCTCAGGTGACGCGCGCACACATACACACACACACACACAGTCAGTCAGTGGTGGCCTAGTGGTTAAAAAGCCCGCCTCTCATGCACGAGGGCGCGGGTTCGATCCTATCCCTGGCAAGTACCAATGTAATTTTTCGGAGTCATATGTATTTTCTAACAGTATTTAGACATCACTGATTAATGCATTCCCAAAGGGTTGATGTCAGGCAGGCGGCCGGTCGTAAAAACAATTATTAGCCAAAACTATTCACAACATTTAAGGCAGACCCTGGCTAAAGCTGGGAAATTGACAGGTAGAAGTTAATAAATATGTCTATTTGATAATGTTTTTTGTCAATTATATCTATTAAGACAGTTAATAATAAAAAAACTAACAGAATAATTTTGTAGAAACATTAAATGTTGAAGAAAATAGAGCTTAATTCTTTATGCATTACTTAAACTATCATGAAAGAAAATGACAATGAAATAAAAAGATTATATTATAGACACAAACGTGAAAATAATTAGGTATATATTGTTAATTGCAAACCTAAATATTATATAATCTTTGTTAATGATGAACTTTCCAGATAACTGCTGCATTGGGATGTTCGCTGCGGGTGGAAGCTGTAAGGAGACAGCTTCATAATGGAACTGACAGATGTGTTATAAAGTGATTTGATAGAGATTTAATCTGAAGTCTGATATGATACATAAGGAATGTAATGAGAGTCAAGATTGCCCGCTGTGAATTGAACTAATAGACTTTGATTGTTTGGCAGATATATCCATACATATTATTCAGTGTTAAAATTTTGCTGTTTCCTATTCAAGTAGTTATCGTTAAATGTTATGCAACTACATATTTACAGCACAAAATCTTCATTTTCACTTCTTGATATTGTACTAACTCAAAGCAGCTTATTGTAAGTAAAATTCTACTTTAGGCGACCAGATGTAACTATTCTTTTTATTATATACTAAGTAACTTAGTGTTATAGATGTTATATTTATTTATAAAATGTTAAGCTGGTACTTAGTATGCCTTGTAACACTATAATAAATCTACTGCTTATGAAACTCGTATTATTCTTTCACACTATTCAACAATTTAAGTGATATATGTATAATAATGAGGAATTTGTAGTCTAGTAACAGAAATAATTATGTTACCATCACATCTTTATAAGATGTACTCCTGCAAAGCTACACTTTTTAATAGTTTTTAGGATATCTTAATGTTGCAAATTCTTCATATTTATTACAAGAAAACCTAGAAATAAATATAAAGTTATGATTTTTCACATAAACAGCAACAGCAATACATTAAATTTAATGTATTAAAATTCTTAACAGTGATCACGGGCAGACAAGATGAAGTGTCCGTCTGTTAGATTATTAATATAAAAACAATATATTTAAATAAATTATTTATTACTACAATGAACATTATTACATGTTATTAATTCACTCAGGACTAAAGGGAATTGCAACTTTTCCTTTGGATAAGTTAACTTCTTCCCAGCATGAACACGACAGTGTCTTCCTATCCATTATATCAGTGTAGAGTTTGCCGTCTAAATGATCCATTTCATGTTGAGCTATCCTCGCTCCCCAACCTTTAAATACTTGTGATATGGCCTCACCTTCTTCATCATAACCTGATAACATAATATTTTGTGATCATATATTTTCACTAAAACAACTAATGTTTTATGTAATAAATGTTACTCACCTGACACCTGCACTTCTTTATATCTAGCAACATCAGCTGAAAACGATCTGATACTCTCACAAGCCTCGGGATGAATAACTTTTTGGTAATCAACCACTTTGAGTACGGGATTGATGAATACCTACAGAAATAAAAATTATAATGTTTTGAATTAAGAAATTAATATACACAACATATACCGGGTTACTTACGTACAGTAAGCGGAACAGCACTGATTTGTCGCTGTTTAATCAATTCAGAAGGTAATGAAGCTATTTGTTTCTCTGTATGTCTCATAACAAATAGCCTCATATTGATTCCTATCTGAGGAGCAGCCATTCCCACACTTCCATATTTATATAATACATACTTGAGAGCTTGTACCACCATTCGAACCTCATCGCTTTTTATTTTATCCACTGGCACCGGTTCCGCTGCTTTACGCAATATAGGATCTCCTATTTGTACAACATGCTTGTATGGTGGCTTCGATGGACCTCTGGAAGGCGCTAATTTGGCGTACCAATTAATAGCTTTTCGAAGGACACCCATTTAATTATTGATTTTTTTTTATGTTATAAGGATTTTCAGATAAACTTGTAACCTCAACAAACTTGAAATGTCATATTTGAAAGTTTGTTTATGTCAAACTCGATAGAGACCTACTTTTTTTTATTTATGCATCGATTTCATTCACATAAGAATTGTGGACTTTCCTTTTAGATTCCAATTACATTTTTATCAACACCTAGAAAACTAGACAAAAATTCATATATAATAATGGAAAAAAATTAGTTACAACAGTTATGATAATGTACTTAATTACAATTGTTAAAGAAAACTAGTTATAAATATTAATTTTAAGTATGTAAAATCATTAAATTACAAAGTAAGTCTATAAACTAAACTACAACAAATACTTTATATTTATTGGTCGGGATAAAACCGTCATCCAGGCCACATTTACACAATGATGAGTGATCTCATATTAAAATTTAATATACATACATGAACTACAATACTATTATTTCCTAGTATGGCCAATCTCTAAAAGACTTATTGTAAATGATACGGAGTGGTCGGCTTGTTTGTACGACAAAAAATAAGTATTAGGAGAAAGATCTGGTTTATGTAGATACATTATATGTCGATCTTGAGTAGTTATGTAATCTTTAATAACCTTTAATAGGGACCATTGAGAATAACAACATTTATTGTGGTAAATTTTAGCTACTCCTTCAAGATAATGTGTATCATCGTCGTATTAGCCAAGAATATAGGTTATTTGAATGGTCTGTTTGACCGCGTAGTTAATACAATTTTTTTTAAACCAACATTAAAAAAGCTTCGGTTAAAAGACATTAGGTACTATAATTCTTTAAAATAAATTCTACAATTCGCTTATGTGTATCCTCTTCTACCTGGCAATTTCCCAGCTATAGCCAGGGTTTGCCTTACATGTTGTGAAAAGTTTTTGGCTATTTGTTTTTACGACCGGCCGCCTGCCTGACATCAACCCTCTTTTTGGGAATCAACATTAATCAGTGATGTCCAAATACTCTTAGAAACTACATATGATTCGGAAAAATCACATTGGTACTTGCCCGGGCCAGGATCGAACCCGCGCCCTCGGCGACGAGAGGCGAGCCCTTTAACCACTGAGCCACCACTGACTTTATTCGCTTATGTGTATAAAAATGAAAAATATGTTTAAGCTTTTTTCAGTTATCTTAGAGTTCAATGTACAATCATAAGAAAACAAAGAGATTAGTTTGTCTAACACTGTCTGAGATAACTCGTAGGTCAATATAATATTTAGATAGCCACTTGTTGGTGTGTATTAAAATACATCATATGAATATGAATGTGTTCTTTCATTTATAAAAACCGTACGGCTATTTATTTTTAATCACTTGAACTTTGTTTCTTTTAAAAAGTAAATCTTGATTCTTAAATAATTAGAAAATGTTCCGAAGTAGCTACAAATGATACATGAAAATTAAAAACTATTAGAAAATATAAAATGCTTTGAAAATTAGAAGCAGTATACTTTTATAAGATAAGCTACTTGACCTAATTAAAATAATATTTTTCGGATCTACTACGAGATTTTTATTTTTGTTAAAAACTAATAGGTACTCCGACGTTACGTTTACTTTTCAGCAACTATAATCATGGGGACTCACATCTCGTCCGCCCGTCTTATACATATGTTGGCTTTAGTCCAAAAATCAGTCAATCAATATACTGATTGGATGTTATAACTTTTTGGCTCTAGTGCGGATGAGAGTGATGTATATAATTATATTGAATTAGTATTCTATAATAAACTTTTCTGTTACCAAAATGATCGTCATATTGCAATATCTCAGTATTTATTATTTATCTATACATCTAAGATCTTTACTATTCGGCCTATAATTATGATTAGAGAACATTATAAACAAAATGTTTTTGGTATTTTAAATTAATACTACAAAATATGTATCGATATTATATATTTGTATGAATTCATTTAGGTAGTCAGTTTTTAGTTGAATTAAAAATATTTATTTAAGAAAACTAATGTCTAAAATTAGTTGCTAAATCTCGTTTGTATAATATTTTAAACACCTTAATATGCAAGAGTGTAATATAAATATCTTATAATAACAGGTAATTGTTGTTAATTTTGATGCTATAAACATTATCATTACACAGAAATGTCAAACCCAAAGTCCACAAACGTCATAAAAGTTAGGATTATTATTTCAAGGCTGTTTCGGTGTTTGTAGTTCTTTTAAATTATTCGCAATGCAAAAAGTATAGATAAGACAACACAAAAAAATATTACATTATTTTAAGTGTTGTAATAAGTGATAGCTTACATTGTAATTTTATTTACTTATTAAGTAATTTAAAAAATATCGCGTTTTAACAAAAGTTTTTAGTTTTAATTGGTACAAATAAGAAAGGTTTAAGTTCAAAGTAAGAATATATTATTTATTATGTAATGTTAATTTTTTTAACACTACTGATTGTTCAAAATTACCATTATTAAATAGTAAATTACTTATTCATGAAAATATTTACATAATTCATTTTTAGATGTTTAAGTTAAGAATCTTACCACAAAAGGCCACTATACTTAAACGAATGATGTCGTCTCAAGAGAATGATGTTTTATTTGAAACTCTCAATAATGCTGGAATAATAACTTTAAATAGACCAAAAACTTTGAATTCATTGAACACATCAATGGTATCGAAGTTATTACCGCAACTTAGCGAGTGGGAGAGTTCTAAACAATTAGTAATTATAAAAGGAGCTGGTGACAAAGCTTTTTGTGCTGGAGGAGACGTGAAGGCAGCTATCGATAGAGAGGAAGGCCCAAGATTTTTTTTCACTGAGTATAACACAAACTACCTCATAGGAAAATACAAAATCCCGTATATAGCCTTCATAAATGGAATTACAATGGGAGGTGGTATGGGCTTGTCAGTTCATGGCAGATACAGAGTGGCCACGGAGAAAACTTTAATAGCCATGCCTGAAACTAAGATAGGATTATTCCCTGATGTAGGAGGATCGTTCTTCCTTCCTAGATTGCCTGTTAATTTAGGACTATATTTGGGTTTGACTGGTAAGTAATATAATTACAATTTGATGAATACAACTGATTAAATATAATATATGTATTTATTTTCTTGTAGGTGATAGATTAAAAGGGAAAGATGTTGTAAAAGCTGGTATCGCTACTCATTTTGTGTCCAGTAAGCGTCTCTATGAGTTAGAAATGTTGCTATCCCGATGCTCGAGCGACAGTGAAGTGCAGTCCTTACTGAATAAATTCAACGAGCCACCAGAGGAGTTTTCACTGGCACCAAACATCAAACACATCAATTACTGCTTTGCTGCATCCACTGTCGAGGAGATCATAGAACGTCTTGAGAAAGTGCAGAATGATTGGTCAATTAAAACTATTCAGGTGAAATGATAGCAAATACTTTCAAAATAGAAATGTTTCTTTTATATTGTTTAACGTATATAATATTATTTTAATCCTGTATATCAGACGTTACACTCCATGTGTCCCGGTTCTCTCAAGCTGACAATGTTGGCTCTCCAGCGCGGTGCTCAGCTCGACCTGCCTCAATGTCTTCGTATGGAGTACCGTCTCGCTTGTAGATCAGTAGAGAATCATGACTTCCCAGAAGGTATGTTACTTCTTTTTAATATATCTCTGCTTTAGAAAATAGTAAGAAAGAATTATCTGTATATTAAGTCATCCTTTGATTAATTTGAACTTGTTATTTAATTTAAGCTATCTTTTAATATTATACTATTCTATTAATTAGCTGTAAAATCACATGCTTCCTCTTTTCTCATAACAAAGTATTTGCTTGAATATGTATTCTTTCTTGATTACACTTTAGAAGTTTTTCAATGAAAGAGTTTCGGCTTTCCATAGAATAATTCACTTACCACCTAAGACTTACTCTTTCCAATATAAAAACTACTACTTTGATGTAGCATTCTCATCTGATTTTTAGTCACTTTTGTGAAATTCTTATTGATTCCACTCTATTAATCTCTCTATTGTATTTTACAGGTGTCCGAGCACTACTTATTGACAAAGACAACAAGCCTCAATGGAATCCAAAGAGTTTATCGGATGTCAGTGATGACTACATTGAAAGTTTCTTCAAGAAGCTTCCAGAAGATAAGGAACTTAAGTTCTTTGATGCGAAATTATAAACTATCATTGATTTACAATCAAACATCACTTAACAGCTAACTCGGTCTGTTTTACTTAATTTTTAAAACAATTTAAATAAGATCGCCATATTAAAAATGTTTAAGATTATTTTACTTTTGTTTGTTTATATATGAGATAAGCTAAATGAAGTCACAGTAATTTTTTATTTGTAATTTTTAAGGCAAAATTTATATTGTTATTGTTGGACTGTTCCCCGAATTATATAGATATATATTTTGTAAAAGTATTTGTTAGTTGTCATCATATAAGAATTTTATATATCGTCACTACGTGATGGCATTTATACTTTAAGTTTGTACTGTTTTATATACCGTGTAATGGACTATTGGGATGTGAACGAGACTGAAATAAATATACTGATGGTCAGTTACTGATATTTTTTTTTTATTTAACCACCATAACTTCAAATTTTGTTAATATTGTTAATAAAAAATTCTCATGATTAATCAAAACACAAACACACAAAAATCTTTTTCGTTTGAAACTTCTTTACGTAAACTTAGAATAGACAGGCATTCGTGGGCAGAGCGGTGTGCAAAAGTGTGATCAGATGAGTTAAACGTAACTGGATAAAGGATACATGCCAGTGAGAAAGACAGAAATAATAGTGGAAAAAAGAGAGTCCTACATGATTTTAAATGAAAGAGAGGGAAATGCAAACATATTTTCTTTTTCTCGTAACCAGTTACCCTATTTTTTGTTGCACAGGGTGGGAGCGAAAAAAGACATGGAAGTAATGAATAAAAATTATAAATACATATTATGTGCTTTCAAATATATAATTTATGCCTTTATTTGTAGAAAGAAAGTATGGATACACATATAACCATATAAAGATTTTGATTTTTTTTTTACTTTAATCGTGTAGTGTAAGCTCTAAAGCAGTAATTTTTGAAGTAATTCTTCTTTACGCACGCTTTATTTGGGAATGAGTTGGTGAATGCGTGATGAAAGCGTTACAAAAAGTGTGATCCGGGGAGGCGAACGAAAGTGAGAGGGAGATATAAGATAGTGAAGATAGATTCGCCTAGTATATTAGTATAAGGGCAAGGGAGAGAGCAGTGCGCGAGCACATTTTCTTACTTGCTTCATTTAATAGCCCGTGCATGATATATTTATGTTTATTTATATATCAGAGAGTAGTTCGTTATTACTTTTCTCTAGATATCTTTCTAACCTCCATTCAAAAAATATATACGTCTTATCAATTTCCTATTGTTTCTGTAATTACAGTGATGAATCATCATAGTAATTACTGCAGATGTATCCGATGATGAATATAATGAAATTTATAAATATCTAATAAAAATATAAATTTAACTAACCTATAATGAATTCAAATATTTGTACAAAAATTAACATGTGTATATGTATATTCATGTGTGTCTTCTTCTTCTTCCACCTGGCAATTTTCAGCCAGGTCTGTCTTACATGTTGTAAATAGTTTTGCCTAATTTTTTTTACGACCGGCCGCCTGCCTGACATCATCCCTCTTTGGGAATGCATTAATCAATGATGTCTAAATACTCTTAGAAAGTGCATATGACTCGGAAAAATCACATTGATACTTGCCAGGATCGAACCCGCGCCCTCATGCATGAGAGGTCTTAACCACTAGGCCACCACTGATTCTATATTTATGTGTGTATTTGTATTATCTATACTAATATTATAAAGCTGAAGAGTTTTTTTGTTTGTTTGTTTGTTTGAAAGCGCTAATTTCCAAAACTACTGGTTCGAATTGAATAATCTTTTTGTGTTGGATAGTCCAGTTATCGAGGAAGGCTGTGGGCTATATAACATCACGCTACGACCAATAGGAGCAAAGATATAGTGGTAAATGTGTAAAATACGGGAGAAATTATTTCATCTTTAAAGCCTTCCGTTGCGTGCGCCGTGAAAACGGTTCAAGATACACAAAAAATATGTATTAAAGAATAATAGCTCTTTTAATGATCTAAAAAACAGTCCGCGACAGTATATGTCTATCTATTAAGATTAACTCACAAAAACCGTTTTTATGGTACCTAATTTGGTCGAAACAATTTGTTTAAGTTGTATCAATACATATAATATATTAATCTTTATTCGAATAAACAAATAAATATATTGTTGGTTAAGAGTACTTCATTGTGAATAAAAAAAAAACAGGTTTTATCCTGCAAATTCTACGGGAACTCGACCATTACGAAAACCCCGCAAGAACGGGAACTATGTGGGAAGAACCAAAAATCTGCCAGAAGTCACTATTCCACGCGGACGAAGTCGCGGCAAAAGCTAGTACATATTTAAACATGTGCATATACCTATTACATATAGATGGAGCGAAAAAAGTTTTACTTTGGTCATGTGGTCTAAAACAAGCTGGTTTTTATTTTTCATAGCCAGTTACGGAATTGTTTGCTTCAGTGTGGGAGCAAAAAACTAACTAAATAAAAATTATAAAAACATAGTAAGTATAAGGCGGCCAACCGTCCCGCATTCTGCGGGATAGTCCCGCAATTCTAGACGAAATCCCACTTTGAAATTTTTAGTAAAATAGTCCCGCAAAACGTTGTATGCGTCCTGCATGTCCCGCATCCCTATTTTTCTACCACACTTCTACACAACACCCATACGCGCCCACGGTGAACAGTGCAGGAACACAGATTACCTATAATAGGGACAAGCGTATCGCGCCCGCGCTAATCTCATTTTCTTTCTTTCTTCTGAACTCATGACGCGTAAGAGAGTACATACTTAAATTTAATATGGGCAGTTGCGACGATTTTTATGACGTTCCCAATCCCTAACACCCAACAACCCCCCCCCCCCCCCCCCCCCCCCCCGCCATTCACGAAATGTTAAGTCCCGCATTCAGTTTTCCGAAAGTTGGCCGCCTTAAGTAAGTAGGTACTTTCAGATATATCAAATGTACCTTTAATTACTTGCATAAAATAAATGTGTATACACGTATACATATGGATGGAGATAAAAAGTTTTACTTCAATCCTGTAGTCTAAATTCTAAACCAGTCTTAATTCTAATTTTATTATATGCAAGTCTACATAATGTTGTGTTATGATCTTTTAGTCTGGCATAAGAGCTGATATGGAGAGTCAAAAGTCAATCATTTATTTGTCGTAAAGTGATGAATTTTCTCCTTTACTTTTTAACCTCTATGTCCTAGTCAATAGAAAAATTTAATTAGAACAGCTGAAGAAGTGTGGTAGATGGTAGGACAGTCTTACCGCCCTCAACACATTGTTTTTGTTGCCATAAAAATATTAAATCAATGACAGATACTGACTGTTTGACATTTCATAGTATTAAGCTTATGGATGTCAAAGTTGATCTGACAATATAATATATTTTGTAAAATATTTATATAAATTAAATTATTTTTTAATATCGTTCATACATTATATTATGGATATGTATATATTTAAATAATGAAATTATAATTTACGTAGAGGCACCATTAGAAATCAATTATATCGTGTTTGTTGTTAAAAGACTATATTATTATAATTTATAAATAATGCGAACGTATAAAAGAAAGCGACCAGAATACACATTTATCGAGGGTGTGCATGAGTTGTGTAGACTTTGTCTGGAAAAAGCAACCGAATCAGTTCCTATATTTAGTAATGAATCGAATATTTATGCGTCTCTATCAGTCAGAATCATGATGTGTGTAGGATTTGAGGTATAAAACACCAATATAACATTGTATTAAATAAAAATTAAGTTCTGAATAAACATAACAAATATTTGTGTACATTATTCACCGTAGAATTTATGTCTTCCAGGTGAGCAGAGAGGACTGTCTTCCTAACAGTATATGTTCCACATGTCACAAACAATTGAGTAGTTTTTATGAGTTTAGAAAAAAATGTGCTGTTATGTATCAGAAATTAAAATGCCATGTACTAGCCGTGAAGCAGATGGAAAGTGATAAGGCTCTTAAACAAATACAGGAAAATAATATTACTAAAGTATCGGAGAGTGACACAGGCCGGCATATTGAGAACCACGGAACTATTGATGCAAATAATGAAACACAAATGATAAGTGATTCTGTGACTCTTATTAAGAATACTGTTACAGAAAATATTGAGGTAAGGCTTCACTTTGGAAGATACATTTCAGAATTTTGGTACATAAAAATAAATTTAATCAAAATTTCTTCTTATTTTATTAACATATTTCATTGTTAAGTATTTCATAATGAAGTGCTCAGAATAATTATTAATAATAAAATCTAGTGGAAATAACACACACATACATATTCATACACATGTATGTGTATATGTACATACTCTCAAAATAAAAAATAAAAAGTAAGAAGTTGTGAAGATATGTTGGTCTTTTAAGAGTAAACACAATATTGCCACAACTTGCAACAGTTTATAATACTAAAAGCTGTAGATAAGGTCTTTTTTTCACAACTTATATAAATATTACACAATTGAATTACTTTTTCTATACATTTAGAAATCACGAAAATCTTATGAGCCATAAGGAACTGGTTTGAATTCCAGGAGGTTCCGGATATATCAGATTTCCTCTCATCAATATTATTGGAAATTGGTATATTGACAAAACAGGATGGACAAGTTGTGTCTAAAGAACATGTGAAGAAGATAGACATAGAGGGTGGAGGGGACAGAGTTACATTCCAAGTGTTAGAAGTAGATGAGGTGAAGTATATTATATGATAATCATAACTAAGACTTTCGAGAGTATTTAATTTAAATAAAAATATGATTTTCGGATATACTACAATTTTATATTATTTTAATTTCCATCTCATCTATCCGTGATTATGGTTTCTGCAAAGGAACCGGATTTTTGGGAGTATGTAAAATGCGTGAAAATAAGTAGTATATATGAAAATATTAGTTTTATTTATATTACATGTTATAATTGGTAAAAGTTGTTATATAGATTTATTAAATTTTCTATTGAGAAATCATGAATTATATGTTTCTTATTAAATTCTTATAATAATTAGCTATAAAACCAATAAATGTTTATGTTGATAAACTATGTGTCGTATGATTTTCTAAGTTTTGGTTTTTGAACATTATCTATCTTAATTTCAGGAACAAAAATCCAGTGATAATATAAACAATAGTAATAGTGCAAATAGTGAATTATTTAATGTTAAGAACGTTAATATGTTAGAGAAGGAACTGCTGAGACCTATCAAGTAAGTGAAGGGTTATTTTTTTTATTTATTAACTTCATTTGTAAATAAAACATATGGTCATGTATACTTGGCTTAATTAACTATAAATGTATATTATAAATTACCTTAAAAATCAAGTACAAATATTTTGACCATAAATTATAGAAGAGACTAGGTTTCATTGTCTATGACTATATTGTGAGTCTCCTTATCACAAGTTTGTTTCCTTACACTACATATGAAGCGTTCCCAGGTTTTCGTTCATGTCACCGCTAACGATAATACAAACGTAAATTTATGAATATAAACTTTAAACGTAATATATTTAGGGCGATAAAGCAAACTTATTGTTAGAATAGACTTGAACCGTAAATGAAATCAAATAATGTTTTATTCTTTAATTCTTTATAACCCTAATTATGAAACTTCCGTTATTGTGTAAATAAATATCAGTCATCAGTATTAAAAGCAGTGTCCCGCGGTGCACGGAGTGCGGTAAGAGCTACGCGACCCGCGGCGCGCTCCGGAGACACGCGCGGGTACACACGGGCGAGAAGCCTCACGTGTGTACAGTGTGCTCCCGGGCGTTTGGACAGAAGGAGGTGCTCAGGAGACACGAACTGGTGCATACAGGTAGTATAGTATAGTAGTAGGGGTAAGTTAAGTACAGTTGAGCTTTGCATTTGTGTGAGTTAGACAAAAAATATATTATATTTAAATAGACACATAACATGAGTGCGGGAGCTAAAAATAGAATAAGCTAAACTTGTAAATGGCCAGATGGTAATATTATGAATATTATGGAAAAAAAATTAATTAAGAAAATTTTTTAAATAACTATACAAATTCTTCTTCACTTGACACTGCGTTTTCAACATTTGATACTGCTATCAGTATAAAGGGTGAAGTACGAAGGTGCGGGGTAGAAGCCGAATAAACTAGTTTAAAACTAGAAAAGAACGTGGCATTCAAATATTTGACATCACACCTACACTATCCGTGTGCACACACACAAATGCAAAGCTCAGCTCATGCCTCGCGCTCTATAACATCGTTTGTAATGTAACTCGTGTTCGTGGCCAGATGATCGTCCCTTCAAGTGTCAGAACTGTCCTAAGAGCTTCACTCAGCGAGGCGCGTTGTTGTCTCATGGCCGAGGCTGTCTCCCGCCGCCGGCCGCGCGCCCGCTCGCTCTACATAGATGTACTGTGTGCCCTAAAGTGTTCCTACACGCCTCAGGTATGTGTACACCATGCTTTATAAATATATTGATTATTTTTCTTTATACTTAATGATTGGTAAGCTTAAAAAATTGGTAACACAGACACAAAATTATAAACCAATCTTTTGACATATAAATACATATGTGTATGTTGTGTTATTCCAATTTGACTTTAAAACTTCAAAATTGAATGTGGAAATCAAAATTGTTAAGTAGATGAGACTGTTTAAAATCTTGTCTTTATTTATATATCTACCTATACCAAAGAATAACAACACTATTTGTAGTTTGTTATATTCAGCTGTTTAACGAAAACTTGGGTTATATATATTAAAAAAAAATGTTCACTGACTTCAAATATCCTGTCACTAATGATGTTGACATTGACACATCGTTATAAAACTAATGTCATCTGTCACCTGTCAGGTCTGTCACGTCACGCGTTAGTGCACGCGGGTCGTGTGTTCTCATGTTCTCCGTGCGGCCGCCGGTACAGCGACCGCAGCTCACTACTACGTCACCTCCGGTCACACAAACACGCGCGCACGCACACAGACACACGGAGCGACGCACACACTGACGACGCTTCTACAACGGCTTTGACTGTCACTGGATGATAATAAATATATAGTGCAATACAATTTGACTTGTTTTATTTATTTAGTATTTACCTTAATAATTTTTTTCTTGAATAAAATACTCAAATAGAAAATTTAGAGTTAAAAAGCCATCTAAACATGCAGGATTCAAAACTGCAATTTAAAATATCACTTTTCAGTTGTTTTACTTAATGCTAATGCATTTAATTCCAAAATATCAATAGGCTATGTAGCTACCCATCTTACGGAGAGCGCCTAATATGTGTTATTAATATGTTCAACAAGAGCATCAGCTTCCAACTTCAACTGAGCCCTTTTGGTCAATGAGTCTAATTGATAATATTTCCTTTTTTTCCTCTTTTTCCGCACTCTGTCGCCCGGCGGGAGTTAACGTCGCTGTGTGATCACTGACACACCTTCGACGAAACAGTCGAACATACTCTGTAAAACAGCTTCCTGGCGACATTGCATGATGATTCAATAAAGATAGAGAGAGCTCTCGCTGCAAAGAATGATCAAGGTCATGCTCAATAGATTACTGTTTTTTTCTGTGAGGATGTCATGTCGCAAAAAAAGGAAGCGAAGTGATCAAGGAGGACAATGGCTCTAGTCATCTTCTTCGCCGATTAAGTCCAGGAAGGAGAAGGCAGTGTTATGCTTGGCAATTATCCAATCCTTTAAATCTAATCTGTTACGAGATTTGTTTACTAAAATATCGTGACTTTTGCGAAGTCTCTATATTAATTTTCTATATACAGTAACCACAACACTGAAAAGAGGTGCCATTAACAAAATTGTGGTTAACGCTTTCTAGATTAAAACTTTGAAAAGACTTGAAAGCATAACCTGTTTTTTAAATATTTTAGATAAATAATTCTAACACTCAAATTTATAATTTATAACATAACAAAAAGGTACTGTCTTAGTATAATCCGAAATTATGTTCACATAATAGCAAGCGAAAATAAATAAATGTATAAATAATACTTTGTTATTTAATCTGTCATATTAATCCAAATGTTGAGTTTCCATTACAAAGTCACTCAAGTACCAGCTATCCTAATTAGCTTCTAAGTAAATCATTGGGTCAGTTAATCTCGTGCTTAAGAATGTTAGACTGACTCAAATATCAAAATTAGTTACTAAATTACTTAACGTTCAGAGATTCTTTTATCAAAAATAAATAAAAGACTAAATTTACTTGTAAGTTCTCGTTAAAATTCATTTAGTGTAAGGTAAATTAAAACTTTGAAATATTTGTTCATTCTTATAAGGATTTATAATGATACTGAGAGAATATTCGAAAAAGGAAGGTAAGGAAAATAATTTCTCATAAATTGTAAATCAAGCAAAGCGCTTTTTGATAGGATTGACAGAAAGATGGCTTATAGGAAATGGAATATTTATCATACAATATCTTGACTTCGCTTTTAACCTTTAATGTTTTTGAAGATACAGGAGTTAAACCTGATATTTGTTTTCATCCGTGTTGCCACGTTTGTGTTTTATAACAAAGTAACAAAAAATATATAACATTATCTAGAATTTTCAGCTGAAAACTTGATAGATTTCATCTCCATCCCAATATTACGGTTAAATATACAATACTTGATGGTCCGACTCCCGCCAGGGAACGCTAGCTTAATTGGAAAAACAAGAGTAACACGATATCCAGCAAGATGTAGGTTCGATTTTAGCTCAGGCTTAAGCCTTAAAACGATTACGGTCTGTTCATCACAACTTTATTAAAGTTATTTAAATCGGAATACCCAGTGGAGATTTAAACATTTTATTATTATTTGAAAACAGCAAACAAGGAAAACAAAATAACCTGCTAACCAAAACTATCCTAACCAAAACTATCCTAACCAAAACTATCATAATACTTTTAATTAAAACGAGTAATACTACCTTTTTCTTGTTAAATCTGAACTGGTCACACATGTTCCCTTCGTAATTATTTTAATTGTATCATCAAACAACAACAAATGACGACAAATACAAAAATCAAAAAACAGTTGAAAATGTACTCGTATAGTGCGTTTGATTTAAGCTGAGCTTTGCATGTGTGAGTGCACACGGATAGTGTAGGTGTGATGTCAAATTTTTGAATGCAACGTTCTTTTCTAGTTCTGAACTGGTTTATTCTGCTTTTACTCCGCCCCGCACCTTCCTCACTATACCTTTTGTACTGGTAGCGAAATCAAATGTTGAAAACGTAATGTCAAGTGAAGAAAAATTTGTAGTTTTTCAAAATTTTTATTAATACTAGTTTTTGCCCGCGACTTCGTCCGCGTTAGTTTCGTCATCTATACATATAATAAAATTGTAGAAAAGTGCTGTCTGCACATTGAAAATAAAATAAAAAAATACCAGGGGTTATTGTTTATGTCGATGTCGAACCCAAAAATGTAATTAACATTTTTTTTGTCTGTTTGTTTGTTTGTCTGTTCACGCTAATCTCAGAAACGGCTGATCCGAGTTGGATGCGGTTTTCACGAATATTGTGGTATGCTTCAGTTATGCTTTAGTGTTTGTTTCATGTCAATCGGTTCAAAAATAAAAAAGTTATATCAAATTAAAGAATCACGTCGAACGATGTCGCGGGCACAGCTAGTTAGTAATATATGTATAGCTGACCGGGCGAACTCTATTCCGTTTTAGAGGCCATTAATAATCAGGTTTCTCCTGTTACAATCGAACAGAATGATTGACATATTAGTTAGTTGTCAAATCTAATGTCAAAGAAAATGTTTGTATGGGAAATAGAAAAGAGCTGTTTTTAGGGTTTTTCCGGAAATGAATCAATTTTTTTCAACTTTCAAACCTTCCCTGAACCTCCACGAACCTTTCAAGACTAAGATAAGATAAATCCGTTCAGCTGTTCTCGAGTTTTAGCGAGACTAAGGAACAGCAATCCATTTTTATAACATACTAGTTTTTGCCCACGACGTCGTCCGCGTTAATTTCATCATTAGTAATATATGTATAGCTGACCGGACGAACTCTATTCCGTCCTAGAGGCCATAAATAATCAGGTTTTTCCTGTTTCAATCGAACAGAATGATTGATATATTAGTTAGTTGTCAAATCTAATGTCAAAGAAAACATTTGTATGGGAAATAGAAAAGGGCTCTTTTTAGGGTTTTCCCGCAAATGAATCAATTTTTCTCACCTTTTAAACCTTCCCTGAACCTCCACGAACATTTCAAGACTAAGATAAGATAAATCCGTTCAGCCGTTCTCGAGTTTTAGCGAGACTAAGGAACAGCAATCCATTTTTATATATATAGAAGATTTTGTTTTTCTATAATATTCATGATATTTCCATGTGACCTTTTACAAGTTTTGCTTATTTTATAGCACTTATGTTATGTATCTATTTAAAATATAATAAAATTGAATTCTTAAAATTTATCTAACTCTACTTTTATTTTAACTCACACAAATGCAAAGCTTAGTTTAAGTTTAAGGGACTATAATTTTCCATAATTCGTTAATAAATTAACCTATTACCTGATTAAAATTTATTCACTTGTGCTTAGAATGACAAAAGAATGAAGTTGCGAAAAAAATATTAGAACAGTTTACCAACAAATTAAATAGTCCCTTTTCATTTGAGTTTTTATGATCCTCGAACAAGTAACACTTGTATAGTTTCTGCACACACATAAAAACATTTCCTGCATTCAACACAAGATTTGTGGATCGTCCTACAGATAATTTGTATGGAATATATCTCCGAGTAGTAGTTAGTGTCTTCGACCACTTTGGCTAGGAAGCGGCGATAACATTGATAGAAAATGTTAATTTTACATTGATAGATGGCACTTTTAACGATTTTACCAAATCGTGAATTATATTTCTGTAAACATTGTATTTCGTTATATATGATTAAGTGTGTAAGTAAGAATAAAACAACAAAGGTTTAGTTGTTGCATATGCAGTGTAAGCAGTGCTTATTTGCATTAATTCAATTTCGTGGATCTATAATGCATATCATGCAAGGAGCAAGGAATGGAAAAGCTGTAGTCATATGAAGAAAACCGGTATTATGGATAGAATTGAAGATAAAATGATGTCTGAGTTTTCATTCCAGTATAGAAAGAATTATATCTGACATTGCGGAAGGTATAAAAGTCCGCAACATTTGTTAGAGATTACTAGGTTTTCCACCCGGTTCCTGTTCCTTGTGATTCTTCGCAAAATCAACAGAGGAATTTCTGTAAGTTTTACTTTACTGTGATTGAAAAAACTTTTGGTTCGATGTCAATTTTCGAGAAAACGAAACAGACCTTCCGTCAACCTTTTTTTGTGATGTGTTATGATTATCCAAGAATGAAGTGCATGCTGCCTTACTTTTCCTCGACTTGCATAAAATCCAGCGCCCGGACGGTGTTGCCATATCTGTGCCTATGACGCGTGTCAGTGCATCTTCAAAAATGTAGTATTTGATAGGTATTCATTATAAGTTCACCAGGTTAAGGAATAAAAATGTTTAAACTACCTATTAATTATATTTTAGTCTAGTACCCTTTTTATGTCTATGAGAGACATTTACCAAAATGCAAGATTAAAAATTACTTTTATGATTTTTTTATATGGTCAAATATTTATGTGAGCTACATTTGTGTTTCTTATTTACATGAACTTTTAAATGATTCGTTCTTTATAGTCTTTACTATGAATTAGATCACGTACATAAAGTAATATAAAAATGTATTAAGATGTTTCATAATATTAATACTATGTTAGAGCATGGACTAACATTTGATTTATAATTCTTACAAGTGGTTAAAACACTTTTAAACTGACAACTTATTAATTTAAGGTACAAAATGTAGTTAGGGTTGATTATAAGAATTGATTAAAAATAAAACACAATTTTTACTTAAACATTTTATTGGAAAAAATTTCATCCTAGGTAGAAAGGCAACGTGGTATTGTATATTTTAGAAATAACGATAAGTTGTATCATTAAATACTGTTACTATACGAGACGGGAGCGACGCGACGACCCGACACGTGTCCGGGCCGACGGCCTATGCGACGGATGGCACTTATTGTTTAAAACACGTACAAATAATATTGAAACATTATTTTTCCTCTTTTTATTAATCAAAAACCAAGTACACGCCACCGCATCGTTACATATGGAATGCCTTTAATACACTTAAAAATAACATTATACACATCCTATAAGCATACAGTAATTATTAAATAAGATTTAGAATTTTGTTTAGAAATAATATGTGAACATTTGTGTTAGACCAGATACGACGAACGGCTCCTCCCGGACGGCCGGGAGCGAGTGTATATAGAAATATATGAGAAGAAACGACGGAACATTACACAACAGGAATGAAGATACAGAACTAACCCATTCAAAGAAAACGATAATAATTACACTTGAAGCTCTAACTCCTATATCTAAAATATAAATGATTATAAAAATAAATAAGGGCCATCGCCCCCCCCTTTCACCCCCACTACTACTCAGGACATATCGGACACTTATTACACTTTTGAGCAAAACTAGTAGTAAATTTAAAAATTTTCAAAAACATTGGTGTTTGACACTCGGTCGTTACAAAGATATATAGAATAAGACCGGGAGCGGACCCGGAACAACAGTACAGATGAAATAAAAACCACTCACTAACATTATCAAACAAACGATCTGTGAAGTCGACGGTACTCGGAGATGTTTACATATTCGGTTATTATAGCACGTTATAGTCTAAAATAAAATTACTATTAAGTAATAATAATAATCAATATTTACAGCGGGTGTCCGGCGGCGTGTTGTCGTCTACATGTTCTCGAACTGGTCCACTCGTCGCTTGGTGTTCCCCTTGCGTATCTCCCTCAGCGTCTTGTACTTGTCCCTTCCCTGGCGCACGTTTTCTCTGTGTATCTTGTCCATGGCAGTTTCCTTGGTCTCGTCGCGGGATTGCGCCAGGTCCTGCTTCAGCGCCTGTAACCACATATACGTATATCAGCACGTGTTATATATATACTAGAAGACCCTGCGAACTTCGTATCGCCCGATAATCAAGAAATATCTGTTACGTTTTTTTAATAAATTAATTTAGGTTATACCTAAGTATAAGAAACACGTGGTGGTTATGCTATTATTAAATAGTCACTCACATATGACGTTTGTATTTTAACATAGCGCCATCTATTCAATACTTAACTCAGACAACAGATAATTGTAATAATGACAAATAATTTTCTTTAATAGACAAAAAATTTGCAATAAAATAATATTGTGACTATAAATTGAGATGTAAGCTATTCTATCTTTCAAGTTGGATCAAAATGCACACGGAATGCAAATCAAATTTAAAATCGGTTTAGTAGTTTAGGAGTCTATCGCGGACAAACACGTGACACGAAATTTTTATATATATAAAGATGTGTGTGTGTGACGTACCTTCAGCTGGTTGTGTAGTCTCTCCGACCGCTCGGCCAGCGTGCGCCTATCAGCGAGCGGGTCCACGAGGTCGTCGGGCGCGCGGCCCAGGTCCTCGGCCTCCGAGCCGGCCTCAGAGCCGGAGCCCTCAGCGGACACAGCCTCATCGTCTCGCTGGTCGCCCCTCTCCTGTAAGTGATGGTGGTGCGGCGTGGTGGCTGCTGCCAACAACGCGGCGGCCTCGTCCTGCTGCCGGCGCGCCTCCTCCACCTCCTCCTGTAACCTCCTCGTCTCCGAGTCCTTGGCCTCCACCTCCTGCTGTATGCGGGACACCTCCTGCTGCTTGGCGGCGATCTCCTCCTCTAGTTTCTGACGCTCAGCCGCCTCCATGTTCTGACCGACAAAAAAAATATGACGTGTAAGAAAATATGGACCAAATATGGAATTAAAACTATACAGTTTGAGGGAAGCGAAACTATATAATCGCTGGCATGACGAAGTTTTTGATAAAAAACCGTTTGCGATGTTTAGGAGTAAACTGTTGGGTTATTGTAGGAAGCACTTGGATTAACCGCTCTTGAGTTGTATGGTTCATTGCTATTGTACTGAATTGTTGTTTGAATTGAATCATGAAATACATCTCATTCAAGTGAACTTTGTTCTTTATGAGAAAATAAAATTCTTCTTTAACCACAAGAAAATATAATAATTATGATAACATATATTACAATATATTATATGTCGTATCGGTGGTGTAGTGTACCTTAGTCTCCTCGAGACGCTGCATCATAGCCTGCAGTTCGTTCTGTCGCTGCTCCAGTTCCTCTTTAGCGGCCTGGAGTTGCTTCAGTTGTTCCTCAAGCCGTCTTATCATCTCCTGGGCCTCAATCAAGTTAGCCTGCACAAGAAACATCATTTAGCTCGACCCTTCTTAATATAAAACAGTAAATTATAGTCATAAATGTAAGTAGTAACCTGTGATCGTTCCATCTCCTCCTGCATCTGCCTCAGCCGATCTTCATACTCCTGTTGTTTCTTCTCAGCACGTTCTCGAGCAGCGATCTCCAGCTGAAGTTTTTCTCTGTAAGATAAAAGTTGTTAGTTCGGTTTGTGCTTGTATTCACAAAAAATCATCTTGCCATAACTTAGCAAATAGAAATTTAAAACGTTTTATTTTTGCCTATCACATAAAAATAAATCAACGATTAAATTCTTCGTAAATAGGAATTTAAAACAATTTTAAAACATCAGATAAAAATAAATCAATACTTAAATTTCCGTAACGTGATTGGAGGATAGTTTTAGTCAACGAGAAACCTTAAATTCTTCATGATAATTTTTATCATTGATCTTACTACTTTTTCTCACAATTTCCTCGACAACTATTCTAACGTATAGTGCGTTTGATTTAAGCTGAGCTTTGCATTTGTGTGAGTGCACACGGATAATGTAGGTGAAATGTCAAATTTTTCAATGCAACGTTCTTTCCTAGTTTTAAACCGGTTTGTACTGCTTTTACTTCGCCCCGCACCTTCCTCACTTCACCTTTTGTACTAGTAGCGATATCAAATGTTGAAAACGCAATGTCAAGTGAATAAGAATTTGTAGTTTTTTCAAAATTCTTATTAATAAATAATTTTTTTTCCTCAATATTCAAAATATTTCAATCTGGACTTTAACAAGTTTTGCTTATTTTATGGCACTTATGTTATGTTTCTATTTAAAATATATATTTTTTGTCTAACTCTACTTTGACTTTCACTCACACAAATACAAAGCTCAGTTTAAGTCTAACGGACTATACTGATATATATAGTAAGTGCTATATACATACCTCTGGGCCTGCTTGGCGAGTTTCTCCTCGCGAGCCTGGGCCTTCATCTGCTGCACATCGATAGTGTCAGGCTTGCGGCGCCTCATATACAGCTCGTGGTTGCCCATACACAGCGCCAGGATACGTTTGTTGACGCGCACGCGGGGCGCGAAGAAAACAAAGTCCGGAGCCTTCTTGTCGATCGGCTTTATGATGAACTTGCGGTCGTTGAACGATATGTTGCGGATCTCGGACCACGGGAAACCGATTTTGGGTGTCAGTCTGTAGGGAATAAAATTAGTATTAACTTAAGAGAAAGTTATGTAAGAAATCAGTTAGTAATGCAAAATTTTAGGAAATTCATAAGTTTCACAGAAATATTTTGAGAGCCACAGTAACGTATTTTATGTAATCTTCAAGTTATCTTGTTGGGGGATAAAAGATATTAATAGAGTATAAGGACCAACTAACTTGTCATCCTTTTCGTATATGTTAAGCCCCAGAGCGTCGACCCCCAGCCACAGCTCCGTGTTCTTCTTGTTCCGTATCTCGAAGTAGTTGACTCCGTACATCTCCAGATCCTGCGCTATCTTGAGGTACTCCATCATGGCGTCCTCCCGCAGCATCCCGTGATGCTCCTGCCACCAGTTCGTGATGCTCTGCTCCCACTCTTCGCGGGACATCTGCTCACACATTAACAGTATTAAAATATATTTCATATGAAGATTTTAGTGACGTCATCAGCCTATCAGAGCCCCACAAGCAAAAGTCTATCCTCACATTGAGAAGGTTTGGGCATTAATCATCAGGCTTGCTCAAGAAGGGTTGGTGATTTCAAACTTATAATTGTGATATTATAAGTCCAGACTTCCACACGATATTTACGGCCTATCAGTGGTATTTCAATAGTCTTAGAAAGTACATATATGACTGAAAAATCACATATGTACTTGCCAAGTTTCGAACCCGCGCGCTCGTGCACGAGAGACGTTCCCTTAACCACTAGGCCGCCACTGCTTTTTAATTTTGTACCAATATGTATTTTTTTTGAGTTATTAGAAATACCTCTTTCTTTGTTTGAAGAGACCTCAGTTTTTTATACGTACGCACGAAAGGCGGGCCTTTAACCTCTAGATCATCGCTGATATTATAAGTAGTGTATATATTCGTGTATACCTTGTGTTGGTCGGTGACTCTCTGCGGCAGGAGCCGGTCGTTGGCCAGGAAGCCCGGTCCGTGAGCGATAGCATTGTGATCTCCATGACGAGCTTGTACCGCGTACGACGCTAAGAGTACTGATGTCTCCGGCGGGCAGTAGATCTCGTCTGAGAGGATCGCATTCTTCACCTGGAGGAAAAGTCACGATATATGCATCTATTTCTTCCATATAAATTCCATCCCTACTAATATTATATATGCGAAATTAACTCTGTCTGTCTGTGTCTGTGTGTCCGTCTGTCTGTTACGCTTTCACGCCTACACCATTGAACTGATTTTAATGAAATTTGGTACAGAGATACGTTGACCTTGAGAAAGAACATAGATAGTTTTTATCCCGGACTTTTGAAAGGTTCTCTTGGAAACGCGATATAACCGAACTCCACGCGGGCGAAGCTGGTATAATATATATGATAGTTGTAATACGTACTTGTAAGTAGAACAGCTTCAACGTGATCTCCTGTATGAGCTCGTCAGCGACGTCCTCGGGATAGAATTTAGCTCGAAACTTGAACTGAAGCGGGTTCTCTTTCTTGACGTCTTGTTGCATCACCTACAACAAACTCTATTAATACTCGTCATTGTTCCACGTGACGTCTGTGTGCA
Organism: Danaus chrysippus; assembly: GCA_916720795.1. Taxonomy (NCBI): domain Eukaryota; kingdom Metazoa; phylum Arthropoda; class Insecta; order Lepidoptera; family Nymphalidae; genus Danaus; species Danaus chrysippus. The sequence goes on from CAKASE010000044.1 coordinate 1,268,845, forward strand.
GTAGACTTAGGATAAATTTATTTTGTATTAAATTCACACGGTTTTATCTCGCGAGAATTATGTCATCGCTATACATAATGTGTACATTATTTAAGCAGATTTACGCTCCACGAACACAGCTGCGAGGCAGACTCTTAGTCATCAAAATTATATTGAAATTTATGTGAGAGCATCTTTAACCTCATATAGCTCCACACATTTCTATGTCAATAATGGCGTAATATTCCTAACACATTTAAGCTATTAACTGACTTGGAATAGTTTTGAATATTGTAATTTTACATTTTCCATATAAACATGATCTCATCCATATCTTACCCATCTGGAGAACGGTAGCGACCCTGACTTCGTTTCGTGCCCAAGTGGTCCAGGGAAAGCGTTTAAAAGGCAACAATTAATTACAATTCAGCGTCGGCTTTGACATTCAACAAACAAATAACACAAGTCGAGCTTACAGTCAACATATGTCATAAACTATGATTACATCGAGCCTACTCATTAATATTTTAAAATATAAATATACATTTAGCCAGATATAAATATAGCCATTTAGTTAATCATTCTCAGAGCTCAGAGCTAACGTAATCAACACAATTAAATATTAATAATGTTAATCATTAAAACGGATTTATTTTGTTGCATTTTTTAGCTAATAATTAACAGAAAAAATAATCATTGAACTATAAATTTATGTGAGAATTATATTATTGTTATTTGAAAGGGACTAAATAGATATCTGTAGAAAAGTCTATATTGGAGTTCAATCTTCCATAAAATTTTCAGTAATTTTGTAATCTTAAATTTTCGATGTTCCGAATACGTGAGTTGATAAGATAAAGCATATCGAATGACGACATGAGTATGTAGTAAGTACAGGTAACATAGAAAGCATAAGTTTAAATATATAATACTTGGACAATAAGTAATAATTTATTAATGAGATCTAATACTTTCGAGTTCTATTCATTAAAATGAAACTAATATTTTTCTGACATACTACGCGTGCTTTATTTTTGCAAAAAACTTCATACTCCCGACGTTTCGGCTACTTTTCAGCAACCGTGATCACGGGCAGACATAATAATAAATTATTTTGTGTATTTGAATGCACTTATTAGTAATTTGTCAGAGGTTTGAAAACATATTTTATGTCTTCCGTATTGTTTAATAAAACTTTTATATGCATAATTTAACTGACTGTATTTACCATAATATATACAATAGGTTTTTGTTGCATTAACATTTTTCATAAATTATATTTGCATTTGCAGTAATGGCAGTATAATTTTGTAGTTTTTTCCATCAAATGCTTAAAAAATATCAATTGGTTAGTATTCATAGTTGTCGAGTTAAAAGATGTATTTATCTTAATCACGTTTCATGGTGTGCTAAGAGAACAGGTAAACCACATTATGATAATTAGCGATTTCCCGTTGTAAGGAAAATCCGTGGTGGAAAGGAAAAAAATCTAGCTAAGACTACTTTGTAGTTTGTAGTACTACGCGGGTAGGTGCATATTTCTATATATTCGTCACACAAGACTGGATACATCTTTTACTAGCCACCTACTAATTCCACCAGCCGACTTTACCAGATCGTCTGATCTGTCGAAGGCAGCATCCTCATCATCTTCAGGAGACACCAATTTCCTTACAGCCGTGCTAACACACCTCGCTGTCTTCACCACCACAGTTTCTGGCTACATTATATAACATTACATAACACGCAAAAACATCTTGATTTCAATCTAACTGATCATCATTTCACGGCTCGTATATTCGTTTGTTTGTGTAGTAAGTTGGGAGTTAATTCGTTGAAAGATCGCGTTAACTCTTATAGATTGAGAAACCAAACATCTAGTCGTGGGAGAGGCGAAAGTAAGGTCAACGACCTCTCGACCGCGATCAGCACAGTCAGGCAGTCAGTCAGCTGTTCTGTAATACGCGAACATTCCTCAAATACCGATTACTACTAGTGTAATATAAACAAAGTAAAACGACTCAGAACACACGTAACGTTCATATAAATAGTGGAAGAGAAATCAGCGACGAAATGATCAATCGATATAATACGAGTGTTAGATCAGATGAGTACGATTGGATATAAGACGCCAGTGAAACTTGTGAGCGTGTGATACATTTCTCTTCATTGAGAGGTACAGTCGCACGGCACGGAGACATCGCCCGTACTATTAACGACACGGAGCGAGTCGCTCATTAGAAGCCGCCGGTTGGACACTATTATATTCATTAAAATAATCTTTATAATAAACGAAGCTGTTTCCTCTCGAGTCACGCGGGAGCGAGGTCAATTCATACACAGATAGTCTTGTCTTAGTTTTATAGGCCTAAAGATCGTTGATTGATGAAGGATGAATGTAGTTTCGCCAGACGCGTGTGTGACAAGGTCGTCTTGGATAGCGTCGGGACACTTTCACTCGGTCGTGGCAGGTGACATGCCATTTCTCGATACTTGTTCAACAAGTTCATTTTATATTGAAGCGAGTAGAATATTTATTATATCTTCTGTACAGTCGACGACTAAAGATGATTATCATGTTGAGTGATGATCGTGTATGTATTATGGGCAACCTTGGTGCAGGTGTGTCCAGTGAGACGAGTCAGGGGTCACGCTACCCGACGGGGTCCGCGGGGTCCGGAGGGGTTTGGGGGTCGTGTGAACGGGGTCAGGCGGGCGCTGCGTCTCGCATGGTCGGCCGCCCCGCGTGGACCTGTTTCCGAGAAGCCCCACAAACGATTGTCACTATACTCTATACTAGAGTCTATAGCTTTTCGATACTTAATTACTGACTTAGTGATGTTTCCTTATTAATATTTTATAATCGGTGTAACGCGACTATGTAACTTGTATTACTCAGATTACGATACAATCAGTATCATTATCGTCGTATTAAAGTTTAGAACTGATAGATAGTTTTACGACTGGGTTTATCTAATTTTACCACAGGCTCTGATGACGTCATACCTCCCCCTCCCCCGACCCTAGTATTTAATATAGTACGATAATCATAATTATCGCTTCAATGACAAAAACTTACATTCCGTGAGCGTTGAAACGAAATCGCGTGCGTGAGATCTAGTCATTGCATAGATTACAATAGAACCCATCTCAATAATACCTTTATAATGTACTGCGACTAGATTACTTTTGTTAAGAAACAATTTGAGCAATTATATGGACAACATTTTGAGAGAAGAATGAGTCTAGGATGATGGTCCACGTCTTGTGGGTCCTTTGACCCACAAGACGTACAAGATCCGAAGCTAACGTATCGTTTAAGTGACTAAAGAGTTATAAATAGAATTATGATATAATATATTGAAAATTATATCAGCAGACTAAGTGTACAAAAAAATTATTATCATTAATAAAATTGCAGTGAATCAAGCGGACGATGACTATACAACACACACACACATAAATATACATACAAACACACACACACACACACAAACAGACTGTGGGTGGATCGAGCTAACAATTTACAGTCAAACAAGATTAAAGGTTGACGACACTGCAGACTTATATGTAGTGATGTTCATATAACATGATTACTAAAAAAAACAACATTTATGTAGAACATGCATCTGCTGAGAGGACATACGTTTCACCCAAGAAATATACAGAAAATTATGATATTTTCAAGTGAAATACCAAAAATTTACTAGGGTTGGCACAAGACTGAATAGTTTAACCTATCAAGCGAAATGTCCAAAGAGGAAAACAAAATCAATTGATACAATATATTCTGATTCTGTAGGTGTTCGGTAAAAACCCCGTTGACTCGTGGCACCGTCTGAATAATGATACACGGACACACATCAGCAGGTGAAATCGTAAATAAACTAGTGCTGGGACCGACCGACACTCGACAATCACTGCTTTCCCGACACTAGTGCTTGCTAGTATCGATAGTCGATAATTCTATACGTGTCACCAGGTCGATGAAAAAAATAATCGAATATTAAGACCATGTCTAGTTGATGAGAATTGGAATAGAATAGACCATGATTTAATATTGTTATTTATTAATATATTAACAATGCCCCTGTTAGTTCTTATCACATATTAAATTAGTCATTGTGGAAGTTGCCGGATGAATCAGCTTTCAAATGAGATTTATAACAGACCGTAGTCTTGGGGACGTGGTGACGTCACGCTGTGTCAACACACTTTATTATAAGGAAATCAACTTCATATAAAGTATAAGAATCCTACTAATATTATAATTGCAAAAGTTTGTGAGTGTGTGTGTATGTTTGTTACTTTTTCACGCTCAAACGGCTGAAGCGATTTTGATAAAATTTTGTATACAGGAAGCTGACGTCCGGGAATAACATATAGGCTACTTTACATCCCGGAAATTCGCGAGTATCACCGCGGGGCGCAGCTAGTATTCAATAAGTATGAGAAATATTTCATGAACGGAACGTGTATATAAAATATGCTATATACGTATAATATATATTTATAAATAAAACATATTAATTAGACTATATACATATTAAAACTTAACTTAGACATATATCTTAAATTTCAAACATTTATGTCACAGTGACATTCCTAACTATTGTCATCCAAGTGGCGAGAGATGACGTAATGTCAAACGAATAAAAATATTCATTTAAAAATATATATAAATGTAAAATCGAATAAATGAAAGAATGAATGTAATGTATTTAAAATATCGTTAGGTTTTATTGTAATACGTGTCTCTGAGCACTTGTCACATCGGAAGTCACAAGTACCGTCGTGTGTCAATGAGTGTGTAATAACTTACACGTTCTATACTTTGTAGTAATATAATTAGTATTTAGAGAACATCACTTCGTTCCTCGAATATATTACAAATAGCTTTCCGCCCGCAGCTTCGCCCGAATGGGTTCGGTTATATCGCGTTTCCAAGAGAACCTTTTAAGTCTGGGATAAAAACTATCCTATGTTTTTCCTCAAGGTCAACTCTATCTCTGTACCAAATTTCATTAAAGTCTGTTCAATGGTTTAGGCGTGAAAGCGTAACAGACAGATAGACAGACAAACAGACAGAGTTATTTTCGCATTTATAATATTAGTAGGGATTTAATAGATATTTAATATTTATATAAATATTACTTGTCAGTTAATTTCGTTCATAGAGGTACGTATGTGTCACCAGTACGTGACAAGACTCTGATGCTAGTAAATACGTGTTATAATATATTACATAAATTAATAACACTTAAACATGCATACAAAACTTTCGTTATTAAAACGAAATATAGAAAAGTTTATATGACTAATTCTTTGACTAAAGAAATATACGTCAATGTTGCTACTGTTATAAATGGTAGAAAATTTTACCTACCGAATGCATTACTCTTTAAAATTATTCTGAATTTTTTCACCAAGATACGGAAAATTCGAAATAACTATTGTCTTAATATACAGGGTGACTGGTGAATTACTATCAATATTTAAGGAGAATACTGGGTACATGATTCTCATTCGAATTATGTAAAAAAATAGGTACTTAATTTTTGACCAAATTTCCGTATAAATAAATAAAGTGTGGACACGTTCCAAGTGTGGACGCGTGCGGCGGCGTGCTGATACAACACCACGCCGCCACACGCGCGTGTGTGTGTGTTTGTGTATACCTAATCTGTAGGGTGTTCACACGATGCGTAATTAATTACATAACTTTTGGTTAACTTTACTTAGAAGTTTATTAATATTTATGTTATATTAATTTTTATTTTGTCATATATGATCGTCCAATATCACGTCCTCAAGTATCGATAGTTATTCACCAGTCACCCTGTATAAAATAGTCAATTATTATATAGAATCCATTTCATTGATGTTCTCTCTGTATGTATGTGTGTGTTCTCAGTAGGCTGGTCGTGTGCCAGATGGTTGGTTCCATAAACCCCTACATATTCATGATGCTGAGTTCATACATCACAGTTCCAAGGCTCGGTACAAGGTGAACTATCATTACATACAAAACGACGGATCATTACAACCGATACGGCAAGCATTAAAATTTACTACCAATTCAATATACGTAAACAGTATGAGAATTGACAATTATATAACCATTGGTGATTTTCGAGCGATTTTATTATATCTACTAATATTATAAATGCGAAAGTAACTCTGTCTGTCTGTCTGTTACCTTTCACGCCTAAACCACTGAACTGATTTTAATGAAATTTGGTACAGAGATAGAGTTGACCTTGAGAAAGAACATAGGATAGTTTTTAACTTAAACTTTTGAAAGGTTCTCTTGAAAACGCTATATAACCGAACTCCACGCGGGCGAAGCTGCGGGCGGAAAGCTAGTATAGTATATTGACCAAAAATACTGATTTTAATATAATTTTAAGATAAATATATAGTTGTTTACGTTCAGTCCGAGTGGTAATGTCAAGTTATTTTTACACACTTATTTAAAATAAGTACCAACATATGCGTATGAATAAAATTATCCTCGCTAACGGTAATTTCCTTATTCAGAAGGCTGTTACGAAGGTTACATCTCGCTTACAGAAATACACGGTAATATATAATAAATATTAAGCATACATTATACTTATAATATAAAGTACATATAACTATACTAAATGAGATTTAAGATTTACGCGAGTATCATTCATTTAAATGAAACTAATATATTTCGGATATACTACGCGATTTTATTTTTGATAGTTTTCATTTTAATTAGTAGTCGAAACGTCGGGAGTATGTAGTTTTTATCAGAGCGCGTAGTATATATCAATATATTAGTTTAATTTACATCTTTGTCGTCCAAGTCGGTTGAGTTTCATATATCCACGTGGCTCATGTTTTCAATGGCCAGTAACTCACATATTTATCATTGAACATGATTGCAGTACGTAATGGCTCCACCGCAGCCGAACACGTGAACAGAGCTCGTTTGTATAATAACATACAATTGTAGCTTTAGTTAACTTCAAACGTTTTATTTAACTGTTTAAAATCATTATTAATATATATTTTATTATTATATACAAGTCTCTTGTACTAACTTTTCTGACTGATACTTTTATGTTAAATTGAAATATATATACTAGCTTGTGCCCGCGACTCTGTCTGCGTTAGTTTCGTAATAAGAAAAGTATAGCTAACCAGGCGAACTTTAAATAAATAGATTTTGGATTTTATTAGCAATTTTTTTTAGTATCCTATGTCCGTCTTCTGATTCCAACCTATCACCCCACAAATTTCTAGCCAAATCAGTACAGCCGTTTTTGAGTTATAAATAGTGTAACTAGCACGACTTTCTTCTATATATATTTGTACATACATTGAATATTTCGTTTCACTCAATGTAAGCTCATTTCAAAGTATTTCTTACATTATCTTTATCCGTATCACTCTTACGATAATGATAGCTGACACTCCTAAATCCGGTTACAAAATAGTTGGCGAAAAAACTTCATACGCTTTAAAACTAACATATATATAGTATGGAACTTAATCATTTGAATTATAAATACATACTGATAAAATAATATATATCCCTACTAATATTATAAATGCGAAAGTAACTCTGTCTGTCTGTCTGTTACGCTTTCACGCCTAAACCACTGAACTGATTTTAATGAAATTTGGTTAAGAAAGAACATAGGATAGTTTTTATACAGGACTTCTGAAAGGTTCTCTTGGAAACGCGATATAACCGAACTCCACGCGGGCGAAGCTGTGCGCGGAGAGCTAGTATCTATATACTGAAACAGGTTTAAGTTAAGTCACAGGTTCGACACTACAGAGTCAGTTATAAGAGCTCACGACACAAGCATCGCCGGGTGCGTAGCTAGTATTGATACCAGACGAATTATTATCTACATATGACTGTTACGTTAAAATATTACAATGTTTAAAGTATGCAGTTGTTTATAAAACAATTACTTGTAGTAAATAATATGAGTAGTGGTTCAACAATTAATTTTTCATAACTAAACTAGTATTAACATACGGCTTTGTCTGTATCGATCTATGTAAATGTCTTTAAAACATATAAATTTAAATTCCACTACATTTATTCATCGATAAATCCCTACTAATATTATAAATGCGATAGTAATTCTGTCTGTCTGTTACGCTTTCACGACTAAACCACTGAACTGATTTTAATGAAATTTGGTACAGGCTAAGAGTTGACCTTGAGTAAGAATAGAATAGTTTTTATCCCAAACTTTTGAAAAGTTCTCTTGGAAACGCGATATAACCGAACTCCACGCGGGCGAAGCTGCGGGAGGAGAGCTAGTTTAGTATAAATGTTTCGACGATTCACGAATTCAGGTCGGCGTCCTCATGAGTGAGGTTGTTGGAACGACATTGTATAGTGGGTCAATGTCGAGAGATAAACAAGGGGAAAAGTTACGACGGTGAAATTAAAAACAATGTTTTATACAGTCAGCGACGAAGGGCGCCCATTGTACGTGGGTATTACGTAATAATACATAAATATATGTCGACTGTATGATAAATATATTGGCGAGTCAATAATAATTTGGTCAAATAAAATCCAAGTATATGACGTATTGATATCCTTAAGACGAACGTGTTACTTGCTATGACAAATAGAATATTAATAATAAATTCTGTACAGTCGTCGACTAAAGTTGATCCTCATACAAATTGATGATCGTACATCGATTGTGTGTTTTATGTTCTGTGTTGTATGTCACCTTTTTGTATAGCTTGATCCATGTCAGGTCTCCCTTGGAGTCGGTGTATTGGAGTCCAAAGAACCAGACCTCTCGGAGGCCTATGGTCTTCACGACCTGGTCGAACAGCTGTTTGCCGGTGGTCGTCTGCTGGATAGCGAACTCCAGCTCCGCGTCCATTGTCGTCACCCGGACGTTCATCTATAAAACAATATATTATTATATACTGTGTGACGTCACTACATACATACACACACACACACATACATACATTTTATATACAGGGTGACTGGTGAATTACTATCAATATTTAAGGAGCATACTCGGTACATGATTCTCATTCGAATTATGTAGTAATTAATTACATAACTTTTGGTTAACTTTACTTAGAAGTTTATTAATATTTATGTTATATTAATTTTTATTTTGTCATATATGAACGTCAAATATCACGTCCTCAAATATCGATAGTAATTCACCAGTCACCCTGTATAGATATATCCAACTAGGTAAGTAAAATTTCCTTAATAGGTAATAATTTCATATAACCTTATATGGAAATTTTAATCGACAAAGTTTAAGAGCTATCGAAAGATATGTTGAGATTATCTTTGGATGAGAGTGATGCAGGAATTATGTGCGATATACTAGCGAAAGGTTATAAGTGTTGAAGAAAAATCAAAAGAATTCAAACTATAATTACATATAAATTTATAATGAAAATTACTTGTTATTAAATCTCTTAAACTTCTCTGTATGTAAGACAATTTTACGTATTAGAGGACGATACAAAGACAGTGAAAATACTAAAATAGTAACAGATGCAAAATAAGCTGGTTTAATTATAGCTGATTTGGTATCGAGCCAAGCGGATATGATCTTCCGGGGATGATTGTGTCATAGTTATTTACAAACAGCACTCGAACATACGAATTATTATTGAGAAAATATTTACATAGAAATATTAATCTTTAAGTTCTGTCTTTATAAAGTTAGCTTCAAACCAAGGAGCCGATCCATTGATAACGATCAAAGCACGCGATTTTCTAAACACGAACAATAGATTAGTACTTCGTCTTTAAAACATCGTATTCATCGCGATGTTTTATTCTGAAGGCCGACGTCGAACCTTGATCCATCCCCTATAATTAATTAAAACCCGCATCTTCTAAGTTTATCGGTTCCCTTTAATTCTGTTAAGTGACTGGACTGGTTGTGAATAGTCCATAGTATTATAATAGTCCATAGTATTATTATAGTCCATAATATTATTATAGTCCATAGTATTATAATAGTCCATAGTATTATTATAGTCCATAATATTATAATAGTCCGTAGTATTATAACTAGTCGGCGTACATTATAGTCTTATCGTAATAAACGTCGGATGTTTAACCAAGGCTGGCCAATTTGTCACCGTCTGTCTCTACTCATTGTTTAAAAACGTTTCAATTTGAATACAACTCAACTCGGTTGCTAGTAATATAATTAAATTTCCATTCCTCCTTATCGCTAGTTGGTAGTGGTGTATGGAACTCGTAAAATAGTCCGTTGATTAAACTATAATATAAATAGTCGAATGAATGAAACATTTCAAGTTTATTATCTACATACATACAATGTATTACAATCTATTGCGAAATGGGAATGGTATTTCAAGACTAGAACTATAAGAATAACCTTTTATGAATATAAATTTAGCAGTTAGACCCAGACGCAGACCCTGGCTAAAGCTGGGAAATTGTCAGGTAGAAGAGGTTTAGTAGCTTTTGGTTGATAAACAAACAGACATACAATTTCTCCGATTTTAAGAAACCAACATTTTAAAGGTTCTTTATTTATTTGACGATATATAAAACGAAATATTCTTATTCTTAATACCAGTTTTTCGTATTTACACATAGTTTTGAGTATTTCATTCATATTGATACACGATAGTATCAACTTATATATGCCACTGATTCTGGAAATAACTATTAACAATTTCGTATCACTCACCGTCAAAACTTCAATTCTCTTAAACGTTTTAGTAATCTCATTTTTCCTAGTCTTTCTACGCGACAGAAACTTAAACATGGTTCAATTAAACCGTACTAAATTCCAGTTAATTAATTGTGAACGTTAATTATAGAGACGTGTAATCTATTACAAGCCTTGACTGTAATGTGTTATCAGTATCCTACTTTCTTAATTTTTATGAACACAAGCATAATTTACAGCATAGAGTAATCTTCACTATCAGAGCTAGAGTCTAGATGATGATGACGTCATCTTAATCTACCTAAGAAATCGTAACTAATACTTGCTTCATATGAGATTATGTTTTATATAACTATAGCTATTCTATAAATTATATCGGAAAAACAATGAAGTTGTTAACAAAAAAAAGCGGTACGGAAGACGACCACGTAATATCTTACATCAGCCTTCGTTTTTTTTTATAAGTTTACTTAAGTTGTCGTTTCTGTAGTCATCCACTACTGTGACTTGGTGTGTAAGTCTAGTCATTGCTATATAATTTATAGGATACATATTAATATACGGATCGAATGACTCACGTTTGGACTATGAGAATAGAGTATTATATAAATACAATGAAGTTGATAAAAAATATAATTATAATATTGATAAAGAAATACGCCAATATGATAAGAATACGATATAGAGTTAAAATCACGAGTATTTTAAAACTATAGTTTCTTCATGGAAAATAAATCTCCATGTTAAGACGCGGTAGAGGGGAGGCTCAAGGCGAGTGTAATTAAACTAAAGTGTCAGAGTGACTCTTTTAGAGCTATTAAAATGTCAGAGTGACTCTTTTAGAGTCAGTTAGTCAGTATTTTTTCCTATAGCTCATACAAATATCATAAACATTAGCTGTGCGTGTAATCATTACTTTCCATTTGAATGAAATGTGTTTCACGTTATGCAACCTCAAACGTTTATAATAACTTTCATTCCGTATGACTTTAAACTATTCATGATTTGTCAATATTTCTGTAGCATGACCATTTTTATTCGTGACTAGAAGACCCGGCGTACTTCGTATCGCCCTATAGTTAGTTGTCAAATCTAATGTCAAAAAAAACGTTTGTATGGGAAATAGAAAAGGGCTGTTTTTATGGTTTTCCCAGTAATGAATCAATTTTTTTCAGCTTTTAAACCTTCCCTAAACCTCCACGAACATTTCAAGACTATGATAAGATAAATCCGTTCAGCCGTTCTCGATATTTAGTGAGACTAACGAACAGCAATTCATTTTTATATACAGGGTGACTGGTGAATTACTATCAATATTTAAGGAGCATACTCGGTACATGATTCTCATTCGAATTATGTAAAAAAAATAGGTACTTAATTTTTGACCAAATTTCCGTATAAATAAATAAAGTGTGTACACGTTCCAAGTGTTCAAGTGTGGACGCGTGCGGGGGCGTGCTGATACAACACTACGTCACGACACGCGTATGTGTGAGTGTCAGTGTATACCTAATCTGTAGGGTGTTCACACGATGCGTAATTAATTACATAACTTTAGGTTAACTTTACTCAGAAGTTTATTAATATTTATGTTATATTAATTTTTATTTTGTCATATATGATCGTCAACTACCACGTCCTTAAATATTGATAGTAATTCACCAGTCACCCTGTATATAGATATTGTGTCTAAAAAGATTTTTCTTATAGTTTTTATTGGTTCAAAGACAGGTGGTGAGCGGCAGGTGCCTCAATCCAACCACCTTTTCCCCTTAAACCACTTCCTATTGTCATACAAACATGTTAAAATATCTTTATTTTCCATACAAATAATTTTGTTATCCGTATGACACACTCGTGTATACGAAATCATATGATAAACAACATATTTCAGATATGACGTATTTATTTTGTCAGGAGCTTAAAACACAACTATGTAGATAGATAGTAATCTATACATGGTTTTATAACGAATTTTACGATAATATTAATGATTGTATAATAGATAGTGTAAAACTAAGACCATACTGGCTGAATAAAAAAAATAAAAAAAAAACTTATAATAAAAAAAAATATATAATAATAATATAGTGGAATATTTGATTCCGATTACGATTCAGGAGTGCAAGTGAAGCCGAGTGGAACAGGTTATGGTCACGAAGCATATCGACCGTCGAATACACATTCAAGTACGCTCCCGGCATGAATGAGGCGCTACGGACGTCACTACATATAAAAACTCTTTTGAAATTCAAAAAAAGAATAAAAACCCATGAAAAAAAAAAACAAAATGTCATTCTTTTCGCGGCAACAAGGCAATATGTCATAACGATAAAAAAAAGGTTATATTGTTTTTATATTAGGTCATACAGCGGTCTCAATACCTACACGTATTATACTATTCACTTACGAACATGCGAGGCTAATGTATTTTTAGCTCGTTTCCTCGCAATATTTGCATTTGATAACAGCATGTTTTCCGTGCTCTATCGCTGAACAATTCAAATAAACCTGTGTTCATATGTACTTTGGCAGCAAGTAAAACAGTACGAACAAGTGCTAGTTTCAATATTATCATTTTTTTATTTAATCTATGCCTATAAAATAGATGTGGACTATGCTTATCTTTTTTTTTAATTCCCGTATCAATTTATTTCAGATTAATTTCAGCAAAAATTTTCTATTTATATAATATTTTTCGGATGACCTTCGCTAGAACATAACTTTATAATGACTAGGAAATTGTATTGAGATATTTATTATTTATTGCCTTTCATAAAACTATGATTCATGTAAAATTATTGAAAACAATTTCTTAGTAATATGTACGGTTTATGTTTATTATTTTTGAAATTCGAATTATTTTATGCTTCAACATTAGTTTGGACTTTGTTCACTTAACATATTAAAATATATATATATATATATATATATATATTTTGACGTAATATAATCCACACAACTATATATGTATAATGACTTGAGAAAAGTTATGTATCATTTTTCATATCTGGCTCAGATGTCTATCAGACTGAGTAAGTATTGATAGCGATAAAAATATAATGAATTGAGATATTTACTTGGAAATTAACTTCACATTACTAATATATCTTCTAGGAAACGAACAGATTAAACATAACCAGAGTTATACCACGTAACGTAATAATTGACAAACTTGTTTTAGGCATGATTTTTTAAAGGTTTTTTTAAGGTGGAAGATCCTTGATGATATTGTTACTAAACGGAAAAGAATAACCGAATAGTTCGCTTTAAACTTTAAAATGAATGACGTTGAATCTTTGTTAATAATTTAGTTTTTTTTTTCGCGTCTAAGAAATCGAAAGCGGAGTCGGTTTGGCGAACACGCACAGGGCACCGTTCCCGTCTCGCTCCCACCCACGGGGGAGAGAAGGACGGGAACAAAAGACGGTTAAAAACCGTTCAACATAAGAAAAACAATAATAAAATGTGCACCATCCTGAGCGTGGTGGCGTAGCGATGACATCACCACGACTTATGATTTATATATACATAGAATTATTGTTGCTATGTGGTTCATAAGATGGCTGAAACTATATACGAAATACAGCGCGGCGTCAATGGCGTTAGACACGACGCTATTGTATGGGGTATTTCGTAGGGTTAATGCTATAGTATAGTTGACATTACCGTCCGCGTGTTACGTAACTCAGTACCTGTTTTCCGCCGGCGACCATCTTGATGTCCAAGAGTCACGGTCACTCTCACTACACGGTTCGTTAGGTCACACTAGTCCGCGTCAGGCGGACGCGGCGGTACAGTTCGAACTGAACGACGGTTGACGCGGGGATGTGCAGGCGCCGGGCGGCCAGTCGGAGGACGAAGGCTGACTCGATCACCTGACACCGGCTACATACAGCCCGCGGAATAACTACCTTATAGTAATACATATAGAGTCCAAACTCGTTTACTTTATACAGTGCATTATATTGTGATTAATTTTAGCACGTTTTCTATAGGCGCATTTGAATCGCTATAAATGTATGTTCAAAATTTTTAATAATTTTAAAGTAGCATACGATGCAATTCTAAGTATTACATCGTTGGGATCAGTTCGAGGTAGAGATGAGAGTCTTTTTGATTCATTTTCATATAATCGCTTCGTTTAAACCTTGCGAACGATACTTAAACATATAAGTAAGTATATTTTAATATCATATTGTATAACTTTATAACCATTTAATATTGCATTATTCTCATTGTTTTCTCTTCATTGTAAACGATGGGATACATAACAATTAACAATATGTGATGTTCTTTCTATGTTATACATGAAGTATAGAAAATATATGTAAACTTAGAGCCAGAACATTTGGGTACAATTATTATTTACTTAAAATTAATAAACTGTATTAAATCTTTGTTTAAAAACTGGTAACGACAATATACACCTTTAAGTTCAACATCTACTAATATAATCGCTAGTCCTAGCCACTTTTGAAGCTCCTCTCCCTGCAATGCAATGGACCCGGCACCCGCACGGTGAATCCATTGAATGCTAAGAAATTTCGTCTCTACTTAAAACGCATTTTATATTGGGTTCAGAAAAAAATTAATTAATATGTTTCGGAACTAATCATAATATTAATATTTCATATTTTCGTGATAATATGACATAAAAATTTGTTACTCAAATTACAGAGCGATTAGCGTAGACTATATAAAATTTATATATTGTGGTGGCCTAGTGGTTAAAAGGCCCGCCTCTCATGCATCAGGGCGCGGGTCCGATCTTGGCAAGTACCAATGTGATTTCTCCGAGTCATGTATTTTCCGAGAGCATTTAGACATCACTGATTAATGCATTCCCATAGAGGGTTGATGTCAGGCAGGCGGCCGGTCGTAAAAACAATTAGCCAAAACTATTCACAACATTGGCTAAAGCTGGAAAATTGTCAGGTGGAAGATATACAGGGTGACTGGTGAATTACTATCAATATTTAAGGAGAATACTCGGTACATGATTCTCATTCGAATTATGTAAAAAAAATAGGTACTTAATTTTTGACCAAATTTCCGTATAAATAAATATAGTGTGGACACGTTCCAAGTGTTCCAAGTGTGGACGCGTGCGTGTGTGTGTGTATACCTAATCTGTAGGGTGTTCACACGATGCGTAATTAATTACATAACTTTTGGTTAACTTTACTTAGAAGTTTACTAATATTTATGTTATATTAATTTTTATTTCGTCATATATGATCGTCAAATATCACGTCCTCAAGTATCGATAGTAATTCACCAGTCACCCTGTATATGTCGTATTTATCTGAGTCCGCGATGGGTGCACTGTCACATAACGAGATAAACAACGTCCCACTTTCTAGCTTCCTTCCTAAAACATGTACGAGACACACTAATGGATAGCTACGACCATCGACTATTAAGGCAACTATTAAGGCAAATTATATAATAACTTAAAATTACTTACGACTATCATTAATTAATTATTTATTGGGAAACTTTATGTGACTCACGGTAACTTTAGATAGGAATTCGTTATCGTGGATTTTATTTAACATTTCAGACGAATTAATATTTAAATAATTTGAATATCATTGTATCGCATTTAAATTTTCGTTGTATAAAATATATAATTACTGAAGCATGTATAAATAGATTAGCAACATTTAAAAATTGTATGGATTTTTGAGGTAGTTTCAGTTTTATATATGGCAAATTGTTTAATAATAATTAATAAGTAGAGACATGTAAAGAGAAGTTTATTAGTATATGAAAAACACAAAAAAAGTCTTAAATATACAAATAAACAACTGTATGCACTACACATAAGTTGTGTGTGTTGGTGAAATTAGTTGGACAAAGGGACAAAACTCGAGAGAATCAAACAGGTTAAATAAATATGTAACAATTGTGAGCTTTAAAATCAAAGTAGGAAGGTACAAAATCATTTGGCGAATATATTTGATACTTTTGTAGCAAAAATAACTTTTAGAAGTCATATATATGAAATTTAGATAGAAAAGTGTCTAAAAGAGTTCGTCTAAAAGAAAAAGTATTAAGAATGTATTAAATACAAGAAAACAAGAGTCTATTGAAGACAACTGATGAAAAAGAATAAGTTTTCTCCATAATAAGGTTTTATATTCAGATAATAAAAGGATTTCTATTAAATAGGCACGAAAAACTAATTCAGATGTGTTTACAGTGTATGGCTATATACATTGTGTTCAAAACCTGCACAGGAACAAAAACCAAACTCAACTTGTTAGCATACGAAAAATACTAAACTATAAAAACCAATTCTATTGAACAAACAAACTGACCGAGAAATCATTCCCTGGCATAATTTTTGTCAGATATTCAAGTAACTGTAAACAAATATATCAACATAAGTATTGGCTTCAAATATTAAGTCAAAGACCAATTATCAATGCTACCTATCTATAAATGAGAGCTGCATTTAAATTTATGGGCATATAAAAAAAACAAATGAGGCCACAGATACAATAAAACTGCACAGATTATATAAATATTACTATAAAACCTCCTTAGTGATGTACAAACTGTATTAATGTTACTATAGATAATTTTTATAACATAAATGTTAATTATTTGTATGTTAATAGTGACAAGTCACCATAGGAATGTATTGAGCAATCAGGGCCTAGTCAACATTATGCTAATTGCATTTACATCACATCACTCAAAGCTACCTAAGCTGTATTTTAAATGTTAATTAAAAATTATGTTTTTTAAGCAACAATGTATTGTTATCAGTGTAATTAATTTTTATTTAAATAATGTTATATTAAAAGTTATTTGCACCTCTACTCTCACTCTTATCAGTGTTTCAACAAACACTTTTACTTTTCATATTAACACTACTAGTTATCTCAATATATTTCCTTATAAATTTCACATGTATAGCTGTGGTTATAACTTCAAAGACTTAATATGCTGTTTGATCACATTGCAATGGAGAAATCAGTGAAAACTTCAACATTGCTTTCTGTCCGCTTACATACGTAAGGTAAATATATAAACAAACGACCACTTACCGATTTCGGCATGTTTGCGGCTTGGGATCACTATCTGCAACCAGAAAACGAAACTATTAGAACATTACGATAAAAAATATCCGCTTTAGGAAAGTAGTTGACAAGCAACGAGCAACGCGTGACAGTGCGAAAGAAATTTGTAACTGAATTCTATTTTATGAACTGTTAACACGAATAATAAGATCTAAGTAAATAACTATTATTAATTTTTCATAGAATAAAGTTACGGACAACCGATGAATAAGTAGACGCCGGTGAGAATATGTACATTGTACAACACTGGGAATGGGTCATAAAGTCACGAGTGCAAGATAGCAAAAATACGTGTATACTATCGTTTTATTAATATAAACTTACCCGGTAAAAGAGAAATATCACCTAATAATCCACATATGTAGCACAACACACATGAAGAAAGCACACACCCAAAAGACCTACAAAAATATCGCGATGTGATATGACAACTGATGACTTCGTGACGTGGTATATGGTATTGCCATATATCAGTTTTGAATATTTCTCTGAGAACAGGTTATGTAAATAAAAAAAATCTATCTGTAATATTCAAAATAGTAAACTGTAATGAAAGCAATGAATTTGTTATAGATAAATTTTAGTTAATTAGTATATGAAACTTATGTTACAATAAACGAATTTGTGGCGAAAAAGTTACGACTTTAATGTAAGCAAAATAAATAATAGTAAATTATATACTCTAGTCTTAATTTCAGGTATATGAATAAAATGAATATTTTTTAAATGTAGACCTATATGAAAAATCATAAAATAATATTATAAGCCGCCACCGGGACTGGGAGAGTTGACAAATAACATTTCAACTGTCAAAATGTATATGTTTTTACATAAAATATGAGAAATGTTTTAATTTTTAAAAATCGGCACTCCTTGTTATGTATTTTTTTAAAGAAATATTTTTACAGATACTTGTTATCTAAGAAATAATGGTAGTATTAGAAAAATAAAGTAAGAGTAATTGAAAATAAATAAAACCATTCCTAAAAATATTATGCAAAGAGTTCCTACATTCCTAACTTTGATCTAAACTATGTCCTTCAAACGTTTGTGTCATTGGGGACCAATATGTGTATTGGGTAAGACTTCAGCCATTAACACTTCATTTACAAAGTTGAAAAAACCACCTGAAACATTATGTTTACCAATGTTTATATATGTATATATGTTATGAACTTACATAGTGCCGGCGTTAGAGGGACTGACACCCTGGGCAAAAATATTTTGGCGCCCACTTGAAGAAATCAAAATCGAGTATTAATTTTTTTCTGAACCAATGTGAACCCTGAACGTGTATTAAGAATTCTATATTCCATCTACCATCTACCATCTTTCCTTTAGCGTGACCCAGAGCTAACGACGTGGACGTAGAAAGTTATGTAGCTCCTATTATTTATTATTTTTTCATTTGTAAGTATCCTACCTCCACTAATCGCCGCCCCAAATTTGGCGCCCGGGGCCGTCGCCCCATCGCGCCCCCCCCTAACGCCGGCACTAAACTTACAATATTTATGAATAGTGAATTTAAATGTGTAAATATATCTTTAGGTATAATAAAACTGATAACATGGTCGATGGTGCATCTGATTGGTATGTGGTGGCCGCCGTACCTCACTCTCGGAGGGGCTCTTCACGCTGCTCTGTTCCTCAGCCTGGCTGCTTCCACTCTATATTTCTTCATGCAAGCATTGCTTGAGGGTCCCGGCTATGTTCCTCGTGGTTGGAAGCCTGTGAGTTATTTTATTAAGTATTTGGGAAAGCAATATAAAAATTGCTTTGTCTCATTAAAATAAATGAATACAGAATTTTTATTCAAATATTTTATTGTGAATATTAAATATCTTCTATATATATAAAAATGGATTGCTGTTCCTTAGTCTCGCTAAAACTCGAGAACGTCTGAACCGATTTGGCTAATTTTAGTCTTGAAATACTCCTGGAAGTCCAGAGAAGGTTTAAAAGGTGAGAAAAATTGGATAATTGCCGGAAAAACCCTAAAAACAGCCCTTTTCTATTTCCCATACAAACGACTTTTTGACATTAGACTTGACAACTAACTAATATGTCAATCAGTAGAAATTTAATAAATACCAATACCGGGTTATTGAAGACGGAATAGAGTTTGCCACGTCAGCTATACCTATATTACTAATGACGAAATTAACGCGGTCGAAGTCGCGGGTAAAAACTAGTATGTTTATAAAACAATGAAAATGATTAATAAAAAATTAAGCAAATATTTATATAGTAATAAATGTTATGAATCTCAAAGCTATCTTTAAAAATTTAAATAAATTCAATAATTATAGTTAGTGTTTAATATGGATTTTATAATAATATAGCAATTGTAGTATAGGGAAATGTGATAAAAATAAAATTAATATATGAATACATATATTGTTTCAGAAAGATGAATGTGATGTTCAGTACCTCCAGTACTGCACTATATGCAAGGGATACAAAGCACCCAGATCACATCACTGTAGAAAATGTAAGACTCCATAAAGAATCTAAATTCTATACTTAAATTAAAAAATTCTCATTATAATCAAGTTTTCTACATACATCATCTTAAAAAATCATTATATATTACAATTAAAATATTCTTATACAAATTTCTCCATTTTCGGTCATATCTGACTAGTTTAGAATATTATTACACAAAAAATCAGTCTGCACTGAAATAATTATAAAATATTTCATATTTTTCATTTATTTACACTATAAATATATGAAAAATATGAAGGTTGTCTGGTAGAAATAGCTACCTAGCGATAAGAGTGCCTTATTGTCCATCTACTTTTATTTTGTATATATTTCATTTTTATTGTTAAATTACTATGCTATTGTGGTGTACAATGAAGTATATTATTATTATTATAAATTTAATTTATTTTTATATTATGTGTGTGTAGGTGGGTACTGTATAAAGAAGATGGATCACCACTGTCCGTGGATCAACTGTTGTGTAGGTCACAACAACCATGCATACTTCACTATGTTCCTCATATCCGCTGTACTGGGCTGTCTTCATGCATCTATTGTATGTTAACTTGTTTATTAGTAATAATTAAGTCGTAACTTATTATTTACTACATTTTCATGGTTTTTAAATTAAAATTGACCTATCATTAGGATTAAAATGTTAGAAAAATTAAACATGTACATGTATTTTCAGTTTAATGATTATAATGTAATGTGTCTTTGAAAGAAAACTAATTGTTTGATCAGTGCTATACAGGGTGACTGGTGAATTACTATCAATATTTAAGGAGCATACTCGGTACATGATTCTCATTCGAATTATGTAAAAAAAATAGGTACTTAATTTTTGACCAAACTTCCGTATAAATAAATAAAGTGTGTACACGTTCCAAGTGTTCCAAGTGTGGACGCGTGCGGCGGCGTGCTGATACAACAACACGCCGCCGCGCGCGAGTGTGTGTGTGTGTGTGTATACCTAATCTGTAGGGTGTTCACACGATGCGTAATTAATTACATAACTTTTGGTTAACTTTACTTAGAAGTTTATTAATATTTATGTTATATTAATTTTTATTTTGTCATATATGATCGTCAAATATCACGTCCTCAAATATCGATAGTAATTCACCAGTCACCCTGTATAATATAAAGTGTTCTTACATTTAACCTTCCTTAAACAATTTTTAAAAAATATATATCACAATGGCATGTCATTAAACGCAATATATTATTTACTTATTAAACACTAAACCAAAATTCATCCTGTTTTAAGTGGAGATTCAAATGGCTTAAACTTGAAAGGGTTACTCAACAGTGACTGAATGCTTTTAGTACATATTCATTCATTCATTCATTCATTCAACATAAATGTATGTCATATATATCTCCAGCTGTTGTCTATTTCATTCATTCGTTCATTTATTCACTCATTCCAGGTGAATGTATCTCGTAGTTGTTATATATTTCCAGGTGTTGTCTATCTGTCTGTATCACGCCATTCACCGCGTGTGGTACCTCCAGTATGGTGACGGCACCGAGCCGCTCATCTACGTGACCTTGACCACGTTGCTTCTGTCCCTCCTGGCCACGGGCATGGCCGTGGGCGTTGTGCTGGCCGTGGGCGCGCTTCTATATCTGCAGGTATGTAGAATATTGTATTGATATAATTGATTATTGAATATATATATTATAAACCAACTGAAAGGCGTCATTCTGTGCTTTTGCTTGCTTTAAGTATAAATGCTGTTCTAATATTTTTTTATATTAAATAAAACAATTTTGATTGTAATGGTTCTTGCTATAATTATAATTAACTGGATTTTGATTTTCGTGTTGAGTTTGTATTTTATTCAGAGATATATTTATGTATTCAATGTAATAAATATGTTAATCGATCGTCAGCGACATCTATCGTCTGACATAACACATTACGGGACTATATACTAGATACAAGTAATATGTATAATGTGCTCTTGTGTATAATTTATAGCCTCGTGTCTAATCTACATTGTTTGAAAGTCTCATCAAAATCCATTCAATATATTTATCGTGACAGCAACAAACTTCCATACATACACTCACAAACTGACATATATTCGGTTATATCGCGTTTCCAAGAGAAACTTTCAAAAGTCTGGGATAAAAGCTATCCTAAGTTCTTTCTCACGGTCAACTCTATATCTGTACCAAATTTCATTAAAATCAGTTCAGTGGTTTAGGCGTGAAAGCGTAACAGACAGACAGACAGAGTTACTTTCGCATTTATAATATTAGTAGGGATTAATATAATGTAATCTCAATCAGATGCGTAGTATTCTCCGTAACCGCACCACCATAGAAGACTGGATAGTAGATAAGGCTGCCTGCAGACGTGATGAGCGGGGCCTGCCTAAGTTCAAGTTTCCTTACGACCTGGGCTGGAAGAATAATCTGCTTCTCGTGTGGAGCGGGCATAAGTATGACGGGATACACTGGCCGGTTATTAACGGGCGGGGGCAGTATGACCTCACGGTGAGTGTGACCCTGACTTTAAGTGTTATGTTGAATTATGTTGCAGTGACTGTGATAATTAATATATAGTGTCCTCATTTGAATGGATGAACTATTTGATTCATTATGAATACTCATATAATATATGTATTTTTATCGAACTAATAAAATTCGTAACAAAATAATTGTTATCACTTACTATCATTTTAAACCCTAATTTCGTAATCTAACACTTTTTACTTATACTGTTTTACAAAGTTTCATAGCAGCGCCTAATCCAATTAATGACAACTAATAGAATGAGCTCTCGTCGGTTTGCAACCATGATTATAGTCTCGTTTGCCTATGGTAGGAAAAACCGGTGGCGGGTAATGGGGTAGTTTTAGTTCGTCAATAGTATAAATATCCGTGTTAAATGATTCTTCCTATCATTTAATTCTGCTTATTATTATCAGATGGAGCAGAAGGCCCAGAAGGCGGACAAGGCGGTTCGTTCCCGCGTGTACACTGCGGTCGCTCCATACTCCGGCCGCTGGCTGCCTCTCATACAGTACCCGCGAGCGGCGCTCGGCCCGCCATGCAGCGACGAGCATCGACTGGCGCTGAGCGTAGGCGACCGGGTCAAGGTCACCAGGCATCGACGGTGAGCACACACACACACACACACAGACACACACACACACACACACACACACACACACACACACACACACACACACACACACAGTGCCGGCGTTAGAGGGACTGACACCCAAGATGTGATCCCGACGTTTCGGTTACTAGTCGGCAAATTAATTCATTGATTTTCAAAGAGATCGCAGTATTATAAGATTTTCATTCAATCGATCAACTGATCGACCAACTAGTCGGGCAACTGGTTGGGCAACTGATCGACCCACTGATCGACCAACTGATCGTCCAACTGATTGACCAACTGATCGTCCAACTGATCGACCAACTGATCGACCAACTGGTCGACCAACTGATCGACCAACTGATCGACCAACTGATCGACCAACTGATCGACCAACTGATCGACCAACTGATCGACCAACTGGTCGACCAACTGATAGACCAACTGATCGTCCAATTCGCTTCTATCTAAAAACAAACAGGGCCTAACCCTCGCAGCGTCTATTCAGCATTACACAATACAATATTTGAATCCAGTTCCGGTTATGAATGTTTAATATATGTAGGTACAAAAATATAACACGATTCTCATATAAATTTCTTTAACACGAACGAGAAAAACTTGTACAAGAATTTACAAGTATTTTTGTAAAAACTTGTACAAGAATTTTTGTACAAGAATTTAAGTCATAAGCTGTTCCCATTTTAAACAAAAGAAATGTTTTGATAGCGAACAAAAAATTAATTAAAATTATAGTCAATAATATAAAGTTTATGAGGTCTAAGACTCGCGAGTTTTTATTTAAATGAAACTAATATTATTCGTATTACTACGCGTTTTTTATTATTTTAACTACATACTCCCGACATTTCTTCTGTCATTTTCAAAAATAATTTTAATATTAAGTTAATCTTCTATATAGAATTGTATTTGAAGGCTAAAAATAAGTGAACAAAAGCCACGAACAAAAACAAATCGCTACCAATATTATAAATACTAATATTATAAATGCGAAAGTAACTCTGTCTGTCTGTCTGTTACGCTTTCACGCCTAAACCACTGAACTGATTTTAATGAAATTTGGTACAGAGATAGAGTTGACCTTGAGAAAGAACATAGGATAGTTTTTATCAGGATTTGACAGGTTTTCTTGGAAACGCGATATAAGCGAACTACACGCGGACGAAGCCGCGGGCGGAAAGCTAGTTCTTAATAACTTTGAAATTATGAATATTTATTGTACTTTAAATCATTTTTTAATAATGCTTCTTTCTATAGACAAAATGTTCTTTTCCAATATAACAAAAGGTATTTATTACTATCTTTGTTTAATACGGTCTAGATGTTAAAGGAACAAAGTTATTCTTCGTCTATCATTAAACTATTGTTCTATAATGTCAAAGATTTCTGAAACGAACAATAAAAGAAAAAATTACAATTTATGGTATATTGTATTGAAAAATATAGAATGTTTGTAAATGCTTTTTTAAGTCACGGGTAAAATTAGCATCAGCTTTGAAAAATATTTGCATTATATATAAAATTCTCGTGTCGCGGTGTTAGACAGAGAACTCCGAAAGGACTGGACCGATTTTGATGAAGTTTTGTGAGCATATTGAGTAGCTCTGAGAATCGGACGACATCTATTTTTCATACCCCTAAGTCATAAGGGTTGTTCACACACACACAGTGCCGGCGTTAGAGGGACTGACACCCTGGGCATGAATATTTTGGGGCCCACTTGAAGAAATCAAAATCGAGTATTAATTTTTTTCTGAACCAATGTGAACACTGAACGTGTATTAAGAATTCTATATTCCATCTACCATCTACCATCTTTCCTTTAGCGTGACCCAGAGCTAACGACGTGGACGTACAAAGTTATGTAGCTCCTATTTTTTATTATTATTTTTTTCATTTATAAGTATCCTACCTCCACTAATCGCCCACCCCCCAAATTTGACGCCCTGGGCCGTCGCCCCATCGCGCCCCCCCCTAACGCCGGCACTGCACACATACACACACACACACACACACACACACAAATACATAAGATTCCAAATTTAAAAATACACAAGATTAAAAACTTAAAAATACACAAGATTTCAAATTTAACAGATACTATAGCAAAAATTTTAAACCTCTTTGGGTTAAAAGTAATTTGGTATAGGATTAAACTCATAGAAATTTTTCTGATGACACAACAATAGCACGAGCTCATATGATTTGGACATAGTTGGTGTCACTGAATATAAAAGATTGTAATGACTCCATTAAACCACCTATACATGTTCAGTAAGCTATATCATTTAAAAATCATAGAAATAATGATTTCGTTTGTTCATTGTATAATTGTATTGTGTTTCCAGTCACTGGCTGTTCGGGGAGAAGCTTCTATCAGAGCAGGAAACTGTCGATGGTGTGAGAGGTGACCGCGGCTGGTTCCCGCGCGCCGCCGCCGGCCTCGACACACACACATACACACACACGAACACACACACAGACAGAAATAAGAATAAACCGGACTAGAAACAAAATTAACGAGAAAATACTACCTATTATAAAAACAAAACATTTATTTGGTTGGCTCAAAATATCATTTTTTAGTACAGATATCGTTTTGTTGTTGTCTCTGTAAAATAGCCTCTATTAATATAAGCATAAGTCTGATTAAACTATTACAACTACAATGAGTAATACCACCAGAATAATGTGTTGCCTGAAGTATTCAATGAAGTGTATAGAACAATATATAATAACCATAGACAAACTAAACATTCGTTTTTTTCTTACAAATATTAAGTTATCAAATGTAACTCTATGACCATAGACTACTAATTTAATATAGTCTGTGCAAATGCGGCCTGTTTAATACTTAAATAACTCAGTATACTTACTTTATATGTAAGCAATGTATGTATATTATATTACATAATTACATACATATAGTGTGGCATATTCTCAGAATTATGTGTTTTATATTCAGTTATTGACTACATTTCTATGTCATATATATATATATATATAGAAATGTAGGCAATAACTAAATAAAGTCAGTGATGGCCTAGTGGTTAAAAGGCCCGCCTCTCATGCACGAGGGCGCAGGTTCGATCCTGGCCCGGGCAAGTACAATTGTGATTTTTCCAAGTCATGTGTACTTTCTAAGAGTATTTAGACATCACTGATAAATGCTTTCCCAAAGAAGGTTGATGTCAGGCAGGCGGCTGGTCGTAAAAACTATTATTAGCCAAAACTACTCACAACATATAAGACAGACCCTGGTTAAAGCTGGGAAATTGCCAGGTAGAAGAAGATATATATATGTCATGAGTACCAATTACTGAGTAATAATTAAAGCAAACATATGTAATGTTATATATGTATAACACTTATGATAAAGTCAAGTCAAACTGATCTCTGTTAACATTCAAAGAATTTTTAGATTCCATATATGAACTGTTTTTTTGCATATATTTTTATTAGACTTTGTAATTGTTTTATAATAAAATATAAATTAAGCTATTTCAATACATCTGGTTGACTATTGATTCCTTTTTTATTGTAATCTGTGGATTTTAATAAAGTTGATCATTTTTGGGAATTTATATGTTTTTGAACTGTATCTTGTCTAGTTTTGTTCTATCTATTCTATTTGTGAATATTTTTCTAGAATGTTCTATACAATAATATTAAATAATCCATGTTCCTACATATCTGTAACAAGGAAATAAACGATGGTTTTTTAGTGTAAAATTGTTTATTGTGCATTCAAATAAATAATCTTCCATACATTATTCTCGTTAGAAGCACTTATATATAATTTAGCTTATAAAATAATAATAAAAATATTAATATTCTTAAATCCGATATCTATATAAATATTATTTTAATTAATAAATGCAAATTATCCGTCAAGGTTACAGTCTCACAAACTTTACGTTTCTCGTTGAAATCATATTTCAAAAGTTTGTACTGTTAGTAAGCATACACACGTCTTTTACCGCTAAAATAAAAAAATATATAAGAAGTTTTTATGTTAAAGAATCCTACCAAATGTTATTATTAGTGCTAGCAACACTGACGGAATGGTAGAAATTAAGATTTTGTTTGCTGCATCGACTTATACTAATGGACATGCCTTAGATATGAGAATTGTGGCACTCCGAAAGAAAGAGAGGAAACGAAGTTTCGGTCTATCTTTATCTCTCTCAAAATAGTACCGTACTTAAGACGTTATGAGCCCCTTCTGGATAATTTATATGCCGTGCTTGTCATGAAAATTCAGCGCCAATCATCTATGAGGAAAAAGATAGTGCTATACCGAAAGCATAGGCCATCTCTCTCACTCTTTTCAAACCAAAAAATTACTGTAGATTATACGCGTATGGTCCATTAGTATATGTCGATGGTTTGCTGATTATATTTGTCAGTTTAATATTCATTGTCTTCATCGAGCTCGCCCTCTGTAGAATCAACCCCCACTTCTTCATAATCTTTCTCCAAGGCTGCCAAGTCCTCTCTCGCTTCAGAGAATTCTCCCTCCTCCATACCCTCGCCCACGTACCAATGAACGAAAGCACGCTTGGCGTACATGAGATCAAACTTGTGGTCCAATCTGGAAATATAAAATAATACTTAAAATGATATTAATATATTATTCTCGCGAGTACCAAATGAAGCTACTTTTTTAGGTTGTACCTAGGAGTTACTAATCTTCTAAATAATTATTATGTTTTATACGTTTAGTGAGTCTACTCTATATCGTATGCCTGTTATCACGGCTAACCGAATTGTAGGGAAAATGTAAAATTAAATAATAAATAATTGTATATTCGAAAAATGTAATGGTATATACCTAACCAACTCAAAACTATTATTTTAATATGTGTCAGAACATGTTTTAAACTATACTAGTATGTTGAAGATTAATAGTTTTTACTTTAATGCAATTAATAAGATTTTTTATAATCAATACTAATAAACATATTTTATATCGTCCTTATACTTCAATTATTTTTATTCAATAAAAGATGAACTTCAACAATAAAGTGCTATTTTGACAGTACAGTTTATACACCTAGTTGCCTTATACCCATCATAATTTCAAGTGATGATCCATCTGAAAAATTTTTGCTAAACTTTTTAAATATTATTTACGAGTTAAATTTTTCATAAAAGATATACTAGAATAATAATTAATTATTAAAATATCAATTCAATATAACTGTTTCTTTGTATTTCTAACGATTTATCCTACTAATATTATAATTGGGTTTTTGAATTTTTTTTTTGTGATAAATGGAAAGATCATATATAAGTTTTATAACAAAACTATTTTTATTTTTTTTTTGCAATAATTAAAAAGTTATTTCAAAATAAAAATTAAATTTTAAATTCAGTACCGAAGATCTGCCGACAGCTCCCGAATAAACTTTTTGCTTAAAATTTTTGCTCATTGTAGCATACAGAGATATAATAATAATTAATACAGTGTTTTAAGTTTTTATCTAGTAAATTCTGTTGGCATTGTTAAATAATCAAAAATGTCAAAACTCAAAAGTTATCGTTCTTGTTTTGTACCATTATGTACAAATACTACAAAAACAACTCCTGAAAAAATGTTTTTAAATGTTTTTAAATGTTTTTAAAAAAAACGTCGCAAGAAATGGTTTCAAGCAATGCACCGAGATTATTCAAAAACAAAATCAATTTTTTTTGTTGTGAAGATCATTTCGATGTAAGTATTCATAATAATATTGTTATTAATTATTATTTATCTAAGTGTATAAATCGAATAAGAATAGTTCAGTAATTATTTTTTTTACCTGGGCTCCAAATCATAACCTTTAGAATCGTAGCATTAAAAAAATTTTAATTGATAATTCAAAGCGATTAAATAGTAAATCTATGTGTATGTTTGTCTAATAATTGGAATTCAATTAGGTAATAGATATTTTCATAATTTTATAACATTCTAGGTTCTGTATCCGACTACATTTAAATTTTTAAAGTATATGTTATTTTGGTTTTTTATAATGTTATAATAACATTTTATAATTCTTATGATTTCTTTTTGTAGCTAAAAGCTGATATGGAAAATTATATTTATTATACCACTATGGGAGGTAAAGCAAAGATTAAAATTGATGTGGTACCACACAAGTTTGAATGTCAACCCAATCGTAAACGACAAGGCACTTCAATGACTCTTATTAGATCAGCTGCAGAAAAAGGACGGAGACAACAAATTTTAAGTGAATCGTTAGAAAATAATGAAACGGGTAATTCTCAAGAACCAAATATTGATGCCGTATCAGTTAACACTGTTGAACATATTGAAATTGATTCTGCTCCTGTACATTTAACACCTTACCAAAAAGTTAGTGTTGAAACACAAACTGATATTAAAAAATAAAAACCGCACCGTTGCTGTACAAGTGTGTAATCGTCCTAAGTATCGGAGTGTGGCAGTTCAATGTAAAATTTTATCAACTGGAGTTGATAAATCCTGCTCACCGATTAAGACTGGTAGCATTAGTACTGCAACATTTCCAATAAAACCACTGCGTCAAAAATCAATTTCAAATTTACTGGATGCCCAGAAAAGTTTGTCATTAAGTAGTTTTACACATTCAAATAGTTCACAAGAAATTTATGAACCTTCGGAAAATACTGGCTCAAGTACTATGGATTCTAGCAGCTGTCAATCTCCTGTAAAATTAGTTATCATAAATATATCAACATCAGGAATATTATCCGATTTTGCTTTTATAAATCCTTTATCACACATAGTTAGTCGAAATAAACTTTTCAAATCGTTTTTCACTAATAAATTTGAGATTTTTTTATCAAGTCAAAGATAATAGCCATAAACAGTGTACTATTATGAAATTGCTTTAACATTATGACGTCACAAGTATGGCAACCAATCATGGCGCGTTTACAGTCACGTGATTTTTTTTTGAATTTTATCAATTTTTATTTGTTTATAATTAATTAAAAATAAATTGTTTTCAAGTTTTTTGCATTAAAATTCAATATAATTTATAATAAAGTTTTAAAATACATAAAAAAAATCAATACTTTTTTTTTTCAAAATCCCAATTGCGAAAGTTAGTGAGTGTGTGTGTATGTTTGTTACTTCTTCACGTTCAAACGGTTGAACCGATTTTGTTAAAATTTTGTATACAGGAAGCTAACGTCCAGGAATAACACATAGGCTACTTTACATCCCGGAAATCGGCGGGTAACACCGCGGGGCGCAGCTAGTTTCTTCATAATTCTGTTTGTACCGTACCTGGCCCAAGCTTCAGCGATGGCGGTAGTATTAGACAACATGCACACGGCTCTTTGAACCTTCGCCAGGTCACCTCCCGGGACGACCGTCGGCGGCTGGTAGTTAATACCGACCTGGAGAATACAGATTACATATAAAAAATTACTATAAAGAAAAAATAAAATTATATATAGTGTAGAAAACGTGTCGATGTTCTGCGGAAGTTTTTTTTTGGGCAGACCCTAGCTAGGGCTTGGAAATTGCCACGAAGAAGAAGAGAGTGTAGAAAACACATCAACTATAGTAAATGTTACATAGTATTATCATCTTCTATCTTCTATATATATAAAAATGGATTGCTGTTCCTTAGTCTCGCTAAAACTCGAGAACAGCTGAACGGATTTATCTTATCTTAGTCTTGAAATGTTCGTGGAGGTTCAGGTAAGGTATAAAAGCTGAAAAAAATTGATTCATTTCTGGGAAAACCATAAAAACAGCCCTTTTCTATTTCCCATACAAACGGTTTTTTTTGACATTAGACTTGACAACTAACTAATATGTCAATCATTCTGTTCGATTGAAACAGGAGAAACCTGATTATTAATGGCCTCTAAAACGGAATATAGTTCGCCCGGTTAGGTATACATATATTACTAATGACGAAACTAACGCGGACGAAGTCGCGGGCAAGAACTAGTATATTAATAAAAGTAGTAATAATTAAAAAAAATATGTTTATAAACACCACTTTTAAGACATCCGGTTCTAGACATAGAAGTTTTAAAAATTAAATCTAAAATATTCCTTTATTCGTGAATCGTGATTATATTAATGAATACTGAATTCATTAAACATATATAATATAATATATAATACCTTGAACCCTGTTGGACACCAGTCAACAAACTGAATAGTCCTCTTAGTCTTAATGGTAGCGATGGCTGCGTTCACGTCCTTCGGTACTACATCTCCTCTACAATAAATAGATAATAATGATTATTAATTATTATTATTGCAGATGTCTTGAAAAAGTAGTCTTTTATGAATATGGTACATTACCTGTACAACATGCAGCAAGCCATGTACTTGCCGTGTCTCGGATCGCACTTCACCATCTGAAATTTGAGAAATAACATTAAGTAATTTAGATTTTAGACAATTAACAGTTGTATAACAACTAACAAAAATTTTTCAACCACTACAGTCATTTGAAAAATATGAGAAATACAATTAAATAAATAGTATTAAAACTGTCTATTTGGTATTTCATATTAAGTTGGCAACGTTTCAAACGAATTAAGCTATCCATCAGCTATCAAGCATCGTATTATTTTCCGCATTGCGGCTATGATACCAAAAAATCACTACTAATATTATAAATGCGAAAGTAACTCTGTCTGTCTGTCTGTTAGGCTTTCACGTCTAAACCACTGAACTGATTTTAATGAAATTTCGTACAGAGTTAGAGTTGACCTTGAGAAAAAACATAGGATAGTTTTTATCCCAGACTTTTGAAAGGTTCTCTTGGAAACGCGATATAACCGAACTCGATTCGGGCGGAAAGTTAGTACAGTTATAATTCTTTACGAGGTTATATGTGTTTTACCTGGTTGGCTGGTTCAAAGCAAGCGTTGGTGATCTCAGCTACAGTGAGCTGTTCGTGGTAAGCCTTCTCCGCGGAGATGACGGGAGCGTACGTCGCCAGAGGGAAGTGAATGCGAGGGTACGGAACCAGATTCGTTTGGAACTCAGTCAGGTCCACGTTGAGGGCGCCGTCGAAACGAAGAGACGCCGTGATAGAGGAAACTATCTGTATAATGACATGAAGAAATTATTATATTGAACTCAGCATCGAAATCTACTTAAAATACACATTTTGAACCAAATACCTTTTTAAGTAATGAGATCTAATACTGTCGCGAGTATTTATTTAAATGAAAGTAATATTTTCGGATTACTAAACGTATTTTCTTATTTTACCACAGCAGTCCTCGGTACGGTATTACAGAAAATTAAGAAATCGTTGGCAGTAGATAAATAACAAGACCAACTAAGAGACATTCACATCTCGTCTGCTCGTGATCACGGTTGCTGCGAAAGTAATCGAAACATCGGTAGTATGTAGTTTTTTAAGTAGTAGTATAGAAGTAGTCTGAAAATATTAGTTTCATTTACCTTTCTCAAGTTCCTAATAGTATGATAATGATTATTAATATTGTCAGACCTGTCCAATCAACCTGTTCAGGTTGGTGTATGTCGGTCTCTCTATATCCAAGTTCCTGCGGCAGATGTCGTAGATGGCCTCGTTGTCGACCATGAAGGCACAGTCCGAGTGTTCCAGGGTAGTGTGAGTGGTCAGGATAGAATTGTACGGCTCCACTACCGCCGTTGATACCTGGTCAAGAATATCATCTTATGTGCCCATCAATCAATTAATACTAATATTATAAATGCGAAAGTAACTCTGTCTGTTACGCTCTCACGCCTAAACCACTCAACTGATTTTATTTAAATTTGGTACAGAGATAGAGTTGACCTTGAGAAAGAACATAGGATAGTTTTTATCTCAGACTTTTTAAAATTTCTCTTGGAAATATAACCGAACTCCACGCGGGCGAAGGCGCGGGCGGAAAGCTATTATATATCTTTATATCAAGTAAAATTTTGTTATCATAATACTAACTTTTGTTTCGTTCAATATTAATAGTTTTGAACATCAAACTATCACATTTAAACGACTATTTTAATACGGACATACCCAGTAATATGATGTATCGTAACAAAAACTATATAGAGTACGCGAAGTTTGCTTGTTTTCAATCCACCTACCTGTGGCGCGGGATAGATGGAGAACTCAAGCTTGGACTTCTTGCCGTAGTCCACGGACAGACGCTCCATGAGGAGTGAGGTAAAGCCTGAACCAGTACCGCCTCCGAACGAGTGGAACACCAGGAAACCCTTTATAATAAACATTAACCGTATATATCACGAAAAGTAATACAAGATAGGTATTAAAAATCACAAACATGAATAACAGGATAGAAATAACACGATGTAGGAAAGATTTTGTTTGACCTAGACTGTTTATTTTGATACAATATGTGTTACAAGCCTTAGATTTTCATCACGTTTATATAGTAAGAATAGTGTCTAAATTTACAAATAATTGATCCTTTATTTGAGCCAAACAATGCGATTAAATACTTTAAAACTTTGACGAATTCTTCTCAAGTCAATTCCCATAACTAAGTTGGAATATTGTTTACCTGTAGTCCAGTACATTGGTCAGCGAGTTTCCTCAGTCTATCGAGTACTACGTCGACGATCTCCTTGCCAATGGTGTAGTGGCCTCTAGCGTAGTTATTGGCGGCGTCTTCTTTACCAGTGATCAGTTGTTCAGGGTGGAACAGCTGTCGGTACGTGCCAGTACGAACCTCATCTACGAATTATTATTTGGTTTAAACTTTTAGTCCTTTGAAATCTTTATATGAACGATAACAGAGTTAGCAATGTTAGGCTCCTATTTTTTGTAGGTTAAGTATGCCAAAAGAAGTTATCCAATTAAGTATGACGTTTTTTATTAAGGCTCCTTTGGCAGGATTCAAACTTCGTTTAAGTGCTTATTTATTTTTCAATTCTCTGCATTTTATACTTTGAGTATAAGAAATTCATTGTTACGTATCACTAATACAAAGGCTTCGCTTCACTTGATAGTTTCAATAAATATGCATATATGTCTTAATATTTAGGTAAAAAATATTAATAGGTACCTAATATAATCCAATGTAGTAAAATCAAATTAATCGTAAAAAGTTCTTAATTGACTATTATTATTGAATAAACATTGCTGTTTATGTTTTGTCAGAAAATTCACAGGTCTTTGCCACTTCATTATTCATAAATCATAACCTATTAACAGAACCATAAACTACATATTTGAACCATAAGTTGAAATTTGAACCATAAAGATCATAACATTAAATTGACCTCGTATCAAATGTAGTTCATTTAGACTGCACTCATTACTTCAAGCGATGTAATTGGATACATACATATTATATGAATTATTCATATTAGTATATATCTGCATAATTATTGTTAATCACTTTTGCTGTAAGCTCCCAGACACATTTGTGTCAGATAATTCATTCACACAAGGTTTTAAATATAACTTATCCATCCTATGTAATACGTACAATTTAGTTGTCAGAAGTTAAAACAATTCATCTTTAATCTCAGTTATCAAAGTTAGCAAAAAACAAAGCGGCTGGTCACTACTATCTACTAATGACTTGAAATAGTTTTTATTAACAAGAGACAAGCCAAGTGTGACGGCTTGAATCGACTGTTTAGACTTGTCCAAGTTTTCGTTTTGACAATAGACAAGAAAGTATAATTTTCTCATTCAATAATCTATAATATTGTTATTATGTGGTCTTGGAATGAAAAACTTGTAAAGATCTGTATGTAGCGTGTGTGATAATACAAACATGAGGTAGGCATAAAGATTTCACAGTAAATTTTGAAGTTCAAAACAAATAACTGATTTTATCCTAAACACTGCATAGACTTTTATACTAAGTCTTATTAAAAAAACTTTGATCCTTTAAAGCAAATATAAAACTGTTTTTGTTTACAACGATGTGATCTATCCTAAATCGATATATTTTAATGGTACTACTTTTTATCTTCTATCTTCTATATATATAAAAATGGATTGCTGTTCCTTAGTCTCGCTAAAACTCGAGAACGGCTGAACCGATTTGGCTAATTTTAGTCTTAAAATACTCCTGGAAGTCCAGGTAAGGTTTAAAAAGTGAGAAAAATTAGAATAACTGCCGGGAAAACCCTAAAGACAGCCCTTTTCTATTTCCCATACAAACGATTTTTTGACATTAGACTTGACAACTAACTAATATGTCAATCATTCTGTTCGAATGAAACAGTAGAAATTTAATAAATACCAATACCGGGTTATTGAAGACGGAATAGAGTTTGCCCGGTCAGCTATACCTATTTTACTAATGACGAAATTAATGCGGACGAAGTCGCGGGCAAAAACTAGTTACATTATAATTCTATATCAAATTAGACCGTTGACTTCTTGTAATAATGTCATTGTAACTACCTCGCCGTGTGCCAGCAACTTTATATAAATTCAAAACGCAATAATATTATAGTTGAGGATCATTTGGGTGCTAACGATGGTGCCTAATGCGTTCCACTTTTTTAGTTCACTGACCGATGAATGCTTAACTTTTGGACCTAGAATCAGATTATTCAACGTAATGTAAAACAATACAAGATTGACTAAAATGGGTTTAATGTAACAAAATTATATTATTACGAATAACTTTTTACAAAAAATATTTTGTTTTACAATATTTAAAATTGTAATTAGTACTTCTACCCTATTTTTAAATAATGATTACTATGTTGGTCAATCTTGCATTAATCTTAATAAAAAATAAATCCCTTCATGCTAAACCTATTACAAGAGATACTAGCTAGACCTTCAATTATTTATAAATTGAAATCACTTCACGTCGTTGCCAGGGTAACTTTCTTATTATCGATTAGACATAATATACTCAGGTTTGGTTTAATATCAAGGGTGATTTAAAGAATATTCTAGAAGTATATAGTGTATTTGACTAACCGACGACTGTAGGCTCGAGGTCAACGAACACAGCTCGTGGCACGTGCTTGCCAGCACCGGTCTCGCTGAAGAAGGTGTTGAAGGAGTCATCTCCTCCACCCAGGGTCTTGTCGGAAGGCATCTGTCCGTCTGGCTGAATGCCATGCTCGAGACAGTATAGCTCCCAGCACGCGTTGCCGATCTGAACTCCGGCTTGGCCGATGTGAACTGAGATGCATTCCCTCTGCAAAAAGACATATTACAATCGAATAATATATTATTAACATACATTGGTTGGTTGTTTTTAATATGGCCTTCATATATACAAAGACGTGAATAGGATATTTTGTCAGTGTCGTGTAGAATAGAGGAGACACGATCAGGGATTAAC
Source organism: Danaus chrysippus (assembly GCA_916720795.1). Taxonomy (NCBI): domain Eukaryota; kingdom Metazoa; phylum Arthropoda; class Insecta; order Lepidoptera; family Nymphalidae; genus Danaus; species Danaus chrysippus. The sequence continues at coordinate 1,305,528 of CAKASE010000044.1, forward strand.
ATAGAAATATTAAATAAATGCTGAATAAAAAAATGTTAAAGTAATATGTATTATTATTTTATAAAGGTAAACCATTACCATTCATTATAGTCAAACATATATTTATAAAACGTCAACAAAGTATAAAATATATTAAATTTACCAATTATAAAGGCACAGGTCGAAACTCTGTTTTAAATTCAAACTCTATTAATATATGGATCTAATAATAAATAATTAATTCAGGTCTTAAAAAAGAAAATGATAAATAACAATAGGTAGGTAGCTATTTCTACATTAGTGTATAAAAGTTAAAAAATACAAATCACGTTTTAATCGCGACACATTACGAACTAACAGCTAGTTTTAATGATTTTTAGGTTCCACAAAGAAGTTCTAACCTATACTACTAGCCATGAAAAAAGAATAATAAGGCTTTTGTGACTATCGTGCATATTTTATTATAAAATGAATGGTTCTACAAAGGGTTTATTTCCCCCTCGAATTATAAAAGCTATCTAATTATTGTCATGATTCAGGCATTACATCGGCATGCCGTGCTTTCAGGCTATATTCTATCGTCTGTATGATTAATGGACAATTATTTATACAGTTGAAAATAATATTTATAAAAGAAATGCTGTTTGTCGTTTGTAAAGCAAAGTTTTCTATACTTTCAAAGAAAAATATTCACATCAAATGAACGTTTACAGTTACATTTTATTTTTCTTAAAAAGTGTTTTTTAATGTGACATTGATTGTATAATAGACTGGTCAAATAATATTTTATTGATAATCATTAAATATATACGTATTGATTCATTCAAATCAAGACAATTTTTTTTGTTTTGGCTCATTGATGAAGTAATGTTACCATATATAAAAACCGATATAATATATAAAAATAACCTATGTACTTTATTTAATTATATATATTTTAATAATTGCTTTAAATTTAGATTTTTATCAACAATAATAAATACAATAATTCATAATTACATTCGTGATGATTTGTTAGAAATAAATTATTGTTTAATTAAATTGAACAAAATATAATTGCTACGTCAAAGTATAGATCAATTATCATTACTATTATAAAACGATTTCATGTCACAGAATATTTTCAGATATTATTCTTTAGATTCAAATAGCTTCTTCGTTTAAATTAGCGTTCGATAGATAACAACTCACGCATGGCAACACGATATGGCTTGATGTACGAAGTTCTACAATTATTTTACGATTCGTATTATGATCGATGTTGCTAGTATCACATAAGTTTCATTTACCATTAAATGTAATTTACGTGCTAAATGTACTTTCTAGCTATATATTAAAGCCTTAAAAGATGACCAGAATCTAGGCTAGAAGAAGAATATCGTAAAGCCTAAATTAACTGAAATATTTGATAGCGATGTTTTTGGATAATAGTTTTATAATCTGTAAAGAAATTTAAAAAGAATATCAGTAGGTATCTATACCAAAAGAAGCGGTTGATTGCGTGCTCAGAGAACTGTTTCATCGTTTAAAACTCTTTGTTTCAATTTATCGAAGCGGAACGATTGTCATCTGATGATTGAAGACTAATGTTTTATATTACACGACATTGGCGAAATCTATAAAGAAACGCCACTAATTAATTAATTGAAGAAGAAGAATGTTTTATATAAGACGCCATTTTTCTATTAAACTAGAACTAATAATGAATATAGTATTAGTTAAACGTATTCTTGAGTTAGTATTCGTTGTATTAAACCTAACATATGGTCTAATATCTAATGTATCAGAAACAGTAATTCAATTGTTTTCTCCAAACTGATCGGGAATTGATTAATAAATTGTTCCTAAAAGGAATTATTAAACAATAAATAGTTAAAGCGTCTCTGTGTGGGAGTATAATTTAAGTTGGTAGTAGATTACATCTAATTGTCTTTGAAGAAAACCATATTTGGTACGCCGCCGATCGATTTCGTTTTTGTCTGTGGTCTTGTAACTAAATAATTGGCTATAATTCGTTATTTAGTACATTTGTAACGTTTTGATACTGAAAGTGGACATATGAAGGGTGAAGACGAAAAGCAGTTAGACATGTATGTTTTTAGTCAAAGTTTTTCTTTATCTATCTATTTAGATATTAGAGGTTTGTATTACGTATAACTATGTTATTTTAAAAATAAAATGATAATTTAATAACGTTTTAAGTCCATACGTACCACACACGATATTTATTCTATACGAAAAATTGAAACTAATATTTTTCACTACAATTGAATTTTTAGCTTACCAATTATTTTAACGTTACAGAACACACATCCAATATCGTTTTGACACGCTTAAATGTCACTAATTCCTTAATTTTACTGACATTGACACTGTTAATGCCTTGTCAGTTGTCAGATCCAATGTATAGGTATTCGTACCACACCGTACCTATTTATTTTTCGTCAGACGAGAGCTCTGATAAGATTTGTCGATAAAATCAGGAAAGAAATTAAATGATATAATACATTTTGTATATTAATTTCGTTTTAATTGTTATTAATAACCACACATATACGACCTACGTAGTTATTAGGGGTTCATATTTATTAATTGGAAGTTTTCATTAACTTTCTTTTAATCCTTATACTAACTCCTGGCTTGTTAATTATTAAAATGTCGCTTGGAAGGGAAGGTCCCCTTTTTTTAATATTTGCGATGGAAAGATATTTGAGAAGTGAGGGTCGTATGTAACTATATACTCAACTTAAAAGCCCGAGGCCTATAAATGAAAGGGGTTTTAAAATATAAATTTACCCTTATGTACAATAATCTATATATATAAAAGAAAGTTGTGTTAGTTACGCTATTTATAACTCAAGAAAGGCTATTAGGATAAAATTCGTTATATAAATAATAAAATTCGTTTGGAGATAGCTTAGAATCAAGAGACGGACATAGGATATTTAATAATTCAGTTCGATCGAAAAAGAACAAAAAATATTTATTAATTCCAATATCTAGTTATTTACGGCCTCTAAGGCGTAACAGAGTTCACCCGGTCAGCTATACATATATTACTAATTCCGATATTAACGCGGACGAAGTCGCGCACAAAAACTAGTATTAATTACAAAAAAAGGTTTTACAATATTTTTTTATCTTATCTCATATATTTTAGAATATAATTCTTTGTTAAGGTTATACATACATAATTAAATTTGTTTTGTTTCTCTCTTATAATATTTCTAGAATGATCCGTAAAGCATATCTATTATGTCATGATTGCAGTCGACTCGGGTTCAACGAACTCACAAATTTTCATCGAGTTCTTACAAAAACTATTACTGAATAAAAAAAAAACGGTAAGAATGAACCAAGCAATTACATGGATCTACACTCGTCAGTGAATCTACAGATTATATTAACTGTTTAATAAAAATAATAAAACCTAATATATAATTTTAAAATATGATTTGAATAACGTTTAATGTTGCCACTTTCTACTAATATAGATTTCTAAAATGCTAAATCCATAAAATTCTTTCAATCTGTCTGGTTTTGATTACTAAGATTCATTTTTTTGCGTTTGACGCGGCGAGAGCAAAAACTGTAAAGCATTGTGTCTTTGGACGGGCGAGCCTTGAATCATGGTAGCTACTGTTTATAAGATACACTCTTATAATAAATACGGTATGTTTGTTAGAATGATAAACAGATCTATTGACAAATAAAATAGGTAAATCGTGAAAAACATACGTTTTAAATGAGATTAAAATATAAGAAAACTGTAAAGACAAAAATTATTAATCATTACCCGTGTGAGAACGTGTATGTTATATTGGTAAAGTCTATATTTAATAAGCCTCTTAAGTCTAGACTGCTCTCGTTAAAATAAAGTAGGGTGGTCAAACTGCTTTTAAACTCAACAATGGCTAGCTGATCACTCAATCCCTGGTCATGTTTTAGTTAGTGTTTCGGGTTTTATTTTAGGTTTTTCAGTACAAAGAAAAAATATGATTAGTATATAAACATATTGTTCTAATCAACAATAATACTTTTCATGAAAAGCTTCGATAATACTCAGAAAGACGATTTCATATTAGAGTAAAGTTGAAAACTCCTTTGACGAAACCTCCTTTAATTTTGCCTATTTGTTGGTACTTTTTTGTCCTTGTAACACTATCCCGTGACGTCAACAGCTCTCAAGCTTAACTCAGCCTGTTTACAAAACTCTGTTTGTCATCACTTTTGGGATTTTGTTTCCTTGTATCATGTTTTCTTTATTCGTGTTACCCAAATATATTTCATATAACAATATAAGAACGTTATTTATACATATACTACATGTATATCAAGTGCACTGGCTTGTTAATACACGAGTATAATTTCCGATACTTCTATTTAAAGTTCCCTCGTAAAAGTTCAGTCACTCATTAATATTGTTATTATTATGTATGAATCAGTCCGTCTGTTCATCTCTGAATCAGATTCACGAGAACTGCTGAACAAAAATAAACAATAATCCTTATAAGATCGAAGGAAATTTGATAGTTGCAATGACTTAGTGTCAATTGAGATCTGTTCATCGAAATATCTTTAAGATGTTTTAATAATTAATGTATTTATTATAATAATTTGTGTTTAATTTGTTTTATGTAGTAAATATCTAAATGACTGAGTCAGTTTCAGGAAAGTATATTAAATAAATTGTAAAACAAACTTTAGTGAAACGCTAATTATTTTAGTCACGCTTAACGACGCCATTTTGAAAATATTTATCAATATATATATATATATAGTAGCACTACTACTTAAGCGTACGCTAACAAAATTAAACAGGTACCTACTATCATAGAAAACAAAGAAATATTACTTGAATTCAGATATTTAGTAAAAAGCAACAGAAAAAATATTTTAATAATTCCTTACACTTCATAGAAGTAGAGAAATATATCTAATTATTATTATAACTACATAAATATATAACGATATATGTTTATGTCAAAGTTTCTTAACGTATAAAATATCAAAGCTGATTAGACGATAATGAATCCTCAGGCAAAGAATCATTTCCTAGAATACCACATAATAAAAAGAATCCTTTACTCTCTAATGACTGTTACAAATAAATTTCTTTACACCGCGTCCGAGCGCGTTCTAGAAATTTCTATTACATTGAATATAATCCCACAACTATGAATACGTTTCTTATGTCCTGTAAAATTATTAAGACAATTATAATTTTAACTTTAAGTATATGTTGCTTGTATAAAATTATTTATGAAACAATAGTTAACGGGACATGATTCATGTAAGCTGTATCCAGACTTAAGATTAAGGGTGGGCGTCATGACTGACAATGGTGGATTTACATTGACGCGGCGTTCTTTTATAATAAGACTTTCGGTACTAATTATAATTATAATATTAAGACTACAAAGTTATTAGCAGTAATCAAAAGAAATAACATGAATTAAATATGAAACAAAGTCCCTAAAATAATACTATTCGAAGAGAAAAATTAGTTTGTCGTAAGTCAAATATTTCTTACGTTTGGTTATATAACTCAAGAAAGGCTGTATGGGTTTGGCTGGAAACTTTTGGGGTCATATCTTAGAACAAGGAGACGGACATAGTAAAGTTGTCAACCCGTTCGATCAAAAAAATAAATTAATAAAATCCAAATCTGCTTATTAACTGCCTCTAGAGCGAAACAGTTCGCCTGGTTAGCCGTACACATTTAATTTTGAAACTAACGCAGACCAAGTCGCGGACCAAAGCTAGTAAGAACATAAAAACTTGTGTTTCTATAATAATATTATTAAAATATATAAAAAAAGTGAAATTTTTAATCAACGATCACCTTTACTGTATACCAAACACAAATAGCTTTTCAAATTCATGCTATTCCAACTATTGTGTTTTAAAGTACTACATATTAATTTGTGAAAAACGCGATAGAACTGTATTGTCATGTTTTATAGAAAAGTTGATTTAATTGTTGTATTCTATTCATTACTGGAAGGGTGTTGAGAATTATAAAAATAGTTTTTATATGGGTCTTTTAATTGGGAGTCCCACATCGAAAATAAAAAACTGCTGTAAAAATATAATTAAAAGTAAAGCATCTTTGTATATGTATAATAAAAAAACTCTTGAATAGCGACATTATAATTAAAGAAGCTTTTGAAATATAAATATTTTACTTATATGTAAAAATATAAATAATATTTATAAAAATCCATAAAGTAATCATGAGTTATAAATTGAGTTAGGTCGCCGTACGAGTTATCTGTGCTTCAATTAATTTCTTGTTGTTTTAAAGCACTTAACAGGTAATTTTAAGCGTTTGTCTTAATTTTTCTTGCACCTATCTAGACTAGGAAAAACCTCTTGAAACGATTTAATTATTTCTTATGTGTTCGTAAATTTAAGGGAGCTTTAGTTTTGTGAATGCATAAGTCGTTTAATTTATTGGTTAAGAATCTTTATGTCAGATAAATCTTTTACAGAATTTAAATTAAAAATTTATATTATACTAGCTTTCCGCCCGCAGCTTCGCCGCGTGGAGTTCGGTTATATCGCGTTTCCAAGAGAACCTTTCAAAAGTCTGGGATAAAAACTATCCTATGTTCTTTCTCAAGGTCAACTCTATCTCTGTACCGAATTTCATTAAAATCAGTTCAGTGGTTTAGGCGTGAAAGCGTAGCAGACAGACAGACAGACAGACAGACAGACAGAGTTACTTTCGCATTTATAATATTAGTAGGGATTTGATATAAAAACCATTTGTTCGGATTACAAAAAACAAATAATAAATAAAGAAGCTTTGATGCAGATATAGTTTTCGAAATCGATGGTTCATTTTTTTATTAATATTTAATATATAAAATTGTTGACTTACCATATTGTTTAGGATTCTTTTCTATTCTTTAAGTACTGAGAAGTTGTGGCTTTCGATTGTGGCTTGTGGCTTGTGGCGTGTGGCGTGTTCGCGAGGCAACGCACCGGGCCGGACTGATGCGAGCTTCGGTCAGAACAGCTTTATATATGACTGTATACAGGGTGTATTCTGAACACTGTTGTGAGTTTTGACGAAGCACATAAGCTATATATTCTACTTATTTAAAAAATAATAAAAGCAAGTTCTTGTTGTTTCCATATTAAACTCTCTTAATGAAGTTTTTAGTAACGAGTTAAGAATTAAGCGTGCAAAATCTTTTATCTATATTTATTGTCCATAATAATTCTTAGATTTTCTTGTACAAATTACAATTTACATATTTTTAATATGTTAAACACTCATCAGCATACTTCTTGTAACCAGCTATGGAAGCTATGGAAGGTAAAAAAAAGAGACAAAATAATCCCTCGCCCCGTTTACGTTTGATAAACATGCCAACTTTAGTCCTAACTCTTAATTTACCTATGAAATTCCATCTGTTGAAAATCACATTCGAAAGGAAAATAAAATGCTAGGTAACGCTTTACATTAAAGAGAAAATATAAATAAAATCATTAGTCTTATAGTCGAATTTTAATACGTCAATCACATTCTTCAGAATAATTCAACTGACTCACCGCCCGCTACAGTCTATACTCTACAGATTAAGGATCCATCTCTCACTAAATATGATGAAGAAAAACATCTGTCACTAACATGACTAATAATAAAACGAATTATTATTGTTTATCCACAATTATTATTATTACGAATATAAATAATAAGTTAAACAAATTAACGAGAATTTTTGCGATTTATTTTCAATTGCTTCCATTTAAAATTTAATTGATGTAAATTTTCTTTGAAATTTGTTGGTACTGTTCAATATTATCCCTTTTTTCCTCTTAGTCTCCCCAGCCGGAGGGTTGAAATGAATAGGGTGAGGTGAAAGGGATGCTGGGACCTTGACCCTCAATGGTAATGGTTTTGTTTTGACGGCGAAGCGCTTGCATCAACACATGCATATATTAATGGCGGTGCATTTAAAAATGAAACTTCAAACAAATGTAGTTTTTGCATGACTTGAAAATTAAAAATGAGAATCGTTAAGTTGTATATAATTTCTTTTCACGTAAAATCTTGTAATAATTAAAATTATAATATTTTTTATTGTTTTGTATAAATATTTGTGTTGCCCAAATGCAAGAATAAGACGAGACTTGGCCAGTTTTGGTCTTGGTCTTGCATCGACACATACATATGATATTGGTCTTGTTCTTGCATTTTTGCAACCAAGACTGCAAGATCAAGACTAATTTTGGGCAACACTAATAAATATACATATTGTAAAGCCAAGTTATAGCTCTAGTTACTCTTTTAATCTCTGAAAAGTTCTAAGAAAGTTTCATAAATGTAATTAACGTATTAATGATCTGATCTTTGTGTATGTAAGTAGGTCGGCCGCTTACAATCTAAGGGTGAATAGCTTCTGCACTGCGGTACATAGGCTTGTAAGTTTCTTTGAACATTGTTGTTATACAAAGAGTACATTGAATGCATGACTTAGACCATAAATTACAGTAACCTATATGTAGATATTCTCATGATATTATTGTATATTATTTCTTTAATCATAAATAAAGATAGTTATTTGATATAAAGAAGATTTGGGCGTGTCTTTAGTATCTTATAGAGATTTGGCAAATTTTTTTATATGTTACAAATAAGTATTTAATAGATATTACACATATATTATATGTATAATATTTCTGTTTTTTTGTAATAGTGTACTCAAAACGTTTTATTTTTTTTTTTTTTGGAGTAAAAAAGCATTCAGTTTCAAATAAAATAATTAGTACATTTCATAATGACAGTGAAATATTTTAAATGATCTACAAAAATCTATGGGATCCAAAAAAACTTTTTGTGTTTTTTAGTAAGCTAAAATTATTTGGCAAAATTTAACTTTCAACACGAAGCAGGTATCAGGTGTGTAATGAGTCATAATTTGTGGAAGAAGCCAAGTAAAGTTGAAGGGTCCGTCACCTTGGTGGTAGAAGTATGTAAGTGCAATCAAACATGTTTTAGTTGTAGCTATATACATGTGGAGCCTAGCGACGACAGATGTGATAATGTTACGCCCTTTTAGGTATTACTTATGTAAAGGCCTTGTCCGAGTTGTTATAAAGAATATTTACTTGTATCTAGTTGGTTAATTTAGTTTATGACTCGAATAAGTATATTCGGTAATAACTATATTATAATTTGAACGTATATTAGTATATAAGTTAAGACTAGTTTTAAATAAAACTAATATTTTTGGATTTATTACGCGTTTTCCATTATTTTAACTACATACTCCCGACGCGAAGTTTCGGTTACTTTGCAGCAACCGTGATCACGGGCAGACGGGATGAAATTGTTCATAATAAACGCGTAGTAAATAAAAAAAACAGTTTTATTTCAATGAACACAGAAAAGCCTGATTTCATTATGTGAACTAGTTTTGGTTACTTAAAAGAAAAAAAGCATTTTTTTTATACAGGTATATTGATCGTTTAAGAAGTCTTTCGACTTTCTTTTAACTTCTGTTCACTACTAGAAGTAAATTTGCTATATACTTTTCAATTTGTTTGTTCGATTCCCTTAATTTAATAATATATTTAGTTGTATAACTCTTAACCAATCTATTCCCACCGGTTAACGATCAACCACGCGTATGACTCATGCGATCTTATTTGGTCCAAATAAAATAGTTATCGGTAATTTATCCAAATATGGCGAGCTCGTTAGAAAATAAAAACAATGTGCAACTTATTTTGCGGTTGATTTACGTCATGTTCATTATTTACGTGCCTAATAATAATATTTTGAAAGTTTTTTTTATATATAAGAATAAGCTAAAGTCAGTCTAAAAGTTTTGGGACGAAATATTAGAAAGTTTTACAAAAATTCATTTAGTAGGTAGGTATTTTTAACTTGTACGTTTATTAATCTTTAATGAGGTTTAATTTAGTTTAAAAAGTTTGTAATGAGACAAAATTTCATAACAAGTACATACATTTTGAGATAATAATGGCTACGTTATCAGGGTGACTGGTAAATTACTATCGATATTTGAGGACGTGATATTTGACGATCATATATGACAAAATAAAAATTAATATAACATAAATATTAATAAACTTCTAAGTAAAGTTAACCAAAAGTTATGTAATTAATTACGCATCGTGTGAACACCCTACAGATTAGGTATACACACACACTCACACAGACGCGGCGGCGGTGTAGTGTTGTATCAGCACGCCGCGGCACGCGTCCACACTTGGAAGACTTGGAACGTGTACACACTTTATTTATTTATACGGAAATTTGGTCAAAAATTAAGTACCTATTTTTTTTACCTAATTCGAATGAGAATCATGTACCGAGTATGCTCCTTAAATATTGATAGTAATTCACCAGTCACCCTGTATAATGAGTTTGTGAAAAAACAATCATTTAGATTACGTATTCAAGGGTGTGTTTACATTATTCTCATTAGGAATAGAATTAGCAGAAGTTTTTTGATATTTAAATTCAGTAATAAGATATTATTCATATATTTCATCATAATAAAATAAAACAGGACCTCTCTGTGATAATTGGAAATAGTTCTGTTATTTGCGTTTTAAAGAAATTTACAAAAATCTTAAGCAGTTTCTGGACAAAACGTAGTAAACAAGAGACATTAGCAGTTTTCAAATATTGTGGAATAAGTTACACGTGTCTCAAATTCAAACCTTTGCTTTATGAACTGCAAAAAAATTATTGAGCTACACTTCCAAACATAATTATTTGAGTCTAGTTTTGTTTCTAACTGTAATAGATTTTGATGTGGTTCAACTAAAGCATCTGTTTGGAATCAAAAGAACACTAAGATAACTATTTACTAGTAAACAATAATAAAAACTAATTCGTTCTCGACGAAGCATAAGTGTTTGTATGTATTTAGCAATACTTATAGCTTAAATATTTTTGATTCAGAATAGTTGAACTAATTTCATTCTTCCAAGATTGGGCTTGCCGCTTGGCTCAGGTTAATGTAGCATGACAATATCCTGATTGTATGGATACGAGATGTATCCGCTATATATACATATAATGATAGAATTATTTTTATGTTAGCATACTCAATATAAGAGCTATTCCAAATTGATTATTCTTCTTGATCTACTGTACACTTGACGTTTAAGAGACGCCATGTTATATTTCTCAGTATCCCTACTAATGTTATAAATGCGAAAGTAACTCTGTCTGTCTGTCTGTCACGCTTTCACGCATAAACCACTGAACTGATTTTAATGAAATTTGGTACAGAGATGGAGTTGACCTTGAGAAATAATATATAGGATAGTTTTTATCCCACACTTTTGAAACTTTCTTTTGGAAACGCGATATAACCGAACTCCACGCGGGCGAAACTGCGAAAGCTAGGATAACATAAAGCATATTTCATATTTGTTTATGGTAAGTGAAATAATAAAATATTTAGATTTAAGAAAGAAATTTCTCAGCATTCCATGTATTCACCGTGCGTGTGTCGGGTCCATCGCTTTGCAGGGAGAGGAGCTTTAACAGTGACTGGGACTTGCGACCCAAGTGTAGGTGTAAGGGGTCCCTTAACTAACGCGCGTTAAACGCTCACCTCCACTGTCCAAGCCAACCTAATTAAATTTGGAAAGAGCCTACTAGGGCTGCCTTCGAAGTACGTTCCAAGAATTTATTAATGTGAGTTCTGGACAGGCCGAAGTATTTAAATAGTTTATAGACAGATTTAGGTGTAATACCCCGCGATAAAATTAAATTTAACTATTGAAAAAATTTTAATTAAGCGAGTAGGTACATTCTATCCAATTTATATAACGAAAATATTTCATTGCAAATATAAATCATATTTAATTAAACTAAAACACCTTCATGTCATATTTGGCATGTCGTGTCTCCGCGTCTAAACCAACGCCTTTCAAAATGAGTCATTAAAAATATTGTCACTGCGACATAGATTTGCTTTTATTTGTATCAGGCGTTTAATAAAAAAACATTGCTTCAATCAAAAATCTTATTATTAAAACAAAGTATTTGTAAAATAAAAACTTGTTCCTCCTAGTTTTACAGTATACTTATGATAAAATTTATATAATATATTAAAAACATATTATTCATATATGTACAAAACAGGAAATTAATATATATATGTTCAAAGAAAAAGAGAGCCATGACAAAGAAATACACTTTGGTGAATATTCACGACCAAAATAATTTTAAACAATAAATATATTTACAAAACTTTTAACACTATATGTACAATTTTCTCAAATACCAAAAACGATTACATTGTTCTAACAAATTATAAATTATTTCTTTGAATAAACCTAATCTCTATTATTTCTCTATCAACATGCATAATAATCATTTATTTCTTATTTTAATGAGGTAATGTTTAAATATTCTACGTGTGACATTGAGGCTCAAAACGGCTCGTATCAAGAGCCATACAGTCCGTTAGACTTGAGCTGACTTTTGCATTTGTGTGAGTGAAAAAAAGTAGAGTTACGCAAAAAATATTTATTATATTTTAAATAGATACATAACATAAGTGCTATAAAATGAGCAAAACTTGTTAAAAGCCAGACGGAAATATTTTGAATGTTGAGGAAAAAAAAAACTACAAATTCTTATTCACTTGACATTGCGTTTTCAACATTTGATATCGCTACCAGTACAAAAGGTGAAGTGAGGAAGGTGCGGGGCGGAGTAAAAGCAGTACAAACCGGTTTAAAACTAGAAAAGAACGTTTTATTCAAATATTTGACATCACACCTACACTATCCGTGTGCACTCACACAAATGCAAAGCTCAGCTTAAATCAAACGCACTATAAAACACTTACAAAAAAAAAAGTGACATTTCAATTCTAACTGTCATTGTCAATTGTCACACGTCACACAACTCGCAAGTTTTTTTTTTATTAAGTGTTCACCAAGTTTGATTGTATTCATCCTCAGCTCCGGGCTGCGAGCCGGTGACGAGGAACTCCTTGGAGTTGATGTTGGTGAAGATGAAGGGGGCGCGGCGCGACGGACAGCGGAACGACTTCATGAGGGACGGCGGCGACGGGGACGACTTGTTACCGACCGGCTCTAGGAGGTTGTTCCATAGGAGGTTCGCGGCTAAAGAGATGATATAATATATTGTACTGATAGACATGTTGAATAATATTTTTATACTAGAAGACCCGGTGAACTTCGTATCGCCCTATAATTAAGAAATATCTGTTACGTTTTTTCATTTATATTTTTGGAGTTTAGGACAGAATGATTGACGTATTAGTTAGTTGTCAAATCTAATGTCAAAAAAAAGTTTGTATCAACAACTACTAATAAGTTAAAGAAATTAAAAAAAACATTATCCAGCGGACAAAATTGTGAATCCCCTTGAACACACACAAAAAATTTCATCAAAATCGGTCCAGTCGTTTGAGAGAAGTTCAGTGACAAACACACTCACAGAAGAATTATTTATATAAAGATGTATTATCATGCACTATATGACATTCAATATCTTTATACAGAGTGTCTGGTGAATTACTATCGATACTTGAGGACGTGATATTTGACGATCATATACACACACACACACACACACACACACGCGTGCGTCGGCGTGGTGTTGTATCAGCACGCCGCCGCACGCGTCCACACTTGGAACACTTGGAACGTGTCCACACTTTATTTATTTATACGGAAATTTGGTCAAAATGGAAATTAAGTACCTATTTTTTTTACATAATTCGAATGAGAATCATGTACCGAGTATTCTCCTTAAATATTGATAGTTATTCACCAGTCACCCTGTATATATAAAAATTTAGTGTCACGTGTTTGTCTTGTGACTCCTACTAAACTGAGTTTAAATTTGATTTGCATTTTGTGTGCATCTTCATCCAACTTGAAAGATAGGATAGCTTACATCTCAATTTATAGTCATAATATTATTTTATTGCAAATTATTTGTCTATTAAAGAAAATTATTTGTCATTATTACAATTATCTGTTGACTGAGTTAAGTATTCTTGTAAATTCACCACGTGTTTCTGAGGCTAAGGTATAAACTAAATTTATTTATAAAAAAACGTAACAGATATTTCTTGATTATAGGGCGATGCGAAGTTCGTCGGGTCTTATAGTATAATATATAGTGGCTCGTACCCAGCGCGTGTCCTTTCTGTGAGAAGTGGAAGCAGTCGTGTGTGATGTATGACTGGTGTATGACGAGCGGCAGCGGCGGCTCCGACGACGGCGCGTTGAACAGACGCATGAACGGCTGGACCACCACCGTGAAGTCGGGACGAGAGTCGTAACGACCGCTCTCCACCTGACAGAAACACACACACGAGATAGGATTAGTTACGGAGGTTGAAGGGTTATATTGTGTGAATTTATATTAATGTACATGTATAAGGTTTAAAAGAAGGTTTTAGGTGGTAGAGCATAGCTGTGGTCAAGTGATTGCAGCTCGAACATGGGCTGCCTCGACCCGGGAAGTACCACCCTCTCACAGAAGATCGGCGTGAAGTAGCCTTTAATGGCTGCGTTTCGTCCGATGATTGAGAGCCGGTTGCCATTTCCCTTTTTCCTCCACAATTTCCTACCCCTTCCCTTTTTCCTCCCTTTCACACACTTTCCTTCCCCTTTTCCCTAATCAGGGTTGACAATACGTCCGCAAACTGGGATGTCCATGGACGACCATACCACCTTCATCAGGTAGGGCCTCTGTTCGGTTGTCCCATTTCGTATAAAAAAGTACCTACTCTTTTTGCCAACATCATATTTTTTATAAGTGGTTGTTTTCTGTGTGTGTGTGTGTGTGTGTGTGTGTGTGTGTGTGTGTGTGTGAGTGTGAGTGTGTGTGTGTGTGTGTGTGTGTGTACTCACGAGCGCCATCTCCGCGTCCTGGTAGAGGCGCGCCTGCCGCACCAGGTCCCTCAGCTCGCCTCCTCCGCGGTGGAAACACGTACAGAACAAGGGGTGCATCAGACGACACATGAGTGGACGGAGCACGCGCACAGATACTGACACATCTGAACAAGAATAATATGCTATATATAGGAACATTTATTTGTTCAGTTAATACTCAGATCTTATATAGGAACTAGCTTTCCGCGCACAGCTTCTACCGCGAGGAGTTCGGTTATATCGCGTTCCCAAGAGAACCTTTCAAAAGTCTAATATAAAAACTATCCTATGTTCTTTCTCAAGGTCAACTCTATCTCTGTACCAAATTTCATTAAAATCAGTTCAGTGGTTTAGGCGTGGAAGCGTAACAGACAGACAGACAGAGTTACTTTCGCATTTATACATAATATTAGTAGGGATTGTAAAAGTATTTGTCGTAGTTTTTGGCCTTAGCTGAAAGAACTTTTTGTATGTAAGATTAGTAAGGGTCGCTATTCGTCACACGAGACGCTGACTTAGAGAAAGTTTGATAATAATTGACGTAATAAACAATCATTGTCTCCCAGAGAACGTCACAACTAGTTTTACGATGTTTTCATTTCATATTTATATTGTAATATTATATAACGTATTCACACTATTGACAGTTAAACATCGAGGTCATTTTATTTCACCTCTTGTTCAAAGTATAGTCTTAAAATCGTAATAACCTCACCAATTTCAAGCAGTTTGAAGACTTTATAGTCTAACTTACCCAAGACCGGTATAAGGTTGACGATAGTCCGCGGTAAGTGTTGATGAAGGTAGTCCAAGGCTCGCGCCAATTTCCTGGCATGAGCAGCCGGCGACCAGGCCACAGGGGAGAGACACGACGCTGAACAAAGGTCATTGGCCCCTATGAATACCGTCACCATCTTCCAATGATGGGCCATGTCCACGTCAGGAGACGAACGCATTCTCGCCACCAGGATCTATATACAATATTTATTTGTCATTCACTTTTTGATCAAAAAGAAGATCCATATTATGCTCATCGGGAATTAATAGTTTGTGTAATTTTTTTAAATATGTACGTATAAGTTGCTGAACAAGACGTACAATAACTTTGTGATTATGTTTAGTTTAAATTCTTACTAACACGAATGTAAATCAAGAAATGTATTATAATAAAACCTACATATTTGTTTTCGATCAGAGGGTTTATCAAGCTTATAATGGGACTATGTTTATGAATTATGACAATATATATATGTAGTACACGCATATGTTTTTTATTTCACATTTTACCAGACGTTTCGGTTACTTGACAGCAGCCATAGTCACAGCCTAACGAGATGAGAGTATCTAGTTTATCCTAAAAATAAAAACTTTCACACTGAATGACTCTTTCCTTTAAAACAATACTATTTTGCATTAAGTACAACAGTCACTCATAAATTTAAGAGAGCTTTGTTTCTTATATGATATGAAATTCAGGTCTACGCGTAATAACATCGCAATGAAAAGATTCTACGGTACATGAAAACATTTGATTCCAGAACATTCCATACGAAGACGCGGAAACAAAAAAAAGTAGTATAAAATGGAAGTGTTATAAAAAGTTATAAACTTAAATGACACACGGAACAGAAACCTGTTCGATTACATTCGTACATTTTTACACTGACTACGTAATAATTATTATTTAACGAATACTTTGTTGTTATACCAAAATATTTAGATATCGGAATGTGTTCAAATGTACTATGTATGAAGTATGAAAAGTTATCGTAAAAACTAAGAAATAGTATATTTGTATAATGTAGGAGACATTGTTACTCACAAGTGTAGACAAAGCCAATAATTGAAAAAAATAATGAATAAAAAGTTCTTCTGCTTGTCCCATTGCGATAATTTTAGTTCCCTACTTATTAATATAGTACGTTTATATACAAATAAAACTTGACCACGCTTACCCCAAGTCAATTAATTAATCGCCACTACATACAGAGTTATCAATTCTATTCAGAAACTTCAGTACTAATTTTACGTTTTCTGTTTAATACTGATTACTTAAAAGTTTTCTTTCCAATATTGTTACATATAAGAACATTTATAACAATAAATTTTTATTTCACTACGACTAAAACTGACTCTACATGTGGAAATATATAATGATGACATACTACCTGTGTGTGAGTGGTACTACATGTTTTAATACAATATACCTATGTATATTGTACTCGTTTTAATAATGATAAGCAGGCTGAAGTTAAAAACATTAAAAAATTATATTTTAACTGCATAACAAAAAAATTAATAGATTTGATAGTTCCTAATAATAAAATAGGTCAAAAGTAGTTTAGGAAAATTACCAAAATATGATATCTAAATTTTTTAAGTATATAGAAACAATATTTTTCGGATATTATGCAGTTTTATCACAACTGTTGTAACATCGGGAATATAAAAAAAGGAATAAAACGGCCTATTTTATCTAAACATTTAACTTGATTTTACCGAAATTATGGTAGTATTCAATTATAATTTTTATCTATCTTTAAATTTCACGACTCAGATATACCTAAATATGAAGAGTGTTGGAGATTTCGACGCTCCGAGTCCACATCGTAATTTTAAACTGTACAGTTTTCATTCATATTTTTATAGTCGATACTCACACGTGCGAGGGCTTAGTAATGAAGGAAAAACGGACAACTACCCGTCCGTAGTACGAATTTGCGAACACGTTGTACGCTTACGGGATACTGGTACATAATGACATAGTTATGTTTGAAATTTTTCAGTACAAGCTCGTTATACTAAATTGCAATAAATACAGAACTACTCATATATATAAACTATAAGCTATATTATTTTAAAGTCTCATCAAAATTTGTTAAATATTTTTTGCTTGAAAGATCAGAAAACCAATACTTATTCAATATAAATATTTATATTATACAGGGTGACTGGTGAATTACTATCAATATTTAAGGAGAATACTCGGTACATGATTCTCATTCGAATTATGTAAAAAAAATAGGTACTTAATTATTGACCTTTGCGTATAAATAAAAAAAGTGTGGACACGTTCCAAGTGTTCCAAGTGTGGACGCGTGCGGCGGCGTGCTGATACAACACCACGCCGCCGCACGCGCGCGTGTGTGTGTGTGTGTATACCTAATCTGTAGGGTGTTCACACGATTAGTAATTAATTACTTAACTTTTGGTTAACTTTACTTAGAAGTTTATTAATATTTATGTTATATTAATTCTTATTTTGTCATATATGATCGTCAAATATCACGTCCTCAAGTATCGATAGTAATTCACCAGTCACCCTGTATAGTATTTGACGTCAATTTTTAGGACATAAGTGTTCCGTACTTTCGTATTGATATTGACGTAAATTTTTTATGACGGTCAACTATTAACAAAATAATTTTATAAAAACTAAATGGTTTCATCGAAGTAATAATTTTTTTATACTTTCATTCATTTTGGCCGAGCCTAAGACCTGCCACTAATTACGTTATAAAATCAAATAATTCTTTTAAGATATATAGCATTTGGAACTTAATACTTACACTTATCGCGATATAAACATCTTAATGGTTCGTCTTTACAATCTCAATTCCGCTACAATATGTATTCAATAAATGACTTCAAGAATGGTTGTTTGACAGTAAAGAGATCTTGTCGAATAATATATATGTAATATCTTATATATATAATTCTTCTGTGAGTGTGTATGTCACTGAACTTCTCGTAAACGACTGGACCGATTTTGATGAAATTTTTTGTGAGTGTTGAAGGAGATCTGGGAATGATTTAGATTCACAGTTTTGTCCGCTGGACAATGTTTTTTTAATTTATTAGTAGTTGTTGATACAAACGTTTTTTTTTTGACATTAGATTTGACAACTAACTAATATGTCAATCATTCTGTCGCACTTCAAAACACGGAGATTTATGGCTTTAATAGGTAAACCTTAAAAATATAAATAAAAAAAACGTAACAGATATTTCTTGATTATAGGGCGATACGAAGTTCGAAGGGTCTTCTAGTATTTATATATATATATATAATAAGAGTAATGTATACCTTAGCTTGTTTGTAAGCATCCTGGTCGGACGCGACAGGGAAGGCCACGTTGAGTCTCGAGTTCTTAGCGAGCCACTCGCCCGTCCCCGTGGAGTACCCTCGCAGTTGAGGGTTGTACTCCTTCAGGATGTTAGGGAGGGTTAGGAACTCACGCCACGTACTGTCACCGCCTACAGGTAATAAAATATATACACAGGAGGAATATTAATGAGTAAATTTCAATATACATATATAAAAGAAAGTCGTGTTAATTACACTATTTATAACTCAAGAACGACTATTGGGATATGGTTGTAAATTGGTGAGGAGATAGCTTAGATTTAGATGGACATAGGATATTTAATTCTGTTCGATATAAAATAAAAATAAAAACTTGATAAATTCCAATATCTGGCTATTTATCTCCTATAGAGTGGAATTAAGTTTGCCCGTTCATCTTTACACATATCACAAATTCCTAAATAAACGCGGACGAAGTCGCGGGCAAGAACTAGTTCATTATATACTCATATTTAATTCCAAAACCATCTAAAATAAGACATGCATGTACCTGCACACCAAGATATTCCTCTATATTCAACGAACGCTCCCAGGGCGAATTCTTCCAAAGCCCCACTCCCTGCCACCAAGGAGTCTCCAATAGCTGCCACGACGTCTATATCCCCTGGTCTGAGCCGGTGTACAGAGGTAGGGACGTGTCTGCTGCGGCCCCAGGAGAGAGACTCGTGACAGGGGAACGGCATAGATGGAGGGTAGGCGCGTTGACGACGAACGTTTGACTTGCGAGGAGGGTAGTGCACCGACCACTGAGACAAATATATACATATATAATACAAGGTCATGAACTAGGAAGATTAAACTGATTAGATCTAAACTTTAATGAGTATGCATTGAAATGAAACTAATATTTTTGTATTACTACGCGTGTGTATTATTATAAAACTACAAACTCCCGACGTTTCGGTTACTTTACTTTACAGCCACCGTGATCACGGGCAAACGAGATGTGAATCTCCGTGAACACGATTGATGCAAAGAACCGAACTTCGGGAGTACGTAGTTTTTAAAATTATAAAAAACATGTAATAATAGTTAACCGAAAAATATAAGTTTCATTTCAAGATTTAACTGATTGGATACTTTCAGCTTCCATTGATAAATTACTGTGAGGATAATCTGATTTTATATTAAATGAGAATTGGGATATTACGATATACATAATACGTAAACTCTCAAACATTTAAAACATTTAATAAAGTGTTTTTCAAATTATGCAGTAGTGTAATTTAAAACATAAATGCTTTTTCAATATGCTTAAACTTTGTTATACCTAATGGTTATTTATATTTACGAGTATGTTAAAAGAAAATTGGTTTAGAAGTAACAAATTACGATTAAATACAATTGACTTAAATGCTGTTGTTTACTGTACTACATGTACAGCCTTGAAAGAAAAGCTTAATTAGCTTAATTTAAGTACTCATAGTTTAATAGAACCTAAATGACTAAGAAGTGACTGTGAATTATTTGTGATGATATAAGAAATAAAAAATGTGGCGTTGATTGATGAAATACACTATAATAACAATGTTTAAACAAAAAACCTGAAAATTAAAGACTAAATAATTTTGCTAAGTTACAAAGTTACTTTAGGTACTTATTTTCCGTCGCACAAAACATATTAAATATGTTAGTATACTCGTAGTGTGTACATTTAACTAACGCTTACAGAAAGCGTGTGGCAGTATTCATTTGAAACTGTTTACAATAATTCCTTCAACACACGTAAAAATCAGAACTTGAACTACAAGGAAAGTCAGTACAATTTTTCTTACCTGTGACACTAAAGAGTTGGCCTTCAGTACAAGCTGGCAGATATGTTTACGTTTACTGTACACACTAATACTCATCTATTACTATAATATTATATACCTATGTTTTGTCCGTCAGAAAAAAAGTATAGTCTGGAAGCCCTGGGATCTTGGACTATAGTAATCCTAATATGTCCACATTTCTGATGTCATGTCAGTATGATTAACACAAGTTTCCATCACCCCACTACACACGACGAGTTTCCCGTTTCACATTCAATAAGCTACTTTAATTTGTTTTTTAGTGTTTTGTATTTCTATCTATGTAACTAAATAAACGTATAAAAGACTGAGGTCTCTTCAAACAAAGAAAGAGGTATTTATAGGTATTATACCAATGTAATTTTTCCTGATAAGCTGATGATAACAACATTATCAGTAAACTATATGCTTAAACACAACTCAACCTTCCCTTTGATTAAAGCTGTCGAGATACACGGACAACTAAATTAATTCTTCATGACTACTGATTAATCAATCCTATAGATTATTATTAGATAGCCAAGGTATATAGACTATTATTATATAGATTATCAGATAGCCAAGCAAATATATTAGCGTAATCATTGACACTAACCACACAGAAAGCTTTAACAACGTAACTATAATAATCTCCTTACAAACTATCATTCATTACATATATTACTGTCATATAAAATGATAATTATTATTTAATGAGAGAAATAAAACGTAATGCGATATTATCTATACGGCTCACTACTAACCTCATTAATGAATGCTCAGTGCCGCTGTATGCATGTGGGGGCCCCTATACAAAGCATGTGTTTAACACATATTTATTCATAATTACGACGTTTTTTACTACTCCTATATACAAATATACAATTACATTATTCAATAAAAATATTGAATTAAGTAAAAAAAACATGCAATACTATTAAGCGTAAGAGGTAACTGTTTTAAACTTTTTTTTTGGCACAAAATAGTCATCAAAGTTAAACGTCGTGCCATCGAAATTTCAATGTTCTTTTACTGATTCATTTTTGCCTGACCGAGGGCCCTGAACCTGGCGAGGCCCCTAGGCAATTTCCTTCATCGCCTAATGTATATAATAGGCCCTGTAAATACTACTCAAAATAAACAAACTTCCCATTTAAAGATTATATATTCACACTCCTCACGACCGTCTTTTGTTTTACATTCATAAACCTACTAAATGCTTTCATCTTCGTATATATCAACGAAAAATTTTAACGCATCGTAGGTGATTATGCAAACTCGTGGTTTGGGGACTGATGTCATAAAACAATTCAACGCATGTTTAAGTTTTTAACGTTTTAGTCGTAATCTTTAACCTAATGCTATATGCAAACAAAGCTTACCCTGTAAGAACGCAAGGTTTCATTTTCTAGGGCGACCACGTAGTGATTTTCGGATATGATTTAACAAGGTTTTTTAAAGTGGTTGCGAATACAGAAAAATTTATGCGCAATACACCATGTATTCGATCGTAATCTATATGCTTATTACAAGTACGCATCCATACTATAAACGTTTATTAAACGTTAACAGTTGTTCATTAAGATACATTCCCAATTATAGTAAAAGAAAAGAAATTAAACTTGTCAGCATTCCATGGATTCACCGTGCGTGTGTCTGGTCCATCGTTGTAGAGAGGAGCTTCAACAGTGACTGTGACTTACGACCCAGGTGTAGGTTTAAAGATAATAAATATAGATTATTGAATAAGAAATAGAATATGCTTTTTGCAATAATGACGACCCAATTTTGTATTAAACACACTGTTCTATAAAACTCATGAAATAAATCAAGCTTTTCCAGTCAGAAGTCTTTACATTTTATACAACAAAAACGTTCAGAAATAAATCTCTCTTCATAGAAGAAATATTGTATTGTACATTAATTTACTAATATTTTTTATAAAGACCAATAAGTATTATTGTTTCACTGATTTAAAAAGAAGAATAAATATAATCACATGTACAGCGCTTGGTAAATTTATTAGGCGGGTAATAATTCTTTTGATAGAGTCATTTCACAATGTTCATATTTATTCAAGATGGCACACCACAGCTGACAGTTGATGAGTTCGTGAGGAAAAGTAGGTGCACGAACATTCTGACCTTGTTCTGATTAAAATATAGCTCTAGATTGGTACACATAATAAATTAATATCTTAAATATATACATAGAGTAAATAATAACAGATTATAAATAAAAGTGGAATGAGAACTATAATAATCAATAATATTTATGTTAATTAATTTATTTCCAAAGAGGGTTGATGTCAGGCAGGCGGCCGGTCTTAAAAACAAGTAGCCAAAACTATTCCCAACATGTAAGGCAGACCCTGGCTAAAGCTGGGAAAGAGACAGGAAGAAGAAGATTTATGTTAATTAATGATTTTCATTAATCTTCTCCATGTAAGAAGAGGTCTTTGCTCAGCAGTGGGCTCTGATAAACCGATAATGATGATTGTCTATTCCAATTCATACGAAATTATCCCATTTTACATTCTTCTCAAATAATAATAATAAAATATTTTGTTTTAACAATAATATCGTAATAGTGATTAGCTTGTAGTCTAAAGCTTAGCTGTAAAAATCTTCCATGTAGCTCATTAGGTGAATGTATTACGATATTCACTAAACACTCGTCATTGATGTAGTTTGTTCATATTTTGTATATGATGAAAGCTTGTGCTGTCTCAGCCGTATATTATCCACGGACACTTTAAAATTATACCATCACATTACATTGTGCAACGAAATATTAGGAAACAATGTACACAAAAACTAAATACGATATGGACAACTAATTGTTTGCAATAAATTAATAGAATAGTATAAGCATAGTATTATAATATTTAGGTTAGATAAATTAAATCACATCCATACTAATATTATAAATGCGTAACTCTGTCTGTCTGTCTGTTACGCTTTCACGCCTAAACCACTAAACTGATTTTAATGAAATTTGGTACAGAGATAGAGTTGACCTTGAGAAAGAACATAGGATAGTTTTTATCCTAGACTTTTGAAAGGTTCTCTTGGAAACGCGATATAACCGAACTCCACGCGGGCGAAGCTGCGGGCGGAAAGCTAGTAAATAATAAATGTGAGGTACTTAGTATGTACTCGTTTGCAGTGTTTTGTCCCGTTTATACGAGTTCTATTGCGAAAACCTAAATATCCTTTTAAGGTATTTCGAACGTTCTCTTTTACGCAAAATTTTGTTGATATATTAAATGTTTGAATTGATACAACTTTCAATACAAGATGTAAAGTATTTAATATGAGTAAGTTTTAGAGTTACAATTTCCGTTCCCATTAAAGAAATATTAGTACGAGTTTCTTCGCCATACTACACATGTAGCTGTTTTCGTTTCTGATAGTCAGTTGTCTTTCATAAGTAGTGACGGTACAAATGGATAAGCATTTAGTTAAAAACGAAGGAGCTATTGCAAAATAATCTATTTATACATTGTTTTGAAAACTAGTGATATCATCATCATCATCATCATCAGCCTATCAACGCCCACTGCTGAGCAAGGCCTCTTTCTCACGTGGAGAAGGTTTGAGCATTAATCACCACGCTTGCTTAAGACGGGTTGGTGATTTCAAACTTATAATTGTGAAACTATAAAGTCTAGGTTTCCTCACGATGTTTTCCTTCACCGTCTGTCAGTGGTGTCTAAATACTCTTAGTGATATGCAAACATATATTTAAATTTAGTATGTATATTGATTGTCAATTTTTAAATACATTTAACAAGTTATTTTTTCCAAATGCGCCGAAATAAAGACAATAATGAGTTTTGCATGTGAGTGTATATATACGCTCTTAATCCGAAAACTTATTTTGGTGAATATCATTTCTCTCAATATTTAACTCGGTTTCTGAATGTTATAGGGGTAAATCGAATATTTTATAATGTTTCTTTTCCATTCAAACAGTCATGTCATCAGCCTACCAGAACCCACTGCTGAGCAAAGGCCTCTTTCACACATCGAGGAAAACATCGCGAGGAATCCTGGACTTATAATTTCACAATTATGAGTTAGAAATCACCAACCCATCTTGAGCGAGCGTGGTGATTAATGCTCAAACCTTTTCCATGTGAGAAACCCAAACGGTAGAGGTTAAGAATAAATTATATTTATAAGTAATACTTACATGTTTACAAGACCGCTATTTATGACGAAAAAAAAAACAAAAACCCTTGGAATAAGCGGATATAATATATTTTATATACTTACCTACTTACTAGAGGCATGTGGGAACCATGACTCAGAAAGAAAAAGGTTACACTGATACCGAAAAATTTATAAAGTGACTAAAGATTTGTGCTTTAATATTCCTAGCAATATTAGGTTAAAATATAAATAGTACAAAGCACTCATATAAAAAAATTAGTACAAAATACGTAGTCCAAGCTCTCAATTTATATGGATAAGTTTGACCTTTGAAATATTAATAATAACAATTAATGATGGAAGTATCTTCATATTTGACCTACAACATCGTTTCATCACCTTTCATCACTGGTGCCGTTCACCTCAACTTAAGACTACAATAACACTACAAGCATTATTTGATGGCATTTAGGATAGAGTAAAAGGCCTATGGCTGACGGTAGCAACGAAATATTTATTAATATTACTATACAGGGTGACTGGTGAATTACTATCAATATTTAAGGAGAATACTTCGTACATGATTCTCATTCGAATTATGTAAAAAAAATAGGTACTTAATTTTTGTCAAAATTTCAGGGTAGGGTGTTCACACGATGCGTAATTACATAACTTTTGGTTAACTTTACTTAGAAGTTTATTAATATTTATGTTATATTAATTTTCATTTTGTCATACATGATCGTCAAATATCACGTCCTTAAATATCGATAGTAATTCACCAGTCACCCTGTAGATTATTACTCAATCTACGTAATTTATAAGTTTCATATGTATTACAAATTATGAAATAATGTAAACACAAAGTAACATCGCAGTAAACACGCGCGGCCGAAAACAATTTAGGTCATTAGCTCTGAATTAGTGTATGTTGCTTAATATTCATACCTTGCACAATATATATTTATATATAAAATTCTCATGTCTCGGTGTTAGACAGAGAACTCCTCCGAAATTGCTCGACCGATTTTGATGAAATTTTGTGAAAATATTAAATAGGTCTGAGAATCGGCCAACATCTATTTTTCATACCCCTAAGTCATAAGGGTTGTTCACCCTAAATATTTATTATTTTTATTTTCAGATTATTTTTTTATAATGTAGCATTCAAAAATACATACAACCCAATATTTTTACTTTTTATCACCAACCCCTATTTTTTTATATCTCAAAACAACGTTTGCCGGGTCAGCTAGTACATATATACATATACAAACGAATTTTGAAATGCATTACTTAATTTTAATACTCATACATTATTTTCTTACTTACTGATTCCCTTTTTATGTTTTCCGACGAAAAATAACTTAATATATTAAATTTAAACATATTATAAAAGCCTAAAACTTCTCACAAAATATATAATCCGTGATAATAGTAACTAGTTTGTTACATGACAACCGGTTAACGACTTTAGAAGACAAAAATGTTGTTTGTGACTCATTAATACACTCTTTCTATTACTCGTCTTAATTTCGTAAAAGACTCAGTACGAAGTTGTGAATGAAATTGTTGTATCCGTAATTATATGAATGAACTTTTTTGTATATTTACTTGTAAACAGCTCGATTTGATGATAAAAATCTTTTAAATAAAATATAGAAGCGTTACATTTAACGCCTTTAAACATAATTTAGGTTAAAAAACAAAATGGATGACGTATCAGCTGACACTTCTACGAAAGTAAGAAAAAAAAACAAGATGGCTTATTTGTTACAACTGACATTTCTCGAAAGACATACCCAAGTTTAGAAATCAGTTAATTCATATAATAATAATAATAAAATGACTATAAAGCTTGATCATTCAAATAAAATGTATTATTCAATATTATGTTATAAAGTGGTAACATTACAGCAGGTGCTTACTGCGTAGGAGAGTAATAAAATTAAAGTATCCTCTATACTAGGTCGCGTGGATACTAACGTACGTTATTTGAGTGTATAATGAGTTTAGAAACTCAATAACATTGAGGAAATTGTAACAAAATGTATTTTTTATATTATATTTATATTATTACGTTATTATATTTCAGAAATTTTGACCTAAATGTTTAATTTGATATAATAATATGTACGTAAAACATATCTGTATGCTTATTCTAAGTTGGCCTCGTTTCAGTATATACGTGATACGAATAATTTCGCGTTTTACATTAAATAACCTTAGTTAATATGTAGGGACTATAATATGAGGAGATTTATGAATAAAATACTGTTAACTCTCCGTGCGTAGTATTACGATATCTTAGTACAGGCAAAAACGAAGTCTAAACTTCAACATTTGAGTTATTTTGTTTAATCTTACTTAGTGAATTGACTACAATCATGACCATCAATAGAATGGGCTTATAAGATTTAAGTTGAAATTTATTTAATAATACTTTATAGAGGTAATAAACTATTAGTTTTTCTTCTAAACAAAGTGTTTATAATGTAATAGGCAGTTAATGTGCGCATGCGCACGTAAACGATGCTGTCAGTGACAAAACATATAATCGCCTGATCATAAATCACGCGCAGCTTAACGCTTGATAGCTCGCTGGTTCAAGGTGGAAACTCTCTTTATATGTTCACTGTTAGCATACTTAATAATTGTTTATTATTTTACTTATATTTGAAGAGACATAAATTGTAATTAAAGGAAAAATAGAATGAAGTATTAAGTAGGTTTTTGAAAGCATATATTTGGTAACTTGTGTGACACATTTGATTATTGCGTTCATGTTGAGAATAATATTTTTTTTATGATAAAACAAAGACAAATTTCATCAAGTATGTTTGTCTATGTTTAAATGTTATTCATACTTTTTACAACGTTTCAGATAACTTTATAAATGATAATTATAAGATGTAAGTTCATATTACTCACTAACTAGCGACTGGACGTTGTAGACCTTAATAAGTAATTTGAATGTTGCTGTTTATTTACCAAATATTATTATTTTAGTATGGTAAAGAGAGCAAACGAGCAGACAGCCTACTTGATGCAGATAGTTACTTTCGGTCATGGACGTCCACTATCTAGTTTGGCGGATGCTTTGTCACCCTTGATTGGGAAATAGGGAGAGAAAAGGATAGGAAAAGGGAAAGGGCAACCGTCTCTTTCACTCATCGGATAAAACGCAGCCCTTAAAGGCTATATCACGTCGATATTCTATGAGATAGTGGTACTTCTCCGGTCGAGCCAGCCCGTGATCAAGCTGCAGTGGATTTATAATTTCGCAATTATAAGTTTGAAATCACCAATCCGTTAAGCAAGCGTGGTGATTAACGCTCAAATCTTCTCCATGTGAGAAAGAGGCTATGCTCAGCACTGGGCTCTGATAGGATGATGATGATGATGCTGCATATAAAAGTAGTAGTAGTAAATCACAAAGGCATAAAACAGAACTACTTAATATGTGAACATGGTCTCAAAACGATTGAAATTTAAGAGTAGAGCCCCACATAACATCGTGTTACCTTCCGGAGCGGCTACCTAATAAACGCCACTTTAAACATACTCCCTCAATATAAATATAAAAGTTTTAAGGTAAGAAATAAACTTTACCCATTTACCATACAAAGTGGTTACAACCATTTTCTACCTACAACTAAAATAGCTTTGACACTAAAATAACAATAGGTTTTGAAGTCGTAAAGAGAGTCGTAAACTATGAACACATCGTATTTATTATAATTGACGCTGGTTTGAAATTACTTTAAATGTACCTAAAATCATGCTTTTACTAATATTAAAGAGAAATAAAAATATTAAGGAACTCTTCATGGCAATATGGCGATTGAAATACGTAAAAAATTTCATCAATTTGAGTCACTCACATCTCGTCTGCCCGTGATCACGGTTGCTGAAAAGTAACTAAAACGTCGAGAGTATGTAGTTTCTTCTTTCTGGCAATTTCCCAGCTTTAGCCAGGGTCTGCCTTACATTTTGCAAATAGTTTTGGCTAATTGTTTTTACGACCGGCCGCTTGCCGGACCATCATCTCTCTTGTAAGGCAGACCCTGGCAAAATCTGGAAAATTTCCAGGTAGAAGAAGATTAGGAATATATTTATATATAATACATTGATATAGAGATTTCGTCAAATACATGTTAGTGATGACGCAAGTGAAGCCGTTCGATCATACCGGTTGTATGGGACCGTTTAACACGAGTAATACAATTTAAGTACCAACTATTACTTAATATTAAGAATTAATCAATAATTATAGATAACATATTGATTATATTGTAATATTATTTAAAACTATTCCTTTGAAACGACCTACATTTAAAATATTGACAACTAACTAGGAACTATTTCGTATATTATAAAAGCTTTAACTGTAATTTTGCTTACTATATACAGGGTGACTGGTGAATTACTATCGATACTTGAGGACGTGATATTTGACGATCATATATGACAAAATAAAAATTAATATAACATAAATATTTATAAACTTCTAAGTAAAGTTAACCAAAAGTTGTGTAATTAATTACACATCGTGTGAACACCCTACAGATTAGGTATACACACACACACACACACACGCGTGCGGCGGCGTGGTGTTGTATCAGCACGCCGACGTACGCGTCTACACTTGGGATACTTGGAACGTGTCCACACTTTATTTATTTATACGGAAATTTGGTCAAAAATTAAGTACCTATTTTTTTTACATAATTCGAATGAGAATCATGTACCGAGTATTCTCCTTAAATATTGATAGTAATTCACCAGTCTGTATAATGAAAACAATACTAGAAATAAATCATAAAAATAATATGAGATGTTTTTAATGAGAAAAAATATATTATTTAATATGTATAGTTATTTTAGCTTCACGTCTGTGAATGGTACCCCAATGGTGACCAATACCCATATAGATTTCTCCTCATATAATTATATAATGATGGCCCATACACTGTTCTATGATATTTGGTAAT
The DNA here is from genome assembly GCA_916720795.1 of Danaus chrysippus. NCBI lineage: Eukaryota > Metazoa > Arthropoda > Insecta > Lepidoptera > Nymphalidae > Danaus > Danaus chrysippus. The sequence continues at coordinate 1,335,499 of CAKASE010000044.1, forward strand.
TACAAAAGATCTTCATCAATTTCTAAACACATTTAATAAATTTAATACGTTCAGAAACAACATAGAATATTATTAATATTACGAGTATTTTTAGCAATAACGATAATCCCTACTAATATTATAAATGCGAAAGTAACTCTGTCTGTCTGTCTGTTACGCTTTCACGCTTTAACTACTGAACTGATTTTTATTGAAATTTGGTACAGTGATAGAGTTGACCTTGAGAAAGAACATAGGATAGTTTTTATCCCAGACTTTTGAAAGGTTCTCTTGGAAACGCGATATAACTGAACTCCACGCGGGCGAAACTGCTGGCGGAAAGCTAGTTAATATATATTTTGTAAGAAATTAAATAAATAAAACCTTTATTTCATACAAACGATATATAAATTGTACAAATTGAATATTTAACGAGAGTTCTCCCTACTTTATAGTGTCTTTGTGTTGCCAGTTTAATATTTCCTCATTATACAGTTAATATATAAAATTTCCATTCACATTTGTTTGTCGAACCAAAAAGGTTACATCTTATAACGAAATACTGAGATGTGCCGAATATTTCGCAAAACCTTGATTTATAGATAGTCAGGTGAATGTAGACAGCCGATACAATATATGCTGGAGAATTAGACGCAACTAATTGGAAAATCACAATTAAAAGAACACGAATATTTAATTAATTTAAATAATAATAAATAAATGAGAAACTTATTATTGTAATCTATGTGTATTTAATTTTAAAAACAAAGCTGTCAACATTTTGAATTGCAATTTATATTATAACTGTTAGCTACCTATGCTAACAGTTAAAGCATAATTTTAACTGAAACATGTATTTTTTTTCTTTCGAGTATAGTAAGTGATATTATTAATAAATATAAATGTCATAAATTTTATGTCTTATTATTAATTTATTTAAAATGTAATAAGTAAATAGATATAAAACCAATAAAGCTACACGTAACGGGAATGAAAATTAAAAAGTTTTTTTTTCAAATGTCAAAATTTTGAAATTAAAATCGGTATTTATATTCAAGTCTATTAATACGGGATTTTTCAAAAATTGTTTAAACTAAGCAATACATAACAATAATATTGTTAGAAAAAAACCATACAATTTTAGACAAGTTACTATTTTAAAAGTATCTATTTAATAATGGTTTCTTTTTAAATTATATGGCTTCATTCGCACTGGAATAACGAAATATTTTAACAACGTCAACATTTTTATTTGTTTTGACACATATGTGACACTTTTTTTAGCGCCAAATCTTTGACGATCAAATCACATTTACCAAACTAATATTACATTAAGCAAAGCCAACCTTGACTTAAAAATACATTAATAATTACGGCAACATCATATCTATCCTAATATTTTTTAATGTAAATACATAATTGCACACAACAAGCAAGGTCGATAGGATTACATTCCTAGTAGTTACAAAATTCAACTTTCGATTCCGTGGATCAAAATATGCAATTAGCATTGGCAACTATTGTAGTCAATTATTATGTATGTGAAATATTTATCATATGATAATTTAATGTAAGGAGAAGAATTTAAGGTAAATTATGTACATTATTAAACAATTATCCTTAATAATAGTAGTATATATTATGACGTATATATATAAAGGATTATATGTCTTTGTGAAAACACTCGATGTAGCAATACTTATAATTAGTATAAAAAAGATATTTACCATATAACTGTTTTATGTTCATTAAATTTGTAAGCTTCAGTTATATTGGGGTATTTTACATATTTAATTAAATACACAATTTCGTTAAATTTGAAGAGGTATAAATTTAAATATTTTACCCAACATCGGTTACAAGTTAGAACGTTCTCTGAATAAATGTCATTTGTTTTTTTTTCTTTTTTTTTGATAAACAAATATTATGTAACTATATATAAAATATAAACGCAATCAAAATATTTCTACATTTTACATCATAGTGATATATTTATTTTATTTGATTTAATCTATTTTTATTTAGAAATTAAATTATTTAAGGGCAGAATTACTTATGAATAGTTTTTACTGGCAACTCGTGTATTCTTTATTTATCGAAGTTATCTCAATGAAAGATCTTTGAATATAAATTGGGAGTGTTATATAATCTTGAACATTACATAGCATGCGTTACATACTCTAGAAGAACTCCCATGAATCTTAATACAAATATGCACGATCATATTTACATAGCGTAGGGCTATAAACGTAACGAAGGCGGACGGATTTTTACAACCATTTTACGTATATATATTCTTTTATTTGTTTTATTATTACATAATTAGTATTACAATTTATTTTTTATCAATTTCTGAACTCACCACATCGTTAAAACCCGTGAGGCTGACATTAAAAGCGTTTATTTCGCTGACCAACAACAGCAAGCCAAACACCCACATGGTGACACATCCCACAGCACTTGTTATGTTAAATTGAATTTTATTACAAAAAAAAAATTCAAAACATATTAAAACTTTTTTTTATTATTTAAAAAAAAAATGTAGGACGCGTTCGCGCGTTTCGCGCTTGGCGGGAATATGTCTGCGCATGCGCGCGAGTGCGCCGGGCGCTTGCCGTTGCTTAATAAAAGTATCAATGGAGCCATCCGTTGTCTCAAGTCTCCCCACTAATTAATGTCACCTAATCAATCTACAGGTTATTTTATGACCGCAGGTTGTACCGGAACCGACTTTCCAAAATAATTATCATCCGAACACCTCCAGACAGGTTGGCTCTATAACTTTGTGTGTGATTTTTTTTTACTTCTCGTAATACATATTCTTGTTTTAATTAATGGTAACCTTATTCAAAAGTAATTTACCGTCATTTTTTTTTGTTATAGCTGACGCTTGAAGATATTCTATTTTTACAGTTGTTAACTTTTTCAATTAATTCGTTTTTTTTATAATACTTAGATTTTAATTACACTTGACCGACCGAAAAAATCTAATAAACGAAGTAAGTACTGTACTGATGTAAAATTCAAATTGAATAGAATTCAAGCTTTAAAAAAAGAATAATCAAAAGTCGAAAGTATCATAATAATAATTTTAAATAAAATTTTGGCTTTATTTTTAATAATAAACAATTCATTAAGAAAAAGGGACTTCAATGTTTAATAGAAGCGTTTAGAAATACGTTGGTTGTTAAGTAAAGCTAAAAACACTGGGTTAGTTAATTATGTTGAACTTTTAAAATGTATTAATTACTGAAACATTTGCTTAATTGTGACATTGTAATTCCTATAGCCATCTATTAAAAATAATGTGTACGAACTACAATTCATATAAAACAATGTGTAAATGAACTCAAAGACTAGAAAAATAAAGTTCTTTTTACAATAACAGAGCTATTAAGACTGGTGTGCAAAAACAGAATAATTTCTAAAGGATGCATTAGATCTCTCTATCTCTGGTGTAGTTAAATTAAGATCATGAGATATAGATGCATCTCACCTAATGATGAGAATTCATTAAGTATAGTAAAATTAATATTTTGGTCATAAGCAATGTTTAACTTTTAAGACGTCTTAGTTAGGTATATATTTATTTTAATTATATAAGATTAAGGAAACTGTAAGAAAAATAACTTTAGGTAGTAATAATCAACCTTTGAAAGTCAACAATGAAAGGCACAAATAGTAGTAAAGATGCATCCTCTATTTAAATTCACCAATTAACTATGTCACGACGTCTCGTACGAATAGATTTTTCGCAACACATACACAATACAAAGACAAAGTGTCTTAAGGTCATGTGAAGTTAAAAAAGATTTTAAGGAGTTGCAAAATGTATGCCATTAGTCATCAGAGTGAAACTTATGAAGAAATTACACGATTTAGGCATATTAGATAGATTGCATATCTTAGGTAGGAATCATTCTTCAGAACAAACGTTTATATCCAGGAAAATATTCAAAAAATTTGAAGCTAATAGAATTAATCTTAGAAAGAATTAACTTCTTCATCTTCTACCTGGCAATTTCCCAGCTTTAGCCAGTCTGCCTTACATGTTGTGAATAGTTTTGGCTAAATGTTTTTAGGCCGCCTGCCTGACATCAACCGTTTGGGAATGCATTAATCAGTGATGTCTAAATACTCTTAAAAAGTACATATGACGCAGAAAAATCACATTGGTACTTGCCAGGATCGAACCTGCGCTCTCATGTATGAGAGGCGGGCCTATTAACCACTAGGCCACCACTGACTAAACGTTTGTATTTTACAAGAAAATATTCAACAAATTTTAAACTCTTACGGTAGAGTTAATCTTAGAAAGGATGAAATATATGCCAATAACAGTCAAATTTTCTAATATTCTTAATTAAAATAAGACGAAATTTGTGATCAGTATCGCAATATGGCAACATAATTTTTGCAAGCTATATGATGAAACTTAATTAATTCATTAACGCCATCACGTAGCGATAACAATATTTTTGTAACCAATAGAGGTTATTTGAATTATTCAAGTTTTTTTTAAAACCAAATTTAATTCCATAAAACTTATTTAAAAATATAAATCCTTCTTGGTAATTTCATGGAATTGTTTATGAAATTTAAAAGTTCAACCAAGTCAAATCTGTAGAGAGAGTATTAAGTGATTCATTTACCTGTGTGAATAACATGATTCATAAGAAGTCTTTTTATAAACAGAAGTAAGACTCGTCATCGAAGACCTACAAAAGTTTAAATGAAACTAATATTTTCGGATTTTACTTCGCGTTTTATTTTTGATTAGAAATTACATACTCCCGACGTTTCGGCTACTTTTCAGCAACCGTGATCACGAGCAGACGAGATGTGGCACACATCTAGTTTCTATAGTTTCTAGAGTATGTAGTTTCTAATTAAAAATAAAACGCGAAGTAAAATCCGAAAATATTAGTTTCATTTAAATGTGTACTCGCGAAAATCTTAGATCTCATTACCTACAAAAGTTCCTTACGACAATGACAAATATTATTAATATTATTTATATATAAAATCAAGAAAAAAACAGTATAAAAAACATTTTAAGTAAAAACACATTAAGCTTAAAACACGAGATTTTTATTTTTAATGATATTTAAATGCTAGCCTATATTTCAAACATACACAAACTCCTTGTAATAATTTAGATGCTTTTTTTTATCTCACGAGTTCTTAACGCGACATCATATAACACATTAATTTGATCTGACATCATCAATCTATGTTAAACATTCATTTGTAAAAGAATAAAACCTCTTTGGTTAAACAAAAGCATCTTCTTATAATGTACATATCCTTACTAATATTATAAATGCGAAAGTAACTCTGTCTGTCTGTCTGTTACGCTTTCACGCCTAAACCACTGAACTGATTTTAATGAAATTTGGTACAGAGATAGAGTTGACTTTGAGAAAGAACATAGGATAGTTTTTATCCCAGACTTTTGAAAGGTTCTCTTGGAGACGCGATATAACCGAACTTCACGCGTGCGAAGCTGCGGGCGGAAAGCTAGTATGACATATTTCTTTATATTCATTCAAGCAGGTCACAATGATCTGAATATTATATATACATATATATTTATATGTATATATATATATATATATATATATATATATATATATATATATATATATATATATATATATATAAATATATATATATTATGTATCTGTTTTCTCTTCACAATGTTCCGTTTAATATGAATAAAAGAACACGTAACTTTATAAGTCAGTATGTTAAATATTTATGTATGTCATTAGGTAATACATTAATAGCGATAGTTTCTTAATAAATTAAAGATTATATATAAATAAACATTATTAGTTACATTTAACAATTAATCTGTTATTTCGATATGAATACGAAATTACATTATTTTCTATAATTTTGATGTTTTTGTATGACAAGATTTTTGAATATTTCCATAGAAAATATCACTTAAAATTTTATTAATATCGTCTTATCAAAATAAAAATAAGGATTTTTTTCATATATATACATATATTTGACGTTGGTTTACTATTAAATTAATAAAGAGTAAAACCTTCTTGGTTTTATATGTCAGCCATATTACTTAAACTCTACAAAGCCCGCGATAACCTTTTTATTGACATATGCAGACCCCAGCCACATAATTTTGGTTTTACAATCACCGAATTACGTCTGCCAAAGCAAATATAAAACTCTTGCATATATTTACGTACTTTCTTTTTTCGAATAATGTTAAACTGACCGATAATAAATGTTAATTGTTTTGTGTTTTCAATTTTTTATCTGTGGTATTCATACAGATTATAAAATGCACAAAAAGTGAGCATAATTAAATATTATTAATAAATTCAATTATAATATACATAAACTTAATTTGAAGAAATTTTAATTGTTTTTTTAAAATATGATGATATTGTGTCGAAAAGAGTCAATACGTATAAAATATATAATTAAAAATATTTTGTTTCACCATCTCTGTCCTATAAATTGGATGGTGTTAAAAAATATTTAACCTTTTAATATTAAATGTATTACTATATAAATCCCTTAAAATAAATACACGATACATAGACTAATATAAAATGAAAAACATAACATATTTTTAAACGTAAGTATAAACGCTTTTTAATATTTAGTCAATGGCTTACTCTTATGCGTATATGTTATATATTATAAGTTGCATTTTCTTAAACAGCAACATACATAATGTTATTTTTAAATTAAATCCATACATAGTGAGCTAGTATATCTAGTTTATATGACGTCTATGTCCTTCCACTCAAAGCTAGCCACACATCCGTCTTGACAGATCAAATAAAAACTCACTTATCAACTTTTTATGGAAATTCGATTCTAGTTTGTGTCACATAATCTTTGATTACTATGTTAGATCATTTTTAATGTGGTGAAAACCAATTTATCAATATAATTACATTTCCATGTCGTCATGACTAAATAATAAAGATTAATTCATTAATGAGGTCGAATTGATTCTTAACCTATTTGCGTAAATGTTTTGACAGCTGTTAATCTTTTTTTATAATCTGTATCATTATATATTTTTTAATCTGTACATTGTATTGAGTTTAAAACGTTTAAATTAATGCTATTTATTATTTTATATAGTAAAATTAAATTTTATGGAAACATATATTATTATTTATTTCGCATGAAGTAATATCCTTTACCGACATTTTCTCATAGTATTTTTTGATTTATGATTCACGCCGATTAACTATTTGTGATTTAAAATTGACAGATATATTATTTTAGAACTAATACGTTCAGTGTTACGTAAGTCGATCGTATTATGTAAAGGAAGTTTAAAAAATATTTATGTTTACAAAATATATAACATGTATATTATTAAGTTTTATGAATAACACCTATATACAACCTTTTAGGTATCTAAATTAATATTTAAATTTCACTTACAACAATGTTTTTTAACGCACAGATCGGATTGGTAACTGTAGCATACGAAGCTAATATAAACAACGAAATAAGAAATTAATCCTAAAATATGATTTTTTTAATTTTTTTATATAGAAGTTATACACAATAAAGATAATAATGCATTTTCGGATGTAGAAAAAATGTTCATTACAAATAAATAGAACGGTCACTATACAAACTAACATCTTATCATAATGCAATAAAATTTATGACCTGTCTAAAAATTATAGTCATAACTTAATACTAAAAGGATTAATAGGTAGATAGTATAAGCGTGGAAACAAGTTTTACGTACGCACGTACTTCGTTCATAATATTTCCCCGCCATATGTGACGTCTGACAAAAATATAAATATTAAGTAAAATCCTAAATAGTTGTGAGTAATTAATACAGATGACATAATGTGATCCCGCGTTTCGCAATACATTACGACATTAGAAAGCAACTGAGCCTGTCAAGTGTTCCTGGCATACCTTAAAAAGAATCCATGTTTGGTGTTGCCATTTGTATTAATATTATTACCCATTTTTTTCATTAATTTTTTTAAACGAAAATAATATTTGGTTTTAATTTAGCTAATAATATGATCTTCAAATAATCTGGTATTTTGATTGAAAATTTAAGCAAAATGTAGAATAAAAATAATAAAATATTTAATAAGTGTGACAGAAGCTATTTCCTTAAAAAATACTATTCATCTTTAGTAGCTGTCACGAGTAAATTATGTTGATTATTTATGTTTTTTTTTGGAATATTGTGGGTAAATTTGTACACTGGTATCACCGGCAGGTCGACATATCTTTTTAATTCAAGTCACAGCGTCTCGTGCGAGGAATGGCGACGTCAATATCGTCCACATTAGTTAGACTGGGTCACGCCGACGATCACTATTCAACGGATGACACTTTATTACGGAGTTATTAGTTCAATGGGCTACTATTTTGACACTTCGAACACAGATTATATAAAAAAATAAACCAATTCTTCACAGAATAAATATAATAATGTACAAAGAGGTTACTCATATATTATTAACTAGCGACCTAGTCCGCCTTCGCTCGGGTGCAATGCTGATGCTAAATACATTACAGAAAAACTGTGAATGTTGTAATGGATGTTATTATACATATAGCGGCTTCTAACGGGCAAAAACGTGACATTTACACAAACATTCACAATTTTTTGCTTGAAATAAAAAAAAAAATAGGAATTTTAATTCTTAGATATTTTATTACCTCCGTGCCCGAGTGACGCTTACAACTCTGCAACGCATACTTAGCCGCCGAGCGGAAATTTTTCAAAAAATTTAACTCGTGATATCTTTTGAATGGAATGTCTGAATCTAATAATTCAAAAAGTTATATAAAGGCTTTGAAACGATCTTAAATAATAAATCATTTACTTTGATAAGGATTAATACTAAGGTACAAATAAAGAGCCTTTTCAAGCAGCGGTATTTTAAATATTTTTTTTATATAAAAAATCGCTTATTGTGACAAAACTATAATAGTTAGAGATATGATGTCGCGACGTTCTTTGAAGATCTTCAATCGTTTTCGGAAATTTGATAAGGAACCCTATTTTTTTAAAAAACTAAATATAGCCTATTTCCGTCCGTAATAGTATAGCATTCGAACGGTGAAATAATTTTTCAAATCGGTACAGTAGTTTCGGAGCCTATTCGAGACTAACAAACAAAAAATCAAACCTTTCCTCTTTATAATATTAGTATAGAAATATAGACAAAGCAGATTTTTGTAATTTATAAAGAATTAACTATGCTTTAATTCATTTAGTCCTGGCTATGCACATAATTGACAACAGGCTATATTAGATAAGTGCTATCGTTTGCTATTAAAAAAATCACTTTCATCTTTTCCTTTAAGAGGTTATTGAAAAAGTATAAAACTGTATGAAAAACATTCTGTTTTAAAATCTCAAACGTAGCTTTCGTAGCGAAAGGATAATAAATAGGCTTCTTGTACAGTGAATAACTGAAAAGAAACAACTTTATAATATCTCTTATGATTTGAGTAAATTAAATCTTAACTTCGTGAACTCACAAATTTCAATTTTTAAACTAAAAAATAATTGAGTAATTACTGCTATACCGTAATCAACTTACAAGAAGACTAGATTATTTGAAGAGTATTATAATATAACTCCAAAAATATTTATTCTAACAAAATCGATCAACATTTAATGTACAGAAAATGGTCGAAGGTACATAACTATTTCGTTTTAAAAGATGCATAGTTATAAGAGATATTTTTCAGAAAATTTTATCATTATATTTACATATATGCAATACTTGTTTTAATATTTATTTGAATTTTAAATCAAAATTTCGTATTTTCCCTTGAAAATCATTTCTACTTTAGCAAAGAAACGTCATAATCTATTCTGTTATCTGCTGCAACCATTACAACAATTTTGGTCCAACAAATAAAAACGTTTAAATTGACCAAATATATCTCGAGTCCAGTGCGAATGAAGCCATAAAAAAAAATACAATTAATTTTGAATTGTCAAACTGTGTACAAACGTTTGCCACTTTTTCATTCAAAAACTTTCATTGATACTACCTATACTATAGTGTAAAAGATTCAAGAGTAACATGGTATGTCATATTTCGTTTAATGAAGAAAAACTTTAAATACTATTCATAATATAAAATGACAACAAAAGTTTTTCAGTCTCAAAATATTCTTTTAAAATGTATAATATTTTATTTAAAAAATATTATTGTCAAATCTGTTAGAGAAAATATTTAATCATGCTATTTAGTTACCATTATAATACTACTTTTTACTTTATTCTAGTTCCAAAAGTAAATACAATATTACAGAAAAGAAAACATTAAAAGGACACCTTGAGTACATTTAATATATTTGTTTATGACTGAACGTATCTGTATTTTTATTCAGGATCTAAGTATTATCGTAAATATAAAGGAAACATTTCTTTAATTGTAAAACTTTTATATTAAATACTTTGATTTAATATTTATACACACATCATTGACGGAAATCTTGTTACGAAAAAAGTTATTTGTTATCAAAAATAAATTTATATAGCAATGTCTATTTCTACACATCATCACACCCATGATTAGGATTCTTCTCAACTATTATAGCATATAAATAACACATTACACAGAGGCGAGTATTCTAAATTCTAATGACTTTCTCATTAGCAACCAACTCAGATAATTTGACTTAAAGATCTACAACTTTATTATACTAAATAATACAAACGAGCAGTTAGGCTACCTGATAGTTTTGCTGATGCTTTGCTACCCTTGATTGGGGAAGAGCTGTCCCTCTATCGAAATTCGAAAGGGTAGGAAAAGGGAAAGACCACCGGCTTTCTCATTCATCGGACGAAACGCATTAATAATAATATTTATTTGCTCTGAATGTAGGTACAGAATATAGGTGTATAAATAGATTTTAGTATAAGTTCCAGGTACATTCTACCATAAGGCATGCAAACATTAGGTATAAACTATAAATTAAAATTAACTATTCGATAATATAACAAAGTCAAATTAACAATACTCGTACAATTTGAAATAATAAGTTTAACTTAACTACATAATTAAAATTAACTATACAATTATACTTAATATTATCTATCTGATGATTTATGATACCATTATTTATAGATTATAAAAGTCTACTTCACACCGATCTTCTGTGAGAGGGGGCTACTTTCCCGGCCGAGCCAGCCCTTGTTGGAGCTGTATTTACTTGGCCCCAGCTAGGTTTTACTACTTCAAAAAGTGTAATTCCTCGTGCCCCTCGGACACAGTAAAAGAAACTTGAGGTAAATGAAATTACAAATTACTGTGTAATACGTAAAAGAACATACTGAAATAATAAGCAGTCTTGCAAAATTATTTTTCCGAGATATTGTAAATTAATGACGGAAAGATTAATTGGTGGGTTTTATTTTAATTTGCCTTTTTTTTAATTTGCAATACATAATATTGGATGAAATATTAGGATCATTAATAAACGAGTGAAGGAATATATATCAACGTAAATAATTAAGCGACAAAAATGTTCATCAAAAAGTCGTTTTAATGAAGAGAGAATAGATTATCTATGGTTTTAAATCTGGAATTCCCTCATTAAATCTTATAGACGTATATCACAAGCTATATACAACGTCCTCTAACTATAGTGTTACAAGTGGCGCCATCTCTGCCCTACTAATAACAATATACTAACCATTAGTATTATGTTAATGAGTCATTATAAATATATTTTTGTTAATACTGGACCATTGTAATTTTGTAATGGCATTACTTAAGTATCAACCTCTATTTGAAAACTATAAACACATGCTTCAGCCATTTTGTAGGACATTACTGGAAGTTACGCTGAGCATTACAAAACAAATATAAAACTGTACTTCGAACAGAAGTGTTAGTTCTCGGCATCAATGATACTTTTGTAGTGAGTTTATTCAGAATTATTAATTCTGAATAATAAATTGAAAGAAACATCTCAACTGCGAGACACAATGGTTGCCATGAGGCATGAACATATGCAATAAAAATTATAATCCAATTTATTAAAATCCAGTTACGTCCAAAAATATCGTATATGTCCTTTAAAATCTTTAATGAAATAAAACATTGTAGATCAGTGTTTAAAAAAGTTTATGAATCATAAAATTTTTATGTTATATTTAAACACTGTATAAAAATTCGCTGCGATGACAAAATATATATCCTCATGTATGTCAATAAAAACTATGTTGAGCTTTTTGTTTTAAAATCGTTCCTTATAGATAGGAGCTTATCTCTCTTTTGCCTCTTAATTTAGTGAAATTTTTGCTCTAATAATATCATTAATTAATTGTGTCATGAAACTATTCAATAATAGATATCAATATAACTTATTTTTCATATTCTTAAACGGTAGTTGAATATTTGACGTTGACTTACACATGACAACTGACAATTATTTCAGCTTAGCTGAGTCAACTTTGTGGCCTTTTTGGGCCAGTTGTAATTGTAACATTTTTCACTATATATTTCTAAAACCATGGCTTATTTAACTCAGCCAGACTATGTTAAGTACATATGTTCCTGTGGACAACTCAAGCCTATCACTAACTTGTACTTCTGTCGGCATTGCTTAAAAATACGTTGCGGTTTTTGCATCTGCCATGAAGTAAGTTCTTTGTATTTTATTATAAAATTAATATAATTAAATTCATGCCAATATGTTAGTAATACTGAATTATATCCTCAACACTAACATTTAATTTATTTTAACATTATGTATATCTTTATTAGTTAGGTACCTTACAAAATTATATATGTCCATTTTTCTTCAATATACAAACATTTAATAATTATAGCATCTCATTATGTCCTAATAAGAGTTTTATGATAATATTGCTGTAGTGTTTATTTACATCTTAATCTTTTTTTGTATTTTGGGCTTTAAGATTTCTAAATATATTCAATCCTCACAACAAGTCAGACAAACACAAACCAAGGCAATAATAATATTATTATATTAATTTTATTAGATGTACTTGTTCCTATTAACGTAAGATAATTTGAATGTGTTCTTCCACATTCCTTGTGTTCTTGCTTCCCAAAGAGGATTGATATCAGGCAGGTGGCCAGTCGTAAAAACAATTAGTCAAAACTATTTACAACATGTAAGGCAGACCCTGGCTTATGCTGGGAAATTGCTAGGAAGAAAAAGAAGAATAATTGGAATGTGTTCATATTATTTTTATGTGGAAAACATAACCAACATAGTATATAGAAGGAAATACTCTCAGATATATAAATCCTTATTTATAATTAAGTATTTGAATATCAAAATGAATATAAACTTATTAGATTCTAATATGTTTATAAACATTTACATCTTGTCTGCCTGTGATCATGGTAAAGTAACTGAAAAGTCGGAAGTATGTAGTTTTTTATCAAAAATAAACATCGTGTAGTACATCTGAAAAATATTAGTTCATTTAAATGAATATTCACAAATATCTCAGATCTCATTATATTATATGTCACATATTTCTCATATATTAGTATGTATGTTCTTCTTCTTCCTGGCAATTTCCCAGCTTTAGCCATTGTCTGCCTTACATGTTGTGAATAGTTTTGGCTAATAATTGTTTTTACGACCGGCCGCCTGCCTGAGATCAACCCTCTTTGGAAATGTATTAACCAGTGATGTCTAACTACTCTTAGATACATATATTAGTATGTATATTGTGCCTTAATATATAATGTTGAATTAGTTTCATAAAATAACTGTAGATTAATATGTCATAACTTTTGAGTAAATATTTAACATACAAAAGTGTTATCTTGACTGTTGTATAGCTTTTTTTGTCAATTACACAATCAAATTAAATATTTATATGTTTCTAACCTCTATATTTGTATTTTATGTAACTTTTATAGCATAAACAGCACAAATTACAATTTTTTATACATTATTTTAAAAACCTAGATTAAATGGTGTTTTTCAGTGAATTGAAATAATTTTGTTAATATTTAGTTTGGCAACTGTTGAAAATTATATGACTTTCTATGGAGGAATCAACTTAACTTATTAACAAATCTTGTTTTACTGGTGTCTTACTTTAACATGAGAATCAAAAAATTGTTATAAAATTTTATCTATTCTGATTTACAATATAATTTTATTTAGCACATTTTATAATTTTGATCACAAGACCATAATATGTCTGAGACTATGTATAATCTAATTTGTATTTTTCACTTTAATGATAAGAAGTTAAATAAGACATTTATACTATTTTTTGCCCTCAACTTCGTCCACATTAATTTGGGAATTAGTAATAAATGTATAACTGACTGGGCAAACTCTATTCCGCCCTAGAGGCCATAAATAACCAGATATTGGAATTTATTATTATTATTTTTCTTTTTTGGTTGGAATACAATTAAATATCATATATCCGTCTCCTGGTTCCTATCTACCTTCACACTAATTTTCAAACCATATCCCTACAGCCGTTCTTGAGTTATAAATATGAGTTATAAACTCTCTCTCACATACTATATAGATGATGTGATCTTTTTAATTATTCCATATATACCAGGTGGATTCTCATTATTGTGCGAACTGCTTGGAGAACATGCCATCATCAGAAGCAAGGTTGAAGAAGAATCGCTGCAGTAGTTGCTTTGCATGTCCGAGTTGTTTCCACACATTATCTACTCGAGCAACCTTGGCTAGGGACCCGGCCGGTGGCGATGGCAAGCCTCCTAAGAAAATGTACTATTTATCGTGTTTTAACTGTCGCTGGACCTCACGCGATGTTGGAATACCAGATCAACCTGTTGGTAAGTTTGTAGGATAAGTTTTAAGCAAACTAATACTTGATTATAGATATAATTTATATGAGCCTTGTAGTTTGTGCAGAAAATAAGTTTACTATTAAAATATTGTCTCAATAAGATAAAGTCCCTATCGCTGTTACACTTGTTCTCCAAAGTATATGTACTATTTGAAGCTTTTCACTTTTACCATATATTCTTTTAATATAAACCTACACCTGGGTCGCAAGTCCCAAGCACTGTTGATGCTCCTCTCCCTGCAACTATGGACCCGGCACCCGCATGAATTCATGGAATGATAAGAATTTTCGTTTCCGTTGTACTACATTAATTATATAAAGACATTATTAAGATGTGTCTGTTAATGTCTTATTTTGTATTTTGTGTTCATTAGCATCTGGCGGATGGCCGGAAAGAACGAATCCGTTCACGACTCGGTTCAACCAACTCCTTGATTACTATAAAGCGATCGCGCAGCAAGAGAAGCAGGAAAAGTTAGACAAGGAGAGGAAGAAGTTTGTCACCAGAGGGAAATACATCAATCTCACGGTAAATATCTTGTTATCAACAACGAACACTGGAAATTATAGATATCAAATCTATGGGACTAACAAATGAAGGTTTTCAATCGTCATCAGCCTATCAGTGCCCACTGTTGAGCAAAGGCCTCTTTCTCACATGGAGAAGGTTTGAGCATTAATCACCACCCTTGCTGAAGACGGGTTGGTAATTTCAAATTTACAATTTTGAAATTATAAGCTCAGCTTTCCTCACAATTTTTTCCTTTATCGTCTATCAGTGGTGTCTAAATACATACTTACAAATCACACTTTCTAGGATCGATCCCGCGCTCTCATGCACGAAAGGCGGGTCTTCACTAGGCCAACACTGACTTAGATTTTCAATACTTGTTCCATTTCCAGGATAAAACTGGGTTAACAGGTGCCATGGCTAGGAACATAGCCGGTCTGCCTTCCAGCGAGAGTTCGTCATCAGTCATCAGTAACTTCGTGCCGAGCCAAGCGAGCCCCGACGTGGAGGAGCTGCCCGACGACTACCATCTGAAGGAAATAGACTTGAAGCAGAGTGAGTCTTGATATACATGGAGATGTCATCACCTGTCTCTCTCTCACTCTTACTTGACCATATCACCCGTCTCTTTCTCTCTCTCTATATATATATATAAAAGAAAGTTGTGTTAGTTACACTATTCATAAGTCAAGAACGGCTCTAGGGATATGGTTGGCAATTATCGGAGAAATGGCTTAATACCAGGTCAGGGAGCGTTCAAGTATTACGTAACGAAATTTTGGGGAAGAGGGGGGGGGGCTCGTAAAACGTTACGATGCGTTACAGGGGCGGGAAGGGGTGTCTCTTACAAAACGTTACGTAGCATTGTTTCTAAAAAAAAAATATTAATAAAAACCCCCAAACTGGAAACTCTTTTCATATACGTTACATTATGTTGACCAGATTTATTATAATTTGGATTGTGTGTAGTTGTAGTATGCAGGTCATAGTGTTAATACTGTAATTTCTTCAGAAGAGGGAGATTTGTGTCAATGATCTTTTTTCATTTAATAGATTGAAACTGTACTAAACTGTTATATATTGTTTTACGACTTTGGATGAAATTGATCACTTGAGTGGTACGTAACGTTTTGAGAAGGGGGGGGGGAGGTACAGAAAAACGTTACTGTGCGTTACGAGGGGGGAAGGGGGGTCAAAAATCTCCGAAAATTGCGTTACGTAATACTTAAACGCTCCCGGAGACGGACATAAGATATTTATTTCAGTTCTATCGAAAAAGAAAAAAACTTAAGACTCCAATATCTGGTTGTTTACGGCCTCTAGGGCGGAATAGAGTTCGCCCGGTCAGTTATACATATATTACTAATAACGAAGTTTTATGCAAAAACTAGTATATATATCCGTCTCTTTCACTTTATACATCTCTCTTTTCAGTAACTCGTATATCTCATAGTATATATATCTGTCTCTCTCACTCTATATATATCCGTCTCTCTCTCTTTTCAGTAACTCGTATATCTCAGCGCACGTCGTGTCCCGAGCTGCAGCCGTCCCTAGCGTCCCGCCTGTCCCCGCGGCCCCGCGCCTTGTGTGTGAAGCGCAGCCAGCGATGCCGCGCCTGTGACCACAACCTGACTAAACCCGAGTACAACCCTGGCTCCGTCAAGTTCAAGATCGAACTGCTGGCTTAGTGAGTGGTTTTTCTGCATTTGAAGAACAAATCATTTGATAGGTTCTTTAGTTGGGAGTTGTTCTTGTTGGGAACAAACATGATATAGTATTGTTTGCTGGTGATACCTCCTTAGTTTTTAAAATTAATAGAAAACAGGTAGTGTCTCAAGTGACCACAATAAGAAAGTGTAATGCTTCTATATTGAATAAAGTTATTTGAGTTTGAGTACTTGTAGGACGAGGTTCCTCTTTGTAAGAATAAGAAAGAAGAGAGAAATATATTGACATACATACAAAGGAAAAAGCAAAATTATATACAAAAAGGGTATAAAAACAACATTACAAAAATAAAGAAAATTAATATAATTGATATACTTGTGTGCAGTTATAAGGAGACAGCTCAGGCTATGAGGGTTTTTTATCTCTGCTGATTTTCAGCTGTCTCCCTAATAACTAGTCACTGTCTCACTACTACCCCGCCTAGAGCGACGCACGTCACCGTTCTGCTCTAGTGGGGTACGTGAGACAGTGTATTATATCTACTGTATAGATAAAAACACAGTACTTTTGTTCTATAGCGAACTGTTAATTCTTCAATGTATTTAACCTGTCTGTATGTATGTAAGTTTAGGCAGGATCGACTAAAGAATCCAGTATTTTCAACGACTTATCATATGTTTCAGCTACCACGTGCCGGAAGTGAAGATAATTTCCTACGAGACCATCAAGCCGGGCGGAACATCCGCCCTGCTTCTGAAATTATCCAACCCGACGGCTCACGAGATGACAGTGAAGATGCTGCAGCCCGAAGATGTACCGGACCAAGAGGACGAACACAAGACTATAGAGAAGACGCTCGAAAAGTCACTCAACTTGGAGAAGGTAGCTGTTTATAAAGAACTTTGATATACAAAACTATTATCATATAATCCTAAATTTTGAAAATATTACCATACATAACACTGTAAAATGAAACTTTAATGATGTTCTTGCGTACCTGGTCCTTAATTAACAACCGAACTTATAACTTTAAAGTACATTATATGCTTGTTTCACAATAGTAATAATAAACTTTATTGAAAAACACAATGCTTCCATAAAAGATTAACATATGGACATAATTAATCTTCTTAAACTTAAACTGTTACAATGTTTTCCATTGGTTGAGGTGCCAATGGTTTTAGCAAATTTTAAAATTTTGATTATCTTTGGACCCACACTAGAAGACCTGTATCGTGGGACCCGTATTTCACATAATATAATGTTGTTCCAGGACATAAAACGGTAAAAGAAAACTTGAATGATGTTCTTGCGTACCTAGTCCTTAATTAACAACCGAAACTCTAGAAAGTACATTATATGCTTATTTTACATAATACATTATTATTCCAGGATATATCATGGAACGCTAGTTTCCCCCGTCGACCTCCTCCGCCCAACGCCGGGTCCGTCAATCTGCCGGCCGTCAGCCTCACGCTCGCACAGAGAGATGACGCCGCGGAGTATGACGACGAACCACCCGGGGATAATGATGAGTGAGTGACACACACACACACACACACACACACACACACACACACACACACACACACACACACACACAGACACACACACACAAACGTCCACATGCACGTACGCTTATTAACCCTGTAACCGCCGGACTTCGTATCAGTTATACAGCTAAGGACCCCAGCCACATAAATTATAAATAAATACCTACAAAAAAAATAGAGATGTCCTCCGTGCAATTTTTGAATATCGACATTTCGTATTACTTAATGAAAATAAAATTGTATAACCTAGGATTGTTAGTACCAAACATCAGTTTAATTATATTCTAATGCTTCGGCCGCTCTCATCGCGATAACCAGAAGATTTGCTTCATCGCCATGTGCTAGACCGAAGACGAATGTTATCTTATAGTGCGGCCGCATTATAACTGATTAATCCTTTGACATAATAGCTTTCAAATTACTATATCTATAATTTTAGAAATATTTTTATAATATGTCCTTACAATTATATCGTACACGATAAAAAGGACCGTATGTATACACAACTCTAATGGAAAATTACAGAATGCAATACTCGCTAATATGACGTAGGAAGCTGTCGTCTGTGGCGATGAGCGTACTAGCAAATTAAGATTCGAAACGCACGGGCTAGGGATGGGAACCATCTATGCAGTTGCTAACATTGCACAAGTAGAGGAGATCATTCTTATTGGGCCTTTTTTGAAAGTGCCGGCCAACAAAAAAAAAATGGTATATATTGTCAGAACTAACCATTTGGAGCAATAGTTAATATGGCGCAAAAGTTGTAGGATCCAAGATATAGAAATTATACAAGTTCTATGATTCATCATTTTCGTACATTTATTTTTCTGAAAGTGCCAGGAAACATAAAATAATGATTGATATTGCTAGAGTTAAGCTTCTCAAGCAAATCATTATAGCGAAAAAGCCATAATCTGTTAGAAACCTGTCGTTTTTATGTAATACTAGCGAACCCGACAGATGTTGTTCCGCCAAGTATCTGAACGCATGCAATACAATTTATTTCTTGTTGATTAAAGGGCCAAAAATGTATGAAGCCTGAATGATCTCCTTTACTCAATTTCAAAAGGAATTAAATGAAATACACATAAATATTTGTAGACACGTCATTATAATTGATGCATTTGTTTTGGAACTAATTAGTCAATTTTGTGCGCAATAATTATTTTTTTTAGTTTTTCGTTGTATATTTAAGCATACATAGGGATACCAAGGGATGGCCTAGCGTCGGATTTTTCCGTCGTTTGCGTTGTAGGTCAAAGCAAATTTCTAAAAATAAAAAGAGTAATTCATCGAACTTTCGACATTATTTTTAGGCATTCTAAATAAAAGATTAAAATGAATTGCATTATAAGTTATTATATAATTCACTATTAACACAATACAAAAACATTTTTCATAGAGTAAAGCTTAATTAAATAAAAATGAAGATTAAACAAAATGGTGTGTTTGGTCGTCTATACAGGGTGACTGGTGAATTACTATCAATATTTAAGGAGCATACTCGGTACATGATTCTCATTCGAATTATGTAAAAAAAAATAGGTATTTAAATTTTGACCAAATTTCCATATAAATAAATAAAGTGTGTACACGTTCCAAGTCTTCCAAGTGTGATACAACACTACGCCGCCGCCGCGTCTGTGTGTGTGTGTGTGTGTGTGTGTGTATACCTAATCTGTAGGGTGTTCATACGATGCGTAATTAATTACATAACTTTTGGTTAACTTTACTTAGAAGTTTATTAATATTTATGTTATTTATTTTTATTTTGTCATAGATGATCGTCAAATATCACGTCCTCAAATATGGATAGTAATTCACCAGTCACCCTGTATACGACGATGGCGAAATGGACACGAAAATATTCGTCGGATTAATCCGAACTTGGCGGTGAAAGAGTTAACAGACGCCCACTCTGACAGGCGAACACACACACACACACTAATAGACATGTGACATGCACACACACCAGAAAATACATAACTTTAAATGCTACTCAGTGTTTATATAATAACTAGCTTTCCGTCCGCAGCTTCGCCCACGTAGGGTTCGGTTATATCGCGTTTCCTAGAGAACATTTCAAAAGTGTGGGATAAAAACTATCCTGTTTTTTTTCAAGGTCACAACTCTATCTCTGTACCAAATTTCATTAAAATCAGTTCAGTGGTTTAGGCGTGAAAGCGTAACAGACAGACAGAGTTACTTTCGCATTTATAATATTAGTAGGGATTCCAAGTAAAGAATTAATATTGATATTTGTTTCAGTATAATTCTGTGGCGGAAATCCAACAAGCTGGCTCTAAGGTTGAAGCTCACTACGGACGCTCAAGCAAAAGTCGGGTCGAACGCTTACTTCTCATTCGCTTTACAATACTCATACAGGAACACGGTCCCGCCCTCCGCTACTGTAGTACAACACAGCGACCACACTCTATACACAACACTCATACTGGACTTGGGGAAAGTTTGTGAATAAATACATTATATGATTAAAAATATTTTAGTGGATATAAATGAATTATGTGAGATTTTCTTTAGATTTGGTGACAGTTTGTATGACACAATCAAGTCTTCAAGGGAATTACAGTGCATTTTTGAAAAGACTAAATTTATTTTCAAAAAGCAGAAATTTTATCTTAAAATTATTATCAACTGAATTTTTTAAATTTGTTTGTTAAAAGTTGACCAACCTAACATAGTAAGTGTCCCCAAGTTTTATCGCAAGCTATTTAATATATAACAGATTAATTTATTATATTAAATGACAATTAAGTTAAGATCTCGAATTTTTCTGTTTTGTAACCATAAGAGATTTAAGAACAAATTAATATGTGAGTATTTATATCAAACACTATAGATATACAAATATTGTATACAGAAAAATGGCATTCACATAGGTGTATTACTGTAAAAAGTAAAAGTAAATTATGTTTATAGTAAAAAGTAATATGCATTATAATAACAATAAATTACCATATGATGTTCTAAATAATCTAGTACTAATATAAATTTGCCTAAAGTATGGACTTTTTGTATAAAAGAATGATAATTGCTAGCAAAGAATAAATTGCATCGACCTTGGGCTGTATTAAAGATGACTCAGGGTATTGATGGTAAAGGAAATGTAATAAAATTATGCACACAATGTATAATTGTGTTGAATAAAAAAGTATTCTGATTATCGTTTATAGATTAATGCATTCCTGTATTATATTTGGTGCAACATTGAATGTGCTTAAAGCATTTATATGTAAGACTTTTATAGCTTAATATCATCATTTAAAATTTTGCACCTACCAGAATGTAACCAGCTAAAACTGTTTAATAAATTATAAAAAATATCCGGTGTAATTATTTAAACAACCTGAACGATAAAAGAAAACATCTCGAGTACCAAATAATAATTTATTTCTTTTCAGTCCCAATAGTCAGTCAACATTTATAAAACATATAACATATTCAACATTAATAAAAACAAAACTGTACAATTAATATCTTTTACTTTATAATATCTTCTTCGACTTGAGTTTTTGCTGAATAAATAACATCATTGATGCCGACACCGTCATAACTGCTGCCAATCAGTGATATCGGTAAATTATTGTTCACAATATACTGCCTTATCTCGTCCACTCTTTCGTAATGACCAATCACATATTGAGGGATACATTTGTCTAATATGCTAACATTATGAGCGGATACTTGCTCGTCTATCTTCAGAATGGATTTAATTTCTTTTATAGCTATATCATATAGTTGTTCCTTAGTGATGTTAGGTCCAAACTTTTCTTTGAACCATCTACCACCCAACATAACGGTGAGAACAGTACCATTTTGATCGGGAATACAACATGAATCGAATACAACTCCTAATATGGGAGAGTTCTCTATCGGTGGTACTAAGAATCCAAATGCTGGTTTTATTAATGGTTTTCTTGTAGCGAAATATAGATTTACAATACCGACCGTCACAAATGGTATATCATTCAGAATCTTGGCCAGGTCGGGATGCTGTTTCATAACTAGTTTTGCTAGAACATGTGATGGTATTGACGAGTACACATGGTTGGCAGTCAGAGTTTCATTTCCCTTTTTGAGTTTAACCAAGCTCGAGTCAACAAATTCTAATTCATCGATTTGACTGTTCAAATGTAAATTGACATCATTGTCTTGAAGGTATTGCCTCATCTTATTGGGTATAGTTTGAAGACCTCCCTTTAATGAGTACACATTCCACTTTTCTTCTTGTGCTCTCTTTGCTAGATCACCTAATTGTATTTCTGTTTCATTCTTTGATTTGAACATCCCTTTCATAAGCCCTTTGATAACACCTCCATCATTCTGTTCATACTCAAATAGTGTTTTCATAAGAAATTTCACTGAAATTTCTTTAGCATCCCCAGCGCAAATACCACAAATCATTGGTGATACGGCATAGTCGGCTATCTCTTTTCCAAACCTTCTTTCCACAAAATTATATATTGAATCATCTTTCAATTCTTTATGAGGATTCTTGAGATCATTTAAGGCAGCGTAAATTAAAGGTTTGGAAAACGGTTCTGTCTTTTGAAATACACTCTTAATACTTGAGGGTAATAAGTGTAGAGAATTATTAACATATATCATTCTATTTTTAGCAGCGGGATGGTCGGGTTTAATTGCAGAAATATGTTCGCTAAGACCTAAATCTTGCAACATGTTCAATGTATTCAGACCAGTTGCACCTCGAGGTCTTATAGTTCTCGGTCCTTGTTCAAATATATAGTCTTTAGTTCTTATAGATTTTATCCACCCTCCGCAATAATCTGTAGCTTCTAATAGAAATATCTTCAAATTATTATTGTTAGTTATGTTATTTTTCAATAAATAGTAACCGGTTGATAAACCTCCCAAACCTCCACCTAATATCGCTGCCATCGTCTTTTTAAATAACAATAATAATTACTAAAGTCAATTTCTTCAATATGTTCTATAATATTAACACTTCAATTAATTAAGTTCGGTTTTTTGAACACAATCGTAAACGAAAACTCAAAATTCAAAAAAACAATATGCCATATGTTACTATGACATTTAAGTAGAACTAAGTTGTAAATAACTTCTAAATAGTGTCAAATGTCAGAATGCAGAATTCGAATGTTGCTTTCTTTTAATATTGATTTTTTTTCTACAAAAAACGTCTTTATTCCATAACATATTTCTTGAACTAGAGGAAAAGGAGGAGTAAGGAAAAGATATTTTTTTGTAATAAATAATCACTGCGAAGGAAATATCAGTGACGCAAACTTCTGTTATATAAATCTTATATTACGGCCACTTCCACCACTAAACTAACTTTTCTTTTTCTATTCTATTGGTGATAAAAGTATTCAAGACTTTTTTTAATGTATGTTAGACTCATTGCCAAAATCTCAATAACCTAAAAAAAAGTTATAAATTTTATAAGGCCATCTAAATAACGGTGACTACACTTGAGTCCATATTTGCCGCAACAGGTTTTATTGTAGTAATTTAAAGTTTCCAACACGAAATAAAAGTGAATTATAAAAGATTATGTGTTCCGAAAACTGAAATATTTATTTCACACAGAGTTTAATGTCATCTGTGATGCATAGAGGTCGTGCTTCTTATTCGAAAAATTTACGGGATTTACGGGAGGATTTTGCGCACTTGACTCATACCGATGCCTAAGCTTGTCCGAATCTGCTGATAGGTCACTCTTTTGTCAGTCTCTATCATGCGCCGCACAACACAGATGTTATCTTCGGTCGTCGCCATAGAAGGCCGTCCCTCACGTAAATCATCATTGAGATTAGTGCGACCACGTTTAAACTCATTAAACCAGTTGTAAACAGTCGCACGAGATGGGGCCTCAACGTGAAAGGCCAATCGTAGTCTATCATAACTTTCTTGTTGACTTAAATGACATCTAAAGTCATAAAAAATCATTGCACGAAAATTTTCTCGTGTTAAATTCATGTTGACGTGACACAGACAATTTTCAATTTGCCGCCAAAATCGTAAAACAAATGACAAATATATGAAATATATACTCAGTAATATTGGCAAAGAGTTCTACATATTTTCAAATTTGAGAATTATTTTTTTATTATATTGTTTATAAGTGGCCAGTTCTAAGATCTTTCAGTTTGTCCCTCGTAATAATAACTAGCATGTTTTAGGGCCAAAGACTAGCAAGAAATAGTAAAGTCAGATATCCATCATCTTGCCCATCTTGATAAGGCAAACGTATCTTTGTTGAGGTCTGGGATGAAATCAGTGATGTTTTATATAATTTCCTCTGCTTTAACACTCATAGTGAATTTATTTAACTGTTTATTTATCGTTAATATAGCCATCACAGGACATGAATCTATATATTATAAAAGAAAGTCGTGTTAGTTGCACTTTTTATAACTCAAGAACGGCTGTACAGATTTGGTTGGAAATTTGTGGGACGGTAGATTGGAACCAGGAGATGGACATAGGATAGTTTAGAATTCGTTTGATCAAAAAAATTGCTAATAAAATCCAAAATCTATTTATTTATTGCCTAGACGTCTAAACAGTTCGCCCCGTCAGCTATACATTTCTAATTATGAAACTAACGTGGACGAAGTGGCGGGCAAAAGGTAGCATATATCTAGTCTTAATAATCAAACAATGTATAAACTTACAATAGTTTTAAACGTTTCTGCACATATAATATACTAAAATATACTCTTGAGTTGAAAACCAAACATAAAATATATAATTTTTATAAATACATGAACATGTGTTAAAAAAAATTGATAGACTCATTACAATTTAATTAAAAGAAACTGAAATCCAAAGACCTTTATAAGTTTATAGACGAATGTATAAAGAATTCCTAGGAACGAGCAGGATCATAACGTTGTTTGAGATGAAATATAAGAACAAACATCAGTTCGTTCATGGAACGTGCATCGAATCCGGCCCTAGTAGATTCTTTTCAAATTTGATTAGGTGAAGAGAGGAGCTTGGATGGTTGAGATAAGCGTTTAACGCACGTAAGATAGGGGCCCCTTAAACTTACATCTGGGTCGTAAGGTTCAGTCCCTGTTGAAGCTCCTCTCACTACAACGATGGACCCGACACACGCACCGTGAATACATGGAATGATGAGAGGTTTCGTCACTCTTAGAAACGATTTAACTAATACATAGTCGTAGTTACAGAACAGTATTATAGCAATCACATCTTTATTTATTCATCAAAATCGATTTTTTTATTTAAAATAATAATTACCTATAAACTAATTACAAATAACACTGAGGTGTAATTAAAGTGTAAATCAAAATGACCATTGCTGGAAAAAATTAAAGACATAAGGAAATTTAAGACTTTTGCGAGTACCTATTCAGTTAAATAAAACTAATATTTTGGGGATTTACTATGTATTTTTTTTAATTCTATTTAAAAACATACTCCCAACGTCTCGGTTTCTTAACAGCATCTGTGATCACGTACAGACGAAGTGTGAATTTCTGTCAGTTGGGGTTATTATTTTGTCATCTACATGTAGTATGTCGTAATTAAATTAGTTTTATTTTAATTAAAAAGATTATTTTATTAAAACAGCACGCTTAAAAAGTGGTGAAATACATTCTTAAAATATTAAACTTTCTATGCATATACACAGGTATTTTATATATTGAAATCTAACGGTTTTTCTTATTAATAAATCCTCGCACATAGAGAAAACGACGGCAAATAACTTAATTCTTCAAAAACGGGAAATCCCGGCACGTTCAAATTAAATTTTATAATTATAGTAGTCATCGTTAATAAGCACTTATTGTTATTGTTAAGGAATATGAAATGTAAAATGATTCGTTGTGGTAAATGATTCGTGGAAGAAAACAGACGCGAGATAAAAAACATGAATAAAAAACATGACTGTTTTTAGTCAAAAAATTACAAAGAGACTAAACAGTGTTCGGGATGTAAAAAAATCATTTGTAAAGATCATGGACGTGGTAGATTCAGTCGGGATAAGACCAGTTCATGCATCATTCATCATACATTTTAGAAACTTTTCACAGGAAAAATATTAGAACCACCAAAATCGGCAACGGAGTAATAGTCGCCATTGAATACTTCTGAAAATTAATGTCTTGCATATATTTACCATTATATGAAATAAATTCAAGTTAACCAAGAAAAATATTGAGCATGACTGTTGATTCAACACTAAACAATTTGTTCTCGGGTAAAATCATACGACAGCTGAAATCCGTAAAAAACTCGTTTCGTGCCCTTAGTCCAAGGTTGCGTGCTCACGCCACTAACCAGTTTTATGTTCATAAATATTTTCACATGATATTAATGTAAAAATACTTCGTATGAAGTCTGTCGAAGAAAATTTATAACATACTGATGAAATGTTGGTATTGCTCTCGTTACTATATTGTAAAACTATAGATTTTAGACACAGAGTAAACTTGACACATGAGAAACATACATTGAATTTACTTAATTTAATTTAGTACATAATAAATTCTACGTAGTCCAACCAATGACTAAATAATTATGATAATAAATTACAAGTAATAGAACCAATTTATTGTAAGAAATATGAGAGCATCATTAAAACAGTGGGTTACATTTAAAAATATTTATTAAATATCTAAAAACCAAAACGTGCGTCGGTTTTAAACTCCCAATTTCAGTATTACAAGTTCCACTTTATCGTTTATATACTACTAGTACATTCTACGTTGGAGTATCGTTTCGTAAGATAAAATATTTATGAATGAAACAAATAGTTTTTAATGTAACGATTCAAATATATGATAAAGGTGTTGACCAATTCGTCACTATACTACTGGGAAGTTCAATATGATAAGGGCGGGCCAGTCATTGCGTCATAGACGTCACGCGAAAATAAGTTATGATAAGTTTGTAAATTATCAATATTTTATTCATGCAATATATGAGTCATACTTGCTTAAACTTTCAAAAGATTAAATAAATTCTATTAATAATTCAGTCAATATCACTTCTTACATATATTTACAGTAATGTGGAAAGTTGAGTCATTGATTAAAAATTCGGTTCTTTGCGATAGACACGTTTCACGTCAGTTATTGATAAATTATTATGACAAATAAAAAACTTACGAAATACATGATCACTTAAAGTCATTTATTTAACATAAAGTTTTATGTTAATGGTAATTTTTTAATAATTTTAGTCAGTGGTGGCCTAGTGGTTAGAGGGCCCGCCTCTCGTTGCCGAGGGCGCGGGTTCGATCCTGGCCCGGGCAAGTACCAATGTGATTTTTCCGAGTCATATGGACTTTCTAAGAGTAAGTATTTAGACATCACTGATTAATGTTGATTCCCAAAAGAGGGTTGATGTCAGGCAGGCGGCCGGTCGTAAAAACAAATAGCCAAAACTATTCACAAACATGTAAGGCAGACTCTGGCTATAGCTGGGAAATTGCCAGGTAGAAGAAAGGTAGAAGGTAATTTTTGTGAAGGAAAAGAGTATAAAATTCTCACTTCTAACTTCCCTTTCTGTGATGGCTAGAACCCGTGTTTGTTATTTAATAAGTTTCCTTATATTATGTCCCTATTCTTACAAACAACTATTAATTCTAGTATTATTTTATTGATATTTAAATTATATTAATACTATTTTGATAGATATGAAGATGCCAAACAACTTTATAAAAATATTGTAGGTCATTATAAAGATGAAACAATTGAGAGTGTAGTTTATGAAAGTAAAGAAAGATTATGAAAATAACGTTCAATTCCATGTTAGTTTTGAACGAGGAAGTGTAATTGTTCGCCAAAATAAAAGAATTAATAACTGTCACTGATAAAAGTCACGAAGCGATTGCATCAGACTCGAGCAAACAGTTTTGATGTCATCTCCGTAGTGATCAATAGATGGCGCTACTTTACATATGAAAAAATCATGCGGTGTTACATCAGCCGAGTGAGGTATATATTTCGACCAATCCCAAGCGTTTTATTCAGTTTCAAAACACACATCATACAATACAGAAGTTTCTTGTTCTCATCGAAGAAGATTTTAAATTGTAAAATGACGTCATTAGAAGTGATTTTCTCAACAATTAGTCAATTTGTACCGGTAAGTTCAATTATAAATGTGTAGGTGTAATTATAGCAAATTTACAATATAATTTTTATATAACCTTAATACGTGACAATATTAAATGACTGTTCATTCCCTTTTAGTTTGATCTGAGTTATTTTCGAATAATACTTACAAAATATGTCATGATTTTAACGAACCATTCTGTTTTTCAGGAATCCGCAACCTTCAACGAAGTGAATTTACCAGCACGTGCCAATACTTTATCGGCGAACCGACCTCCGATTGATATAAATTTATACTTAAACTGCTATACGTAACACGGAAATTAAATTATTAGCATTGACAAGTGCAGCATTTCTAATTTTGAACCAGGAAGATATAACACGTGGCAAAAATGGTTAATTACTATATTTACGCGAGGGACTTTTCGTTCTCGACCCTCAATAATAAGTATTACCACACCAACGGTTTGAAGACTCTCGAACAATTCAAACGGGACGTCGAGAACATCAAAGAAGAACAGTCACTCGCTGGAGAGGCTCCGGCGGAATCTAAGATCGTTTACTTGCACTGGGGAGATGACTGTTGGGATGTAGATGAAGATATTATTAGAATGGCGTACGTGGATCAGGAGTGTGAGCGAATGGGCACAGACCCGGAGTGGATTATCAAACACCTACAGAAGAAATACGTAGTCCATGAAAACGATAGAATCAAGCTACTGTACATTATCACGGACGGATTGATCTGTAAAGAGAGTGCCGAGAAATGTTTCAAATATAACGAATTCATGCAATATGACACGGTCGTTTTCCACGCACTCAATGAACAGACAGAAAACATAGACTTCTCAGTAGCCGCTTCATTCTTCAAGAGCCGTTGCATGGTTTATCGTAATTACAAACTTCTAGTCAGCACAGATATTTCTAAAGAATTTGATTACGATAAAATCGATATACACAACTTCACAGCTAAAAAAGATCAACTGAAGTCTTATATCACGTTGAAGTATATTAGTCAGTTTAATTCAGATGCTGAGAGTTTACAAGAAATAGATCAACTTAAGATGATGAGAGAAAGATTGTTTGACAGAATAAACAGTGAAAGAATCGCTTTGAGCCATAATGATCGTAACAATAAACTTATGTTGACCTTGATGGTCATGAAAGTTGACATTGAAAGGTCAATTTCATCCTTGATCACCTACATCATGAGCAATGTGAGATCTTATTCATTTGACGCCTTGACCTTTGATATGGAGACGGATGAAGGCTTTGAAGACGAACAAATAGATGACTCGGATTATGCAACGGAAGAAGAGTGTGAAATCTTCGACTTTACTCTAGAAGATGATGTCGGAATACCTGAGTCCCGCACAAACAGGAGGATGGTGTACGCGACTTGAGGCAGTATTATTACATCAATTTGACTATTGTTTCTAAATAGTCATAGACTATTAAAATAACTTGTCTTAAACACAGTTCCTACTAGCATTTATAATGTTGTGTTATTTTGTGTGTGAGAATTACAAATAAATAAAATTAAGTGCATGATAGTTCTGTTGTTCCTTATTTCAAATTCCAATAGCTTCACGTTAATTTCAAATACCTATGTTCTATTTTCTTTTTAAATAATTACTTATCTTTTATAACCTTGTAAACTTATCTTATACATTCATTTCATTTGATATTTTTTTATTATTTAAAAACAATAAAAGATAAAATTCATTCATCAGATATACATTTGTTTGTTAGTTCCTGTAGTAGAAGTACTCATACATGTGTTATAATACGGAATACCCATCAGCATTGATAATACATTTGTAAAGATAAAAATGAAGAAATATTAAATAAATCCTTGAAATTGCAAGTGGTCGTCATAAAAATCGTTAAGCTCTATTAATGCACTTGTTACCACCCTATAACTGACAATTTTTAAATTCTTTTTACTATTTGCACGTCCTGCATATGCTTTAATTGTTAGCTTTAACTTTGTTTCATGACATACGGAACGTTAATAATTTTTGATTCATAAATTTGTACATATTACGTTATCAAAGTAGGTTATTATGAGACAGAAAATACTTATAATGAAAACTTTTGCTAAGAGTATATTTTTTTACACCCTTAATCAGGAACCCTCTATGAAACCTGTAATTCATATTTTTAACATATCTAAGTGATAATTAGTTCTACTGATGTCTGGTAAAATCAATATCAAATTACAACTTAGTGCTTACAAATCTTTAATACATTTCTTAGCCTTAAAACTGTAATTCTAATGAAAATTAAAAAAATACCTAACTTATTAATATTTACGCTTTCTGTCGATTATCTTGTTCATTTGTAAGTTTTTCAATACGCCGTCTTATTTATTGGCGGGAATAATATAAACCCACTCATAAATGTATCTAATCCATCAGTGATAGTATTTAAAACATATGAACCGTGACGAAGTAAACGGGTCTCAGTTGTGGCTCGTCTGATAATGAATTTCAATTTCATACTCATTGCACGCACTAGAGACTTGTTTGGGAGCGCAGATATATGATGGTGCTAAATATATTTAGACAGAACATTCCCAAAAATATTTTTAAGAGCATTTACATATTACAGTTTCATATACATTTCTGATCGTTTTATTCTTAAGCCAATAAGTTTTCTTAAATTTAATCGGTCTAGATATTTTAATAATATCTCCATTAAAAATGTAAAGTACGACCCAGATTTATAACGTATCTCCCTAGTTTAAATTTGTATTGCAATGTAGAAAAGTATTTCAATTATTATATGTAGTATAAAAATCCATGTACTCTCTAAAATGTTTCTAACTCCATACTTTCGATGTTATAAAAATCGGAGTAAGGATGGCAACCCTTCACTCTTATTCGGTCTACACTTCCGATCAAAATGGACAAAAACAATGAGAAGATCTGTGAGAAAAAATTAAAAGCCGCTGAGATTAAATTAAATAAAATCTTGAGGAAGATTAATTTGCTTAAACTCAACAACTACGATATTTCCAGGATAGATTTACCACAGAATAAAGAGGGAAAGAAGTTTATATATTTTAATGGGTGGTTGAAAAATTTTGCTATTTTTATCATGGTATTCGCTGGTGTTATA
The DNA here is from genome assembly GCA_916720795.1 of Danaus chrysippus. Lineage (NCBI taxonomy): Eukaryota > Metazoa > Arthropoda > Insecta > Lepidoptera > Nymphalidae > Danaus > Danaus chrysippus. The sequence continues at coordinate 1,367,269 of CAKASE010000044.1, forward strand.
GTGAGCTTGTGGTGGCATTACTCTCAATTCTATCCAGTAAGTAATTTTCATTGCATGAATTTTTAAACTTATAAGAAAAACATGAATTATTATTAAAAAATTTAAACCGATTTTTTTTATTTTCCATATGAAAGAACATCAAATAGTACCTTTAATTTAATTAAGATACTTTGCTTTCTTTTTAGTAGTACTTTTTACGACAAAATTGTATATTTAGTCCAATTTTTTGCTTCATCAGACCATATATTATATAGCAAAATATAATTTTCTTGCGTAACATTATATTTTATTTATCTTATAATTCCCCAAAAGCCTTTCTGACATTCCAGAAAACAAACATGATTTTTATTCGTATATTAATATTCCTATATTAAAAGATATATCTATAATAGTCCACCTGCTCACCTCAACACTAACGTTTGAATACAAATGTAGACCAACCTTCACTCTCAACATGATTTATACCTTATGCTTGTACGATTCCTCCGGCGAATGCCTAACGCCATAACATCCTCAACAGAGTGATTAAGAAAATAGTCGATTTCAAATGCAGAAGATTTAACGATTAATAATAATCATATTTAATGCAATATATTTTTTATGTGAAAGGTGGCAAACGAGCAGACGGTATTTACCGTCGCACATGGACATCCGCAACATCTTTGTTGCAGATTCGTAGCCAACCTTGTTTTTTTGGAACAGGGAGGGGTGGGAATAAGGAAATGGTAGGAAAGGCTCTCTCTCACTTATCGGACGAAACGCAGCCATTAAAGATTACTTCACGCCGATCTTCTGCAACAGGGTTATTCGATCGAGCAAGCCATTGTTCGAGCTGTAGTAACTGACCACAACTAGGCTCTATCACCTATAATAATGAATTTTTTTTTCGTCAGAATTGTCTCATCCCTCTACCCCTGGACTCCAAGTCACTGTTCCGTTCTCCAGAAGATTGTTCCATGTGTGTCAGAGTGAGAGACGTCATCCGCTTGGCTAACATTACGGCGGAAGAGTTTGAAGAAGACTACGCTTACACGACACAACCTGTCATAGTTACTGATGCTACTAAACATTGGAAAGCTATTCAAGTATATATTATTATTATTATCGTACCCTTAAAATATTATTTATGCTTAGTAAATGGGAAGCAAACTTGCCAAGTAAAAATTCTTAAACTGTCATTTAAGTACTCTTCTGACACTTGCACTTACGATAAGTTTGTTTAAAGGGACATATTCAATATTAAAATTAATTTAAATTATGAATAAATTAAAATTTATACACATTTTTTTACATTAAATTACTCAATTAATGTGAATTAAATATTTACAAAGTTTGGTAGGTAATTGCATTTAAAATATAATCTTTATTTTTATAACTTAAATCCATCCGGTAAAACTAGAAGGCAAAGTACTTAAGTTGTAGATAATTTTATATAAACGAACCAAGTGTTAAAAAACAATACCAGAATCTTTATTTACAATAAATTCACAATATTTTTCCATAGATATATATTTCATCTTGTAGCTGTGTATTGCTTTTTAATAGGACTGAAAGGCAATGACAAATAACAGTTACTCTCCTTTTACAGCATTTTTTTTTGTTTCCAGGAATTTAGTTTCGATTTCTTCTCAAAATTCTACCGCACGACCAAGATGGGTAGAAAAATAAACGAGTGCTTTTACTTCGCTTATAAATCGGGTTTAAATTCGTTGAACGAGGTCTTTGCTATGGATGAGAGGAGGGTTAACCTGTCAGGCGAGCCCTGGTACGTGGGATGGAGCACGTGTTACGAGGAAGAGACTCGTGCTTTAAGACAATATTATGAGAGACCATACTTCTTACCAAAGACGGCGGAAAGCGATATGGTCGACTGGATCTTTATGGGAGGTCCGGGACAGGGCGCACACATGCACGTGAGAATTTATATACATTCCACGAAGTATATAGAAAGATAGAAGCTTTCAGCCCGCAGCTTATCCCGCGTGGAGTTCGGTTATATCGCGTTACCAAGAGAACCTTTCAAAAGTCTGGGATAAAAACTATCCTATGTTCTTTCTCAAAGTCAACTCTATCTCTGTACCAAATTTCATCAAAATCAGCTCAGTGGTTTAGGCGTGAAAGCGTAACAGATAGACAGAGTTACTTTCGCATTTATAATATTAGGAGGGATAGTAATTATTAATATGTATGTGTTATTCTCACTTGAGTAATGAGGGTTTAAAAGAATATATGCGTGTGAATTTTTATTAAACAAGAATTTAAATCTATTTCACATTTTAGTATCTCCAACAATGTTATATAGTTAGACTGTTAATATTCCCTAGTGGTTAGAGGCCCGCCTCTCATGCATGAGGGCGCGGGTGAGATCCTGGCAAGTATCTATGTGATTTTTTCGAATCATATGTACTTTCTAAGAGTAATTAGACATCACTGACTGATGAAGGAAAACATCGTAAGGAAACCTGGACTTATAATTTCACAATTATAAGTTTGAAATCGCCAACCCGTCTCAAGAGCAAGCGTGGTGATTAATGTTCAAACCTTCTTCATGTGAGAAGAGGCCTTGCTCAGCAGTGGGCTCTGATAGGCTGATGATCATATTTTTCCAGGTGGACTCAGTCCGTCACATGTCGTGGCAGGCTCAAGTCCGCGGTTCCAAGACCTGGCAGCTGGCTCCTCCGCCTGAATGTCTTTACTCATGTAAATGGATCACTTTCACCGTACAACCAGGGGATATACGTATGTAACTTTAATAACCACGAATCACTCATGTAGTATGTATACAATAGATATAATACACTGTCTCACCTACCCCACTAGACGGGCGGCATGCGCTCGACAGTCTAACGACTAGCGCGGAGCAGAACGGGGACGTGCGTGTGCTCTAGGCGGGGTAGTAGTGAGACAGTGACTAGTTATACTTACATAGAGGTCCCTAGTCCTACAACTTATACAATAATTTTTGATAGTATGAAATTCACTCACATGTTTTAATTAAATAAATTTATTATGAATGTAAGTTACGTTCAGTTATAACAGTGAATATTTTATTCTATATAATATATTTAGTAAAAAAATATATTGTATTACTAATCTTCTGGTATATTTTTCCCAGTGGTGGTGGATACGAATCGTTGGTATCATAAGACGAATGTTCTGCCCGGAGACATCAGCATCACTATCGGAGCGGAATATGACTAATACTACAAGTATTCATTGTTTATAATAATATATTATTAATTGTATTTTATTGTTCTCTAATAAATAAAACAACATCATGTGCTACAAGAATTATATATTTGTTTGAACATCGGAAGCTACAATTATCTAAAAGGATTACACGGTCACTGTCTACGGGAACTAACGTTCTATAAAATGTAATTTCTATTTGTAAGTATAGAGAGAGCCTCGGGTAAAAAAACAATCCTAAAAACCAGCTTTAAGTACATTTGAACTTATAAAAATGTTAAAAAAAACACAATAATAATAATAATAATATATAAAATATAGCATCGCTTAACTCCAAGTATATAATAATTAAATACAATGATCTACAATAACTCATACAATAGCCGACATCGAAATTACAAGGAAAAAGCTGATTCGGAGACATCGATAACGAATGGCTATAGTGAAGCCACTAAGAATTACATTTTAAATATTTAAATTTGGAACATTTAACATTAGTTTAACGGCTACATACGGCCAGCATCTTTATATTCGGCCATAATATAACATTTAAATTTGGAACACTCAATAACGGCTGTATAGTGTAGACTGTAACCCGCTCGGTTACTCCTCGGCCTGACCCGCTGAGTCTAGAATGATCTCGAACGAGAACGGCATGAAGAGGTAGCCCTCGCCCGCGTAGAACTTACTCTGGAACTCAACCCTGGAATGTAAAGACATTACATATAAGTTATAACTCTTTACTTCAATAAAATACGAAAATTTTAAATAGAAAATACTATATATTTTGCAGTATCCTAGTTTATAATATATAACAAAAATTTAAAAGAACTATATGTATACACATATGAATGCACTTATATTGGCAAATAGAAACACAAACTAAAAAAGTCAATACAAAACTTTTGATGACATCTAATAGAAAACTGGGTAATATTGATAACACGAATAAGAAAAATATTCAAATGACTTGTGTTATCCTACTAATATTATGATTGCGAAAGTTAGTGTGTGTGTATGTTTGTTACTTCTTCACGCTCAAACGGCTGAACCGTTTTTAATAAAACTTTGTATACAGGAAGCTGACGTCCGGAAATAACACATAACCTACTTTACATCTCGGAAATCCGCGGGTAACACCCCGGGGCGCAGCTAGTTATATACAAGTCATACAACACATGTACAATACATTCTGAAACAAATGTTGTATGTGTGTGTGTGTGTGTGTTAGTGTATGTGTGTGTGTATGTACACACCAGTGCAGACGTAGCGTGTGCAGGAAGGCGGATAGGCCTTCCATGAGCACGAGGATGGACACGGAAATGGCGGCCCAGCCCGCGAACACGATGTACAGGAAGATACCGCCCTCGTAGCTCGGAGACATGAGACCTAAAACACATATACGATGAGAAATACTTAGAGGTTTAACTTGATGAAGTATACATGATACAGTAATACGCAGCTTTACGCGAGGGATACGTTCCGAAGAAAATCGCGTTAACTGAAATTCGCGTATATCGAGGTTTATGATTAAACACAGTCAAAATTTAATACACAAATATAAAAATCATTTTAATCAATCACTTTAATTCTAAGAACACTATACAATACATAAGTACTCCTATTTTTTACGAAAAAATACATGTGTTGTCTTTTGGGTAGCGTAGGTAAAATAAGTTCATAACACCCAACACTATTTTTAATTGTTTGACACACGCTCAAGGCTACGTCATCATTATTACCTATACTCTGCAATATGTCCAAATCTGAATAAATTTTTAAAGTGGTCCTCGGTATATATTTATGGTATGTATGTATGTATATCCCCACCTTTCCTCAGCAACATGTTCCATGCGACCTCCGCCAGCTGCGCGTGCGCCAGAGACAGCGCCCACAGCCTCAGGTAGGACGCAGTATGTGAGACGCTCCCCAACACGTATTCAATAGTGTGGATCGCCTGCAAGTATACAATCATTATATATATCGGCGCTACAATCTTTAATAACGGATGCGACATGAAAATAATTTGAGGCCGTCATCAATTCTTATTAAACCTCATTAGTATTTATGATTATTGTTAAAAGTAAAACGAAATCAAAAAAATTTAAAAGGAAAGAACTATGTTTAAATCTTGGTATAAATATGACGTCTGGACGCACGACGGCAGAATTCAGAGTTCAGTGAGTGCGTATCATTGAAATATGTGATTATGAAGAACCTTCGAGAAATACAGGAGCATTAAGAACAATTGAAGTTTCATTTTAAAATATCATGGAACGCTCTGGAGAAATGACATTTGTTACGTCAGCGAGGCTGGCGTCTTTCTCTTTAAAAACAACGAATTTGTAATAAATTCCGTACATATATACTAGTTATCTGAGTTTAATGTAATAACCGGTATATGTTGATCGTACCTGGTGTATGAACACCTCTGTGATGTCTTCATCTCCGTGGTCGTGTGAGGGAACGGGAGCACCTCCGGCCGTACCGTTTTCGGCGCTCGCTTCAATGCTTTGGTGACCTTGAGCCTAGAAACATATATATAATATATATTAAACACCATGATATAAATATACTAGTATATACGTAGCTATATATACAGTAGGACCCCGATTATCCGGACCTCGGTTATCCGAATTCGCGATTATCCGGACTGCCAATCGCGACGAGTTTATTCTAACACTAGCTTTTGCCGCGACTTCGTCCGCGTGGAATAGTGACTTCTGGCAGATTTTTTGGTTCTTCCCACAGAGTTCCCGTTCTTACGGGGTTTTCGGAATGGTCGAGTTCCCGTAGAGTTTTCAGGATAAAACCTATGTTTTTTTTTAATTCACAATGAAGCACTCTTAACCGACAACATATTTATTTGTTTATTTGAATAAAGATTAATATTATTATGTTGATACAACTTAAACAAATTATTTCGACCTAATTAGGTACCATAAAAACGGTTTTTGTGAGTTTTCTATCTTAAAAGATAGAAATAATTTCTCCCGTTTTTTACACATTTACCACTATATCTTTGCTCCTATTGGTCGTAGCGTGATGTTATATAGCCCACAGCCTTCCTCGATAACTGGACTATCCAACACAAAAAGAATTATTCAATTCGAACCAGTAGTTTCGGAGATAAGCGCTTTCAAACAAACAAACTCTTCAGCTTTATAATATTAGTATAGATTAACATGTCAGGACTTGCATAACGCCACGCCACTCGTGCCGTCCGTGATTTTCGTTGATTCTCGCTCATATGTATTTGTTGTTTTAAATAAACACCTAACATTACATATGTATGGTACAGACTACATATGTACATATGCAAAAAGCCCGTTTTTCTTCATATATTGGATTATCCGGACTTTCAATTATCCGGATGCCTACCGACAACAATTAGTCCGGATAATCGAAGTCCTACTGTATGTAGCATCGATCAGCATATTTGTAGCGCAGAATAATACATTAAAAAACGAAAACTGATACATCTTGGATGTAATCATATTCTTATAGTTAACATAATAACTATGAGTCAAGTAACCTTCAGTATGTATAGTGCTATCATATACAGGGTGACTGGTGAATTACTATCAATATTTAAGGAGAATACTCGGTACATGATTCTCATTCCAATTATGTAAAAAAATAGGTACTTAATTTTTGACAAAATTTCCCTATAAATAAATAAAGTGTTGACACGTTCCAAGTGTTTAAGTGTGGACGCGCGCGGCGGCGTGCTGATACAACACCACGTCACGACACGCGTATGTGTGAGTGTCAGTGTATACCTAATCTGTAGGGTGTTCATACGATGCGTAATTAATTACACAACTTTTGGTTAACTTTACTTAGAAGTTTATTAATATTTATGTTATATTAATTTTTATTTTGTCATATATGATCGTCAAATATCACGTCCTCAAATATCGATAGTAATTCACCAGTCACCCTGTATAGTATTAATACTACATAATATATAACAGTACAGTGTTATAACTCACGGCTCGTAACTTCTGTTCCTTCCTGATGAAGTACGGCTTCCCGAACAACATGACGGGGACGCACATCAGAGCCAGGATCACGAACAACTGAAACAGATAGAGATTATACTTTAGATTAGTGTTTTTCAAACTTTTTGATATCACGACCCATTTACGGGTTGACAAATGTTGGCGACTCCCTTAAAAAAACAGGCAAGGAAATTCTTAGATTAAAAATTTAAAGACATATTAAAGTTAAACACATTCTCTACAATGGTGGACATTAAAACAAAAAGGAAAAATAAACTTCAATTACAAGTTGATTTGATAGATGATAATAATGTTTCAAAAATAACACCACGATATGACATGCTTTTGAAAAATAAACGAGCCAATCATTCTCATTAAAATTTGTTTTTTATCGTCGTGTAGAACTTTACACTTTTTCTTTTTTAAGTCTTCTCGACCCGTCTAGGGGTCGCGACCCACAGTTTGAAAAACACTGCTCTAGATAATATTAACACACAGAGACGAAACTTCTTAGTATTCAATGTATTCACATGCGTGTGTCTGGTCCATCGTTGTAGTGAGAGGAGCTTCAACAGTGACTGGGACTTGTAACCCAGGTGTAGGTTTAAGAGACCCTATTTAACGCGTTATACGCTTACCTCCACGGTTAAGCTCCTCTCACTACCTAACCAAATTTGAAAAGAACCTACTAGGGCTGCTTTCAATATACGTGCCAAGAATGTATTAATAATAATAATCAGTTATTTCAGACCACATTACTAAATCCATATAGTGTTAGTACAAATTAAACTTAATAAATAAATTGGTTAGTAAATTTACAAAAACAAAGCAAAAGCAATTTTATTTATGACACCTTTTTTTTAAGTAATTTTAAACTACACATATATTTTACTTGACTACGTGGAGTATTATCCAATGTGCTAACATTGGTGAATGCCAGCGATCCAACAATGCATGCAGGATTGTGTTGGGACTGTCCCGTAATTAATGGGAGTTCTTATACAAGTGTTTTATATATATATATATATATGGTGATGGTTTACCTTCTGTAGTCCTATCTGCCCAGCGTACATGGTGTCGTCGCACTGCGGGCGCGTGTTCTCGTCCGTCTTGAACAGCATCATGTTGATGAACGTGATCAGGATCGACGGCGCGCAGAAGCCGCTCGTCTTAACTGTACACACATACATACATAACTAATACATACTAAACTAATATATACTAGCTGCGCCCCGCGGTGTTACCTGCGTATTTCCGGGATGTAAAGTAGCCTATGTGTTATTCCTAGACGTCAGCTTCCTGTGTACAAAATTTTATCAAAATCGGTTCAGACGTTTGAGCGTGAAGAACTAACAAACACACTCACAAACTTTCGCAATTATAATATTAGTAGGATGTAAGAGTGTCCCATTTGTAGTATTGTAATAACTGCTTCAGACTGAATATCTAACGTTGTGTAATGTAAAGATACAATTTTATATTTATCTGTTAATCCATTTGCTCAGGCTAATAGAAATCTCTAACTGCGGATTCGATTTCGAGCGTGCTCTTACTAGCAGAATAAATAACTTGGACCATGTTTATATTAAAAATCCTACTAATATTATAATTGCGAAAGTTTGTGAGTGTGTGTGTCTGTTTGTTGCTTCTTCACGCTCAAACGGCCGAACCGATTTTGATAAAAATTTGTATACAGGAAGCTGATGTCCAGGAATAACACATAGGCTATTTACATCCCGGAAATCTGCGGGTAACACCGCGGGGCGCAGCTCGTAGAACATCAATGTATTACCGTAAGTCTCATCTCCGAAGTGTCCTGGCGTAGGTCCGTAGGAGGTCCACTTGATGAACATGAGCAGCACCATGTAGAAGAACAGCAGCGTGAGGAACAGGATCTGAGGGATGAACTCCACGTACACTGAGATGCGGCGCTTGAAGTACCTGGCAACAACAGATACACGTGTTAGTATTACTTCTTCTACCTGGCAATTTAACAGCTTTAGCCAGGGTCTGCCTAACATTTTTGGCTAATTGTTTTTTTTTACGACCAGCCGCCTGCCTGACATCAACCCTCTTTTTGGGAATGCATTAATTAGAGATGTCTATACATTGTTAGAAAGTACATATGACTCGGACAAATCACATTGGTACTTGCCGGGCCAGGAACGATCCCGCGCCCTCGGCAACGGAAGGCGGGCCCCTTAACCACTAGGCCACCACTGACTGATAATACGTGTTAGGGTTACAACTAGTATAAACTAAACAATTTAAATTGTCTCAGTTGTCTAAATAACTCACTAGGGGAGCCATTGTTTATGCCGAAAATGTCACTTTCGTTGTATTATACTCTCTCTCGTGTCAACTATTTGAACTGTATGTTATTATGATAATAAATATCAGTTTATCAATTTAATCCATTCTTATTTTCGCTCAATCCTATCAGTTAGTGTGTCTCGCCTTATGACACAGTATGTGACGGTGTTTTTATGTTTATTATACCTGTACGTCTGTATTATTTAATGGATTTGATGTTACTTTTATGTAACTTAAACATCAAATAGTATATAGTCTAATATTTATCCTGAAAATATTTGTAATCCGTTCAGGATCACTACATAAGGTTACTGTTAGACATGCTTTAAATAAGCATGCTAAAAAACGTGGTATTAGCCATTAGGTATGCTCCACACAAAACATGTTTAGGAGCATTTTCATTTGCGGGCAGTAAGCATGCTAGTTTAAAGTATGCTCCTGAATAAGCATGCTCAAAGCAAACGTTCTAAATACACATGCTTTTTTTATAGCATGCCTTTCTCGCTCTCTGTCAGTTCAAACAAAGACATTCACGAGTCGAAACAAACAGCTATCCGTATGGAGATGACTAAGATCATCCTTTTGCTGGCGAAGCAATGCACACAGAAACTTATATCAGGTCGCCAAAAAAAAAAAGCAAGTGTTAGATTGCTTACAGAAGATGTTTCGGGCTATAAAAATCATATGCGCATGCTACCGCAACAATTGGAGAGTTTAATGTCTAAAGTTAAACCCTCAATACAGAAACAAGATATCTAGCATGCTCAATAAACAAATCTGTTTAGACGTTCTTAAAGTACACCCCTTTGCACCCGCGACGCTAGTAGTGTGCTTAAAAATCGCATTCCTGCCGATTTTGAAGCATGCTCCAAATTAGCATGTTTATTTTAAGCAACACTTGGACACACATCACACAAGCAAACAGCAAATGCTCAATTAAAGCATGCTTTTGTGCTTAAAATAAGCATGTGTAACAATTTTATTGTGTGATGAGGTCAATATCGATTATATTTTAACACGCCATACATTTATCTATGAATACTATTAAAACAAAAAGCAATGACATTGATAAGGACAAGACTTCTATCAATACCTATGGGTATTTAAGTCAAGTCGGTTCAGAGTATTCTATGTATACATAAGATGACTTACAGATGGTTCCACAGTGAGAGACAGACTCCGAACAACATGTGGAACACGCCGATGATGATGGAGATCTTCATCTTGTACGCGTTCATGAAGATGATCTTGTTAGCCTCCGCCAGCTGGAATATACACACATACATAATTATATAAAGAGATGGACACAGACCATAAGGACTATAGGTCAGAATATAATGACAATAAGACCTAGTTTCACCAATCAATGTTAAATAAGTAACATCGTGTTAACGCGTTTGATGCTCTGTTAGATGTATCAAGCGTCCCACCACGCACAAATGTCCGTTTAAATGTCTTAACAAGCCACTAATATTAATTCCTGCTCTGGAGCTCCGTCTAATGGCTAACAGAATGTTAATGCATTGTCAAAACTCAATTGTCCAATCACCGCCCTGATTTCTCGTAACCATAGTAACGTCATCTGTTTTGTCAGTTTAGACTATTTCCTTGTTATTATTAATAAAGTGAATTAAAATTTCATTTAGTATCATGATTTTGCCTCCAGCTTTTCTTTGACGTTACGAATTAAGTTTTCTTTTTATCTCTTATAATTTAAACACAATATGTCTATATTCATAACAGAATAATACCATATAACACAATTTATTGACAACACGATTTTGACAAGTTACAACTAGTAAATTGAAAAGAAAGCTTTTTGTGTACCAAATGTATGCAACCAACGATATATAAAATTTGGTCGCATTACATAACAAGTGACGTATCGAGGAATATATACGATCAAAGTATAAAGTGGTGCATCGTGGCTAACGTGCCGTATTAAACGCTATAGTTTCAATTTGGTCGTCCTATAACAAGAACGAATAATTTGGTAGCCGGTCATGTAATATGACGTTTAACAATGCGTTGTTAATTTGTCATCGTGGAACGTTAATATTTTAACAGACATTTATAATTTTGAAGGTGTGTTAGTAAATGTCATGTTTAGATTAAACAAACATTGATTGGTGAAACTGGGTCTTAGTTAACTCATTATTATCATAGTATAGTATAACAGTGACCTGCCACACAGGATCTATGCCGAAGGGGTAAGGTATTTGCACGTAGTCATCGGAATCAGGATTCAGTTGCAAATCCTTGTTGGTGAGTAGCGTGGACTCGTTGTAGTTGTTGCGCCACGACGAGCCGAATATGTTGAGACTCTTTGAAAAGATGTCGTTGTAGATGATGCCCGTGTACATGGAGAACAGACCCATCAGAAGGATGATGTAGCGCCCGCCGAAGAAGATGGTCCAGATCTGTAGCGGGTATAACATATAATATAATAAATACTAGCTTTTCACCCGCAGCTTCGGAGGCGTGGAGTTCGGTTATATCGCGTTTCCAAGAGAACCTTTCAAAAGTCCGGGATAAAAACTATCTATGGGATAGTTTTTACTTTCTTTCTCAAGGTCAACTCTATATCTGTACCAAATTTCATTAAAATCAGTTCAGTGGTTTAGGCGTGACAGCGTAACAGACAGACAGAGTTACTTTCGTATTTATAATATTATAGTGCGTTTGATTTAAGCTGAGCTTTGCATTTGTGAGTGCATACGGATAGTTTAGGTGAGATGTCAAATTTTTGAATACAACGTTCTTTTTTAGTTTTAAACCGGTTTGTACTGCTTTTACTTCGCCCCGCACCTTCCGCACTTCACCTGTACTGGTAGCAAAATCAAATGTTGAAAACGCAATGTCAAGTAAAGAAGAATATGTATAGTTTTTCAAATTTTTTATTAATTAATATTTTTTTCCATAATAATCATATTTTCATCTGGCTTTTAACAAGTTTTGCTTATTTAATAGCATTTATGTTATGTATCAATTTAAATATATAATAAAATTGAATTCTAAAACTTTTCTGTCTAACTCTACTTTTACTTTCACTCACACAAATGCAAAGCTCAGCTTAAGTCTAACGAACTATAGTAGGGATACATAATAGACTATTATAGTATAGGAGCCTATTTAGTGTGTATGTGTGTATGTGTGTGTGTGTGTGTGTGAGCCGCTCACCTCGCTGTCGATCCTCTTGGCCTGCAGCGGCTTCTCCTTGTAACACATCCAGAAGCCGAAGGCGGCCATGAGCGCTCCATGACCAAGATCACCGAACATCACGGCGAACAGGAACGGAAACGTGATTATGGTGTACGGAGCTGCAAACAGACGCACGGTTAGTCATATCTTTATATATATAATTCTTCTGTGAGTGTGTATGTCACTGAAGTTCTCTCAAACGACTGGACAGATTTTGATGGAATTTTTTGTGTGTATTCAAGGGGATCTGAGAATGGTTTACATTCACAATTTTGTCCGCTGGACAATGCTTTTTTAATTAATTTTTAATTTATTAGTAGTTTTTGATACAAACGTTTTTTTTACATTATATTTGACAACTAACTAATATGTCGATCATTCTGTAGCACTTCAAAACACGGAGATTTATGGCTTTAATAGGTGAACTCCAAAAATATAAATATAAAAATGTAACAGATATTTCTTGATTATAGGGCGATACGAAGTTCGCCGGATCTTCTAGTACAGTAATACCCCGCTTTACGCGAGGGATACGTTCCGAAGAAAATCGCGTTAACTGTAATTCGCGTATATCGAGGTTTATGATTAAACACAGTCAAAATTTAATACACAAATATAAAAATCATTTTAATCAATCACTTTACTTCTAAGAACACTATACAATACATAGGTACTCCTAATTTTTACGAAAAAATACATGTATTGTCTTTTGAGTAGCCTTTTTTTTTACGTTCTTGTAAAATACGTTCACAACACCAAACACTGTTTTTAATCGTTTGACACACGTTCAAGACACGGTCATCATTATTGTCTATACTCTGCAATGTCCCAACCTGAATAAATTTTTGAAAATCGCGTTATAGTGAAACCGCGCACAACGAGGTCGCGTATTATATGAGGGGTCTACTATATATACAGTGTTCTTTATGTTAGTATGTTCGACTGACCAGGGTTGACCTCCCGGTAGGTGGCGACACCGTATGCGTATATAAGGTGCTGGAAGGCGGACGTGAACTTGTTGGTGCGGTTGTACGTGGGCGGCGGCTCGGTTGTGTCCATGCGGTTCAAGATAGGAGGGACCGAACTACCGCTGCGCTCCTGGAAATAAAAATCAACTATTTTATATATATTTCATTTTTATTGTTAAATTACTATGCTATTGTGGTGTCCAATAAAGTATATTATTATTATTATTATTATCAAGTGGTTAGTGACTGGCTCTGGCACACGGATTTATGAACAACTGTTAAGGTCATTTCAGTATTGACTTAGGATTGATATCATAGACATGAATTATAATAAGTATTTGGTTAAATAAAACTAATATATTCGAATTTACTACGCGCTTTTTATTATTTTAACTACGTACTTTGCAGAAAACGTGATCGCGGGATGAATATTTTTTCGTAGAAAATCCTAAAATTTTATTTAAAAAACATTCGCGAAAGTCTCAGATGTCATTAAGTAATTAGTTGTTGATAACTTATGAGTGTAATAATAACTTATAAAACAATATCTTTGGCATTTAACATAACTGTAATATTCTGCCAAAACTTTAATCTGATTATGCCAATATATATAATATTATTTTGCCAATACCGTTCCTCTCCGTAGAGCCAGCTGTATGGTCTCCATGTCCAGGGCTGGCACCCAACACTCGGCGATGAGACACTTCTGTGTAACGTCCAAGTTGAACAGATTCAACGTGTGGTAGATGGCCTTGATTTTACGGACTTTCACGAACCAGTTCTTGATGTTCTTGGCTGCGGCGACCAGCACGCGGTGACGGTGGTCTTGGGTTTGGCCCAACACCTGCAACATATACATATATAGATTATAATGAAAATATGCAGAAGTATTGAGGAAGTTTATAGTAGAGTTTTGGTTAGGTAGAGAGGAGCTTGGACGGTGGTGGTGAACATTTAACGCGCGTTAAATAGAGCCTGCAGAATATTTACAGCTTATAATCCATAGGAAGGAATTAAAGAAGTTTATAGGAATTTACTCTAATTTATAGGTAATAGTTTTGGTTAGGTAGAGAGAGTAGCTTGGACGGTTGACGTGAGCGTTTAGATAGTGGCCCCTTAAACCTACACCTTGGTCGCATGTCCCAGTCACTGTTGAAGCTCCTCTCCCTGCAACGATGGACCCGACACCCGCACGGTGAATACATTAAATGCTAAGAAGTTGGGTCTCAATTATTGTTAAATTTTACAATTGTAAGAAAAAAGCTCTTCTTCAGGTGTTTGTCCCCGAAATTCTATTTCATTTAGTATATCTCAATAACTGAATTTATTTTATCCTGTTTACATTTGAATAGCGATGTAGGTAAGCAACTTAACGAATAACCTCGGCAATATTTATTAAACCTAATATCATTTCAACCGACCTCAGTACTGTAATAGTCATGTTAATTTTAAGCCCGTACACACAGTATTTAACACACGCGCCACATAAGCCAGGGTCTAACACTCAACAAGACTATAAAGAGCCTTAAATGTAATGGTCGTTGTTTAAGATTATATTCCGTTATCACGAGATTACATCGGTACATTTCATAACTCAGATACACATCTAGAGCCGGTAATGAAGATTAATGTTTGAATAACTTACACAAATAATAAAACTATTTCAATTACCTGCAAAGTCATATAATTTGTGGTATAAATAGTTGTATAATGGACTCTACATATGTCCGAATTATAGAATTTAAAATGACTTTATTTTGTGTGACTTAAATATTGTTATATACATATTTTCTATATAAGTCAGATGGGGTCAATGACATGACAGTTATTAATTAATTTTAAATTATTATTTTATATGTATGTATATAATGTAATCCCTACTAATATTATAAATGCGAATGTAACTCTGTCTGTCTGTCTGTCTGTAACGTTTTCACGCCTAAACCACTGAACTGATTTTAATGAAATTTGGTACAAAGATAGAGTTGACCTTGAGAAAGAACAGGATAATTTTTATCCCAGACTTTTGAGAGGTTCTCTTGAAAACGCGATATAACCGAATTCCACGCGGGCGAAGCTGCGGTCGGAAAGCTAGTGTCTAATAAAGATCCATACTAGAATATATTCATGCAATATTTTAAGCACACACATTGCTACTAAAAGTTTATTAGTTTCTAACACAGCCATTTCTATTATTCTAGTACATATTTATGCTAACCATTTTAACAAAAACTAGCCACTTTCAAATATCCTATGATAATTCTAATCTTTATACGTGTACCCACCGTGTTGAGGTCTTCTATTCTGGTCATGACACCCATCGCCATCTCTCGTCTGTCAGCGGGAGCTTCCGGGCATGGGTATAAGGTAGCGCGGAAACCTTCACAGATCTTCTTCACGCGGGTCTTGAGCTGGTCTCCTTGGAAGAAGATGATGAACACTGACTTGTACACCTGGTCAGACTACGGAGAAGAATTGAGAAGAATAGATTTAAATCGATGTAAGGATGGAGAAGAATTAAGAAGAATCGATGTAGTTGGTCCTTTGTTTGATACAAAAACGATGTATTAGTAACCCAAAGTTAAGTTGGACCATATTTAAATTATTTGAAAGAAACTTAATGTTCTTCGGATTGCTTCGCTTATTTTATTCACATCTCGTCTGCCCGTGATCGCGGTTGCTGAAAAGTAACTGAAACGTCGGGAGTATGTAGTTTTAAAATAAGCGTAGTAATTTGAATATTAGTAGTTTGATTTAAATGAATACTCGCGAAAGTGTGTAGTGTAGTAGTAGTGTAGTGTTTTTACTCACCGATGAAGGGTCTTCCAGAGGCGTGTCAATCTCAGCCTGCCTCAGGAACACGTTCCCTCGACACGCACGCCACAGCATACGCTCAAAGGCGGGAATTCTCTCACGGAGAATAACTCCGGCGACAAAACTGCGCGTGAAACGTGACTTAGAACGAGAAATATATGTACAGAGAGATCGTTCGTTTAATGCTGTGCTGATTGTATTGTATGGTATATATGTACATCATGGAAATTATGCTTTATATAAGTTTGCACCTTCACGCTATATACGGATATTTTTCGATTTCACTGTAGCTTTTAGCCCTAATGGCTTTGACAGCGTTTTAAGAGGTGTGTGTCCTTATGGGACCAACCCGTTAAATTCGGGTCTGAAGGGCCCGGGAGATTCTGCTTACAGCGCGTTTGCCGTTTCGGTTTGTAAGAAAAACTTGCAACTCCGTATGTAGTGTGAAGATGAAAACTTATAATAATAATAAATACTCGCACGGGAACGATCTCAAACTATAAAACATATGCTATATGATACTAAGGAAATTAAGCCAAAAAAATAAATTTCCATCAGTTATATAAACTTTTGTAGGTAAAAAAAATCTATTGTTGCAAATAGTTTAACGTATTAATTTAATGCAGTTTGTAAACAACGAAAATTTTAATAACTATGTATAATTTGATTAAATTTATTGTTATCTAGAACTATATACAATTTTTGATAATTAATATATATTCCTTATATAATGATATGCATATTATTTACAAGCTGCAAAAGAAAGGACGTTGATGGTTGGTAAGGGGTACTATCTCCTAATTAATGACTTTTTCTTCTTAAAGTTATACTACATAGTAATACAATCTTATTATTTTATTTTTCTCGTAAAACTATACTTTTAAGTTACTTCAACTGTTTTTCCTTACTTATATAAGTATTGAAAAACTCATCAAGGACTAAGAATTAATCTAATCAGAAGTTAATCCGATATATTTTTTTCAAATTAAATCTTAACTGATATGAAGGATTATAATTGAATATATAATTGATATCGCAAAGAATTTTCGACGACCGTAACTCATTATATAAGTACATATTGCTAACATATTGTTTTTAATACATTGCTAAAAGAATCTAATTCAAATTTTAGTCCAACAAATACTTATTAAATTTTATCTTTCTTATTCTGTCTTTATGTCTACAGCGTCAGAACTCAGATGTACACATGTTACTGTATTGTTAAAAATTGTCTCCGTGACTATTGTTTAAATGTTCAACTATCATTTTAAGTTGTAGTTCGTGTAATGAAAATAACTAACTAACTTGTTTTACTCTTCACTTATTTTGAAAAAACCAAAGTATCCGTACTAATATTATAAATGCGAAAGTAACTCTGTCTGTCTGTCTGTTACGCTTTCACGCCTAAACCACTGAACTGATTTTAATGAAATTTGGTACAGAGATAGAGTTGACCTTGAGAAAGAACATAGGATTGTTTTTATCACAGACTTTTGAAAGGTTCTCTTGGAAACGCGATATAACCGAACTCCAAGCGAAGCTGCGGGTGGAGAGCTAGTTCATAATAAATGTATAAACAATTTTTTAGTACATTTTATAGTGATATATTTCGATAGTTTTCTTAGTCATTGTTAAGGTAATTTTTAGTCGTAATATATCATTGTTGAAGGCTTTAGAATTTTGTGTGTTGAATATCCATTGTCTTCATTCGTGAGAGTCATTAATAACTGGTTAACACAAGGCTTTATTTCAATACATTGTTAAAACATCTGTATATTCAAAAAAGATACTTCATATTAACATATTACCGTATTCTCAAAGTACAATGTGTAATTATCATTTGAAAAATAATTCCGATAGAATTTCTAAAGAAACTTCGAGGCAATTGCTATGTAATAAATATTATATTGTATTTTTACTTATATAGAAATATTAATGACGTAAAAACACGGAAATATAGCATAAGATAATGATTGAGTAATATATATTTTAATATATGTACAAGATAACGTTTCAACTTCAAGATCATCTGTGTGCGTCAGCTGACATTACACATATTATTGACATTAGTATTAAAAGTGAATTAAATCTGTGCATTTGTCGCATAATGTATTGTGCATTCACATCACGTGGACACATAAATACTCTGTGCATGAATCTCAAATGACGTGCAACGACCTTATGTAATAAATTTTATGTACAATTCTGATGTTACTTCGGTTTTATATGAGATTCATCAAATGAAAAAAAAAACGACTAATTACATAAACCCGTCTGGTTTATTTCTGTTTTCCTCGAACTAAAGATTTGAGATGAGATCTTCAATACAAAATCTACCTTATTGTATGTATTTAAAGATGAATTTAAGTTCCTCGTATATATTTAATAATCCTACTAATATTTGTGAGTGTGTGTGTATGTTTGTTACTTCTTCACGCTCAAACGGCTGAACCGATTTTGATAAAATTTTGTATACAGGAAACTGACGTCCAGGAATGACACATAGGCTACTTTACGTCCCGGAAATCCGCGGGTAACACCGCGGGGCGCAGCTAGTAATATTATATACGTCGCTAGTGTATGTTGGCGAGTGTTCAAATGTCTGTCTGCTGTCTCCTCGTTTATGATGTTTAAAACATGCGGGCCGAAGGACGACGTCGGTACGAGAATAATAATGTTATGTTCAATATTTATGCAATACTGATCGTGATTTAAAGAACTAATTCGATATATGAAGAAAAAAAAATCATTGGAAATTATAAGTATTTATTTTACGAGGAATTTATCAGCCTATCAGAGCCCACTGCTGAGCAAAGACTTCTCACATGGAGAAGATTTGAGCATCAATCACCTTACTCAAGACGGGTTGGCGATTTCAAACTTATACGAGAAATATAAAATTAAAATCAATTTAATCAAATATAAAAATTTACCAACAATCAACGTCTATATATAATAATCCTCAATAATATTCTAGTGCCTTACATTCATAGCAAACGCCGCGTACATTTCAAAAACCTCATTATTTAACCAACTGAGTATATGTGTGTTATGAAACACTATATGAAAAAACCGTATACCCCAGTTCTGCTATCTCAATATGAAGACTTTATCGTACAATGTTTGATATATTTGATAGTACTGAAATTTAATTCTATTTTTCCATATAAATCTTTCCCACGGTACATTTGTTGATACTTTTTTGGGTCAAATGTGTTTATTATCAATATCTTATCACAAAGATTCAAAGATCTTTAAGTGTTATACATATATATTATATGTATAAAAAAATTATTAATGTATAGAATATTATTACAAGTACAAAAGAGACGTTCTTTATGGCTTATGTTAATAAATTTTAAGGATAAAAAATAGATTTTTAATTAAGACTTACGTTGAAATTACGCTTCAACGAATAATGAACAAAAAATATAAGTGGACGTTAGTTTTGGCAAATAAAGAATTAAATTGACTCTATAGATATCTTTCATACAATTTGTCTGTTCGTTCAACCGGCACGAACTGTTATATTGATTAAGATTTATACTTATATAATGATATGCTCAAATCTTTGAGGTCTTAGTAATCGAAATTTTAATTGATTCTTTATGAAAAAGATTTCCTTTGGAATATGTACAAGTTATTTTATTAAAAAAAACTATCCAATATTGAGAATTGACTGAAGAAAAGGGACTTAATTAATTCTTTATATATATGATTTTAAAAGCAAAGTTCTTATAACTTCATCAATAGTATGCACATAGAAGTACATACATAATATATTATGTAATTTGCATGTGTGTGTGTGTGTGTGTGTGTGTGCTTTCAATCGTCTCAACACACATTTAAACTTAGTCTATACCGAGTACCGAACACATTGAACAACAAACACGATGTTTATAAACTGACTGTATGTACATTGTTACGACAAATATGAGCAACACTAACGATTTATAAAACATGGGACCGTGTACACTCAAATTCTTAAAAGATACTCTATGCATCCTGTGATTGAGGTTTAGAATGATTTATACATACATATATACAGTCTCTGTGTGTGTGTATATGTGTGTGTATACCCTCAACTTATGTACGTAATGCTTTTGTATTAACAAAATCCGAACGCCATAAGAATATATCAAACATGGTACAAAAGGAAAGAATATATACATCGAGGAGTCACAGAAGGTTGGAATATATGAAAGCCTTTACTGTGTACAGTACGTAACTCAGTTACAAGTTTGACGGCGATTACTATGAATATGTAGGGCTAGATAACTTAATATAATACCGGCCATACACGCTACGGTCCACCGGAGAGATCACCTGTGCAGGTAGACCGGAATGTGTGTGCGAATAGACCTGTGCAGTTTTTTAAACGCTACCATTGTTCGATCGACCTGCACAGGTATATGTGCACAGAGTACCTCTTTGATAGACCGTAGCGTGTATGTCCGGCATAATACTGATAGTTTGAAACACTCGTACCAAGACGCTGTTAGGATCGATAGATATGTAGTTGTCGCAGTCACAATGTTCAATTGGGAAATATGTTAAACGTCTTGTGATTACGAACTACCAAATCCAGCATTTACATTATCTGCACCTAATCCATTATCTATTCTTGAAGTCCAAATTATCCAGATATTTAACTGTTTGTCGATATGTGATTGTGAACGGTGATGTGTTAGTAAGCATATCTCGTTTGACTATTAAATGTTAATACTACAACGACATTATCTACTGGTATTTTTATACTATACAAATACTAATGAGACAAATGAATATTATTAAAAAAATATAACAAAAAATACCAATATCTAATTATCGATATATAGCTAATGTACATAAAAAACCCTTTACCAAAATATAAACAAAAAAATACGGACTCCCACATATAAGTAAAGCCAACTATATAACAATTTACATTAAGCTACTAACCACGGCAGGAATTCCAAGGACTCTTGTTTATCCCGAAAACTAGAGTAAACCAAGCAGACATGTTAGCATTATATAAACTCATCAAATGATATTATAATTAATACGGTCTCTGTGACCCGGCTTTACATGCAGGCGTTCTATCACATGGGACGTACGGCCAGGGAAATGACGTCAGAGCAATATCTCCGCCTCATACCGAGAGCAAAGTAAATATTTATCGAGCCATCAGTACGTTATAAAATAATAAAAACGTCCCGTTTGTGTGAACAACTTAATAGATCTGAAACTGCTGACGGCTCAGCTCATAATATTATTATTATTACGTAGTACATTGATCGTCTTGACTAGTGCATGTATGATACATACCCTAGTTGGACCTGTCCCATATGTCTGTTCGGGTCGTCGGATATGAGAGCCCGGGTCATTGACTCAGTGGTATTGGCACCACCCTCGTGCTGGGACAGACAAACATGTACACATACAGACACACACGTACACACCACGACGGCTCACATTTGCGTGTTGTAGTAAAAAAATTAGCACCAACTCATCATCATCATCGTATGTAATACTCTCAGTGAAGCTGCCAGCTGTTAGTCTACATGAGGTATAGTGACAGTGATGATAACACTAAGTACTCGACCGAGGTGGACTAGGAACATTAACTGAACATAATGGCATGCAGTGACGGGTACAGAAAGCGTGAACAATGATCCGAGCGACCCGCGCAGTACGGACGGACTTCAAAAATAAATCGATAAATAGGGCAGTGTTAGTCAGAAGTCACTCAGGCAGGGCGGCCCGCGGCGAGCCGGGTTAATATCGACAGGGTGACACACAGGGTATAAAGAGCTGTTAATCTGATAGTATACTATAGACCGGCTGTCTCCAATGCTTGCCTGAGTGGTGACCGGTAGACTCCCGTATCAGCGTCACAGTACAAGCGCTGCAAAAATAACACCGAGCTAGGACCGGCCCTGAGTTACAGTCAGGAGCGGTCGTAGCTGATAGCACTTATATATACTGCATACCCCAGCTTGAGCGCTTGCCCTCCCGCCATCAGGCCCTCCTCCCCCAGGAGGGTGACTTGTTCCTCCTCGCGCGACGGGTCCGCCATCTTATGCACACAGACGCGTCATGAGCTAACCTCACATTCACGGTCACATACATCGACTGGACGATCCAGGATCGTATGGACTCTCATTACTTATATTAAACCGTCTAATGTGACATCAGCTCGTACATGTCGTTCGAGGGATATATATATTGTATAGCGGTACGCTTAAGAAGACCCACGACCTCGTTATAGAGACAGAACAGGTGTTAACAGTATACATAGCTGTGCTCACAGTTTTAGTACACGACTTGTATACTCAGGCTCACCGAACATATGAGACATCGATAAAAAAAAAAGAAAAAAATAACAAAAAAAATATATGTCATGAATTGTTTGAATTTAACATCAATTAACGTTATTGGGGCTAGTTTTTTTCTACAACAGCACATAATCTACTGTTCGTATATAACATTATATGGAGGTATGACAACTTAATGTTTCAACTAAGCCGATTGTATGATGAAAAATTGTTCTGATGGTCATAATTTATGTGGCATCACGAGGCCAGCGTTAAATATTATCTTATCAACATATTATTATAGTGCTGGTAACGAGGGATTCTGTGTAAGTATTTCAATGTATCATACCTCGTCGAAGAACACTTGCGTCTTCCTCAATATATGCTTCAGCTCGGTCAGTTCCAAGTAGTTCCTCTTCAAAGCCTCAGCGTTCTGATTCACTTCCCGAAGTTCATTTTCAAGTTTCTCAAACGTAGCCTGTATTCACATTAGTTATACAGCTCAAATCCCATTGAACAATAATTTTAATTACAATATTTATATAGATATATATTGCCCTACATATTACTTCATGTAAATTTTGTATAATTATTTTCATCGTTAACAATACATTGTTCAAGTAACACCGTGACATAACACAAATATTATATCTGTGTATAAGGACATAGGTAAATACATAGCAACTGTTAGTTATGTGTACTATAAATATGTATAGCTATATAACATTCGAGATTTTACTCAATTTACTTTAATATAACTTCTACTCGAAGAGTCTTTATTATTAATTATTGAACGGCACAATACATATATTATTTATCTATCAAAAATTCAATAAATGACGTATTTTATCATGGATAATAATAATAATATTTCACAAACTTTATTAGGTCCCTATAAATTCTATTCTCGTTGTAAGTAAACTGAATTTAAAATACAACTTCATACTAGTACCTAAACAAGATGTAACAATCACACATACACATTCTCACACTCACACAATTAAACATCTGTATTTGTATTACAATTGCCATCGCCTTTGATTTGACAATGAACATGATAATTCATATTTCAATCCGTTTCAATTGATACAAATACTATTCAATTACATTCCATTAAGCGTGATCTACACTTGTGTTAATTACTATCTCTATTAGGCTACTGTTATACATGCTTATTTAAAGCATGTGTAACTGTAGCCTTATGAAGATTTGTGTGTAGCGTTGCCAGGTCACCGAACCTAATAGCCGGACAGACCAGCCAGTTTGACCGGACATTTGGTTAAAAAAAGCCGGACACCCTAAGTTATTGAGGATTTTGTCTCAGTATTGATAGGTACGACAATTTTTTTGTAAAATCATCAAAACTTTTTGATTATTATCATAAATCTTGTAAATTTCTAGTGATATAATAAATAAAATCGTATGCCAAATCAGTCTTAGATAGGTACTTTATTATAAATTAGCGAAATGTAAAAAGCCTAACAAAAGCCGGAGAAGACGGACACCGTTTATTTTGGCCGGACATGCAATCAAAAAGCCTATGTCCGGCTTTATCCGGACGCCTGGCAACGCTATTTGTGTGTAGCTGGCTTTATATGTTGTCATACCTCAAGGTCGATCATTTCCCTGGGTTGAGGCGCTTCAGGCACCTCTCCTGGAATCTCCAACATTGGAATGCCATCTCTCCTAATCTCCTTCTCCAAGTAACGCAACTTCCTCTCCATCTCATCGCAACGGCGTACTTCATTGACGAACTTGCGCTGGAACGCGTTCACGTCTGGGTTCAACTGTAACAAATAAAACAAATATTAATATATGAGGTTTTTCCACTTGGAAATCCCTACTAATATTATAAATGCGAAAGTAACTCTGTCTGTCTGTCTGTTACGCTTTCACGCCTAAACCACAGAACTGATTGTAATGAAATTTGGTACAGATATAGAGTTGACCTTGAGAAAGAACATAGGATAGTTTTTATCCCAGACTTTTGATGGGTTCTCTTGGAAACGCGATATAACCGAACTCCACGCGGCCGAAGCTGCGGGCGAAAAGCTAGTATTCAATATATTATATAAATCACAACAAACAAAGGTAGCTTATAGATGGTTTCTCAACAAAATGACCTTTAGTTTTTATTACCTTCAATATTTCTAGCAGTCGTTTATTTGATAGGAACGCTACTTTAGGTTTCAAGCTAGTACAATAAATATATTTTGTAAATAATCATTAATTTGTACTCTGCTGCTTCTCAATAAGGTTGAAATTCATATAACTATATAAAACTTAAACATGTTTTGTTTCATATCTATTACTGTGTCAGATAATTTAACATCAGCAATTTGTTTATACAAAATTATACTTAATGCTGAAGGAAATATGTCATAACAATAAAATATATGATATATTTAATCCTTACAGCATGACTCGGAAGTCAACAGAGATTTTTATATACCAAAATAAACCACCTGTATTTAATATTTTGTGTTTTGCTTTATAATAATCTTTATTGCACTTAAATATTATAAAATAATCTATTTTATATTTAAGCGAATTAAACCATCATTTTCCTCATGCTTATACTTAGTATAGACAAAAAATATTATAAAAAAATAATAAATATGAAATCAAAATACAATAAGTTAAGTCATCATGGTTTCCAATAGTATAAATAGAAATATCTAATATATAAAATTCTCGTGTCACAGTTTTCGTGCCCATACTCCTCCGAAACAACCTGACCGATTTTGATGAAATTTTTTGTGCTTATTCGGTAGCTATGAGAATCGGCCAACATCTATTTTTCATCCCCCTAAATGTTAGGGGTAGTCCACCCCTAAATTTTTATTTTTTATTTTTTAGACAAAATTTTTAATTACTATTTTTTTATGATACAACGTACAAAAATACATACAATCCTAAATTTTCACCCTTCTACGATCAACCCTTATTTTTTAATAGCTATTTTAGTAATTTAATCATTTTTCATCTCCGGTCGATAACTGATCAATCGTCATTTAATAAGTTATCCCCGCCAGATATCTACAGGTGTCACTTCTGACCCAGTAAACAGCACGGAGTAGGGATGAGAACGAAGCCGGTCTTCTGTTTCTCTCACACAATTAGACTTCTCTCACTCCCTACACAGTTGTCGGCCATCGTTATTGTTTGTGCATCAAGTGTAGTAGTAACGTTGACAATTATTATTTTGCTAGCTCAGTGTAACTCTCATATTAACTATTAATCATTCCTAATCACTTCAAAACACGGAGATTTATGGCTTTAATAGGTAAACTCCAAAAATATAAATAAAAAAACGTAACAGATATTTCTTGATTATAGGGCGAAACGAAGTTCGCCGGGTCTTCTAGTATATATATATATATATATATATATATATATATATATTTACTTTTTCTATTGAACTTACTCCAAAGATTATACTAAAAACTATAATTAGGCCAAGTTAAAACTTTTTTATTTTATATAATGTATAATATTGAGGTATCATTATATCTGATTACTTAGATTAATATATCTTTTAATCATACAATGGGTGTGATAAAAATATGGAACTACTACCAAAATTATATTACAATCACATGACTGATAATAATTAATTTAGTTAGATTTATGTAATGTCTTGGAAATACAAAGTTTTATATAATAATGTATATTAAGATATATATTTCAATTTTCTAAGTGTCATATGAAAAATATCTCATTCTTACCTTAGAGACTTTAGTATTTTGATTTTATGTATAATACACAAATTAATTAGTTCTTTACATATGTCACTCCAGATATAATTAAAATGAACTTGTATGTATAAAAGGCTTAAGTCCAAAAATTCCAAATCTGTTGACTTGTTAATAATGCCAAATATGAATTTACCTAGGTCAAATAACTACTATAATATTCCATATTAGGTAGACTTATATAACAAGATTGGATTTTTCAAATAATTTCATAATTTTTTACAATGCCATATAGTTTTATTTCATAAAAATTAAATAATTGTTAAGAAAACTCATCATATAACTTTGTATAAATATTTTGAGCATTCTGACTTTATTAATATTATTATTCGTATGTAAGCTTGTTATAAATTCTTAATTATATATTCATAAATTAAGAATTATATATAGACTGTGAAATGAATTGAACTACATTATGTAAATTATGATAATAAAATGAAAATACAATTACACTTAGCATAACTGATTTACCATAACATAAACAATATTTTAGAATTAAATAAAATATTCGGTCTTAGAATTTTAAAAGAAAATATTTGCTAGTAGATATAACTTGATTGTGCCTTTACTGATTTTTTTCAAGTGTTAAAATATTCCCTTATCAAAAATACAAGTCAAAATATTAATATCTTTGAAAAATACTATACTATACACAATTGAATTTACAAACTATTCATTGTAATTTACAGACAAACACTTCTAGTGTAATATTATGCTTCAACAAGATGATAAGCTCGTTTTATTGCCTGTTTTGCTTTAGTCTAAAAATATATTTCAGTCCTTTAGTCTCCATACTGAGAATTTACTTAAAATCAATACAATAGTCACCTAGCGCACATTGCTTCAAACGTTTATAATAAATCTAAAATAATTTGGGTCAAACTTTCTAATTCCTAGCCTTAGTATACGCCCATTTCATTGTTCTATAAATTGAGGATATGTATAGTATGAGACAGATAAAAATTCCTTTAAGCACTTACATCGCGGAACTGAACAAGCCCCAGTTCACCAAGTTCAGACACGCATGCATAGGCTGCTTCACTCTGAAGAAATAGTTGACACAGAGTCATTTCCTCACTACGAAATAACGACCCCATGTTTAAGGGTTTTTCTTATCACAAATAAACGAAATTAAAACCAATTTATCTAGGTCCGCCGCATCCGCCGGCGAACGGACTTTACTGGCGACGAAACCGAAATAAAGTGGGCTGGAAAACGATCAATAAGATTTTCCAGCGAGCGGACTCGTCATCGATGCGCAACGCGACATTTGTATAGGGATACCATTAGCAAATATTATTATTCCAAAATTATATTTTTTAATATGACTAGAAATCTGATAATTTGTGATTTTACTTAAAAAATTAAAACCAAATATTACATTATTACGAAAGAAATGGAATCGTAACATAATTTCATTTCATATCCCACATGAGTTAAATATAGTGTATCTTGTTTTTTACATCAAAAATTTTATATTATGATTTACATTTCTTCACTAAATTCAACTCTTGGTAATAAATACACTGATAGATTATTTTAATTTATGAATTCCTGACAGTACCATGATAAATTATAACATATTCACTATCCATTGTAAAATATGACTGCAATCATGCAGTTGATGCTTTTAAAATTTTGGAATAAATACTTAAAGAATGTTATGAGACAGTTAATTGTTACTATGAAATTACCGATAATAGTAATTAGAAGATATGACGAGAAGTGGAATCAATTTATTGCTGTAATTTGATAATAGTACCGATCGATTGTAACTTTTAAACGATAGAATTTACTACAGATATAGAAACTGCTTGAATTTTGCTATCTCTAAAATAATTTAACGTATATTTTTTTGTTATTTTCACACTTTATATTCTTAGCAGCAAGAAAGATTATTTTTTAAATAGTTACCATTACCACTCAGTTTTGACATGTGTGTGGGTGGACTTCAAAATTTAACTGAGGCATTGGAAGCCCCGGGTTACATTAAAAATAATCTTTAAGTATTAATTTTAGACTAAGATGAGATGATATTAAATATTGATCTGATAATCACATAGAAATGGTATGTTGATAATAGGTAGTTTATAGAGAATTCCTTATACATTTTAAATTAACCAATGTTGAACTGGTTCTAGGCATTACTAGGGGCTCAGCTGGTTATAACTCTGATAATGGTATCAGTGATACAGAAATTGGGAAATTATTCATTCGCGAGATGGTTACTGTGTTCCCAAGGATTATATCGATATCTTTATCCTGATAATAATGCACTGAAAACATTAGCTGGTGTTCCTAAAGATAAACCGAAAGGAAAGAAAACAAAAAGTGATTCAAATGGCAAGCCAGAAACGTTTCATGTGCCCCGAAGTCTTGAAATACAACTGGAAACTGCTCCTGTGACTCCACTAGATGTTGTTCATTTGAGATTTTATACAGAGTATATATGGATAGTAGATTTTTCTCTGTATACAGCCTTTGTTTATATTATGTCTGAGGTATTTATAATTGTAAACTATAGAAAATGTAACATTTTTTATGTGACATTTCACACTTATTAACTAAAAATATTATTTACTTTATTTCTCAGGTGTACACTGCCTATTTCCCATTAAAAGATGAGTTCAATCTCAGCATGGTATGGTGTCTACTGGTGGTATTGTTTTCATTGTATCCTTTTTATAAATATGTACACAAAGATGGAGAGAAGTTATATTCACTTTCATATGTGTTTTGTATATCTCAAGTAATTCCTTAATTTAAATCCAGTAAAATCTTACTTTCACTGACCAAACAATACTTCACTAGTGATGAATCTATCGGTGAGCGGTCTACATGCATTGTCTCATTCTGTGTGTTCCTACTAATAGCAATGATCATGTTAATAGTAGATGAGAATATCTTAGAAGTTGGTGTGGATCCAGCATATGATAGCTTTAATGAGAATGCTTCAAAGTTCCTGGAAAATCAAGGGTTAAGTTCTGTGTAAGTTTAAAATATTTCATTCTCAGAAGAATACTATTTATGAATTATTTGTATGCTTTAAGAAAAGCAAGACATGGTCTTATAAAATATATTAAATAAAATGTATTACAAAAACCCTTTTTATAAGATTTATTTTATTTTCAGAGGTCCAGCATCTAAGTTGATACTGAAATTCTCGTTTGCTGTGTGGGCAGCTATTATTGGAACATTATTTACATTTCCCGGTCTTAGAGTTGCTAGGATGCATTGGGATTCATTAAGGTATAGTAAATACTAAATGCCAGAAATGTATTCCTATTATAACACATTGTCACATAATTAATATATTTTTGATACTACAAACTAGTTGTTCATATTCACAGGTACTACTCCGAAAACAAAGTGAAGTCTCTCCTGTTAAACATAAACTTTGCAATGCCATTTGTTTTAGCACTATTATGGGTTCGACCAGTTGCAAGATACTATTTAGCTGTACGAGTTTTTAGTGGAATGAGTGGACCGCTGTGGGTATAATATTTTATTAAGTACTATCCAATTTTGGTATAATTTAAATGTAAGAGACTCCCACAAGTAAATGATTATTTACTTTCAGCATGACCCCTCAAATGTTTGACACACTACGCATAGTATTGGTAATTCTAACAGTATTGTTAAGAGTGTCCCTGATGCCGCGTCAATTGCAGGCGTACCTTGATATGGCACAAAGGAGGTTGGATGTACAAAGAAAAGAAGCCGGCAGAATTACTAATGTTGAACTACAGACTAAGGTTTAAAACCAAATTCTTGATTTTTCTACTATATTACTTAAGTCACAAACTGAATAGTATTTATTTGTATTTAAAACATGGAAATACATTTTTTAATACGAAAAGTTGTTATATTAGATTAATCATGCTTTTTTTTTTACTTAAGTCTTCATAAAGTAAAATTGTGATAAATATTTTATTTATATTAGTATTTTCAATACTATCCTCATATACTTTTAATATATGAAAATTTTATAATACTTTTGATTTCAGATAGCATCAGTATTTTTCTACCTATGTGTGGTAGCACTTCAATATATTTGTCCCATCATCATGTGCCTGTACTTGGCTCTGATGTATAAAACCCTCGGAGGATATAGCTGGTCTTCTTTCATATATGAGACCGCTGAGAGTGAACCTGTAGTTGTTAATATGGAAGGAATGGAGCAGTTTCAAATGGCTTGGGAAAACTTGAAAATGGTAATAATGATTTTAATGTAATATAACTCAGCAGTTTGCTTCACTAAAGTTGAAATAAAACAAGTATTTTCTTAAAGAATTTCTTAATTTTGTTACTATTTCATTGAAAATATTGCTGTATACTGGTTTTAATGTTGTTATGTAATAGTTAAGGATGTTTATAAAAACTGAAGCAACATGTGTTGCACTAATAAATTAATATTGGAGAAAATATAGCAACATTTTGTCAAAAATCTACATTATCAAGCTCAAAAGGACTTGTATCCCGAGCCATAAAAAAGATTAATGAAAAAAAAACTACATTATAGCAACTATATACAGATGAAGTTTAAGAATGATTCTTAAATATATATTTTTTAACTCTGAAATGATGTCTTCGCAGGTATTTACTCAAGATGTTCATCGAGGTCTGCTTGGTTTTGCGACCTGGTGGAGTTGTTTCGCCTGGTTCCTCACAACATCATTAGGCACAATGTACCAATCTTATTTCCGGATATCATGATAGCTCACAATAAATACATAAAATACTACTACTGTAGCAATAACAGCCTTTTATATAATAACTCATAGATGTTAGGGCTTGCATCCAAATATTTTGTGAAGTTTATTTAATCTTCAATTCTGCTAAAGGTTTTATAATAACTTTAGTTAGTTTTTTTAAAGTTTTATCTTACAAAGTCCTGTGACTTCCCAGTAAAGGCTGATGTCATTG
Source organism: Danaus chrysippus (assembly GCA_916720795.1). Taxonomy (NCBI): domain Eukaryota; kingdom Metazoa; phylum Arthropoda; class Insecta; order Lepidoptera; family Nymphalidae; genus Danaus; species Danaus chrysippus. The sequence continues at coordinate 1,398,735 of CAKASE010000044.1, forward strand.
AGTTGGAATCTTGTATTTAAGATTTTACTTGTGTTGTTTTGTAATGCTTGCATATGACGTTGTGTTCGTATCATAAGGATTTAGTTATTTATTAAAAGGATGTAGTTTTTAGTAAATTATATTTGTTTTCTTTGACAGTTTTAATAAAACTTTTTATACATATGTTTCTATTTGGTTTTATTTCTCCTAAATCTTTTTCAGCAAATTCTAATCATGCATTTTTTATATTTAGTCTAAGCATTTTTCGTTCTGACGAATAATATATTACAGAGTGTGTTAAAACTTAAAATAATAGGCAAAAGAGTTTACTGTCTTTAATGAGTTTTAATTTTGACATCATGACGATTTTTTTTGCTGCAAATTTACATTTATTATTTATGTAGAACTAATAGGTAATGTGAGAAATTCAGATTTTATGTTAAAATATAAAACATAAGTGCTCGATATATGTGACGTGGCAATGTATGGACATAATTATTTAGTTACAAACCTAAAAAGGAATAATCGAATCTTAACATGTGGATATGAACTTTAAGATTATTAAAATTTGCTATAGAAAACTTAACTAACTCACAGTCAATTATGTGACGAATTTTGACATACATTCTCTAAATTAAAATATAAATATATAACTTCAACAGAAATAACAGTAGGTACATATTACTACATAACAACAAAGAAAACTTTTAACGGTGCATATTGCATTTAACAGGTTAGGAACGCTAACGTTAAATTTATTTTAGCTTTAACTACAATCAATAATATTAGTTCTTGTTAGTGATAAACATTATATATTTTTTTAGCTCTATTCGGTGTTATTTTTTGGCACGTGTGTTATTTTTAAACACCGTTATGTTATTTTAATTTTTTGCCCCAGTGTAAAAGGCGGGTTATTAGTTTGAGTGATATATCACATTATTCTAAAGTTGCGTACTCTTTTGGAAGATGATTACTTATAAATCAAGATTTGATCCCAAAAAAATATCTCCTCATTTATACTTTCTTATTTAAATTATAAATTAAAGGTAAACGATACATATGTGGTTATATCTTATTACCATTAAATACTCTATTTTATCTGTGGCTGCGATATATTTTATCTGTGGTGGTCAATTGAAGTAGTGATTTCAATCACAACTATCGATACCCAAATTATTATTTAGTATTAAATATAATATTCTTAGATGATGTTACATATATAAGAAGAAAAAAATAAACAAGTTTAATAATTTCAAACTTGAATGAGAGAATCGAACTTAAAAATTGATGTATCTTTTTATGGAATACGTAAATATACTTTAATATAATTTTGGTGAATACATGTCAAATATTGAAATTGTAACATTTAAGTATAATCATTTCAAAAGAGCTGGTCAATATTTTCTAAACACTTTCGTGCTTAATAATTAGGATTAAATTTAAACTTTTACTTCTCCGTTCTTTATCTATTAAGGATTTTATGATGTAAATTTATTAAAACTGCACATTATATGTAATGAAATTATAAATATCTATCATTACAAGTAAGTATTTAAAATAAAACTAATTGTATTTTATCGATAAAATATATTATGCCAAAGAGAAAAATACATCCCTAAAATATCAATAAGCACCTTCTGGAAGAAAAACGTCGACCAATGGCTATCTTTCGCGGTATTTGACATTGAATTCTATTGGTTGTTACAAGGAATATTCCAGAAAATACGAGTGACGTCGAGTGATTCTACGACCGCATATAAAGTGCTTCATCCGCATCGTGCGCCATTTTATAACGTTAAAGAGGCCGACAATCGCGCACCTTTGCTGAGTGATCTACTATTTAAGTCTACAGAAATACAAGCTAAGTCTAAAAGGTGAATATTCTCTATTTTTATAGTTCATTTGTTAATTGTTAATTTAATATTATTTGCTATTTGCTGTATTTTGAATTCAGATATTGTTCTTTTTTTTAACGTAAATCTGACAATGCTTGTCGAATGAGTAATCTTACCGTTAATTATCGTAACGAGGAATTTTTGGTTTGGTTTTGTGTTAAAGCACATTTTTCTAGAACATCAATTCCTTTCAAACATTTTAGGACGCTTCTTTGTCACAGCGGTTACTCGTTAAGCACGTGTTCGATATTCATATATTCTAAGAGAATCTTCGTTTTAAGCATAAAATTTTCGTAAAGTTAGTGTGCATTACCATCTAGAAGGTTCGCCATCGATTTTTTTTTGTTATGGCTGACATGCAGTTACCGCGTGACGCTATCGTTGCGCATTGCCGTTAAAGTTAAAATATATTTAATAAGAAGGCTGATAACTAATAACCGACGCATCAAATTCGTTTTTCCTTCCTTACTATACAAAGCGTTGTCCTACAAGGCTTGGAAGGTTATTTATTTAATAATTCTCGTGTTTGTTGCAGATGGCTGCCAAAGCACCCGCAGTAGGTATTGATCTGGGTACAACTTACTCGTGCGTGGGAGTGTTCCAGCACGGTAAGGTGGAGATCATCGCCAATGACCAGGGCAACAGGACTACGCCCTCGTATGTAGCGTTCACAGACACCGAGCGTCTCATCGGCGATGCCGCTAAGAACCAAGTGGCGATGAACCCCAACAACACTATTTTCGGTAAGATTTTGTTTATTCTCTATATGAAAATTGAAATACTCTATAGATTTATTGACTGCATATTCAAGTTTGATACCTTTAAGTGGTTTTAGTTTATATTTGTGGGTATATTATTTGTTAGTAATCTTTGATGGAAGTTCCAACATATAAAATATTATCATGACTCATCAAAATTTTCGACAATCTTTCATAAATTTGCATAACATTTGTTTTTCTTGATAAGATTGAACAGTCATACATCCTGCTTCTTGGAGTTACATAACTAGTTTTATACTTTTAATTATTGTCACCTATTATGGTTGTAATATGTAGTAATAAATTCTTTTGTGATTACCAGTAATTGTTTTGCAATAGTAATGTTTAAGTTCAAGGCAAGGTTAATTATTATTGGATTTTTCTTGCGGTAATCGATTTCGAGGTTGAGGAAGATGTAGCTAATATAAAATATAAAACTTAGTATGGTGCGGAAAATGCAGGTTCTTTTATGATGATACTCAATATACTAGACTAGAGTCTCTGAACATATTGAATGATAAACATAATCTGATGGTTATACAGAAGCTTATAAATTAATATTAAGTGAGAATAGTTTTATAAATTTGATTGTGATTGTTACAGATGCCAAACGACTCATTGGCCGCAAGTTCGAGGACCTTACAGTGCAAGCCGACATGAAACACTGGCCATTCGAAGTGATCAGTGATGGAGGCAAACCAATGATCAAGGTACAATACAAAGGAGAAGACAAGACTTTCTTCCCCGAGGAGGTGAGCTCGATGGTGCTCACCAAGATGAAGGAAACAGCCGAGGCTTACCTCGGCAAAACGGTGCAGAATGCAGTTATAACGGTTCCAGCGTACTTCAACGACTCACAGCGACAGGCCACGAAAGATGCGGGTACCATCTCTGGCCTGAACGTTCTCCGGATCATCAACGAACCCACCGCTGCTGCGATTGCCTACGGTCTTGACAAGAAGGGAGGCGGAGAACGAAACGTGCTCATCTTCGACCTGGGCGGAGGAACCTTCGACGTGTCCATCCTCACCATCGAGGACGGGATCTTCGAGGTCAAGTCCACCGCCGGCGACACGCACTTGGGAGGCGAAGACTTCGACAACCGAATGGTCAACCACTTCGTGCAGGAGTTCAAGAGGAAGTACAAGAAGGACCTCACCACCAACAAGAGGGCGCTCCGCAGGCTGAGGACGGCCTGCGAGCGGGCGAAGAGGACCCTGTCCTCGTCGACCCAGGCCAGCATCGAGATCGACTCCCTGTTCGAGGGGATCGACTTCTACACTTCCATCACCAGGGCTCGCTTCGAAGAACTGAACGCCGACCTGTTCAGGTCCACCATGGAGCCCGTCGAGAAGTCTCTGCGCGACGCCAAGATGGACAAGTCCCAGATCCACGACATCGTGTTGGTGGGCGGGTCCACTCGCATTCCCAAGGTGCAGAAGCTCCTGCAAGACTTCTTCAACGGCAAGGAGCTGAACAAGTCCATCAACCCCGACGAGGCCGTAGCGTACGGAGCGGCGGTGCAGGCGGCCATCCTGCACGGAGACAAGTCGGAGGAGGTGCAGGACCTGCTGCTGCTGGACGTGACGCCGCTGTCGCTCGGGATCGAGACGGCCGGCGGGGTCATGACGACGCTCATCAAGAGGAACACCACCATCCCCACGAAGCAGACGCAGACGTTCACCACGTACTCGGACAACCAGCCCGGCGTGCTCATCCAGGTGTTCGAGGGCGAGCGGGCCATGACCAAGGACAACAACCTGCTCGGCAAGTTCGAGCTGACGGGCATCCCGCCCGCGCCGCGCGGCGTGCCGCAGATCGAGGTGACGTTCGACATCGACGCCAACGGCATCCTCAACGTGTCGGCCGTGGAGAAGTCCACCAACAAGGAGAACAAGATCACCATCACCAACGACAAGGGCCGCCTGTCCAAGGAGGAGATCGAGCGCATGGTGAACGACGCGGAGAAGTACCGCAACGAGGACGAGAAGCAGAAGGAGACCATCCAGGCCAAGAACTCGCTGGAGTCGTACTGCTTCAACATGAAGTCCACCATGGAGGACGAGAAGCTCAAGGAGAAGATCTCGGACGCCGACAAGCAGACCATCCTCGACAAGTGCAACGACACCATCAAGTGGCTGGACTCCAACCAGCTGGCCGACAAGGAGGAGTACGAGCACAAGCAGAAGGAGCTGGAGGGCATCTGCAACCCCATCATCACCAAGATGTACCAGGGCGCCGGCGGCGTGCCCGGCGGGATGCCCGGCGGCATGCCCGGCTTCCCCGGGGGAGCGCCCATGGGCGGCGGAGCAGCCCCCGGCGGCGGCGCGGGACCCACCATCGAGGAGGTCGACTGAACACATTCCACACGCAGGAGACACGCCCTCTATACTTGAATGAGAAATAAATAATTGAAACATACTGCCTTGTTTTATTTGACATGTTATTGATTGTATATAATGTATGAAAAAAATTATAACTCTAGGGGTATAAGAACGATGCTTTGATACAGCGTCGATAAAGTAAAAGAACAAAGTTTAGTCTCGAGCAATGAATTTATTTCTTACTAAGTATACTTATTAAGTATAGTAATATTTCAGGGATTTTCTGTGTAACGATATATTGAATTATACTATTATACATAACAAAGCTAACAGATCAATTGCAAAGCTTTCTACGCTCGTAATTTAAATATTAACGAATTATATGTTCATAAAAGTATTAGATTCCCACGAGTGGTTGACCTTTATAGAGAGCTCGTAAAAATTTGGCAAACTATCAAACTAAATTCAACTTCTCTAATTTCGAAGGAATACTACAATGTTTAAAATTCTATAAATAATCATTCTCAAGAATTTGAATATCTATCGTGTATTCTTCAGTCTGCACCAAACTATTAATAATTTTGTGAGCATCTGTTTATAACTACCTATTAGTGCTTCTATTTCTAGAGCGATACGTTGCGTGGGTCTAGAAATACGCCTAGCTTACTATGAGTTCTCAACTTTTAATTGAATAGCGAATATTTCACTTTATCTCAAATGATTTGACATACCTACCTATTTGTGATTATGATTTTGTGTCAGGAGAGCGTCAGAAGACGTTAAAATTACTATTGATTAATTATTTATTATTGATAGAAGCATACATGTTAAAAATTTAACTATACTACATAAATAAATACTATAAATATCCTACATAAATAAATACATAAATAATACTGTGGTCTTAAATACTGGAACAATTAAAAATACTTTTGAATTTGGAATCTGTCATATTTTCACGTAAATAGTTTCTAACATTATAATGTGTTATTAAAATAGAGTGGGGTCGTAAGGAAATTCGATGTGAATGCTATATATAAAGTAGGTACCTATGGATCAAAAACAATTTTTAAAATACATCATACTCTTGATTGGTATTTATTTATCCAACATTTGTTTTTCGGACTCTTGACAATAAAAGTACAATAAAAAATGTGAAAAATACCTAACCGTTCACGTAGTTTTCTTACAAAAAAAAATATTGATGATAAATATAATTTTATTTCGAGATACAGGACTTAGAACTACGTTGAGTTTTCTAAAAGGTGACTTAAGCCTTGCAGCCTGTAAGAGAATATTAATTATTGGTCATATTGTAACTGATTTTTTTTAAAGATAGGACTTAGGAGTGTAAAATTAAAGCAACTTGTGAATCGTTGTGCGGAGAGAGGTTACAACTTACAGAAACATTTTGTTTTACGGATAAGAAATTCTTTATAATTGTGGAAAGTTTTAATATACAAAATTATCGTATTTATACTGAAAGGTCCAAAGAAGCTTCTCAAATAGTAAAAAGACTACATAAAACACGATCATGCATATATTAATTATGATAGTGTACTTGTAAATTGCTACAAAAGAAAAGTTTAAACATATTCTTTGTAATTTGATAACAGTTTAGTATTTACAAAATCTTTAACAATTGTATGCCAATATAAAACATATTTAGATGTATTTGTAAAGAAATACTATCAATATCGTTTATAATAAAGTTAAAATATTTGTGTAATTTTTTTTTGTTGACAGACAGATATGTTATTTGTGTTGCAAACTTAAAATTTCGGTCCTTATATTTTTGAATTACCTCTTTTGAGTTAGGTTTTTGTAGCATCTACCACCGTCCGTCATATGTCATTGATTAATTTAATAAAATCTTTATGTTATTATTTTTGTTATTCTATACACAAGCTATAATTCAAATATAAAAAGTCGTCTATTTAGTTTCCAATTTCTATGAAGAACAAACATACCTACATACTTTCTTATAAGCTGCTAAAGTAACTAATTATAGCGTCATCTAGTGGTCGTAAAATATATAAATATAAAGGCGAAGAGCCAAATGATATCGAGATTGTCACACACGTTAATAAAACTATATTTCTGGACTTAAAATGATTAGGTATATTAATATTCGAGGGAAGCGACCGGAACGCTGTACTGGCGACTGAGGTCATTCATCCACGGAGATGATTTAGACAACTGAACGTCGAGGTTTTATTTGTTTCATAGCAATGTTATCTGGGGTGGGGTTTATAAAAAAAACATCGTAATTTTAGGGACGGAAAACCTGTGTCAAATGTACTTAAAGACAGGTCACTTTACTCTTCCTGCATTGCGATCTTTTTTTTCTAGTAAAGCGAAAAGAAATACGTAGGTCCATCTCCTAGTGTTTTGATTCATTGAACCTGTACCTTTGCCTCTTTTGAATCTAAGTCAATAAGTCAGATTATATTTATCTACCGCCAAAGATTTGAAGATAGGTACTGGTTGAAATGTAAATCACACGTTAATATTTATGTAGGTATTGCAGTGCTAGAACTCTTGTAACGCTTATTTTGTTTGGTTTTCTATAGTATGACGATTGTTTAGCGACATTTTCATTCAATTTATATTACGTTAGTTTGTTGTAAAGGATTTTTCTAAATGGATCTCACAAAGTAGCATCTGTTCCTACGAGTTATATACATTATTGAAATTGATGTCTTGGCATCTCTTCAATTGATGTCTTCTTAATATTACTATTTATTATTTCAGTCACTTTTCAGATGCTTGGTAGATAGTACAGTTTTTTTGTATGACTGGATAATAGTTCACTGTACTACCGAGGTATTGGTAGGATGTCACACCTCAACAAAACATTTTCTTTTTAATTACATATATATTTGTTGCCTTATTTACCATTATGGAGATTTCATTACAAATTTGAATTCAATTCAATTCAACTGAAATGTCAATAAACACTTATGTCGCATTTTTCTAATTTTCTTTAAAACTTCCCGCGTAGAAAACCTATTGTAAATTGCAACTCAGAATGAGTCAGTCTGTCGCAGAGAATGCTGTTTGTAATACTAATAGTCATGGCAACATTGAAGTTAGCAACGCAAAATTAATTTATTCTTTAAACTTGTGATTCATTTAATGAAACTAATATTATTCGGATTATATTATGCGTTTTTTATTATTTTAAACTACATACTCCTGACGTTTCGGCTACTTTTCAGCAACCGTGATCACGGACAGACGAGATGTAAATATCTGTCAGTTGGTCTTGTTATTTTTTATCTACAGCCCAGGATTTCTTAATATTCTAGCGAACCTCTCTGGGTTTAAATAAATTTCTTGGAAAAAATGAAAATGTTAGATGAAAATCTTAGACCTCTTTTGTGATTGATTTCTTGTAATCTCAAGTCTTGAAGCTTTGCTTATACCTGTACCTACTCGGGACGGCGAACGCTCTCGGAAGGCTCCTACCGAATATCGGTGGTCCGAGCGTGGCATGCCGGCGTCTCTACACCAGTGTGCTGCGCTCGATGGCGCTGTATGGAGCTCCAGTGTGGGTCGGTGCCCTCACAAGGCCGAACGTGGCTGCGCTGCACAGGGTGCAGCGCGTCATGGCGGTGAGGGTGGTACGAGCATACCGCACTGTCTCACATGAGGCGGCTTGCGTGCTGGCTGGGACGCCTCCCTGGGAACTGGATGCCCAGGTTCTGGCGGAGGTGTACCACCAGCGTGCGCGAGAGCGATCCCGGGGAACGAGTCCGGACCGGGATCGGGTGGAAGGTTGGCGGCGCTCCGCGCTCGCCTTGCTATTTCGCCGGTGGAGGCGGAAGCTCTCTGAGCCAGTGGCCGGGTTGCGAACCGTGGAGGCTATTCGCCCGCTCCTCAAAGAGTGGGTGGACCGCCGACACGGTTCCTTGACCTTCCGGCTGGTGCAGATCCTCTCGGGGCATGGTTGCTTTGGGAGGTATCTGTGCCACATAGTCGGAAGAGAGCCGACCGCGGCGTGTCACCATTGCAGTTGCATGGATGACACCCCCGATCACACTTTGGCGGAGTGCCCTGCGTGGGCGATAGAGCGTCGCCAGCTCACCGCGGTGGTTGGCGCAGATCTCTCGTTGCCGGCAGTGGTTCAGGCCATGGTCGGTAGCGAGAGTGCCTGGGAGGCGGTGGTCCGGTTCAGCGAGTGCGTCATCTCGCGGAAAGAGGCCGCTGAACGAGCGCGGGAAGATGACCCCTCCTCGGCGCCCCTGCGTCGACGAAGGCTGGGTAGAAGGCAGCGGGCCTACGCTCGCCAAATGCCTCCCCAGTGAGAGGAGCCTCCGGGCGTTGGTGGGGAACCGGCGTCCGGGCAACATAGGCTGGAGTGAGAGTGGCGTGCTTGGCGTTCCCGGCACGCTGCTCTGGAGTCGGAGGGGAAGTGTGGTGAAGCCACTGTGACCCCTGCCGATGACGGAGTCCATGGGACTCGTGCGTAGTGAGCGGAAGTATGGCTTGCCGTTCCCGCTCACTAGCCTACGCACAGCGCAGAGAACGCCGAGGAGTTTAGTGGGTGGAAATCCCACACGCCCCCGCCGTGTTTTCCCCCGCGGCGGGAAGTCTTTCAAAGATTCTCCTCGTTAAAAAAAAAAAAAAAAAAAAAAAAAAAAAAAAATACCTGTACCTACAATATTGCCAAGCTAAAAAATATTACATATCTATTTTAAATTACAAATTGACATTTTATTCGTCGCCTTCTAAATATTATTAATACAATAAAACAAGTTAATATACAAATAACATTTATTTGGTTTCATTCAACATAACACTGCCTTAAATAACTTCTAAATAATTTTTTTTCATTAACAAAACTTTGTACAAAGGCAAACCATAGCGCTAACATTATACTCGTCAATTAAATCGTAACACATAATATATCGATACACTAAGTCGAAACGAGTTCGGACGTCATTTAGTTTAGTCGGCTTATAACAATATATAAGAAGTACATAATGTATAATTACTAAAAAATATATATTGAGATTGTGATAAAATTATTTTATATGGAATGGAATCGGTGCGATATATTTTCTCTTCGTAGTTATATACTGAGCTTATTAAAAATATATACCGCGGTATAGAAAGCCGACTAATCTAAAGCTTACTTATTCCTCATATATTCATATAAATAATTCCATTATATCTATATTAAACTTCATTTAACAAATGCTGTCCTTAATATTATTACATTAACTTCGACCTAACGCTACATTCGACAAAGCTTCTCCCTAGAAGCCTTAAGCACTTCATTTTCTATAAATTTCAATTAGTTAAATCATTTGTCAGCCATCGATACTAATTTCACCTCACATCGTCCTCAAACGTACAAATAGCATTGAATATCACCGGCGTATTATGGCATCCCAATTAACAATATTCTACATTTAGTGGCTTAGTAATTTGAAATATCTATTTTTCCTAATTTTGTCTATTAGTTTTTTTTTTATTATAACGGACATTCTGGACTCTTATTCTATCGACGAGAAATCACAACATATTTAAACGCGATGCCTAGAATAATTCGATATGACGGGGTTTTCATCAAATACTTTGATCAATAGTACTATATCTGGATGAACCACTTAGCCTCACACACGCCACACGCACCTCTTGTAAGTCTTCTTTCTCGTAATGCTTCTAATGAATGTTCGTATGTGACTACATCCAGGCGACAGCGGGCGCGCCGTCTGACGAGAGGGAGTCAATCGACCTGATGGTCGTTGACCTCTGCTGTCAGTAAAGCGAGGAGCTCGAGCATGGCCCGTCCACGCCCTGCAACTGTTGCTCTGAACTCGCTCCTAACTGGAATTGTTCATGTTAAAAATCATTTCAAACAAACGCCACTCATTGTCAGCGTTAGCAAACTCGCAATGAACTTTTCGTGACGAATGAACTGCATTGAATGAGATTATTTTTAAGGTGCGAGATGCTATTTTAAAGATTCATCTAAGTGTTAGAGTTACATTTAAATGGTATCAAAAGCTGTTTCGTTTGTGATGTATTGTTATCAGATGTTTATACTTAACAGGAAATAACGGCATAAGCATTGATCATACTTCTCTAATTTCACATACTGCTGGAAGCAGCCCATCGGTGGAGTTGTTTGGTGAGCGTGGCGATGGTGTCGGAGCGTGTTTTGGGAGGTCTCTCCCGGCCGTCATCTTGTCGTGAAGCTGCGCCAGTCGCATGCTCATTTGCCGTCTCTCTTTCTGTTCTCTCTCTCTCTCCCACTTCTTCGCACTATAACTCCTAATCGAGGATGAGCTGCTCTGCACTGAACTTAAACTTGGACGTCTCGAACCTGATTAGATTTGTTTTATTACGCATCATTTTTGTTATTGCTTATAGGTCTGATACTAGTTTTTGTGGTTAAACAAAAGCTTATTTCAGACAAGATTTCATTCATACTTGTTTTAATTGTTTGATTTTATAAGGAAAATGTAATTGAAAGCAATACTTACACAAACACATTGCAACAAACATAAAAGGCAGGCCGTGTTAAATAGTGATTTTTGTCTGAAATGTAGTGTCTTGTACTATATTTTGATGAATAATATATGTGTTCAAAATTGAGACAGTAACAGGCTTTGAGAATGGTTCAGTAAGGTAAAAATATTCTATTTAGAAAAAACTTCGTCTAGTATATGTAATATGTATATGTAATTTTAGCTACTTAATTAGCTGAGTCAATCCATACAAAATGTCACATGAATTTCATAATTATAAATTGATAACACGTGCAGTGAAGCATTTATCATGCAGCACAAACGTGAACATACGAGAAGCGAGCGGAAAAGCGAGATGTTCGTGAAACTGAAGCTTAGTGTAACCTTGGTCAAAGAACACCTACAATCTGCCAATTTTGCTCGCGAAAATATTTAATATGCAGATATGACGTAATTTGATAAATCGCTGGTAATTTTCTTGCAATTTGAGATATTTGTTTCTGTTAATGTATGTGTAATTTTAATGATGAAATATTGTGAGAGAAGTCGTAAAAATTATTAGTTAATGATAGAATTAAGCTTCGGTGCTGTATAAAGGTGTTGTTTGTTCATGTGAATAGTGTTTTAGTGTAAACATAGGCTTACGCCACCTTCAGTTTCGTTGATAGTACAAAAGCTGATAGTAGAAGAAAGAGACAAAGGACCATGGCCATCTTGCTCGCGCCACACGAAGAGCGTATTGCGTCTAGCGACTTGCACTCCACCGATCAATTCAAGCTTTAGCGACTATTATCAGTTTACTATACGAAATACCCTTCAGCACAGAACATACTCCACACAACCTCACATTATGACTGCGTTTAGCTGTGGCTTATAATTCATTGAAATTACCTTGACTATTTATTCAAACTCCTCCACTTGAAAAAGATTAGCTCACAATAGATAGCATATTATACTGAGCGTTGTCATTTAGTTCTGATAGATTCGTATAAGGAATTGATACGTGTCAGTGCAGTCGCAGACCGTCGCTCGGTGGCCGCTAACACCAAAACTGACATCTAACGGACACGAGCGACGTGGAACATGCGACCCCACGATGACGCTCCTCTAACGTAGTGATGTTACACACATCATACACATGATAGGAATTGATTGACGAAGGAGTCACGAAGGAGTTCATACGATTGAATAAATATATCAAGGAGACTCGCGTATATTACTATTTTTATCTAAAAGGTCGATCAAATAGAATCTTATAATTGTGAGCTTTTCAGTTATAGATACATTATATTAGATACTCTTATAGCTGGGAGTTGTATAGCGAGATATGTCTAGGTCTAGCGTAATACGTTGGAGGAGGTCCGCCCGGAACGTGCATACAGGGCCGCGTACATCATCCGGATCACCTTTGGCGGCGCACTTCGGGTGCGCGCCGCCGTCCCTTACGGCCTTCAGGTGGCGCGAGATTAGCAAGATGGCCGCCGTGCGCGCCGCACCTGCCCGGGACGCGCCGCGGCGGGACTCACGCCGGGACTCCTCCAGGGTACCGCTGGTGCAGCCACTGCGGGAGGAGGCGCGGGACGACGCGCGGGTAGCGCTCAGTGTACCTCCTGGATACATACAACCATATAGATGGAGGTCAACGACCTGTGGTCTTGAATCAAATGAATCTCACCAATATGTCAGAAAAGATAATGTGTTTGTTATTTGTTTCCACACCATTCTGGCATATACATATGTATGTTGCAATTAGAGGAAAAATAAACATTAAGAACTTTTAATTCAGAAAGAAAAAATATATGGATTTGTTTTAAAGATTTCCAAGTTCGTACGCATTCAAGTAAAAATAATAATAGAAAAAGGAAGTAGTATAGTATATACCGGTATCATTAAGTGAGTAGAGGCAGGGCGGTGTGAGCCTGGCGTCTGCCAAGTGTGCCGGGTGGTAGCGAGCCTTAGTGTACAGATGTAGCACCATACACAGCAGCCCAGCCAGTACGAAGATACCCGACGATACTCCTAACAGCGTCGGCATATCCGCCGTCAGCAGTACCAAGTCTGGAACGATAGAAGAACAGTTATAGCATTAAATATAACTCATACCTTTAAAAACACTACTTTGTGAAAGTTGTTCTTAAAGTTAATCTTCTTAATATAATCTTTTATATATAAAAGGAAGTCGTGTTAGTTCAACTTTTTATAACTCAAGAACTGTACGGGTTGGGTGCAAATTGGTAGAGAAATAGCTTAGAACAAGGGAAAGGACATAGGATACTTTTCATCCGATTGATAAATAAAAATAAAAATAAGCTAATCAAATCCAAAACCTTCATATCTACTGTCATTAAGGAGGATGAGAGTTCTCCCGGTCAGCTATACATTTTTAATTCTGAAAGTAACGCAGACGTAGTAAACACCATGAGGGTTCAGTAATTTTTCTTTTAGTATATTATAGGTACTATTAGTTATTACCTGCATATACAATTACGATGGTCCAATTAAGAGTACCTCAATAGCTATCGGGAATGGAAGTCTTGATAACATATACCTTCAGTGCAGAAGATTCTTTGGGTGGGCCTGGAGTGTGTTGTGGTGTGGTAGCCGGCATCACACTGGCAGTACGCGTTGTGATTGATCTGCGCACAGGATGCGTGAGGGTCGAACGCACGGCATGTCTCTTGGTAAAAACATTGCTCGCCCAGTTTCTTTGCTATTGAAAAAAATCAGGAATCATTGCTACTTAACACTATTCATATAAGTCAAATATATTATTTTCTTTAGGTTTAGCAATGAAAGATTAAATAAATGAATGTAATTACGCTTAGCGCAGCCTCTGGCGACCCCGAGCGAGACGGGGTGTTTAAGATCACACTGACACGAACTGGTTCTTGGTTCGCAGTACACGTGAAGAAGGCGGGGATTACATGTGAACTCGCACGGAGATCCAAGATACATACCCTTCTCTGAAAAGTAAAACATTGTTTAAATATATGCTCTACCATGATGCTTCTTTCTTTGAAATAATCATTAAGTCCATATTTGATATAAATAATACCAAAGTTGAATTTCAACGCTTCAAAAACAATCTGTTTGATTCACTATTAAGCAGAATCTGTCATTGTTGTAACCTTTGAAAATGTATATGTCAGTCTCAAAAATCCTCTTTAAGTTTGTTTGGTAAAAATAAAATATAAAATTTAGTATAACTAGCGTCGTTATAAAAAAACACAGTGTATAAATAACTTGTGTCTTAAATTCATTATTATAAAGTACCGTCTGCATTTCGTACACAGTTCATTTTATACACAATAAGTTCAAAATACCCATATTTCCTCACACACGTAACGAATACTTTTTCCAAGTATATTTCTAGTATATTCACGTTCCGTATTCGTCACGATCTTATTATATCGTGTTCGATCTAATAAAGTTTTTCCAGGGGTTATTTACAAAGGTTTCTTCGATCCACTGTAATGAATTCGCTCGCTCATGAAGCTTGCGAAGGTTGCACACTACTGAAATTAATAACCTGTCAATACCATGCTAGGAAATGGTGAAATTTAAACATGCTGCTAATCATAGCATACATCAGTTAATTTAGATGCAATAAAGTTAGACGTGTATCTAATGTTTGTTTAATATAAATATATGTTACTTACTAAGTTCTCTTTCAATATTTTTCTGTTAATATTGCATTAGAAAATAAAGTGAATACATAACAAAAATATAAGGAGCGGTACGCTAGAATATTAAGAAATCGATGGCGGTAGGCGTAAATAATAAGACCAATTGACAGAAACTTACATCTCGTCTGCCCGTGATCACGGTTAATGAAAAGTAGCCGAAACGTCGGGTGTATGTAGTTTTTTACAAAAATAAAGTAGTATATCGCGTAGTACATCGAAAAAACATTAGTTTCACTTAAATGAATAACAAAAATATCCCAACAAATTCTTTCAGTTATAAAACTGTAAATACAAGTGAGAGTAAAACACGACTACAAAAAACATGCACGTTAAACAATTAAGTATTTATTTTTTAATATAAAAATATAATGTAATTCACAAGGGACCGTTTATTTGTAATAATTAATAACAACGAATAAGCGTTGTAACAATTTGTTTGAAGACTTGTTAAAAGATGTTTAACTAGTTATAAATTCGGTTAAAGTTACAAAAGCGAGACTTTGACACAATATTTGATACAGAGAGTATTAGTGTCAAAGTCAAAGACAAACTTCTTCACTTTTTGGTTAAACGATCTCATAAATAATTAAGAAATGGTGTCGTTATATCATAAATAAAGTTGTTATACATAAAATTAATAGATAGTATCTGAAATATATATTGAATAATGGTTGTTCAGCGGTTGTAGGTCAAGGGCTTTTCTAATAACCACAATTTAAAGCCTCGCAGTGACTTGGATCGGACGCTAGCGGCCGTAAAACGATTATCTTGCTCGGATTATATGAAAGATATTAAATATATATATAAATGGTTTACAAAATACCTTATAATAATATTTTACATACACTGTTGATATGTATACTCGTTATTTTAAAAGAATTTCAAAACGAAAGTGCGTTTTAGAATCAGAAATTTCAGTTTCATTTCCACATTTGTAATATCTGTATTTCACTTGAGGTTATTCTTAAATTCTTAAAGTCTTTCTTAAGTATAAATAAAATCAATAGTAAGTGTTACCAGGCTTCTGTGTAAGATTTAGGGCGAATACCATTTTTCAGTCCAACCTTGTACCTTCAGGGCTAGTATTTAAGCAGTTTATCTAATTAAAGTGCGATTTATTTCAAGCATTTCACACGAATACTTGTGGGTTTTCCCAAATAATCAAAGTTGGTAAATAGTTTGTTCGATTTTTTCAAGGCTTCAAGGAATAGGCGTAGTTCATCCGATTACAGCAATTATAGCTAAGACGCTTAAAAAGGCACACTTAAGCCTATTCATAATTAACTCAGCTTAATAAGGATTTGCTTCAAAAGTTTATTCTATATCAATATACTTTTACGGTTAAGTTTTCTTTTATTACCTAACGTATACGTATAGCAACTTGTTACGAAACGGAAGTGACAAAGGAAGTACGTTACCGGATATCCTGTTTCTGATAACATGTTTTTTTAGTGTTATGAAATGGGTAAAGATTGAATTTATGTCAGTATGACTAAACGGTAGTAATATGTCCATACCATATAAGTTCTGTGAATAAGGGCTTCAATGATCTCTTCTTCTTCTTCCTGGCAACTTTCCAGCTTTAACCAGGGTCTGCCTAAATGATATTTAAGTATATCCAAGGTGTTGTTTCTTCGTAATTTGTAAACGTCTTAGCATGTCCTAAGTAATATAAAACCGTAGTACTAAATGACTAGCGGTGACCTAGTAGAAACATTAGCATTTTGTGTCAAGTTCAGATCTGATAAATTTTTATCGGATTTTCCGTCCAATATAAATAAGTTTACGTCGAAAGTAAAGAACGTAATATATAGCATTACGTACACAATTACCATTTCGTAGTATAATCTTGTATTTGATTAAATATGTTGATTTACTATTGTGATTTGATTTGTGTTTTGTTCAGTCACTTCGGTAACCTAAACAATTTAAGTAGATTTTTTTAATCAGACTAATGTAACTAAATTACGTACTCCTTCTTATATATATAATACAAGTAAAACTACACCTGATGAAAACTTTTAATTTTAACATAACGAATTTTCTAGTGTGAAGTACTGTTAGGTTTTTCTTACTATTGAGATTTGTGTGACACTATTTTACTTTTATTCTTGAAATGAATCTGAATTTGAACATTGGCCTTAGTTGGTTTAGAATCTGACTGACACTAAAATAAGTGTCATGATAAGTTGGTCATAAATTGGATTTTTATAGTGGTCAACGGACGCAATTGTGTCTTCCACAGTCGAATTGAGGCGTCTCCATATAATGTGCTCCAAGGAAGTTACAATTTAAGACACAAGTTTGATTCTTCTATCTTCTAGATAATTCTGCGAGACATCTCGTCACCAAGGTCTTTAAACAACACATATACTGTTCATTTAGCTGAAAAATTATATCCTTAAACCTCAGCCAAGATGGACAGCGATTTACTAAATTGCATAATTCTTCTAGTATCAACCTATAGGATGGTAACTTAGAAAATATTTCTTTATGTCAAACGCTAGAGAAATACTTTCGTAATTTCAGACATAATATGGGTAATATTAAGTTCCATATATACGTAGGACGGATATACACAAATAGACAACAAGAATTCACTGTAGCTGAAAGGGAATATAGCAGAATAAAATAAAATACAAATGGTTCTATCGCTTTTGAGACAAAAGTCATTTACAAAAAGAAGGAACATTCCAACCGGTCCCAGTCGAGTTAGGCTATTACAGATAAAGTCAGATGTTCACAGGTACTGCTACCCGAAATTCGATAAAGTTTTATATAATACATTGAGTACCAGTTGATATTTTTAAAAAACTGTCTACTGTCATTGGTTGTCCTCGTCACATTTTTTAAAACAAAGGCTGAAAGTTCAATAGATTTAAAATGTATACAAAAAATAAAATAGATTTTGTATACAATGTTTATAAAATAAAAATATTAACATGAATGTAGAAAAAATAGGTATGATAAAACGTTTTAATATATAAGACTTTTCCGAGTATTTATTCAAATAAATTAATATTTTCCTCTGCAAAGTAACCGAAACGTCCGGACATTGTAGTTGAGATAATGAAAAATGCGTAATAAATCCGATTATATCAGTTTTATTTATAAGAAAAAGTACATATTTAAGCTGCAATATACCTTCTGAATAGTATTAATTAAAATTAATTTGACTAATGTGAAGACTAGTTGGGTTTTGGAAACGGAAAATTTATCAAAAAGTTTCTTTAATACTCAATTAATATTATATGTGCATGATGTATTTATGTGTTTGTTAAAAATGAAAACAAGAACAGAAAAAAAGCAATTATTGACATATTAAAATTCATAATGTCCTGCTTTTTTTCGTTGTCTTTGCTATACAAATATCTAGCAACTTGCGTGGAGAAACTTTTAAAATACAAAGAGCTTAAGTTTAAGGAATGGATAAGTTATGCAACTTTCATGTGGTATTATAGTTTTAGTAAGAATGGATAACATTTGGATTTTAAAGTAAATGTAGTGTGAATGAATATCTGCACAAGGGAATTTAGTATTATAAAATTTTTAAGGGAAATTATGAATAGTTTTATATGCGACTACGTTCGTGGAGACTTTGGAATTGAGTTTAGAGGAAACATATGAAGTATGTTTAAACAATTGACATGTAAACCAACCGGAGCAGACGTCAAAAGTATGTATTACGTAATTTTGTAAATAAAATAGCTGCTTTGTAATTATTTTCGATACATTATAGATCTTACGTTATTCTGATGTCTTAGCTATATTATCGTAAAGTTTCATTGAAATCTGTTATATAGATTTGCGTGTTAGATTGACAAATAACCACACATCCCTAGGTCAAAAAGATGAAAAAACTAACTACTGTTTGTATTGGTCTTCGACCTAACTATGATTTCAAGCTATAATAAACTAGACTTTAAGTTTTCATAATAGTTGAGTTAGCTTGCAGTCCAATACTCTGGTTTCACGGAACACAGTTGTCAGTTGAAGCTATATTTAAGTTCTAGCTACTTTGTAGCTTTGAAAAGAAATTTATGAACTGTCTCGGTTGAGTGGCCCGTATCGGAACGACGGGGATATTATATTTTGTATGAAAATTTTCACAATCATATGACAAAGATAAAGTTAAATAATTTCTTTAGAATATAATTTGAAACTTCAAGCACTAAACATTATTGTAAAATAAATATATCCTTATGTTTTCTAACGGTCTGGGTGTAAATATGTATAAGGATGTCATCCTTACTAATCCTTACTATACCTACTAGTCCCTACTAATATTAAAATGCGAAAGTAACTTTGTCGGTCTGTCTGTTACGCTTTCACGCCTAAACCACTGAACTGATTTTAATGAAATTTGGAACAGAGATAGAGTTGACCCTTGGGAAAGGATATAGGATAGTTTTTATCCCAGACTTTTGAAAAGTTCTTTTGGAAACGCGATATATTCGAACTCCACGCGGGCGAAGCCGCGGGTGGAAAGCTAGTCATTAATAAATACTTAAAAAAATACTTAACAATCACATCGGGCTTCTGTGAAAAGGTTGAATGACTTTTAACATAATATAAAAGAAATTTTAAATTATTAATTAAAACCATTACATACTCGTAACTGTCGGGTATCGGGAAATTAATTAAATTGGTTTGTTTGTTGCGTTGGCAATATGATGTTTTTAATTTTAATTTAATTTATTGCATGTGATGATAAAAGATTATGTAACAGAAGATTCATTGATAAGAAACATTTGACCATCATGTATAGACAGTCGTTTTTTAATTTAAAAGGAGTTTTTTCCCTAAGTTGAATAAAATTGCATCTATTGACATGTATAATTTATATTTTCTTGCATTTATCTATATTAGCAGTGTCAGAAGATTTAACAAATAACAACATAGATTTTAACACCTACAGTAAGATATAAAATATTCAGAAAATATGAAATATCTATTCAGAAGCGACGCTTACTATTTAAATTGGATTGAGTATTCTATAGAATGGTTATCGTATGAAGTCGTTTAGGATTCATTCATAGAAAAGCGTTTTATATCAGCGAACTCTATTAGGCGTCTTGCCACACGACTTCCTTTTGGCAACCTTGGTCTAGATACAAGTTTCAAAGCCTTCTTCGATAGTTTATGTTATATAAGTCTGTTTTCAAGAATATATTTCAAAATCGAGTAGGTTTTATATTTGTTGATGTATCTGTCGGCCATAGTGGAAGTAGATCAAGGTGAGTAGTTGTCATCGCCTTAATAGGCAGTAAATGGGAGCTCACTGCTCAGAACTTCCTGTATTCCCATTCTTTAATTCAAAGACAGATAATATATAATTGCTATAGAATTTTTTCGTTGGACTTGAAGCTCTTATTTTGGTAAGATTAATAAATTATTCCTTTATGGACTTATGCTTCCCGTACCAGTTAGTAAAAAAAAATGTATACATGTGACTACTATTTCTTTATTATTCAAAACGTTTAAGAAGCATTAATGTCTATGAAGAATTTTCCATTTCAGACAAGAAATTGGGTATAAGAAATCACTTTGTTGTTTTCTTAAAGCCAAAAGAAAGTTACTTTTGCTTTCGTTTCATTATTTTCAGTGTACCGATGGTTGACTTAATTTTCTTTATCTAAACAAAGTTTTAAATAAGCAATAAATCATTTAAAGGTTAAATAATAAACGCGATGTAATTTTTATGGCAGCTATTTTATATAATAATAATAAAAAGATATGTAATTGTTTCAAATTTTAATTTAAGAAAGAGCGTCTACTTCGTGTTAAAACAGCTAGTCATGAACAATGGCTTCTTTCACAATTCTCGTGACAGAAGCTGTCAAGTCATATTACTTTTACGTTCAGAAATTTATATGTCACTCGTGATAAATTTCTTAGTAGCATTTTTTATTTATAGTCTTGTAACCTTTTTTTAGGAATAATTGTAATGATATGTACAACAAAAATTATACAACAACAACAAAAAAAATGAACAGTTTTTTTGGGGCATTATTTTTTTGTAAGGCGTATTTTTTGTTTTTTATATTGGTGACTATGTTTCAATATCAAATTGGGAGCACAAATATGATAATAGTTTTGTCAGCGTATCTCTGTAAATAAAGCATTGATAAGTTGTTTCCCGGTCAGCGTCATTTAATAAGTAAAACTGACGAATATCTTCAATCAATTCTTAAATTCTTATTTTCTTAATAATTATTTACTTTCTTTATATTTCGTTATATTTTACATTGTATTCTGTCAGTGGCATATTTTATTACATTCTTCTTTATTCAGCCTATTTCAAAGTGCAAGAGGAAAACGCATTAAACGATTTTAGCTTCGAATTAATACTTAAGACTTTTCATTACCAATTATTAAATAATTGTCTGTGTAAAGTTGGGTAATCCTACAAAAAAAACCGTCATTGATAAGGCTCACAGAAATGTACTTATAGTGTTAATTATTTTTTGTAACTCATTCTTTTAAAGGGATAATATAATAATATAATAATAAAATATAACTGTTTGTAAAAATTTAAGCATGTTAAATGTCACAAATTTGAACATTTTGAGCTTATCAATCATGAAGTGATTCAATAAATAAATATTTCAATCCTACAAAGAGTATTTTATTTAGGCAGTTCGAATATTTTTTCGACGTATTCATCATCAAAAGTCTATCACTAGTGACGAATGATTCAAAAAATATTGTTAGTGAATTTTCTGGAGCGTTATCTCCCACTAAATCCGGTAGTTGAGTAACAATGTTTGAAATTCGTTGACCCTTTGACAGGCGCCGCTATCTAATTAGGGAAAACCTTGTCCCGTTTAACTAGAAAATAATTAAAATATGAAATACGAATCTATCTTTAGCAATTATATCCGGATGACTATAACAAAGCTTAATTAGTATAGATAGCGGAGATAGTGCTGAAAATATGAAATAATTTTAATTGTCATGTCCTATGTTCCGGGAAAATTTGATTCTATTCAACATTTTACAAAGGGAACTATAATAATTTTAAATTATCTTCTTCTTCCTAGAAATTTCCCAGCTTTAGCCAGGGTCTGCCTTACAAGTTGTGAATAGTTTTGGCTAATTGTTTTTACGATCGGCCGCCTGCCTGACATCAACCCTCTTTGAGAATGCATTAATCAGTGATGTGTTAAATTCTCTTAGAAAGTACATATAACTGGGAAATATCACATTGGTACTTGCTTAAGCCAGGATCGACCCGCGCTCTCGTGCATGAGACGCGGGCCTTTTAACCACTAGGCCACCGCTGACTCAATAATTTTAAATGCTAAAATACACAAAATGTTTGAAGCACGATAATATTTTTCAAAACTTAACACACGAAAAGAAAAAAGTTTTAACATAAAAATTGTTCACTTAAAATAACTACCAAATACATATTAGCATTATTACGATTCGGAGTTTGCATATATGTACATATGACTTTGTAAGTGATAATTTTGTCCGTAAAATAAAATCTAAAATCTAGTTTGACACAATTTAAACGAATAAAATTCATGTAATGCAGTATTTTGTGTGAATAAATGATAATCAAAATTGGTAGGAGAGTTGTGCATTTTTAGTTTGCGTCATTGTGCAGCCTTTGATATTGTAAATAGTTAATTTTCCACGACACTGATATCTTTTGACGGCTGTCCTAGTTCTGATATTGATCATTGCAAGTGTGGACTGGCACAAGCCTTATAACCCGGCGTTACGTGTTGTAAGAAATCGGATACTGTAGGTGTTTTAAGTTGGTTCATATTAAATAATATCTTTTAAATGATATTAATAAAATAGGTATTATCCTACTACTATTATAAAGGCGAAATTTTGTAAGTATGGATGTATGGATGTTTGTTACTCTTTCACGTAAAAACTACTGAATGGATTTGAATGAAACTTTACCACAATATAGCTTATACATCAGAATAACACATAGGTTGATGGTTATTGGTTAAAACAGGAAAAACCTGATTATTTATGGCCTGTAAGACGGAATAGAGTTCACCCGGTCAGCTATACATATATTACTGACGAAATGAACGCGGACGAAGTCGCGGGAAAAAACTAGTATGTATATATTTTTCTTTAATAGCTCACATTCTTATTATTCAGTATTATGATTTCTATTTTATTTTGCACATGTTATAAAGATGTTGTCAGTATCAATAAGAGGTTTGTTTGAGATACGAGTATACTTCAATAAATAAAATACGAAGTCTTCTCTCATTTTGTTTATAAATATATTTCTCTAGAAGACGTTCAGGGAATTGACATTAAATTATAAAATAGAAAATCTTTATATGTATATTCTTATTCGTTTTGAAGGAATAAAATATGAATTATCATAAATTAGTTGAAGGTATACATCAATTATGAGAAATATGTGACCTCATTATAAAAAACACCTTCTATTAAAAAACTAATTAAGTTTCGAAATGAGATCTAAATAGAGTTTTACAAATAATATAATAAATAAATTCAAACTTAAATTTTAATAAACTATTAAAAAACTGAGATTTAATTCAATACAAAGAATAATTTTCCAAGCTAAGATTCACGACCAATTAACATCACATTGCTTTGCGAGTCAAAATCCAAAGCTAGATTGTTGGCGGCCTCAGCTATTCAGAGTGGAAATAATCTATTTTGAATGCAACGTTTTTCTCAAACACCCGGGCTATTGTTACGGAAAATAAGTTTTCACAGCAATTCCAAATGAAACTACCTCTCTATCACTTCGTTAAATATCACTCATGTTTTATTCATAATACGATTGAGACACAGATTTTTTTAATTTAATTAATATCCAATAACAAAAAGTCAGTGGTGGCCTAGTGATTAAAAGGCCCGCCTCTCATGAACGAGGGCGTGGATTCGATCCTGGCCCTTGCAAGTACCAATGTGATTTTTCCGAGTCATATGTACTTTCTAAGAATATTTAGACATCACTGATTAATGCATTCCCAAAGAGGGTTGACGCCAGGCAGGCGGCCGGTCGTAAAAACAATTAGCCAAAACTATTCACAACATGTAAGGCAGACCCTGGCTAAAGCTGGGAAATTGCCAGGTAGAAGAAAAAAGAACATTTAAAGATTTAAGAGAATAATTTGGTATAGATTTATTATGGTGAAATTAAATAGGTGATTAAGAACAATAGATGTTTGGAATTTATTGCGCAACCATATAACTGGCTTAAAAGGAATAGTGTCGGAGCATTAAAGCCAAGAGCGTTTATTCCAGTTACAAGTAGGACGCGGCATTGGTGCCACTGGCCATATCTTATTGCCCTCAAATACGTTTCCTCGTGTTATATAAACCTATTTACTATGTTTTATGGGAATGCGAAGCCTTTGTATGATACAATTTGATTAAATCAAATGAAACTATTGTCTTCTCGTAAATATTTATTATCTTGTGTTTACGTATGTCTGTTCCAAAATAATTTTGCTCATAAAAAATTAAAATAAAAAATCTTAAATAGTTTTTTTTTTTGGAAAAACGGCTTAAGTCATAATTGATCGACTATCTGCCATATAACTAGTTAACTTATATGTAAAAAGAGTAATTGACAGGAAAGGCAACACTTGGAAGAATATCTACATAAAAACATTTAAACCCTGTAAAACTGTGTGTAAATTCTTGAGACCCATAAAGAATATCCTTTACTGTAAGCGGGTCTATACACACTTGATTTTATCTGTAATTTCCCATATATTGTACAAACAAAAAGGAGCCTTTGTACAATGATTACAGAAAATATCTGTCATTAAAAATAATGTTTATCTCAAGTCATTGCAACCGTATTCACAAGACAGCTATGAGAATCAAAAGACATCCTAATTACATATATACTAACATAGGAAACGACAAGAACTTTTATATCATCTGCCAGTATTCATAATTACTGCAGAGTAATAAATTCATCGAGTGAAATATAAAATAATACATTAGACGAAGTAAATACTAAAAAGTAGAAAAATGGTTTTATTTAAAGTTATTTACGTCTCTTGATAATATGTATATAAGAAAATCTTTCCGACCTCATATATACATTTAAAATTCAGAACTAACGTAAATACATTTAATAAATTTCTTTCTTTCTTTCTTATTTTTAGTATACCTATTTTTAAAATGTTTAAGTAAAGCTATTGTATTATAGTAAGAAAATTTCCACCAAACAACTGTATGAATGACAGTCTGGGATTTTTTTTATCAGAAATAGATTAAAAGGACCTTTAACCTCAGTAAATAGACTAGAGATTTATTTTTAGATATTTTTTAAGTCACACTAACCTTGAGATAACCTTATAAAAGTAAAGAATTAGATTGTTCCAATATGGATTCAATAGTCAAATTTCATTAGATATTATTGGTTGTTTGTAAGAGACACAGATGCTCGAGAGATATATTAAATAACATGTACCTACTTAAGAATTTATAAGCCATGAATTAAAGTAAAAATATTGTGTCTAAATAAAATTTACAAAATTTATTTAGAAGTTCTTGTTTTAACTTTATTACTGCCGGTTAAAATTCTACTGAACGTTTCAAAGCTTTAATGTTTTCAAACTTTCGTTTTATAACAAAAATTCAGCTCAATATATTCAAGCGTCGTTACAATTTGCGAGTTTGACTTTTTGAAATCACTGCGCAGTCAAACTACTTTCTACTCATTGCGTTGTTGCGGTGTTAAATAGAGTTATTTATGGGTATTAAAACATTTGCTATCAGGAATAGGTTGTGAGGATGACCTTGTATACGTCTTGTTGGTGACTTATTAATTAATTATGTAATTAAAATACAATATCTTTTAGGCCTACCACAGTACACAAGTACGAAGACGAATTCGAATCAAATGAGCCATTTCAGCTACTATTCCTGAACAGAAAACTTATCACTTTGTGTTCAATAATGTTGATAAATAATCTTTTGATTGCCTCCTTTATATGTAAAATATTTTATATGTAAAAATAGATTTATGACATAAGTATATTCGTAAATAGACGTCAGAAGGCGTATATAATCTGACTATAAATCAAATTAAGCAGAAATCAGATTCATTTCTGTTTAACATATGTTAATTGGATATTATCCGTGGCATATATAAATATTAAATTTACGTCTCATATGTTTGTTAATTAAGTGAAATCTATTTTATGTACATATGTATATTGTATATAAGGATTTTTGTACTAAAAGAGATATAAAATGTTACAGCACGTATTGTGCATGTCACGAAACAGTACGCAATATCTTCATGCGCTCTGACTAATCCACCGAAATCCAATAAACCTAAGCTGGTGGAAAATTACAAGCACGTAAAATACAGCTCGTATTCAAGAAAAGCTGGACATTTATCACTTCTATATAATAATATATAAGGAAGCTAATAATAGGTACTGTTTAGATATTGTTGGTTCATTTAAAACTGCTGAAGAAATAATTAATTTTGAATGTGTTACGTAAGCTCAATATATTAAAAAATAATTGAACATAACCGGGGCAACATCGTTGTATGTATAACATATCATATAACGAGTGACGCCGCTGACTCCGCGGAACGAAGACCAAGCCGTGTGAACCAGAAGATTCCTGATACACACAAGCTATGGAATGGTATTGCTATCCTAACATCGGGACAATCATGTAGTATTAGGTGTAGGTTAAAAGTTTTAATATGTAATTCTCAATAAGTTTCATAGTTTTCCTGGAACTTCCTGTTGCCACGCTATATAATTAATATTACATCAGAGTTGTATACGTTTCTCTGTCACTATCAGGCCGCTAGCGCTGTTAATATTGATACGTATCAATATATGCTGGTTCTGCGTCAAGCCTGTACGTCACTGACCTGATATATTGATCTTAGCTTCATCGTAGTAGTCGAGCTGTTCGTCTTCATCGTGGTCCGGCGCGTCTCGGCGGCGCGTGGCGTTGGGAGCTGCGCTTACCACCAGCGCGCACACCACCAGCGCGACCACCTCCATTCCGACATCACCGCGCCACGGCCGACAGCGGGCTGGCAACAGAACCACAGAATGACAACAGAACAACAGAATGACAACAGAACAACAGAATGACAACAGAACAACAGAACAACAGAATGACAACAGAACAACAGAATGACAACAGAACAACAACAGAACAACAGAATAAAAATGTGCCGTATACCCACATAGGTATTTAAGTAAACAGTTAGTAAGTTACATATTCTTTGTCTTAAATGTGTCACATCTGTGTCACATATTCTTTGATATAAATCATGTATAAAAGTCGAATCTTTGCACATGTAATTCAGTGTCGTATTGTACTCTCGCGGAAATAAATCGTGAACTAGTTAGTGTCTTCTTTATCCTCAACATTCTAAGCCCAGCAGTAAAATATTAACCTTAAAAATATAGGAAAATTATTTTCCTCATAACATAACCACCTCTAATAGAGTCTAGAGTCAAGCATGACTTACGTAGTGTCATATAATTTATATACTAATTCATATTTTTCTTATTTCAGCCGTCTTACTATCATTATTATCGAGATTACTATGACTCTTTATTGTAATTTTATGTTTCTCTATTGTTGACATAATAAAGAAAGTCATAAATAATATGTAATAATAAAAGATCTTTTTCATTATTCTTGATCATTTTCATAATTCAAGAATTCAAGTGTTATTTTAACATTTATAAATAAAATGATAGAACAAGGCCTATAACTAATCTTATATTAGAATAAAAAGAATCTATTCACATGAGGGAACATCACGTTCATTGGAGGCTGAACAAATACGACCAAATAAAAAGATCTGCCCAATTCATATTCAAGACGAATGCTGCGGTTTCAAAAACACTTTATTTTCATTTGCTTCTTAAATGATAATTTACGTTTCTTCATGTATTAGGCGCACATTTCGTCGAGAGCTTTACTTTGAAACATACGGAATGGTCTGATTTCTGAACAATTTTTAGACGAGTCTTTGCTTTTTTTGTTCTAAATATTAAAAGAATGGCTAACAGATTGCCGGAACTTTATATTGGTTAGCTGTTGCAATATCTGTCTTCATAAAATATGGAATCAAATAAGAGGAAGCGCGTCAAAATGAGATCAAGTGATTGATGGAATTTGTAACATTTTATATATAAATAATTAGCCCCTGACTATCACACTACCTCATAAAAATGAAACCTATGACTTATATTGCATAGATAATAAGGTTTAAAATACTTATACATTTAGTAGGAGAAAAGAAATATTCCAAATACAAAGATTATACATACACAGTCGCGAAATTACAGTGCACATAATGAGATGCGTTTGTTGCTGACGAGGTATTACTGGAAACTATCACTATTTTATAAACCAAAGTAAGGTTTTTCTACTGTAATTTAATATATATGTAAATGAAGCTCATTTATTCTTCATTTAATTTAATAATTACACTTACTATAATTTATTATCTATGGTAGCACCAGTTTTTACTCTGCATTCATTATACATATATTTTAATCTGTAGAAAAAGGCTCTCTGGTTTTGTACGTTTAAGTTTAACAAGATATTTGAAAAGGAATAACGATTGTTTAAAATAGAAATTGAAGCAATAGCTCTTAATGTTGTTTCTCTTTACAGAGCAACAATTACAGTTTTTTGTTTCAATTAACAACATATAAATGAGCTTCATTTACATATATATATATATGATAATTATTAAATATTATTATATACTTGGCCATTACTGATATATGAGAAGAAATATCATAAATAATTACGACATTGTTAACGCCGTGTAAATTTTGAAAGCGCATTAAAAATGTTTATCCGATGGTAAATTAACTTCAGTTGGTCCGAACTCGTGTCGGCCGCGTGTTCAAAAGAAACATTTACACGGTATTCACACAATGTTTTTGACACAAACAACTATTAACCGTGAGTTAATATGAGAATTTATTTTTAGCAAATATGAATAATTTATATGTATTTCTTTTAATATGTGGGTTATAAAATATTATTGTAGATATATTGACGTAATTAATTAATGCAATCTCATACATATAATCCATCATTTTCATTTTGTATGATATTATAATACCTTATTATTTAGATTACAAAAAGAAATAAACAAAGATTATATACATACGTATTGATTGATCAAGTATAAAAATTGATAAAAAATACATAATTTGAAGTATTTAATGATTCATTTATTAAATAAGTACTAAATAAAGAACAATGTGTACTAGTTTTTTGCTAACATTTTGGAAGTCTGAAAAAATCTAGTGTAATAAATAGACAAAAATTCACATAATGAGGTGTAAGACTTTTGAGAGTATTTATTCAAATGAAACTGATATTTTCAGGTTACTCCTCGTATTTTATTATTTTAAAGTACATACTCCCGACGTTACGGTTACTATTCAGCAACCGTGATCACGGACAGACGATTAAATTAATAATACGTGTAGTATAATCCAAAAAAATATTAGTTTAATTTATATAAAATATTAGTTTAATTTATATAAAAATTGTTAGAAATAATAGTTGTGATAATAATGAAGTCTTCAATTAATAATGTCACCACTTTCTTTTGATTCAATATAAATGGTGTGTTCGTAATTAGTCAGGGTTGTCAAGCGTCGATTAATGTGTTCATTTTAATTGGTATCAAGGACCCTTGAAACGTACGACTCGTGTTAGCGACACACACAAATATGTATATATATATATATATGGTGTCTGCATTCGTTTTAAATATAAACGTCAATATAATTATAGGTAAAAAAATATTTAATAAAATAAAATAAATAAAGTATAATTTTATGTTAATTTCTTATTCGTGACAAACAACAAATTATGTGTTTGTTATATTCTAGTAGTTTATAGTAATAACCGAGGGGGATAATAAATCATAAAATTTAAATTTATTAAAAATTATATTTTCACATATATGTAATATGTATTAATTTTAAAGTATAGTTTATCTATTAAATTTAATATCTGTGTATATCGCTTGTAGAAATTCATTTGCAAAAGTGTATTAAATATTATTAATATATCCAATCAATTCCAGTCATAGTATAGTTTATGTATCTAGTATCTACAGTTATGAATATTATAACTATTGATCTGACTTTTTCATTTGTTTCTTGAGAAACCACCATGGTATTAAATGGAAACACAAAGTGAGAAATGTAGAAATACGGAAAAACCAACGTAATAGATACATTAACTTTCTGACTTCAAAGAAAATGGAAGTGGGCAGGTCACGTAACCAGGCTCGAAGACGACAGGTGGATAAGAATCATTAAGGTCTGGGCCATGAGACATTAGACACTAGAAACTAGAGATGAACAGACGACATAATGTAAGTGGCAGGTCAAAAATGACTAAACCAATGACAAAGACCCCTGGCATTGATTTTGGAGGCTATTACTCGTAGAGGGTCGATTCAAACAAACAATTACGTGTTCCTTTTAATTTGTTAACCCTTTTCATATTATAATATTTACTTTAACGCATATGTAATTCTTATAGAAAAAATAAATCTTTATTATTATATAGTTGTGAATCTTATAGTAATTTTCTGAGCGGGTGTCGAATTCGCATTTGTCCGGTTTTTTATTACAAGATAATCTTCAACCGACCCTATGAAAGGACCAGACATGTCTTTAACTAATTTACTGTTACTTGATATTCCGACACTGCTATTTAAGTGTAATACACAGTATTCTTTATGTATTCTGTATTGTAACGACATTCATTATTTATATAAAATAATCTTATATGATGGATATACTATCTATTTTTGTAGTCTGGAACGAACTTATTCGGTTTTTCTTTGTTAATTTATATTTTTACCATCATTCAATAATCGTCATCAGTCTATCAGAGCCCACTGCTGAGCAAAGGTTTCTTCTCACATGAAGAAGATTTGAGCATTAATCACCACGCTTGCTCAAGACGGGTTGGTGATTTCAAACTTATAATTCTGATATTATAAGTCCAGGTTTCCTCACGATGTTTTCCTTTACAATCTAACAGTGATGTCAATTTACTCTTAGAAAGTACATATGATTCGGAAAAATCATATTAGTACTTACCAAGTTTCGAACCTGCACCCTCATGTACGAGAGGCGGGCCTTTAACCACAAGCCACCACGACCATCCCATTCAATAAAGCTAATGTCATTTACAGTATGAAAGAATTCAACAAAAATATATTACATACAAAAGTTCAAAGTAATTTCGTATAGTTTATTATCATTATTGTTTTTTGTAAATGTCAATAGATTTTTTATGGCACAATCTAATTTGAATTACACAATGTTATTGTAATTTGTCTAAAGTAAGAAAATAAACCATTGTAACAGCGACATTTTTCATTTCTAGGTAGTAGATGTATTTTAAAGTTTAAATATACCTGTATCCGCGGGTCTAACTCGTTTGTATATCTGATTATATTTGATATTAACCTGACTATTGGATTACAAGAACCGCGTTCACGGTTAACGAGATTAAAGTTAAATATAGTGACGAAAGTAAAAAGATAAACTAATATGTGATTTTATTGAATATATGTAGTTTAATTTAAGATATATATAACTCGAAATCATAGTTTCCTATATATCTTATATATAAAATTCTCCTGTCGCGGTGTTAGACAGATAACTCCATCGAAACGGCTCGACCAATTTTTATGAAATTTTGTGAGCATATTGAGTAGGTCCGAAAATCGGCAAAATATATTTTTCATACCCCTAAGTCACAAGGGTCATTCACTCTTAATTATTATTTTTTATTTTAGGACGAAATGCTTTTTTTTAATATTTTACAAGGTAGCATTAAAAAATGCATAAAACACAAAATTTTTACTTTTTTATTAGCAACCCCTATTTTTTTATATGAAAAAACAACGTTTCCCGGGTCAGCTATTATATATATAAATTACTTTTTTATGAGTAAGACTAAGGATATATTCTCAGTAGTAATAACAGTTATAGAAATGTGCAAAAGAAGCATTGTATTGCTCATTAATTTCATATAAATATCGGCTGAAAAACATTTAATAATGAACGTCCACTAGTTATGACACTTGTTTTTTGATTACAAGACTCAATTGCTTAATAATTTATGGACCAGGACATATTTAAATCTTCTTTTTATTGCATACATAACATAAATTTATGAATAATTGCCTCATCTTATAATTATTCAGTTATTTTACGATTTCAACCCTCTCTTTATATCATGAAATATTAAGTAGAAGTATAGTAATAACAAAGATATGTAAGTTCAATATATTATATAATAAAGTAACCTTGAAGAAAAATCCAAGTGTTTCTAAAAAAAACCTATCTGATTTCCATTATAAAGTTCTTTGTAGAATCGATTATGAGATGGCCTCTATAGATGAGTCGGTTGTGACCTAACTGTATTTACAAATAAGAAATGAAGACTTCAAGACTATGATTACTTATATCTATCACAATATTAGCTTAATATAAATATAATGAGATCTAAGTTTTTCGCGAGTACTCATTTAAATGAAACTAATATTTTTGTGATCACGGGTAAACCGTGATGGGTGCTGTAAAGTAGCCGAAACGTCGGGAGTATGTAGTTTATAGTCAAAAATAAAAACGCGTAGTAAATACGAAAATATTAGTTTCATTTAACTATAAATATATTAACTATAGTATTCTGTTATTAAAATCACAGAATTGAATTTAAGAAACTTTTATATCTAGAAAATTAAGAAATCGATAGATGAATAACAAGACCAACTGACAGACTTTCACATCTCGTCTGCCCGTGATCACGGTTGATGAAAAGTAGCCGAAACGTCGGCAGTATGTAGTTTTTCACAAAAATGAACGTAGTATATCCGAAAATATTAGTTTTATTTAAACATTTATATCATCTTAAAGGCGTCACAGGAGCGAAGTTTCATTAATTTTATTATTTTGACAATTAAGTCGTTTTATATTCTTTAGTGGTAAAATTGAATTTCAGTATTAAAATTTCTTTAAATACTTATAAGTAACTTATAGAATAATCTTCTATATATATAAAAATGGATTGCTGTTCCTTAGTCTCGCTAAAACTCGAGAACAGCTGAACGGATTTATCTTATCTTAGTCTTGAAATGTTCGTTTAGGTTCAGGGAAGGTATAAAAGCTGAAAAAAATTGATCCACTACTGGAAAAACCATAAAAACAGCACTTTTCTATTTTCCATACAAACGTTTTTTTTGACATTAGATTTGACAACTAACTAATATGTCAATCATTCTGTCGCACTTCGGAACACGGAGATTTATGTCTTTAATAGGTAAACTCCAAAAATATAAATAAAAAAACGTAATAGATATTTCTTGATTATAGGGCGATACGAAGTTCGCCAGGTCTTCTAGTATTTTAGATAAAATTGATAGAATTTCATCTTCAATAATAATTAGTCATTTTGATTGCTTTTGCAGGTTTTATTGAGTGTTTAAAATTTTCAAAGACATGAATATAAATGGAGGAATGATACTTATATTATTACTATTTTTCGTGCCTTCTTGTTATTTATATCAGTGGAAAGAGTTTTTTTCTTTTGATACTAAGAATATTAAGTGGAAACGAAAAGACGATAAAACAATGGGGTAAGTGGTTTCATACAGTAGTCATAGAAGTTGAGGTTGACCTATTTTACTATATTACTACTTTGAAGACGTATTCTAGGAATGTAGGATAAAAAATATATTTGGACTTTCATAAAAATATGATTCGATGGAAACCTTTTAAGATTAGAAGAATTTAACGTGCCAAATAAGTAAGTGTTAAGAATAAAAATGATTTTTTTGTCTTCTTTTTTACGGTGTTTTAAGTAAAAATAAGATTGTTTTACATATAGCTGACAAGTATCTTCTTTAAAGTGGCGTGATCTGTCACAATAAGGAACTTTCTTCCATTTCAGACCAATAACAACTTACTCCTTGTCTCATTTTTATTTATGAAATAAAAATGGCTTTAGAGGATTTAACAATATTAATATTAATTAATAGAAAAAATTATATTAAACTCACATATCACGAAGTTTGCAATTTATTGAATTTATTTCTTTATATTCATAAGTTTAAGTATTCTTCTTAATAATTCTTTCTTTCTTCTAATTCTATTCAAGTTAATATATGTAGTTGTAACTTGTTTGTAGCTGTATATTCCAACGATTACATGAAACTTGCACTACACGTAAGTAATGAAAATGTCTTCTTATATGAATACACGAGATTTACAATCACTATGTTTGTTTGTCTATATTAGTATCTTCCACATTCTTTAAGTTCTAGAAGTAAATCCATAAGATAAACACCTCAAAGTTAAGACGTTGGAAAAACAGAAGTATTTCAGACTAAATAACAACTCATAGAGCCGCCACAAACAGGGTCACCTCTATAATTTAATTATGCCCGGCGCAATTAAATATGGACTCTATTTTTAATTTTTTAAGGTCGTGTATTGAAAGAACTTGAGTCACTGCAGTGGGTCGAGTATGACGCAATGCATCAGCCGGTAATGCCTGGTTTTTGAAAGCCGATTTTTGTATGTGTGAATGGCAAAAGAGCAACTTACACTACTCACGCCTCGCACTGAAAGCCTGAATTATACGGAGAGTGAGAGTTCGCTTAAGTTTTTTACCTTTTTAGAAAAAAATTACGGCAATTAACTAATTGTGTCTATTTATAGACCTTTTAATCAATATTTCAGAACTATTAAGCTTGTTTTTAACCCTAAATTGCGTTATGAATAGGTATACTTTGACTTAAAAATGATTTAATACAAATAATTTTATATATATACCTAGAATAGTAGAATAGAAAGAAATATACTGTTTGAAATGAAACTATTTTTCTTGGTATATATTGCGCGGGTTTATCTTCATATATAGTATTTTCCTGACGTTTTGATTACGGCAGCCGTGATCAGGGACAGACGAGATGAAATTGTAGAGACACTTTAAATGTAAAATAAAATAATATAACCACGTAGTGCATGTGACAAATATGGTTTATTTAAAATGGGTTTTGGTGTAAATTTCGTAATAATAAATATACTTCAATCAAAAATACAATTTATATAAATGAAACTAATATTCTTCAGATTATACGTAGTCTAAAAACTACATACAACCGAGTTTTCAGTTACTTTACAGCAACCGCGATAACGGGCAGACGAGATGTGAATGTCTGTTAATTATTCTTGTACACTAATACAAGTTATAGTTATGTGTAAATTGTTTATTGATCACTTTATAATATAGTTTTGTTTTAATGAACGAACAAAAACGATGACTAGAAATGCACGTACGGTAAACATTTTCGTTATAAACCTTCTGTAACGTGTAGGTAACAAAAGTTCACATAAAGTGTCAGTCTGTTCTAGACCACTAAGCGTATTTTACAACTTTGAAAATTTCGCTAAAAGCGTAAACTTGTAAAAAAGATTATATTTCGTAACGAGTTCTAAGCTTGTACAGGACTCGTATTTTAAAGTGCTTCTAAAAATATAAAGTTATATTTATATAAACAATATGGTTATGAGAAAATTAGGGCACGGTTTTGACTTGGCAAGTACCAATGAGATTTTCCGAGACATATGTATTTTCTAACTGACATCACTGATAAACGGTGAAATTAATCATCGTGAGGAAATATGTATTTATAATTTCAAATTATAAGTCTGAAATCGCCAAATCGTTCTTGAGGAAGCATAGTGATTAATGCTCAAATCTTCTCCATGTGAAAACAGGCCTTTGCTCAACAGTTGGCTCTGATAGGCTGATGATGATGATGATGAGAAAATTAGTGCTAAATATTGGGGCAGATGAATATATTTTTTATATTTATAAAATCCTATATAACCTTTATTTTACCATAAAACAGTTAGTGAGTAACGTTAAACAGTCATTGAAATGACAAGCGTATAATTAAAATACTTTAAGCGAGTGCCGGCGAAGCGCGCTCCACTCGTTTAATGCTACTCTTTGAGCATTAGGTCAAATTAAAAATACGTGTGCGACGAAAACTTTGATTTTAATTAATATTATTTATTTACCAACATTTAATAAACGTTTTTTATTTTTAAGTAGAAGTAACATAGAACTGAAGACCTTGATAAGTACAAAAAAAAATAATATATTTTTCACAATTTTTCTCCTAAATGCACTTAGCTTCTATTAAAATTATTAATAACTTCGGTTGACACGAATGTAAAAATATCAGGTCTGAAAGAGGTTTACCGTTTTGTAATAATTTTCCTTTCAGAATTCAAGTTTTCATTGCGTAAGTAGTCTATTTACGTTTGTGTCAGGTGCTTCCTAAGCTTGTAATCTAATCGCTGCTAACTCAATTCAGTTTATTTAATATAAAGAAATCTAAATATATAGTTATTACTTTAAAAAGTACTGGAATACAGTGTCAAGAATACAACTTTATTTAAAGATATGGTAGTTTTTCATCAGGTATTACAAATAAAAGGTCTTACTTAGATTTCCTAAATACAAGAAATCTTCCATTTTCTTAACTTACCTTGATTAATAATATCGTTTTGCAAGAAGAAAATTTTATATATAATAGGAACGTCTTTGTATCTAATATAAAAAAATGTTTTCACAAACGAAATGAAATGGTACCGAGGATTGAATGGATCGATTTTTACAAAATACCTGATTGTACTAAAATTTGACAATATGAAATACCACTCTCATGATTTATAAGAATTTTTGATGATTTTATATTCAAAGAAAGTTAATTTAAACAAATACGTTTTAATAATTCAAGATAATTTGATAGTAATAAATATTCTTCATTTTTTTAGCAATACGTTAATTGGTGGTAGTGGAAATATAAATTAAACCAATTATCGAGACGCATTTAGGCGTACAATTAGCCCCGTTAACCTCATAGTATTCGGTAGTATATACATACTATACAGTAATGACTAACACGGGGCGACAACATTCAAACAATGATATATACAGATATAAAACCTTAACCTTTTTTGATATTTATTTCAATATCATAAAAAAAAATCAATTTAAGCTTGTTTTTCTGATTGAGCTACTAATTTTCATTATAATGCAAACATATAAATAAAAAATGGCTTTAAAAGTATATTCAATAAATTAACATGTATATTATTTTATATACAAATTATTAATTAATGTTTTCTGCTCTCATTTTCTTTAAAAGTCAATTTAAACATGATGGTATGAAAAATACACAAATATATAATCAACTTTAGCCTTTTCAGTCATTTTTACGTTTCCGTGAAGTTTTCTATTGAAAAAACTAAGTGTGTTTTATAATTTATATATTAAAATAAAAATGACTACAACTTTAATATAAGATATTATCTTCACATATACAAATTATACTAGGTTTTTCATATATGTTTTCTTGTTACTATAATGTAATTAAAATTAA
Organism: Danaus chrysippus; assembly: GCA_916720795.1. Taxonomy (NCBI): domain Eukaryota; kingdom Metazoa; phylum Arthropoda; class Insecta; order Lepidoptera; family Nymphalidae; genus Danaus; species Danaus chrysippus. The sequence goes on from CAKASE010000044.1 coordinate 1,436,339, forward strand.
ATCCATATATTGCATGTTTGAGCTATATATTTGATGAATATTTTACTTAAAAATGATGCTAAAAATCTTTTATAATAGCACTAAATGAAGCATTATATTTCAGGTAGAGGAATCTGAGTTTCTTTATCGATAAAGGTCTAATATAAGGCGAGTCTCGGAGGACTCTGAAATATATTTTTAGGTTACATTTAAGCAGTTATTATTGATTATGCTTAATGAATGTAATATTTCTAATATAGAATATACATTTAACTTCTTAGGAAATATAAGAAAATGTACTTCTAATTGTTTCTTTCATAATTTCACGTGAAAACGCTTTGGGTATTAATAGATTCAGTAATGAAAGTCTTTTAGAAAGCAAATATATGTTTTAACACAAATATAAAGAAAAGTATATGAATATCATATTAAAATGACTCTTTTTTGTCTTAACATTGTGTTAATTTGTAAGTATTTTAATACAGTAATATTATTTTTCAGCTTACCTGTATAATTCAATATACCGCAAGCCTTCCGTGGTTCACCTCATCACTTATATCTCATTCACGATAAATCCGAATTATGTATTAATAAAATACACATACCACAACACAATTAGACCGCGTGGAAGAAAATTACATAACAACCAGCTAGGAATATTATTCTAGCTATAGTTTTATATATTGTTATCAATAATAATAACTTTTTTTTCATATATTTTGTGAATGTTCAAGTCGGTTTTGTTAATCTCGATGTTATATAGGTCTGGTCATGTCGAACGCGAGGCGGTGTCGTAGTGGTGGAGAGCGCAGGCGTGAACATTGCACCCCCCACAGGTACGGATTGTGATTTATTAGATTAATGTTTTATATAACAATGATAAAAGGCTTGGATTTTTTTTTACGTAATTTTGATGCTTTTTTATAGAAAAAGCATTGAAATAAGTAGACGAACATAAAGATATAAGAGCGGTATTAAAGATTGCCAAAGTGTATTTATATGTATTAGAAGATTAGGAAATAAAAGAATTAAGATTTGCAATGTTATAGATGTAAGGTGGTTTCCAAGCTGTTGAATGATTGATGCGTAAATACTTACAAAATATTTGCTTTTTAAGAATATTATCGTATCATAATGGGAAAATATGAATCGATATTTTTTTAATCCTATTAAAAGTATGATTTGTTACACGATTGGTTCAATATTAAAAAAATATATATTATTTTCAAAAAGTATATTGTAAATCCGTCCCTGCACAAAAACTACGAAGGCTGTTCTTGTTACGAGAATCGCCGACCATGTCCGAATTTGACCGAACGTCTAGCTGTCTGAAGTTGCGTTTGTTCAGCGTATTCTGACCTCTGGAGCATCCTCCCTCTTTATATAACAAAGTGGCTTCTCTAGACACCAGCGTCGTGTTGGATGCCATCTTACAATGGTGACAGTCAAGTAGAGCATGCGCTAGGAAGACATCAACGGAGAAAAGGTTACATGGTTGAAGAAGACGTTTGCTAAATAAATTATCGACAAGAATTAGTGACGTATATAATTAAATTGCTGTCTTCAACTTCCTCTACGATCCGATCTGCTCATGTTTTACAAGCTCGCTAAGTCCTTGTGATAGGTCCTTTTGAAAATATCTACTGATTCTTACTCTTACATATACATATTTACTAATTAAATTATCAAAGTAGCGCGATAGCTTAGCTGGAAAAGCAACTGGAACGCAATAGTCTGTAGGTATCAGGTTCGAATCCTGCTAGAAAAAATCAGGCTAAGAGTACGTTCGTCGTAAATTTGCACCATGTAGAACTGGGAGCGATATATATAACACCTCAAGCCAGAACCAGACGCGAGCATACGGCAAGTAGCGTACCGCGCGCCTCAAAAAGCTATTACACCACCATAGATGGGGCTCTAGGGCTGATGTCAAGCCAAGGGTTGCGGATGCAAGTGACATGATGTACCACAGCTAGACTTGAAGTAGGAAAAGGGTACGGGGGCTTTTTAGTCAGTAAGAGTCTGACACTCCTTCTTGCTCATCCAGGATAAAAGAAAGTATCGTTTGAAGATTTGCCCCAAAAAAGGCTTGTCACTGCAATTGTATTTCACGATTAATAGACCTTTAACATATGCTGAATGTTCCTACCGGTATCATATGATAAGGGACTATTTGTTAATCAATATTCTTTGTAATATTTAGAATTAAAAATTTTACATTCATATTTTATTTTCAGTTGCTTTAATACGTGTACCAATTTCGTTCCATCAGGAAAATATCAATAGAATCACTCTGAACTTTATAATCTTCCTTCCTGTATGTAGTTTCAGTTATAAATTATAATATTGTAATGTATTGTGTACTAATTTGAATTTAAAGAATAAAATTAATGAAATAATAAATTAATTATAATTCCATCAAATAAGACATGTGTACATATTACTTCACTATTGCTTATGATAAAGAAAAGATTTATTTAGAGTGATAATATTTTTCTATCACTTGGCAATTATAAAACAACTTGTCATATTTGTAACGTACGCGCAACATATTAAAAAATAAATGAACATCGCCGGGGCAACATCGTTGTATGGATAAAATATATAACGAGTGACGCCGCTGACTCTGCGGAACGAACGCCAAGCCGTGTGAACCAGAAGATTCCTGATACCACACAAGCTATAGAATGGTATTGCTATCCTAACATCGAGACAATCATGTAGTCTTAGATATAGGTTATAAGTATTAATATGTAATTCTTATTATAATATACATATAAGTAAGTTTCCTAGTTTTTTGGAACTGGAATTAAATTTATTAATAAAAATATTTCTTAAAAATGTTTATTTACTTTTATCATCTTATTTTCTATTCTTAACGTATTTTGAAGGAAATTATAACTTTATTATACTCTAGCACTGTACTTGTGACATTTCATGGTTACCGAATGCATTTCTCCCGTCTGCTGGAAGATCTGGAAATTTAAATAAATAGTATTTATTAATGTTAACAATACACTTAAATGCATTAACATGTCAAAATATCAGTACTCTATTAGATGTACTATGTACTACGTTCAGACCTAACTGTTTCTTACTTTTAACAGAACTCGCCTTGAAATTATATAGTAGTTAGAAATGAGCAAAGAATATTGCAAATACATTGTAAAAGAAATATGGAATATAATTTAAAACATTATTAATACTAAAATTGATGCATGGTCTAATTTCGGGTGGATTTTATGATGGCTCCTATCATCAATATTAAAAGATTTTAATTGATTAGTGTGTAAGATGAAAGTCAGGTATTTTTCGTTTAACACGTAAATATACTCACCATATTTCCCGGATTGCAAATAATCAAGTAATGCCTTCTTCCCGTAAATGAATATCGCTACTGATGTTGCCAACGCTGTAGCAGTGCATGCCGCTATTAACAACGCATTGTTATTGCTTGCAACTTCATCTTTATAGAATTTATCAGAAGTCTCATTTAAGATGTCATCTACTTTTATTTCGAAATCGAATTCTAAATCTGTGCTATTTAATTTGTCAAATCCATATAACAATCCTTCGCTGTAATCATATGTCATTATTTTTATTTAAACAATAATGTATATAAATGTTACTTTATTATGTAAACTAATAAACTTACATTTCTTCCATATCTATGTATATATAACGTATTTCATCCAAGTTCAAAGAGCTCCATTCATTAGTCACTAACGAGTTATTCGAGGCTAAAAGGGGATTGATCTGTAAAGATTGAGATTTAACTTTCAATTGAGTTTAAATTAATGTTTTAAAATGTATTTAAATTCCCTATTATTAAAGTTTCAAAGCACTTTTTTATGTCATTTAGTGAAAGAAGATAAAAAATATTTGTTACATTAAATAAAATAGAAAATTACACATATTTTCACACATATAAATATATATTTTAAAACCGTTTCTAATATAACTTACCATAACCAACCACACACAAAGTATAAACATTTTATAATGATTTTAATATTTTTATATATGTTCGTCAGCGTTGGAATACAGTTACTAATAATATTCATGCATTACAAACTTATTATTTTCCTGTTCATATATACATAAATAGTTTTATCTTTTTATAAAGACATTTATATATTTAAATGAAGTTTTATTCTCTCTTTATGTGAGAGCATATTTTTAACTAATGGATAACGCAATTGTATACTTAATTAAGGATAGTAGGAGGTATCTTGTATTTGTCATTACAATAATATAGTATTTATTTTAACCACGATTTACTTAAGACCTCCATTATATCATTAGTATTTTATATTTGCCATTACTCATATAATATACAAAGTATTGTTTAAATATAATCAATTAAAACCAATCATATGACGAAACAAAGTATACACAGTGTAGAGACATGTAATTAACTAATGACTTTGAAACTTGTACATTACTTTTTGTAGGAATTGTGAGGAAGATGACGTAGCTGACTTAAGTAACTTTTTAATAGTCATTTTATGTTTAATTAAAGAAAATTTGAACATAAACATATATATAAGTTTCTAATATTATGTTTTTAGAAGGGTTCAGAACCTAAATACTGTGCAGTTGCAAAAATTTCTTTATTTTCATAATAAAGGTAAACTTTCGATGTTTTTAAAAGCATTTTTGTTTTGTGTCAATGTACAATGTAAATTAGTTTAAGGTAAGATAATATTATTTATTTATTTTTCATTTTAAAGGATGAGAGGAGAATTTTTAGGGATGTTCACTTAAAAATACCATGAAAATAATGATAAAAAATAATATTAAGAACCCTTGTTTGAATACGAAATAAATAATAGGTAATTTAATTGTAGTAAAAAATAAGAACTAGGTTTAAATTTATGATAGTATCACTCACTTAGTCTTCCTATTGCAATATCTTTTAACCAAACTTTTATAATAAAGACGTAAAATATACGAAAGAGAGGGCTTTAACAATGATTAAGATGGAAGTATGATGTGAAGCAGGTCTATGTATGTATATTAAAAGCTTTTACAAAATCCAAAGGATGGGCAAGAATACTTTTGAATGTTGATATGACAGACATTGAACTATTTAGACTAGCAAATCGTGAACAGAAAAAAATTCAGGAAACGCTTTAAATGAACTGTTTTCAGTAATAGTTTTGAAGAAATTCTTCATTAATAATTTGATAACTCTTAAAAATACTTTAAATGTGTTAAAAATATGATATAACAATTAATGGGATAAAAAAATCTTTAATGTATATCCTGCTGGCAGTAATATTGGGCCTACTTTATTATTCTTAGAACATAATATCATGGTTATTGATAGATGGAAACCAGAATATAATGTTCAAAAATATAAAGCTGGATATATAAATAGAAGTTTAGAATAAATATTATGTGACTCGCAGAAAATCCCAAAAAGATTAGAGAAATCTAGTCCGGAATAGACTTATCAGTAGCACTGAGATCCACATAGTAGGAATATACTTATAATATATACAGCAGATGTGACCCTTATGGAATATGTAATTAGTACTATAGTTCTGTGTAGTATTTTTAAATGTTTTATCATTATGCGTACCGTCGCATCCGCAGCACTACACAATGGGTGTCATTGATCCCAAATTGACGAAGTAATTTTTTTCTATAAATTAACATAAATTATGTCTGTTTGTCACTAAAATAATTTATTGAAATTATTTCTTGTACTATCAAATTCTTATAACAATTAAATTAAGGTAGAAAAATATGGTCTCAATGGCCAAGTTTACGTGTTAGCGGTAGGTCTTACGTATTGGATAATTATTAATTTCTAACTACACATGCCTCATTTTCTCATTTTTTTTAAATTTTCATACGTCATCCGAATGGAATATTAAAATAGTATACAATCTTTACACATATACTTAATAGTAGCTTACAATCGTATAATATTTTTAGTACCTATTTGTTAGATCCAGCTTTATATGTTTATTATAGTAAGTCAATCAGTATATTCTTTTTAGTAAAATAAGCATTCTTTACAGTAATAAAAATAAAAATTAAAACTATACGAAAAATATAATTTCTTTACGAACAAACACAGGATACATCATTAGATATTATAGCTAAAAAAAGGTTTAATTTTTTTTATTTTTTACGATTGAAACTATGATATCTCTTTGGGTCATTGTAAATCTGTTTTTATTATATTATTTAAAACTAGATCTTATTTTATTCATCTAAGGACCATTTTCGCATCAACGATCCTTTAAGGGATACAGTGACATGTCGTGCATTGCTAAGTGAGAGTTCATATTGTTTTCGAACCGAACAGAAATGGTAGTGTAAAATCAAAAGGAAAAAAAAATATCCCTTTAAAAATATTTTTTTAATATAAATTGTGATATTTTTAAATAGTGGTGTTGTATAATTATATAAAAATGCGTTTCATTATTTTCATATTCATAGTGTTTTGTTCCGCGAGTGTCTTTGAAGCTTTGAAAGCTAATGATCCTGGCGTATGCGTTGTTTCACGAAGGTTATATTAGTAAAACTTTATTTTTTTTTGTTCTTTCTGATATTTATTAAAATATATTTAAATTAATCTCGATTTATTTATTTCCAATTAATTATCAAAAAAGAAAATTGTTTTAAATATGTAGATCAGAAATACGAACGAATTTTAATACCTAACGAAAAATAAATTATTGTGTTTTTGTTGAATAATAATATTTTGAGGAATAAATTCTTTAATATTTTATTTATGTGGGAAATTATCAGTTATTTAATAATGTTTTTCTCACAGTGTACGCAAAACTAGACTCAAGTATTACAAAGTGAGAGGCATGTGCAAAGGGAAGAGGTGCATTATTAAGAAGAGCAAAGTTGAGGTACATTTATAGTATTTACAATTGATCTACTAAAGATTATTATAAAGTAATATATGTTCAACTCATTTTTAGGTTGCTCCATTTTGTCACGATTCGTCGTTTGCTTTGGTATATTATTTACTATCTCATATATTTACAGAGCTATAAAGCAAATCAAAACGAAAGTGTATGCTGCACTGGTTGGGCCTACTCCGCCGTACTTGACGCCTGTTCTCCAACCTGCAGTATGGGTTGTATTGGAGGTCGATGTGTTTCTCCAGAGGTCTGCCATTGTGATCCTCCTGCCACATTGCATCCACTGCACAACAATATATGCATCACCTGCGACCCTCCATGCGAAAACTCGAAATGCGTTAACAACACCTGCATCTGTTTTGATGGTTATCAGAAAATAAATAACACTTGCCAACCGGTTTGTGACTCCTGTGTTCACGGATCGTGTGTGGCTCCGAACAGTTGTCAATGTCTTCCAGGCTATGGTGGTGAGAATTGCGAGCCTTTATGTGATATTTGTGTTAATGGTGTTTGCGTTGAACCAAACGTGTGCTCGTGTATGGAGGGATATCTAAGAAATGCTAGCGGCTGTTATAAACCTTGCCCGAAGGACTGCAAGACTTGTAATAGTCAAGGCGAGTGTCAGGACGGGGTTTGCGACGGGTGAGTTTTCTTACTGTACATTATATATTGTATATTATGTTAATGTCGATAATAATTTACGATATATTCTATAACATAAGCTTGTTTGAAAGTAACGTTCAATAACTAGCCAAATAGTAAATTGTTTATAGTAAAGAACAATATCTCTATTCGCATCATTTATAAATTATAAAGATACTTCGCGGCTCTAATATAATTATTCTAATAGACAGTATATATTTTCATAGAGTTCATAAAGTAAAGTAAACTACGATGGTGTGATTTTAATCATATAAAATAAAAAATAGAACAATTTAACTCTATAAATGACGATAATTTAAGAATGTACCCTGGAAAACAAAGCCTAAACAATACTGACATTCAATAATAGTAGAATAGAAATTTTAAATTATGATACAATTTTAATTTCTCTATCAAATAACACACGTAAAACTGTTAAGGTTACAAAATGGGTATGACAAGCAATTATAAAGTATTTCATGGCCGCTACTACTTTTGGTTCGTTAAAAATTTAAAGCTGAATGAGCATCACATATGAGCTTGTAAAAACCAATTCGAACTCCACGCTTTAAACATATAACGGCTTTTATATGTACCTCTTTTATTTAATTAGAGAATAAACCTTGATAATTTTTTGTTCAGCGCCATCTATTATGTTTATTCGGAACTAATATATTTTAATATCCAGATTGTTTTGTAAAAAGATTTAATGTTTGTGATACTTGTTTTACAAAATTATGATAACAAATAATAAATTTATTATCCTCATATGTTTCAACAGCGACAATGGGAGGGCTCATATCGTTACAGGATGTTTATACGAGCTCGTAATCGATGCAAAAGCAATAGGCATTGACGCAAACGATGCTTTGAATGATCGATGCGTTACTTGACCTAGGGCTGAGATGCACTGCTTTCACTATATTTAAACTTATTACCACAAATGCTTATCAATTTAATACATTATACATAATATATTCTATATCACTATAATGATGGCAATTATTGAAACAAATTGTATCTATTCTCTTTTTTATATGTAAGTACAGCTTATTTCAACTATGGGATAGCTTTTATCGGTTTCATGATTCCACTTGGACCAATTTAGCGTCCCATTTACAGACACAGATAAAAGTTCTACAATATTTTTTTGGTGATATTTTTGGACACAGATATTTTTTTAGTATATTAGATCTTTTTTAGTGTGGAAGTTGTAATTTAATTAATTATACTTCCTTGTTGATATTGTCAGTGTCACTGATGCAAGAAATCTTGTAGACTATTCTTTTAAATATCTTACAAATTTTCCTGGAAATATGGCCAGTTTTACTTTGTTCCTAGTCGGACTATAACAAATGACGTTTTCATAAACTATTTGGTCCTAGATTTTTTACTTATTAGCATTAATTAAAGTCCAGTTTTGTCAATCCTGTTGGATTTGAGAATTTTTTTGTAATTTATTATAATAAGTTATGTTTATTATTTATTATTATTGTTATTCTTTGCTAGTTATTGTCTTCTTATGACATTGAATGACGCCATGTAATCATGTGAAAAAAATAGTACTCCATACAAATTTAGTCCTAGGTATATATGTATATAAAATGCTATGTCTAGTTTCTTCCTACTTGTTCAAATATAAATAATTACAACAATACTATTAATTCTAAACACAATAAAGTCCTTTTTCTGGAAGAACAAATTATAAACAAGCTTGTCTTGTGCTTAGTTGTTATAAAAAATAATATTAATGTGTTGTAAGTGGTAACCCTGTATTCATAATGCACGCATTGACATGTAGGTGGCAACATCGACTGTGTGAATCAGAAGGAATAAGACGCTCTGCCTTGTTTGAAGGATGGCGCCGGGACATTATAAAACACACATTTATAGCCAATTAGGACGACAGTAGAATTGAGTATACTAAAATCATTGATGGAAAAATATTATGTGCTTATTTAGAATGCCGAATAAATAGGAAACCGAGACATTTTTAAGGTGTTTCATAAATTCTTGTGCGTACATTAATAAATATTTGTAGATATAAACATTTCTATTAGTTTTTAAAAGGAGATGCATAGATTTCTTCTAGATTATCCAAAACCTTAGATTTATGAATATATATTTTTTAATGAGGAGAATAAGACAGGGTTTTTAAGACTAAAACAGAAAATTAAATAGTTAATAATCGTCATTGGCAATTTTTTAGATTAGGAAATTATTAAAAAAAAAGTGTTACTAGTAACATTTGTAGAGCAAGAATCTTTAGAATAATCCTTAATATATTGTTAAATAATTGCACATTAACAATATTATAAAAAAAATAATAATAACAGCTGTTTGAATACTTTTATATAAATTATATACAGGATATACATATCAGTTATTTAAATTTTTAATTGACATAATACATATAATATGGTCAAAGAATGTCAAAGATTAAAAATATTTGACGATAAAAAATATAACATTTCATAATATTTTAACAAAATCATGAACATTTTAAACGTCAATTACAAGACAACTTGATTGTTCTGTTGAATTATTCATAGTGATGTTTGAATTCAAGGATTTGAATGATTTTGAGTTAATTGTAATTTTGTTTTGTTTTAATGTGGCATTATATGTTTTTTTTAAATACTGAATCTATTCTTGATAGGTGTAGGACTAAGGTTGATGAAATAATGTAGTACATCTTTTATATTACAATAACAAATAAATTAAATCACATATAGATGACGTTTATTCAAGTTATTATATAGCGGTCATTGAGTAAATCGAAAATACTTGTCTTTTAAAAGTTAGTTGACGTGTGGTGTCTATCTTAGACTAATGTGTCTTGATGATGTCCTCTTTGAGTTCTAACTAATGATTACTTATAGCCTATCTATTTTTATCTTAATAAAAAAATATGATTTTTCTATATATTTAATAAACCTTATATTGGATGATCGAGAGAAGCAGTGGGTAATAAATAGTGTTGTAACAATAAATACATATATACAGGGTGACTGGTGAATTACTATCAATATTTAAGGAGAATACTCGGTACATGATTCTCATTCGAATTATGTTAAAAAAATAGACCGTACTTAATTTTTGACCAAATTTCCGTATAAATAAATAAAGTGTGGATACGTTCCAAGTGTTCCAAGTGTGGACGCGTGCAGCGGCGTGCTGATACAACACCACGCCGCCGACGTGTGTGTGTGTGTGTGTGTGTGTATATACCTAATCCGTAGGGTGTTCACACGACGCGTAATTAATTACATAACTTTTGGTTAACTTTACTTAGAAGTTTATAAATATTTATGGTATATTAATTTTTATTTTGTCATATATGATCGTCAAATATTACGTCCTCAAGTATCGATAGTAATTCACCAGTCACCCTGTATATACTTCATGTCGACGTATTCCTAACTAATTAATTTTATCAATATGTTGCAGGATAGCTTTGACGTAATTATTATGCAAAACACAGCAAAACTTCATATTTTGCAACAACAGGGAATAAATAATAATAGAAGAACTGTTTATCGAATGGAAACTTTGTGCAAACTAACCACATCATTTCTAGCGCATGATAAATGTGTACATTGTTTTATCTACAAATAGTTATTTTTATACATAAATATGTAGATATAAAATAAAAAAGGAATAAAGGGAATATTCATATTGAGTTATAATTAAAATCTTTTCATAATTAACGTTCTGTTTGCTTGTTTTCATACAATTTCTTAACTTATTAGAGATTACGAAAATTCTTTTGCTATGCAGCGTCTTTTCTTACGTATATGTCCTTTTACCTTTTTGGCACTCAAAGAAAGAATGAGATCTGAGACAAGATAATCTTCAAAACAGACTTTGACGACACAACAAGATGTCATGATTTTTAAAATCTAAAAACATTTTTTAAATTTATGTTTTTACAATAAAACAATGTTGAATTTGTACTTCAATTGAGACCTTAATTGGAAAATATAAGTCACAAAATTCATTGACATATCCAGCATTGATCTGTAACCTCTGGAATATTCAGGAGGTTGCAGGTTTAAATCCAGCTCGTCTGCATGAATTCTTAATTCTATATTTTGTAAATAACATTTCAACGCAATACATTTATTTATTTATTATTTTATAACGCCGAGCCGCACTTTGCTCTCTTTGATTCTAAAAGTTAATAGAAAAACTGGAATAGGTGATTGAATAATAATTGAATATTCTATTAAAAGTCTCGAACAGATATTTGAAAATTATTTAGGAGCGTATTTTGTATGAACAGTCTAAAGTTTCACTGTTTCATAAACAAAAATAAAACATCATTGTAGTCAGTTAAATATAATCCCCTTAATAAGGGTTGTTAAGGATAATAATAGGCATTTGTGAATTTTTAACATTGTACTCGTATGTGTTTTTTGTACTCCCTAAGGCTAAATGGTCAAGCAAAGCAATGTTTTACACATTGCAGTGATGCTTTAAATTGGTTTTATTTGAACCAAAATTTTCAAACTCTCAAGCTCGTCAGCTCTCATTTAATGGAATATTAAGCAACTTTTTTATTATTATTATGTTGAATGTTGAAGTTGGTAACTTTAAACGATTATTATTTTAGGTTGAAAGTTGCGAATTCCAAGTTATGATAGATTTTAAACATATTCATACAATATATGGAAACGGTTCTAGGAGCATTTTATGTTAGCATCCGTCCAGTTATCTCAATATTATTATCAAAGGTCCATTGTTATCTACACCCAACGAATAATCAGCTTTAAATTAGTACATATAAAGTCAAATTTAAAATGATAACATTTCAGATGTAATCACCTTTTTGATTGTAGCGAAATCATTAAAAAATATATCTTCATATATTTGTTACAATGTTTAATTTGATTATTGTATGAAGCTGTTGTCTTATAAGCTTCGTTAAAATCATTAAGTGTAGTAAGCAAAGCTGATAGGATTGTCAGTACAACTATTTAGACGCGATACTTTTCTGTATTGTACATAAATCATTACTGAAATATATTAAACAAGATTATAAGTCTAGATTTATATCAAATAGATGAATCACTTACTTAAGTGAGAACTCAGAGAAAACTTACGTGTTTACAAAGCTTTGAATACTTATTATTGATTATGAAGTCATTTATTTAATATTATAAATAAAAGGCTGCTGTATTAGAAACTTAAACCTGTTTCAAATATTCTAATAATTTTATCATAAATGAAAAGAAATATCTTAAAAAAATACATATTTATATAGATCTGACATCGATGAAAAACCTTTAGAACAAAGTTTACAAGCGCATATGAAAACAGAAAAGTGTACCACAGTATTACTTAATCATTAAAACTTAAAATATTCGCTTATTTAATACACAACAACAACAAAGAGTTATATAAAAAAGTGTTGTTTATTTAATTTTTAAAGGTAAATATATTATATTATATTAATTAATGTATAACTACAGACAGACTAATCACAGTCAATTAGCCTAATAAACGATATTAAAATGTAATTTGTATATAACTTAAATGTTCAACAAAGAAACAATTCATTGGGTACAGAACTAATACCGGCAGTTACATAATGAAGTTATTAATTAAGTGGCTTTAAAGTAAAGCTTTGTCCGATAATTGTTAAAATGTTGTATACAATGAGTCAATTATTTATAATGAGCCCAGATAAAGATTAACTCTACATCATAATACATACAGGTTGAATAATAAATGGCATATATTTTTACTGTTATGTACTTTTCTGACCTTGGTTTATTTCATTAATCTTTTCTCTTACATGTATTAACATACATATATATACATATTCATGCGTATAATTAATTTAGTAAAGTCAGTGGTGGCCTAGTGGTTAAAACCTGGCAAGTACCAATGTGATTTTTCGGAGTCATATGTAATTATGAGAGTATTTAGACACCACTGACACACGGTGAAGGAAAACATCGTGAGGAAACCTGGACTTATAATTTCACAATTATAAGATTGAAATCACCAAACCGTCTTGAGCAAGCGTGGTGCTTAATGCTCAAACCTTCTCCATGTGAGAAAGAGGCATTTGCTCAGCAGTGGGCTTTCAGTGGCGGGGCAAGACCTAAATTTGTGTGGGCAAAACAGATTTCGCGAGGCCCTATTCTATGGCAACCTGAAGCTCTTACTACCAGCTAGTTTTAAAAACTTAATCGTCGATACGATTTTTACCCTTAAAGCTTTGGTTTCCTTTAAAACACAGTATAAAGCGTATTTTATATACTAGTAATTATTGCGTTACATACTTATTACCAATTAAATATTTGTTACTTAATGAAATAAATACGACTACAGGTACCGGTGTATTACAAATCACAAAGAAAACAAAAACAATTAAAAAACGTCACTGTTTTCGGGGCAATCAATATACTTAAACACTATCTATTTATTCGCTAAATATTATTAAAACATTGACCACACTATTCTTATCAAAATTGGTAAGTACAGTCATAAAAATAGACAATATTGATAACACAATTATACTATTATTATTAAACGTATATATGTACATACGTTTTTTTTGGTATGCGCGTAACGCCAGGGGTAAAACCAGGGTAAAACCCGCATTCTGGTAGGCGGCAAATGTTGCCAGTCTAAGAATATCATTATCAACAAAATTGATTTATTTATATATTTTTTTCTCGCTTTAAAAATTTTTTGAGGCGCGAGGCCCCTTGTACCGCGAGTCTGTAGGCGGTGGCCCACGTCACCCACGCCTTACGCCGCCACTGTGGGCTTTGATAGGATGATGACAATGAGAATTTAAGTAATTTATGAGCGAAACTGTGTATAAATCAAAGAGTATTAAGTGCTTTGATTTAATTAGGTATAAAAGATATATTGATTAGTCAATATTAGTACCTAGATAAAAGATAATATGTATTAAATATTATCTTTTATCTTTTTTTACAAAATATTTTATATGATACCTAGTTCGATAAAATTCGGGTATCGATATGGGTCGTATGTTTTGATTGTAGTTTTAGTGGTCACTGCTGACGTGAATATTAAATTCCAAAGCAATTAAACTCATTCCATTAAAACAACGCGGACTGAATATTGATATACATTTATATGTGATAAATTAATCATGATTTTGCGAATATTTGACACACATGCAAAAAAAGATAAAATAATTACGGTAATCATTTTTATCTATAGTTTTGGAGATACTTTGAAATTATTCGCGAAATTTTGTTATAACTAATATTTTACAGTTATTGCAATTCTAAGGTAAAGTTATATTTAGTATCCTGACAATGTACGCGGGTCATCGTGGCGGTGTATCTATAAGTTAGCCGGATGTCTATAAACATGCCGCCGTTATGCAAAATGTCATTGTTCTGACTATCTCCAATAAGGATTAAAGTGAATATATATATGATATATATATAAATATATGACATAGAGAACTCTAGATACTTCTTTGACCCCAAGATTCCCGTAAATTTCCTATATTCCTGGAATTGTGTTATGTGAATTTATAAATAATAAAAATAAAACAGACTTCTGAACATTACAAATTGAGATTTGTGTACTGCTTATTTATTTTATCCTATTTTGCTTACTTATAATAGAAAATAAATACTAGAGTATGTCTTCGCAAATAAATATATAATTATATTATAGAAGGCAATATATAAATAGGAGACCAATTCTAAATTAATTGAAGCTATTAAATTATTATCTCTAAACAATTAATTATTCCACGACGATTTGATAAACTGTATAGAATAATAATTCATCAATAGTTTTTAAATCACCACACCAATACAGAAGCATGTGCGAAATTATATTTAACGAGCAATAATCCGCTTTTAATTATTCAACACGCGCACGTCCTGTATATGAGACGTATTTTTTATTTGGGGTAGTTGTACAATGTACATGTAATACGTAGTTGTATCCTAACATCGGGAAACATCGGCCGTGTATTTTGTTATATTTATAATTGTGTGGGAAAACTGTATCGCAGAAGGTTGAGATAACGTATCCTGGCTTACTGTTCGGTTCAACACAAAATGGAGTTTCGATTTAGTGTTGCTTTATTATTTTTGCCTATGTTATGTAATTGTTTGATTAGTGACAGTGATAGGAGAAAGGAATGCAAAGTTCGGTGAGTTAGATATCTTGTTTGTTTTTGAAGAGAAATTTAATGGTTTATTTTTTGCATGACATTTTGTAAATTTATCTGAGCTGTGATAATGACGTGTTTTTGTATAGTTTAATATCTTAATACCATAATGTTCGTTCAGCTTTAATTTCTTTTAATATTATTGTATTTTGTTTATTTGTTTACATACAAACACGCTTATAATATGAAAATAGTTTTTTATACCGATCTCTAGCGAAAAGTAAATCTTTACATTGGAGTATTTAGCTCTATAAATACTTACTCACTTATCCATTTTTTATGGGTATTAAAAGACCTTATTATATTATTACAAAAAACCGTTAATTTTAAATTTATAGCATTTGTTTTATAACCATATTGAAGTCTGTGCCACAAGTTTCAAACTAAACTTTATATGTTAATGAATAAAGAGGCTTGGTATTGATAAAAGTTTATACAAATTAATCTGTTGTCCTCCTAACTATGTATTTCATAGAGCTTTTTAAACGATTTGAGCAATGAGAGTTGTAGTCAAAGATTGCAACTGAGCTCACCAGAACGAAGTAGCTTTTAAAAGAGCATTATTTCGTTTGATTATAGAAAGGATCTAGTAGCAACCTACTAAACATGATGATTCCTAACTGGGTTCTATAAATAAACAGAAAGACCTGTTTTCTTACAAAATGTTTAGAATATAAACAAATCAATTTCGAAATATAATATGAACAGGAGTACTTAAATTATATTTTTCTTCTCTATTGAATTAATTTAGATAGTTCATTGTAGTTTCTCTACAATACTTTGATTTTTGATACTTTTTCAATCAAATTATAATAATACTTTTGACTATTATTGTTTTTATGTGGATATACATATATGTATGTCACATAGCTAAAATCCATTTCAAGTTCTTTTTTTAGTAGCAATAAAATAGTTTTAGTGATAAAAATATTTTGTCTGTTTCAGATTCTCGATCAAGGTAAGTAAGGAAGTGATCTATTTATCTGAAGACTTTTCTAACTACCTATAAAACATGGAAAAAGCTTATAACAGGATATTATAGCTGATCTTTCATAGTTGTTTATTGTGTATATTATTTACTACGTCATATTTACAATTCAATTAGTAGTTATGTATAAGTTTATTTATGTACAGGTTGTATCTCATTATAGCTGGTCAACAATTAGTTGAAAACAAACTTTAACATATAAGACATATGTACTTTATGTCGTTGATGTCATCATATATATATTTTTAAATAGAATATAAAAAAAAGTTTTGTGAAATACGAGAGTTCAATGAAAAACAATAGGCTTTGTTAACTTTGATTTAATAAGCTTATTACAAGTATATTTTTTTTATTATTGTTATTATATTTATTTCATGAAAATAATATGGAAATTTGTTACGTTACAGGGAAAAATTTTAGAAAGATGCTGTGATGGCTGGGAGTATGACAATCGAATGCGTCGCTGCAAGCCTTCCTGTCTCAGCGGTTGTGGGGACGGCGAATGTGTTGAACCGAACAGATGTGAATGTAAAGCACCACTTGTACTAAACAGCAGTAAAAAATGCGTCAATCCAAAACCACACTGTGACTTGCCTTGCACGAATGGTACCTGCACAGCGAACAATGTATGTACATGCCATGCTGGTTATACACAGAAAGACACGTACACTTGTGTACCAAAGTGTGAACAGCCCTGTATAAACGGTGTCTGCGTTGAACCTGACACTTGCCAATGTTTGGATGGGTTTGAATCTCAAGGAAAATGGAAATGTGATCCGATATGTAATGATTGTATACATGGTAAATGTGTCGCACCGAACACATGCCATTGTGATAGTGGATACACTAAAGTGAACGGCAAATGCTTACCAGTATGTGACAGCGAATGCCAAAATGGATTTTGTTCGGGACCAAATAAATGCGAATGTAATTTGGGATATGAGATAGATCCTTTAGACAGATTCACTTGCCGCCCGGTCTGTAATCCGGCTTGCGTGAATGCTTCGTGTGTGTTCCCAGGCACATGTTCCTGTTACCCAGGATATGAATCACTTACTGCAAATATCTGTAAGCCAAAATGTGATGACTGTTTGAATGGAGATTGCATTGGACCGAACGAATGTCGTTGTCACGAAGGTTATGAATTGATCGGGACAAAATGCAGGCCTGTGTGTAGTCAGATATGTGTGAATGGATTTTGTTCAGCACCAGATACCTGTAGCTGCAATAATGGTTACGAATTGGATGCTAGCGATAAGTTTAGTTGCAATCCAATTTGTAAAGAAAAATGTGTTAATGGAACGTGTGTAAGTCCTGATGTATGTCAATGCCTTGAAGGCTACGAAAAAACTAGCAACGAAAATTCTTGTAAACCGAAATGTGCAAATTGTGAACATGGGCTTTGCATACGTCCTGGTGTTTGTTCGTGCGATGACGGCTATGTTTTATATAGTAAACAATGTGTCCCCGTTTGCTCAAGTTTGTGTATAAATGGGTATTGTAAATCACCAAATGAATGTGGTTGTCACGAAGGTTATATTAGAAATTCTTCGGATCCCTCTATGTGTTATAAGCCTTGTTCTGGCCCATGCAACAATGGCATTTGTAACAGACACGGAAACTGCATTTGTGATCCCGGCTACAAGTTAGATGAAAATGAATCATGCGTCGCCATACCAATGTGAGTTGATATTAAATTTATACATATTATCACTATGTTATTTAAAAGATATTAAATATCATTGTTAGAGACAATCGTTCTTTAAGAATTAGTCGATGTTATCTATTATAGTAATAGTAAAATGTGTGTCTAATTTTATATTCATTTGAGTTAAAATTACAGAGTCCATTGTGAGAACTGTAATGGTACTTGTGGAGATGATGGTGACTGTAAGTGTTGGGATGGTAACACGTGTTCCAATGTCACCCTTATCGAGCCAGCAAGTGTGAAGTCAGCTGAAGGGTAAGCATTACTTTCTTACTAACACCAAAACATGGATGACAAACATATACAATGTGTAGCTAAATGTTTTTACATTTATGTATGTGCCTTTTTATCTGAGGACATTAAATTCATTATGATGATTCATTAACAGGAAATGGACTAACGATTACGTAAAAAAATATTGAATCCTACAAGAGAATAATAATTTTTTGTGCTTCAGTTATCTTAATTTTTTAAATTAAACTCGTACATTCATGTCAAAATGTAATCTTGGTTAATTATTGGATTTTTTGTAATCTATTTATGACGTGATGTAATATTGACAATAAAATATGCGAAAGTAGATTTTGTAATAATAAAAATATTAATATTGTTTATTCAGGTTAGCGGGTTTACAATTAACGTGGCTGCTGGGAGGTTGTGTAAGTTTCCTTCTTCTCGTTCTGGTAATCGGGGTCATCGTACAAATGTGGAGGAAGAGACAAGAATTCGTCACGAAATCCGTTGATGGCGGTAATGTTTCGCTTTTAATTACGTGCCCTTTCCCTCTCCCCACCTTTTACTGTGGTTCCTTATTCCCACCTTTTCCTGTGCTTAAAAAACCAAGGTCTACAACTTATCCGCAACAGAGATATTACGTATGTCTATGGGCGACGGTGACTACTGTCTACCGAGTAGGCCGTCTGCTCGTTTGCCACCTTTTCCATTAAAAAAAACACATATTATAATAATGATTTATCATGTAGATTTAATTCTAAATGTTTTATTTATCTTTGTAGTAGGAGGTAACCAGTACGGCAGTGTCGTTTACACGGTCCCAGATACTCTTATGAAACGAAATATTAGCGAAGAAGCCTATAGCGATAATGATGATGTTGAGGAAGTAACAGCCCAGGATAAACTCGAAGCGGCAGAACGTCTTCTGGCGAGCCAAATAGTTTTCGAACATGATAAAATTTAGTTCATATATGTAGAACAGAGTATGTTTTAATGCGGTATTACTAAGTTATACTTATGTACGTGATCTTGAGAATGATTAGCGTTGAATACTCTTTAGTTGTATATCAAATGTGAATAGATTATAACGAATTGTGAATGCCAAATATTTTTATTAAGTAATTAGTTTTCTATAATTGTTGATCAATTATTTAAAACTTTATAATCTTTAGAATATCGTTTACTGATAAGATCAAGATTAAAATAAGCAAATAAGTGTACATTGAATATAGAAATAGTAATTATCTGTTTCTATATAAATATCTGTCAAGTATGTAAGTCTCATAGCTAGTTAATTTGAAATATTTTAATTTATTGGTGCTTGAAATTTTTTATTGTAGTATAGTTGTTGCATTTTAATATGAAATGTATCTTTGAATAAAATACGTAGTACAAACATGTTGTTACAAATACTTTAGTAACAATAAAAAAACGAACTAATTATTGAACTAAAATCCTTCATTAATAACTTTATTGAAATTGAAATGTTTTGTACTTATATAAATACACTCATTATAAAACTGATTTGTTTGTTTCCTTGTGTTTGAAAGTTCGGCTCATGTTAACGCAAGTTAAAATCATAATAATACCTAATGAATTATGTAGGTATTGTTTAAATAAATACGTAGTACGTATTAGTGTAGTATTATTTTGACATCTTGATGTTTACAATAATAAAGAAATAAAAAGGAATCGGTTGACTCCTTAATTTGTCGTATGCAATGCAAATTTTTGACTAACATGTTTTTCTTATGCCTGCCATTGTCAGAACTGGGCCAAATTAAAATGGAATCAAACGGGACGCATCAGCTTTCTAGTTCCAAAGTTAAGAGGTAACAAACATTAATAAATAAAGACAAAGTGATAACCTTGTCTTCTTTTGAATTCGGTTGAAAAGCAATTAGTTCTGCCTATTGGGGAAGGTAGGACATTACTTCGTTTTGCGTACAATTTAACAAGGTTTTAAAACGTTTTGCCACTCTAATAAAATACATGTAGCGCGTGGCCTTGTACAGAATTCTCATGTAGAAATTTTGCTTTTGGTTAGAAAAGATAGAAGAGAGGAAATATTTCCAGGTACTTTATTATCCCAGAATATTTGAACTCAATGTTTGCCATTCTTATAAGTATACTCGCTGCAGTTTGACTACTTTAGAAACGATAAAGAAGAGTTAATTCAGTTAATTCATTTAAAATGTGCAATGAAATATTATCTATATCATTATTATGTGCAACCTGCAACTAAAAACATAACTAATCTTCTATATATGTATATATAAAAATGGATTGCTGTTCCTTAGTCTCGCTAAAACTCGAGAACAGCTGCACGGATTTATCTTATCGTAGTCTTGAAATGTTCGTGGTGGTTCAGGGAAGGTTTAAAAGGTGAGAAAAATTGATTCATTACTGGGAAAACCCTAAAAACAACCCTTTTCTATTTCCCATACAAATGTTTTCTTTGACATTAGATCTGACAACTAACTAATATGTCAATCATTCTGTTCGATTGAAACAGGAAAAACCTGATTATTTATGGCCTCTAGGACGGAATAGAGTTCGCCCGGTCAGCTATACATATATTACTAATGATGAAATTAATGCAGACGAAGTCGCGGGCAAAAACTAGTCTATATATATAAAAATGGATTGCTGTTCGTTAGTCTCGCTAAAACTCGAGAACGACTGAACGGATTTATCTTATCTTAGTCTTGAAATATTCGTGGAGGTTCAGGGAAGGTATAAAAGCTGAAAAAAATTGATTCATTACTGGGAAAACCCTAAAACCAGCCCTTTTCTATTTCCCATACAAACGGCTTTTTTGACATTAGATTTGACAACTACCTAATATGTCAGTCATTCAAGTGAGCGAGACATTTTCTCAATTTGAGAAAAAATCTTTAAGGAGGAATAGAGTTCACTCAGTCAGATATACATTTCTAATTCTGAAACTAACGCAAACGAAGTCGCGGGCAAAAACTAGTAATATATGTATGTCTGAGCGTCAGGAGGATGCTTTATGGCGTTCTTGGCTTTTCATATCCATCATGGGCCATGTAACGATTGGAACTTATAAATAAAAGCACACTTGTACCGTCCAATATATAATAACTCTACTTCTTTACAACTGTATTTAAAATCACACTCAAATAATAAGATGAAAATAGATTATGACCCAATAGGTTAGGCTTGTGCACTTCGTTTGACAGCTGTCCATAGCATAAGGGCCTTCCTCACATTCAGTGACAATCACTATCCTATTCAGCACTGGCCGCTCATAATTTTTATGTAACTAATCAACTGAATTCCCTTTTAAGTTTATTATTAAACTATCATATAACCGTCATATATATATATAATAAAAAATCATAAAAATACTTCTTCATTTAAACAAGTTGATCCAAAACAGTTTCAGGCTCTCATAGTTCCAGATATATTGGGAAAAAATAGTTTTCAGAGCTCTGTTCGTGAGTTAAGCGACCTTTCAATAATACGATATTGTGTTCATGATTTGAGTGATATAATTTCGTGTACTCGAGATCCTGACATAACATTCTGTGTCATTTATTTTATACTATTTATTATGATGATCTTTATGTGTATATGTACATATACCTAGATGATTTATACCTAAGCTTATACATACTCGTATTTTAAAAGGAATATTGTAAAGATTTCACTTATATTATTATTATTATTTTTTTATGTGAAAGGTGGCAAACGAGCAGACGGCCCACTTGATGGAAGGTGGTTACCGTCGCCCATAGACATCCGCAACATTTTGTTGCGGATGCGTTGCCAACCTTGTTTTTTGGGGATAGGGAGGGGTGGGAATAAGGAAATGAAAGGAAAGGGTAGGAATAAGGAAAGGGCAACCGGCTCTCTCACTCATCAGACGAAACCCAACCATTAAAGGCTACTTCACGCCGATCTTCTGTGAGAGGGTGGTACTTCCCCGGTCGAGCCAGCCCATGTTAGAGCTGTAGTAACTCACCACAGCTAGGCTCTACCACCATTAATAAAAAAGATTTTTTTTTCAAAAAATAAGCAAGTATGTTGTTGATTATATTCTTAATTATTTGCAATTTATGAGATCATAGAATTGAAGATAGTTGTGAATGAGAGCAACAAACAAAATTATCATGAACACTAATAGCGGATATGAGCAAAACATATGAAATAAATGAATTGAAGTGGATATAAAATATGCGAGATTCGTACATTATTTATTACATATTATTATTTAGATATAAAAAAAAACTTTTAATTTAACTTTCTTTTCCTATTTAAAACACAGGTGCCTTCCATAAATGTATATTTGATAATATACAAGGAAAGTGCTATTGACAAGGTTGAGAAATTTGTCAAAATTTATTAAGTAATGAAATATCAAAAGTAATATATATGGGAGGGTAGGGTCCATAAGTTTTCTTTTTGTGCATTAAATGAAAACAAAGCTATTTTCCCCATACAAAAAAAGTTATGTAATACTTAATATTTATTATAAAAAGACAATAACAACATGGACACCATAGTGATGACGAATCCTTTGAAAATATGATAAATAATGTATGAAATTTATTTTATTAATAGTTTCTGTGTCAAACGATTTAGTCCACAAGTGACAATGATCGTTCAATCCAAAAATATGTTTTTCTTTTTACTATTATTTTTATGTTCAATACAAATGTCTACATGTAATGTTTGTAAACAAAATTATGTGTAAGTATTCATGAAAAATGTACTAATTAATTATTTTTTTATATAAATTATACAATATTAAACAAAGGCTGCGCTAATTTAGGTGCTTAGAAATTGTTCTTGCACTAAGTATTGATTGTTTAATAAACATAAATAATTCTTATATTATTTATGCTTTAAAAATATTAGTTATAAAATTGCAAATAAAGTGTGTTTTTAATTCATAATTTTATATGAAAGCTGAAAGAGTAAATAAAGATAAGATTATTTAAAAACATCACAACAAATTTATATTGTTTTCAAAAATATTAATTAAAATAAACAGTTTTAGAAAAGTGGTTCCAGAGACTGTCTTACGGACTGCGAAAGAAACTTACAGAGGCAATTGTTTTTTTAGATGTACGAAGACAAGAATTAAACAGGATTATATAGAGAGACTCGTTTATGTATGTAATAACAATATTTTTTAAGCAATTTATTTTAAGCAAAAGTTAACTACAAGTTAATGTCAATAGTGATAGTATCACATTTCATAATTTTAAACTTCTATAAAGAAAAAAAAGTTGCGTATTTTAAGCTATAAAAGATTTTTTTCTTTACATGACATATAATCAGGCTTTATATCTTTGCGTCATATATGTTAAATATATAAAATATTTTTTATTTGTATATAACAGAAAACCGTCATGGGATCCAAAGATATCTGTTGTTCTGGTTATATTCGAGATGATGTGGCATCAAATAGAGAGTAAGTACGAGTACGTTTTTGTGTGATTGCAAATTATGTTGTCAAGACTATCATATGCTCTACTTCACGAAATGTAAAGTATTTGACAAGTAAATTATAAGTTTGTTTTTTAACTTCATTGTTGCTGGTAGGACATTTTCTTCGATAGATAGAGAGGAATAGATGAGAATTTATAGGGAGTGGGTCATAAATAATGTCGGTTTTCATATTGGAGCACTACTAAGCCTCAATTAAGACATGTCGTAACATGTTTAGACAAGTCTCTAATTCTATGAAGAGTGCAACTATTGCTCTTTCTTTTTATAATTTCCTCTTGTTGGCGACGTAGTATGATTTTATAATAAATAGTTTGGAGTGAGATCAATATGAAATCCGTGTAAATGATACAAAATTTATTACAATGAAAAGTTGGCAAAATGAATAGGAAAACACTTTTAATAATCAAATGCCAAAGAATTGGATAATAGTATTTCTAATAGTGGAGATTTGATGCTGGTCGAATGCTTATTTAATAGAAATTAGAAGGGAAGTTGTGGAAAAAAACCTAGAACAAGAACTCACCTACTATTAGACTCCCTTGGACTTTCTACAGATATAATATATCACCATTTGAGATCTATAGGTAAAATATTCGTGCCACATGCATATACAGATTCAAGGGAAAAGTCGCGTAAAAAAATGTAGACAGCAATTTACCACAAATGAAAAAGAGGCCGATTTGGGTGAAAATCTTGTTGTATGGCTCTCAAAATCATTAGTGTACTTCGAAAACTTCCAAGAAAGTCGAACTATCATTGCTAAGGTACATAGTAAGCCAGCGATGGGAATGTTGAGGTTTTATCGAAGAAGTATCGAGGTTCATTGAATCCAAACATTCGAAACCGATATTATTTATGAGACACCCTCT
This sequence comes from Danaus chrysippus, assembly GCA_916720795.1. NCBI lineage: Eukaryota > Metazoa > Arthropoda > Insecta > Lepidoptera > Nymphalidae > Danaus > Danaus chrysippus. The sequence continues at coordinate 1,461,318 of CAKASE010000044.1, forward strand.
ATAATTATATTGACTAAAGTTTCCATTTTTTATAGTTTTAAATATATAAAATTACTCCATTAAAATGTTTTGTCATTGTTTCATAACATTGAATGGCTTGAATTACAGAGGAAGACTTCAATGCAAACCGGAATGTGACTCAAATTGTGAAAATGGATATTGTGCTGAGCCGGAGAAATGCCTCTGTAATCCAGGGTATGAGCTTCATCCAGAAATCAAAAACAAGTGCGTCCCAGTGTGTACTAATGGATGTGGACATGGAAATTGTATAGCACCGGACACTTGTGAATGTAATTATGGATATCAACTAAAAGACAAAACATGCCAACCAATCTGCAATGAGCCCTGTGTTAATGCAACATGCGTAGCACCGGATAAATGTGAATGTTATTTAGGATATAAAGAAAATGAAAACAATATTTGTCAGCCATACTGTTCTAATGGATGTATAAATGGTATTTGTACAAGTCCTGAAAATTGTACTTGCAATGATGGTTGGTATAAAGACGAGGAAATATGTAAGCCATACTGCGATTTTGATTGCGGTGGTGGTACATGTGAAGCCCCGAATAGTTGCGTTTGTAATCCAAATTTCACTAAAGCTGAAAACTTAACATGCGTACCTCATTGTTCCCAAGGATGTGCAAATGGAATTTGTGTTAGCCCAGAAAATTGTGTTTGTAACAAAGGATGGGCTAAGAATGATGATCTAAATGTCTGTGTACCACATTGTGAGGTCGAATGTGGCGGAGGCATTTGTGCTAGTCCAAATGTTTGCGAATGTTATGCTGGTTATATTATGTCTGCTAATGGGACATGTATACCCGATTGTCCCCAAGGCTGCCCACACGGTCAGTGTGTGCAACCTGGAAATTGTAGCTGTGAAAATGGATGGTATAAAAACGAGACTCACGACGAATGTCGTCCTATATGTGATAACAATTGTATAAATAGTATTTGTGTCGCACCGAATACATGCGAGTGCTTATCTAACTATACAAAGGATGAGAATTATTTATGTATACCTTATTGCTCATCAGGGTGTCCAAATGGCACATGTTTTAATCCAGAAGTATGTGAATGCAATGATGGCTGGCAAAAAGATGAGAATGGTATTTGTGCACCGAAATGCAATCGCCCTTGTGGAAATGGAAAATGTATAGAACCTGATGTTTGTGAATGTTTTCCTGGATATAAGATAAATATCAATGATAAAAAACATTCAGATGGTCTATGCATCCCTGAATGTAAGGGATGTAATGGAACTTGTATAGCACCAAATAAATGTGTCTGTGAGCGTCCACTGAAAGCTGTTAACGTAACGGAGGACGGACAGAAATGTGATTGCAGCGATTTTTGTATTATAGGTCAAAGGATATGCCGATATACTGCTTGTGTTTTCAACCATAATTATTATGATTATACAACAGATCGCTTGCACGATATGGTGGAAAATACAAACATCAGCACGATTACTAAAGAGGTGGGAACTGACGGCATGACCACTGATAATATTTTAGAAGAAAAATCAGGTTCGTCGTTTGATTCGGATACTTTACATAGAAGCCAAAGAAATTTCCAGTAAGTTATTTTTAGAACTTATTTACTTTTACAAATTATAACATTGTGGTATTCTTTATATTTTTGACATATAGAATAGGAACATATTTTACAAATATACGTGACAAAAACGCAATCAATTAGTAGATTATTGTTTATTTCAGGATACCATACGGGGCATATTTTGCAATTCCGTCTATAATAATAGTTTTAATAGTATCCAGTATACTTATTTGTAATCGACGAGCTATATTACAATATTGTAAGGGCAGCAGTTACGTTGTTGAAGGTATTCACATTACTTTTCCGTCTCTCTTGTTTATACACATGTTAAAACATTTATGTTTTTTCCAGATGACAAAACCTTACGTGGAAGTGTTTTATTCAACAACGTCAGTCCAAATCCCTTAAAACACCAACCTGATCTAATCACAGAAGATATTTAGGCTATAAACATTTTGTTTCGTTTCCAACTAGCAATATAATTATAAATTATTTGTAAACCAAATCAAAAGACTTATTGGCAACTAATTATATAGGATGGCAACCGGAGGTTACAGGAAAACTATGAAAAATACTTATATGTATATTAAAATAAGAATTACATGTTAAAACTTATAACCTACACCTTAGACTACATGACTGCCCCAATGTTAGGATGAAAATAACATTCTATTGCTTGTATAGTGTAAGGAATCTTGTGCTTCACACGGTTTGTTCTTCGTTCCGCGGAGTCAGCGGCGTCACTCGTTATATGATATTTTACCGATACAAAGATGTCGCCCCGGCGATGTTCAATTATATGTTCATACATACTATGTAGCGCGTACGTAACAAACTTATAAACATTTAAAACTAAATGTTACTATGTCTCTTGTTTATTTTTGTTCAATAAAATCTTATAAATTATATTATGCAATTATAAGTAGATAAATTAATTGTATACACTATATACTATTGATTAATTGTATACACTATATAATAATTTGAATTCGACAAATACATAAGTATTTTTCGAATTAAGTAAAATGAAAAGTTATTCACAAGGATAACGAATTAATTGACTAGAGAAAAAAGTTTGCGGAGGCCTCAATAGCAAGATACACAAAATATGTTTGTAGTAATTTAAAATTGTTACTATAGTTTATATACTTTGTATATGGTATTTATAATATATGAATAGTGTAAATATGTTGTTATTATATTTTTTACCCTTAATTATTTATTAAGTTTAGAAGAAAGGGCTAATGGATGTTATTAAAAATATTTTTTGTCATAGTTAAAATTTCAGTATGTACAAAATTCATATTCTAAATTCGGTTATATTTTAAACATTCATGTTAATCGATAGAACAGAACCACTTTAGGGTTTGTAAAAATTTATCTTTTCGTACTAATTTTCATTTTATATGCAATCCTAATAACGAGTAATATAAATTAAAGGTATCAATAAAAGTATAAGTAACTTTTTATTAATCAGTATTATTCAGATATGTTATAAAGAAGGATCTTCCTTTAGTCCAATAGTTCGCTGATGGAACGACGGATTCTTTTGACGCAGTTCTGTCGACCTTTCACACTTGTGTCCTTGTAATATCCAGGGTTGCAGATACAGAAGTGTGGCGCTGAGCAGACTCCATTTGGACAACCACCAGGACAATTTGGTAGACATCTGGATCACATAATGATTAACGTGTTTAATTATCTTGTTATAAGACGTTAAATAGAAAACTGATCGCCCTTAAATAGTCAAGTAAGCAAAAATTACGATCAGCTACTATCAGTGCTATGAGCAAAAACAAAAAAGTATATATTCGAGACTAATTTGAAGTTTTATTGCATATGTTACTATAGTCTTCGGGAATAAAATAAATTATAATATGGTGCTCCATAGCAAAATAATATTGAGATTAAAAATATGTTTGCAAAAAGTTTGTTTTAAAGCTCATGTTAATCTTTTTATCGTTTTTAAATCATTCATTATTCAAATTTATTCTGTCAAAATCAATTTACTATCAAATTTATTCTAATAAACCTATAATTTTTTTTGAGTGAAGTTGATTCAGCTAAAACAATACTTTTGTGTGAGGCAGAAAGTAGAAAATACTAATAGCCTTTTTTGACTTCGACGTATTTCTATCAACTAAATTAGCCTTAAAAACTGTACATATATTACCTTGACTGTGTTACATCATTCAAGTCCATAATATATCCAGGTTTACAACGACAAAATCCTTCTCTACAAACACCATTAATACAAGGTTGATCACATTCATCATTGCCGGTGTTCGTCTGCTGACCATATCCTGATAACCCGTTACTTGGAGGGTAACTAGGGTATGAAGATTGTCCATTTATTCCAGATGGTGCATTGTGACCTGGCTGGCCTTGGTATTGAGGTTGAGTAGAAGTACTTTGATTTCCTTGGTTTCCGGGGTAAGAGCTTTGATTTTGGTTATTAGGATGTCGTTGATCAGCTGTTGTGGGATATCCAGAAGGTAACCTATAGCCAGGTAGGTCAGGATATTCAGATTGCCTAGTTTTTTCATGAGGCCCAGGTCTAGATGGTCCCGGATAGCCAGGGCGGTATCCTGGTTGATCAGGGTATAAGAAAGGTCCAGGTTGTCTCGGAAATTCATATTGTCGTGGGTCGTCATATTGTCCCGGATATCCGGGTTGTCCTGGGTATTGTCCCGGATATCCGGGTTGTCCTGGGTACTGTCCAGGATATCCGGGTTGTCCTGGGTACAGTCCAGGATATCCGGGTTGTCCTGGGTACAGTCCAGGATATCCAGGTTGTCCAGAAGGTCCAGATTGGCCAGGATATCCGGGTTGTCCAGAAGGTCCAGATTGACCAGGATATCCAGGTTGTCCAGAAGGTCCAGATTGGCCAGGATATCCGGGTTGTCCAGAAGGTCCAGATTGACCAGGATATCCAGGTTGTCCAGAAGGTCCAGATTGACCAGGATATCCAGGTTGTCCAGAAGGTCCAGATTGACCAGGATATCCAGGTTGTCCAGAAGGTCCAGATTGACCAGGATATCCGGGTTGTCCAGAAGGACCAGATTGACCAGGATATCCAGGATATCCAGGTTGTCCGGGTTGTCTTTGTTGCCCTGGTTGATAGCCAGGTTGGCCTGGATGTTGAGGAATTGGTCCAAATTCAGGTTTTTCAGGGAAACCAGAATGAATACTGCCATTGTAGATTTGATTTTCAGTGTAGAGTTGATCTCCTCTTTCTTGAAAACTAGTACTATTTTGTATATATATTTGACCTGGATATGTGTTGTTGGCGGGTACTGTTTTATGCATCTGTTGTCCAGGATACAATGGATAAAGGTTTCCGGGTTGGTGTGGTTGAAAAGGACCACTTTGGTCGCAAACATTCGGACTGACGCATCGGCTGTTTGGTCCACATCCCCTGCAATAAAAATATAATTTAAATGATATCAAAGTAAAAAACGAATAAAGAACACATTCATAGTTATCGAAATGTTTTAATGAGGGAAATAATAACAGTATAGACAAATAGCGTAACTGAGTCTTCAGCTAAGGGGTGATATCGGCGCGGGGGCTAGGTAACTAACGAGGCCGAGGGTGGAACGGGTGGCAGACTCGCATTTTGTAATATACGTGAAATGAAAAGCCCCTCCCCCCTCCCGCACCCTCCTCAGCCCCCACAAAGCCATACCTTCGCTTGTACTCTGCGGACGATGACTCAATTATCTGGTCCGTCTATAGTAAGCCTATTCTTTTGTTACCTATGTTTTGAACAAATTTGTTATATAAATATTATTTAAAACGTTTGTTTTTTGGGGCTGTTATAAAAGTTATTTGTTTTGAATCTAACACATATATTTATAGAGAGATATATATATTTTTCTATATATGTACATGGGCTTATTGTTTTTACTAGAGTCCATTGAATTTTATTTTTATTATTAATACTTCATGCACGACCTCATCCGCCACCCACTAGAAAATGTGTTTTTTTCATAAATATAATTAAAATATTTAAAGAATACTTTTCCCTGATTTAAAGTATTATAATTCGTTCTTTTGATTATTCCATGAATGTCTTATTTATCCTAATTTGGTAGTATGATTATTGTATACTTTATCCCTTTCTGAGAGATCCAGTTAGTTCTTATATAATAAAGCACTTACTGAGAACACTGTGGAATACATTGACCTTGTTGATCTAATGTATAGCCAGGCTTGCATCGACAATCATTGGGTGCCACACAATCGCCGTTGCATTTACTACAAACAGGCCTGCAATTACCCTCGGGGGTAGATTGGTAGCCGGGCTTGCATTCACAAACATTCAGGTCGGTGCAATTACCTGTGTTCAAAATTTAATTAGCGACATCAAAAATAAAATATAAGTCAAAATTTATTTTGAATTATTTTCCTTACCTATACCTCCGCAGTTTTCCCTGCAAGTTGGAATACAATACTTGCTCTCAGAGTCCAATTTATATCCGGGCTTGCACAGACACTCACCACCGCTGCAATGTCCATTCTGGCAACCTATAGGGCAAATGGGTATGCAGAACCCAGCCAAATTTTTCACATGATCAGGGAAACACGAGCATGTCTCGGGTGCAGTACAAAGCGCATTGACGCATTCCTTGGAGCATATTGGATCACAAATTTTGGAGTTGTGGATGTTTCGTATGTAGCCTTTACAACAGCTTCTAATGCGGCTAAGGTCAGGTCGTGACTGAAGATTTAAAAATTGATAATTAAAAAAAAGGTAGAACGATAATAGTAAAACATGATCGTAAACTTACACCATTGCCCATAGGAACTTGAGCTGGATTACGCACTAACGTGGCAGTTCTGAAAATAGATACACAGCCGTATATTTGATTATCTATAATTATTTTTTCGATAACAATTTTGGATTTTAGATAAGTACTGACGGTACTTCAATGTAGCAAACACCAACTTCATAGTCGATTCGGTGTATCGCAGTTGTGTTGAGGGACCCATAACCATTTGTCATGTTGTAACGCATGTCATATCCCCCGTACTGACCCCTGCTGCCATTGTAGAAGCTGTGAAATAAAGAATTAAGGAAATCTAAGCAAGAAACAAAACCATATGTTTGAGAACTTTATAAAGATGGTACAGTGGAACAAGAACGACGTGGGTTTATGCAATTAGCATCCGTCTGGGAAAATCATTAGTCAGTTAGTTGGTTAGCCTTACTCACATGGGGTAGTTGGCTGTTGGATTGTAATGATAGCCGCGATGACCGCCTTTTACAGATTTAACATTTACATATTCGGCATCATTGTTCGCGTTTACGCAGCCCAGCAGCAGAAACCCGAGTAAAAACAAATACATTACACCTGAAAGCAATATTGTTACATTAAAGTTCCCTACTAAATATTTCGATATTGGTGTTATTAAATAAAATTATCTAGATTCCACAGGATCATGATTCAAAAAGGAATTCTACACTTCCATCTTCTTCTTCTATCTGGCAGTTTCCCAGTTTTAGCCAGGCTTTACATGTTGTGAACAGTTTAGGCTAATTGTTTTTACGACCGGCCGCCTGTCTGACATCAACCCTCTTTTGGAGTACATTAATCATAATACTCTTAGAAAGTACATATGACTCGGAAAAGTCACATTGGTACTTGCCAGGATCGAAGCCGCACCCTCATGCATGAGAGGCGGGCCTTTTAACCACTAGGCCACCACTGACTTACTTCCATATATTTAAATTGAATATTTTTAAAGATTTTTAAGAAAAAATCTTAATAAAATTAGCCACATAAATAATGATAATTTTCCATCATGATTATTACAATTTATAATTCGTAAAGTAAATGTTAGTTTAAATAACAATAATTAACATTACACAACCAAAATGTGTTCGATGTTTTGAGATAAAATAAACTTACCGATTATATTGTTATCGTGTGTAACTTGCGTCTATAACACACAAAACAACACTGAGCTTATATTATGATATAGGTGATGAATATAGGATTTGTAAAGCGCGATATATTTGTACTTATATGGTTCCGTAGAATATTAATCTATAGAGTATAAAAATACTAAGTTTTGGTTTTTATACTCCTACTAGCTTTCCACCCGCAGCTTTGCCCGCTTGGAGTTCGGTTATGTCGCGTTTCCAAGATAACCTTTCAAAAGTCTGGAATAAAAACTATCCTATATTCTTTCTCAAGGTCCACTCTATATCTGTACCAAATTTCATTAAAATCAATTCTGTGGTTTAGGCGTGAAATCGTAACAGACAGTCAGACAGACAGAGTAACTTTCGCATTTATAATATAAGTAGGGATATATAAGACCATCAATGAAATAGGCTGGCAAAATATGTTATATGAGTAAATTTAAGCTAAAACTACAAAAGTATTTTGAATTCTGAAACAAAAAGTTTTTATACATTTTAAGGGAACCCTAAATCAACTGATTTCGTCATCTGTAAATAACGATGAGATAATACGCTATATGTGTCACAAAATAAATACAACTAGAATAATTCTTCAAGTATTTTACCTCAAGCTAGTTTTATAATTATAAAATTTCAAATTTTTTTCTTGTAGACACAAATAAAAAAATATATTAATAAATATATGTAAAGGACTGTCAATTGATGTGTAAAATCTAAAAAAAAACTTCGATATTTAATAAAATATTCCAACATTGTGTGTAGATACTTCCCATGCATATCAATCACTAACTTTTGGGTCTTGGGTCCATTTGTTTTTGTCCATTAATTCCTTGAACACCATTGATTAATCGATTCAAGCCACAAAATCAATAGTACTTACTAGTATTATTTTTACTAACTACGATTATTTAAGACACGTCTTCACGAAGTTTGATATAAAGTAATTTCGTCATTATCATGGGAATGCGAAAACATTAAAATATCATAGAAATGTAGATACGTATCTTAAGGAAAACTCCAATCATCCTTAGTTTCTGTGAGCAGATCTTTATTTCAGGTGTCCCAACTCAGTGATGTTCGATACAGAATGCCAAAGTCAAAAATGCCAAGATATGCACCGTCCAATTATCACTTATAATATGCTGATGCCTAGAGAGGTAATTTCATTAAAAATTATAGTTTTTTAAAAACAGGTCTGGCATTCTGTAAAATTTAAAACCTACAACTCTCTTTTTAATATGGCTTCAATCGCACTGGATATTTTATGATTTAAATTTCATGTCTGTTTGATATATAAAATTGTATGATACTGCATGCCACTTGAAAGTATTTAGGATAATTATTACGTTAAATAATATGTTATATTTAATAATTAATTTTTATGACACTTGATATTATAAATAATATTAATAGGATTGAATACAAGCTAAAGATGGCTTGTTGGTGACATAATAGCATTAATCATAGATCAAGTCAAGTGAGTCAAGTTTCTTGTAAGAACTTTGTAACAATTTGTTTATATGTATATATGTAGTACATACCTTATTTATTGAACGAAAACTCCAAGGCTCGGTGCTACAAAATAGAATTAAAGAATAAAGTACATAACAATACCTAGTATTACTTTTCAAGTAAAGTTTCGTTGCTAGTTTTCTAATTATAACTTAGCGTGGCAACCAAGTGAATGATAATAATTCATTATGAAGTTGTTATTAAGATAAGAAAAACAGTAAAATATCATGAGCTAGGGGTAGTTTGATGTAAGATGATTACTTACTTCCACTATGAGAAAAATAGCAAAAGTTTTTTTTATACAAGATAGAACAAAGGTTATTAGAAGAAATTATATTCTTATATGTACAACAACGACTGCTTCAGGAGTTCTCCCAGGTATTTTGTGTACCCTAAATCATTTCTCAATATCGCCTTAAGTGATTTGGGAAAACAAAAATAATTATTCTTTTATATAACATTGACTTTGCCAATGAATATATCCACTGCACTTGTAACGGCTAACAGATATCTTCCTACACTCTGACCTCGCTTATCTTCTTCCACGAATATCGCAAAACAACCAATAAACAGCAAATTCTAAGTACGGATAAAGATATATTATTTTTGAGAATTTTGATTTTATACTTTGTATTTTTTCCCACATATATTATTTGATTAATTTAGTGTTAATGTATATTAAACAGAATTAAATTTTTTCTTAGAAAGCCGCCTTCAAAAAATATTTGTATTTATGAGATCGAGATTATTTTAATATCGTGTATTTATCAGATATGATTTAAAAAAATGATAGATTCTTATAAAAATATAAAGGGAATATTTTAAAACATGTTGAAATTTTATAATATATAAAATAACTTTATTATAGCTGTATGGATGCCTACTTAAATCATTAGTCTAAAAATTTCAACAGGATCATCCAATTAATTCCTATTTCTTTAATTTTAAATCTTATTTTAATGTATTTGAGATAAAGAGTTGCATTAATTTTACATACTATAACAGTTGTCTTGATAAAAATTCCTTCTTAATTAGGTACTCAAATAAAGTTTGGTTCAAGATAATACGCTGATATGTTCTTATCATTTAAAATAACAAAAATGATAGCAAACAAAATGTTCTCTATTTTATTTAATATTAGGTAATGATCTATTACACATCAAATAATATTATCATTCACACAACAACTATCTTTGGTACAATTGCATAACTAATGAATACTCTATAATGTATTATTGTAAACAGCGCCATCTATTAGCGAGTTGGTGAACTGCTATTCGCATTAGGCAGTCATAATTCTGTGACGGCCTCCCCGTTCAAGTTAACAACTTCTATAGCATGTTCAGATGGAGGTCTCCAGCAAGGAATTTCTGCATATAATGGTTCAGATGTCGTACAGTCAATAACGTCCAGTTTCGCCTCACACTTTAATGACTCTATAGTGTAATCTGCCACCGAAAGAGGTCGCTGTCTAAGAAGTTTCTCATCATACTTCATAGATGACGCGACAGAGCATCGGACTGGTATGGTTCCAAAATCTTGATTAGTGTGAGGTAAGTGGTCGTAATGACACTCTAAAATTCCTAAAAACGATAGAAACAAATTAAATATTATTGTTACAATGAATACGTATAATTTAAGTTTAGAAATATACGAGGTACCTCTGAAATTCTCCAACATTATAGGCGAAATTGCTTGTACAACAACAGGTCGCATAAATTGCTTCAGATTTCTATCCAAGGTCGATATTGGTTGATAATGATTTCTATCCGTAGTAGGAGTATCTAAAAAAATATTATGAGAAAATTAAAAAATTAAAAAAAGGTATGTGGCCCATGAGGGGATCGAACCCGCGACCTTCGCGTTATTAGCACGACGCTCTAACCAACTGAGCTAATGGGCCTTGTCTATACTTTTTGAAATTATTAAGCTTATCTTTAACGTCAAAATTTATAAAATATATTTAATGATATTAAAAATAGAGGTACCTGGTAGCGGTGTATGGAATATACTTCTAACATAGGGAGGCGGTTCATCATTATTGTCCATGATGACTTGCATTCGTATGTCATTGATTTTCCTCACGTCATCGTATCTGTGTCTCTTACACCTCTCCATCATGACGATGACGACTGCTACTGTTATAACGGCCATCATGACTCCTCCTGCGATACTTATCACAGATATTAGATCTAGCGAGGTATGATCTCTTTCCCTATCACTCATCACGGCAGTGATATGCTCAGGTTCTGTTAAAATATGAAAAGTTTCATCTTCAGTGGTCTCCTGTGTTGTTATTCTATTAAAGTTTAATATTTTTGATGCATTCCTTTTAGTGCTATTAGTCCTTTCTGTTACGGCAGGCATTTTCACAGGTTTTTCAGTAGTTTTAATTTTTGGTATACCTTTATCTGATATGTTAGTATTAAGATCCGCCTTGGTAGTTTTGCTCACCTCCTCAATCTTTGCTGATGCAGCTTTAAGCCTTTTAAATACTAATGGCGGAGTAGTTATTACGTATGAAAAATTTCGATGTAGAGTTTGTTGGTTAGTCAAAGATTTTTTTGCAGAAGTAGTAGGAGAAGTCAAATTCTTGCTTTCTACGAATAACATGCTGTTAGTTGTTCTACTTGTGGCTAAAACTGTATTCAACTTTGCTTTCGTAACAGAAGTAGATGTCTCCGATTGAGTTGTATTTATTACATATTTTTTTGATATTGGTTTAAATGTAATATGCTCTGTGTTATTCCGTGGCAGATGATGTGTTGTTTTAGGCGAGGTCTCATTTTTTTCAATAAAAGGAGATAAAATTTTGATTGTAAACGGGATAGCAGTTGAGGGCTTATGAGCCATGGACTTTGTATAGCCTTGTTCTGTCTTACTGAAGGGCTTCGTTGTGATATTTGTCTTTTGTATTAAGTATGTTGCAGTAGTTAGTGCTATCTTTTTAAAAGTTGCGTGGGATATTGATGTTGGTATTATCGAAACGATGATTGTCTTTGGTGTCGTATTTTCTGACAAAACTTCAGACTTATTTGCAGTTATTTTATGTTTCATTTCGTGACTTGTTTTGAATTTTGTGTCGAGAAAAATAGATTCACCTTTTTGTGATGGTTTAATCCAAATTTCTTTTGGCTTAAATTTAGCTGATGTAGGTTGGTTCTTCGTTGTAGTTTCAATTTTAGGAGTAGGTTCCGGTCTGATTTCTTTTTCAACAGTCAGTACTGTATTTATCTTTGGTTCTGTTGTTGTTGAATGTTGTTTAACAGTAGAACTCACAGGAAGTGTAACAGGAGTGATTGTTGAAGTTACAGTTGTGAGATGTTCAGTTGTACTGGGTTCAGTGACATTGATAGTAGTGGTACGAAATGTACTAGATGCTTTTAAGGCTGTTGTCGTCGATAATGTGCTAGTTATTGGGACTGTTAATAAAGTAGCAGTAGTTGTTGGAGCATAAGTTGAATTCAAAGAAGACATGGAAATTGTAGTACTTTTTAATATTCTTGGTTCAGAAGTCGATGTTTCATGCTCGGGTGGAAAAGTAGAGGACGTACCTGCCTCTGAAGTTTCTGTTCTATTGTAGATAAAATTGGTAACTGTTGTTTTAGGAAATTTTTCCTTATTATCAACCCACAATGTCGTTGAAGGTGTAACATTTTCGTATGAAATAGTTTGACTAACAACTGAAGTGATTGTGGTTTGTGGTGTGGACGTCTTGGGAGTGTTTTCAGTCTTTTCAGTTGACGTTGTTACGACTATCGACGAAGTTAATGACGGCTTTGAAGTTGATAATATTTGCATTATAGATGTACTTATAGTGGTCAGAGTAGTTGGCACAGAGGTCGCAAGAGTTTGAACAGTAGATTTAGTGGTTGTTAGTAATTTTTCCATCAAGGCGGGCGGAGATGTTGTTGGCATGCGGACTTGACAACTGAAAAAGATTATTAACAACAATTTACTTTACCTAAGTTACGAATACATATTAAATATTACTATAAAGCTTCAAGGAGTAGAAAACATATATTTAAACTGAATACTAGTTGCATATTTTGTCGTAGAAGTGAGAGTTATTAATGTTATAATAAAAAAATGGTACACTAAGGGTAATAATACGAGGGTCAACCCACCTCTCACCTTGCCATCCCTCATCACATTCACACTCTCCTGTGATTGAGTCGCAGTATCCGTTGTTGCACTCGCCGCAATCCTTGGCACAGTTTGGACCCCATTTGTCTGCTGGACAATCTGTGGATTCCATTGGAATTATGGTTAAATTATACATATATTGAGTTATGGGACTGTGAGAAATGTGTCACTTTAACTGGATTTCGAGGATAAATATGTAGGTCATTTGATTTTAAATCAATCAATTTAAGTAAAAAGGGAATGGCATTATTATTTTTGTTATTGTTCATAACATGAATATCTTAAGAAAATATATATAGAATAAGAACAAGAACTAGTTTTTGATTAGTTAATGCAATATATTAAGTATTTGTTAAAACAATTTATTAGGTAAATATGAGTGTGAGGTAACAATAAGATTTATTCACCCTCTGAGCAATTGTTGCCCATTTTCCCGCTGGGACATATAGGTACACAAGTAACATCCCTCATTTTATAACCGGGACAGCACACCGCCACTTCTGCTATACGTTCACCGGTCTGTTAAATGTGTTTAATAAATATGATGAAATACTTATTTACTTCTTCTGAAACTTACAACATAATGTATAATATCTGGAATCTCGTTCTTCAAGGATAAGTAAATCTAATAACAGTAATTTATAAAAGCAAGGTTTATATTAAACATCGGTTATTGTGTGATTGGTCGAGCTCTCGCATTTATTATAATATGTAGTTGCGTTTACTTTGAAATGATTTAACAATTCGTTCCCGTAATTTCATTCGTTTCTTTGTTTGAAAAAATGTATACAAGTCGAGTACAGTACATTAATGAAAGAGAACTCTTTCGTAAGTATGAAATACGAAATATTCATTTAAATCCGTCAAAAAACAACAATAAAACGAGTAAAAGTTTGCCAATCAAAAGAACGAAATAAGCTCTTGGAAAAGTAAGTAGTTTATTAGGTATACATTCATTAATTTGTTCTTTCACTCATTCATTGTGAATGAGTTAATATATACATCTCTTCTGTGCTACTATTCTGCTAATGAGACCTAAGATTTTCACGAGTATTCATTGAAATGAAACTAATATTTTCAGATTTACTACGCGATTTTTATATTTGATTATACTACATACTCCCGACGTACGTCCCTACATACGAAACGTCGGGAGTATGTAGTTTATAATCAAAAATAAAAATCGCGTAGTAAATACGAAAATATTAGTTTCATTTACTATTCTGCTATATAACACTGTATACTAGTATCGTATGATGCACCTCACCTCGAGTCTGGTGAGCTCCCTCATCTCGGTACTCCACTTGGAACATCTCGGCGGCATCGCAAAACACCACTCATAAGTCCGAACAGACATTGGAGCGCGGTATTTGACGCGTTTGGTTATATTATATCTGGAAAAGTGATATAGATTTATCCTTACTGGCCTAATATCGGATAATTTAAAACCACCATATAATTGCGAGCCGCGAAATCTTTGTAACCATTGTTAAGGGAATTGCGGGTAGGAAGAACTATGCAATTTAACAACGTCAAACTTCAAATGGGGAAATAGTGCAAAAAGAATTTTTTTACACAGCTAAACAGAATCATGATTTTGAAATACACATACAATATGTCAATGAAGATTTTTCAATGTGTACGTCGTGCCATTAAATGTCCAACATTATGCTATTTCAATTCTATCGTTGAACTTGAAACAATAAATTAATTCTGGTCGATTGTCAACCGTTTGGTGATGTCTGGACAAAAAAATTGAGCTTCTCAAAGATAATATCTTAATCGAATATAGCTTTCATTAAAATTTTCAAATATAAGCCGTATACAAAATTATTTTATGACCAATCAGTCTGTGTCTATTCAAATTTTAAGCTATAAATATAAAGTAGGTTGATATTTACATGTTATCTAATCCTTCTAAGTAATGATTTTCTTTTGATCAATTGTTCCTTCATGAATTAATTATATACCTCACGAGCATTTTAATAATAATTGTTATAAAATGGACTGCCATAATGACTTAAGTAAGAAATATTGGTAATGAACTCTTAGTCAAATCTATTAGGTCTTTGAGACTCGCTATAAACGCTGTAGCGAAATTGTACCTGACAATTTTATAATTTTAAACTGTCCTAAGATATCGGAAGCCCGGAAACATGTAAATTTTTTGAATACAAATAGAAATAAAACAAAATAAAGTACGGACACAGTGTTTATATCTTTATGGCATTAAACAGTCAATCCTTTTGAAAAGTAAACAATGAGTGACAAAAGCAAGGATACGAACCAGAAACCTCATTTATACTAGAATTACTGTATATACTACTACTAATCTAGTAAATATTTTCCCAATTTCTATTTTCTTTATAAATGAGAAAGATTGAGATAATGAATAGAAATATGTTTATAGACGTAAAATTTACTTGATGGATTTTGATAAACTTTTCAATAATTGAGCCGAGACTTCAAAAACATATAATATATAATTGGTCCCTGCATTCCGTATAATTTATACGGGACCACATTTTAGCAGTAGTGTGTAATATGAAGTTACGTGACACTGACGATAGATGTCACTTGTAGCTGTTATATTAAGCACACATTATTGATTTCTCTCTTAACACAATAGCGAAAACAAAGAGGATGAAGCCGTGAACAGAAACATGTATGTACTATATAATTCATCTTCTACCTGGCAATTTCCCAGCTTTAGCCAGGGTCTGCCTTACATATTGTGCATAGTTTTGACTAATTGTTTTTACGACCGGCCGCCTGCCTGACATCAACCTTTGGGAATGCATTAATCAGTGATGTCTAAATATTCTTAGAAAGTACATATGACTCGGAAAAATCACATTGGTACTTGCGGGCCTTTTTTAACCACTGACTTCTTAGTATGTATGTACTATATAAATGTAGTTATAGATGTAAAATACTCACTTCTGTTCCACCATGCACACATTAGGTCCACTGAGAGCCGTCACTTCCAATACTATTCCCATCACCACGCACCATATAATTTGTCCACGCCAACTCCATTTTAACACCATTTTCACTTATTTTCTTTCCATTATAGTTCATCCACTTTTTATTCCTTTCATCTTCTATGTCTGCGCGAAAAGTTATAAAGATAAATGACACGAATTAAATAGTAATTGTGGAATAATTAGGATATATTCCATAGCATCCTGGTCGTTGACCTTTGTCACAATTATGACTGAGGGGAGAGTTTAGATTAGCCAACAATGTCACACAATAATTGAATAGTTAAAAGCAATTATATATTGAATTAATTTTAATTTATTGGACATAATTTAATACGTAACGTCCATCTGTTATATAAAGGATGTGAGATAAGCAATCAATCTTTTTGTCATGTTTCTGCAACGATTTATTTTATTAAAATTTTACTATCCAAAAAAAAATATTCGTATGAATATTATTTAGGTAATTCAGATGTGTTTTTGAAACAAACTGTATTAAAATTTTGTTTAGTATATGAAGCGTCCTCCTTGTATTGCACTAGTTGTGTGATGTAGTTGGTAGCTAAAAGTTTCGCATGCGCATCAATTGGGAGGCAGGATGCGTTTATCAATAGAGGCGATGACCTCTCTAAATTATCACTCAACTGTCTATAACACCGCCTAGCTTATATTACTGAATATTTCAAATAAATCTTGTTGTATATAAAAGTACTAAGTATGGTTTTCTATGACTTATTTGATTGTTTATATAAGGTACATTCAACAAACGTTATCAATCAATGCTTCCATATGTTTTGTCAGGGACCTCTTACACTAACTCGCTAATGGAGGGGTCTAAATAGATTTCATCCGGCCGTCATTGGATGATTATAAAATATATTAATATTATCTACCATTCGACTTGGTTTATTAACCCCCGATATTGTTAAGACTTAAATTAACCCACATATAAAAAAATTTAGATAATTGTATCCTTTACCAGTGGTCAATTTAAATTTTTTTCGTCCACAATTTTTTTAATTTTAAGTCTTTTTGTGCTTCCATAGCTTTTCTGTTGTACCGTAAACAGTGTTACAGGAAAGTTGTAAAGCTTAGTGCACATGACAAACTTTTGCAATGAAACGCATTATTAAGGAATTACTGCCTAGGCATTATGCAAAAGATTGAAATGAGGATATAAATTCATGTATTTTTAAGCTTTTAAAGAAACTGAAAAGTATTTTGAGGTTGTCTTAAATTTTTTTCTATCAATTTTTGCTAATACAATGTAGTAATATTATAAAGTTAGTTTTATTTAGAATAATAGTACTTTTGTTATTGTCAGTTACATTTTTTTATGACATGAGTGTTGTCCTTAATTTCTAGAGCAGCTGCTGTAAAGACCACCATAACGTAAGATTAATTGCCTTAACGACTCCAGCATGCATTAGTCATATTGAGCCTAACGTCTTTCATTTATCACAGAGTAGCTTCAATAAGAGACCGCCGTTAATACTTCATTAGTATCACACCGAAGCGTATTTATAAAAAAATATATCTAATCTGTACTTTACCCAAATAGTAAACAAGTCTTTTTAGAGGCTAGCTTTATATCAAAGCAACTGAAATACATTCACGGAAGTTCTAAAGAAAAATATAAGGCAGGTAAACATGAATCCTGCGAAAGTTTCTTTCATTCAAAAGACTTGAGCGTCACGCTCAATACAGGCTGTTTAAAATGCACTCCCGAATTGTAAAGACTGTTTTTGTCGCTGTTTACTTTTTATATTTTTTTCTGGTGTACAAATTTTCGTTTGAATACTGTGCTCTGTAAAAGCGAGTAATGTACACATCCTGTCAATTAAATGACATATTTTAATTAATTATTTCAATCAATTTAAAATTGTGTTATAATTTGAAAAAAAAAAATAGTGAAAAAAATGTTTCATATTTTATCTTTTTTGGTTAAGTTAATAATTTAGTACAAAAATTCATTACTTATTTGTTTAATATCCACTGTAATACATATTTTTTGGGTTAAACTTATCAAATTATCTTAATATTAGAAATACTTACAATATCATTATTTTTCAGTCTATACAATAAAAATAAAGATCACCAAAGTCACTAAAGTCACCACTGTTCAACACTAAATAGTAAACAAAAGTACCAGGCGTACAGAAGCTGTATGGAGGCGTCATGTGTTTCCCGAATTACGGTCGGGTCTCGACTGGGAGAGATCCACCATGCATGTAGAAAAAAAGGACCGACCTCTATTACTTTCTTGGAAAGGGAGCGTGGAATAAAAAATATTATAAATAGGATCCCATCCACTTTTGGGTCATCAGAGCCCTAAAGGTAAAAAATTTAAGGGATCATACACATATACAAAAGTTACACAAAACATATTATTGAATTACGTTTGGGCAATCTCATTTTGTTATTGTTAAATGTTTTCATATTAAAATTATGTCAAAACGCTGCGGTTGTGTAATGTACTTGCA
The DNA here is from genome assembly GCA_916720795.1 of Danaus chrysippus. Taxonomy (NCBI): domain Eukaryota; kingdom Metazoa; phylum Arthropoda; class Insecta; order Lepidoptera; family Nymphalidae; genus Danaus; species Danaus chrysippus. Next base: position 1,479,938 of record CAKASE010000044.1, read on the forward strand.
ATATGGATAATGAGATATTTTGTTATGTAATATAGATTATGTGAATACGAAGTAAATTAATATACAGTATTTTTGGTACACTTAGTGTGAATTATAAACTTAACCTTTAGTTAAAGAAAGCTGATTGAAAACCTTTTAACCTTATTTAAATTAATCCAATACATAATAAAATTCCTTTTATCGATTCTTATTTAATGAGTTATGTAAATATGTTTTAAATGGAGAGAAAAAAATACCACAACCCTAATAAAATATTTAAATAATGAATGTTCAAAATATATTAACATAACAGGAGGAATTATACCAGGAAACCAGCACTCGTTTGGAGATTTAACTATATCAGAAGTAGGTTAATCTAAAGTAAACGGTAAGTGTATAGGAATAAGGTTCATTTTTGTTCATAGCTTGTATTATTTTCATTGACGGGGAGGGTGCAATTCAATATAGTAGGCGACGCGCTGTCGCTCGCCGGATTTAATATGACTGTTCTCAGCGTTACATTCGTTTGATGTGAATTGTGTAATTTTTTTAATCAACATCATCAATGCTATATAGAACTTTAAACTTTTGAGAAGCAATTAAAAATGAATCTTAAGTTGTAATCTTTAAAATTAAATTTAATATGTGAAGGTCAAATAAGTAAGTAATTTTCCTAAACCTTTGACGTTAAGTTATAAAGGATTCAAGGGTTACGTATCTCGATTAAATCTGCCTGAGACTTGTTTAAAAGAAAACATTATATAATATCTATACTACATAATATATTTACTTCAATTCATTATAGTTGTTTACCCAAAGGTAGCGAGACTCGGAAAAGATCAAACGCTTAATAGAAACGAATTGCTTTAATATTTAAATTTGCAATCATTTCTATAAGATATAATTGGTTCTTGTTAATTTCAGTCAGCCATGGGCTATCATCAAATGTAATTTTGAATCATGGCTTTGATCGAATACACTAAATATAAAGATTTTTTGTTCCACGTTCTATATGTTGTGAAGTGTTAGTTTGTACTCTGTTGTATAAACAATCGCCTCATCAATACTCAGACGGTCACAGTACAAATGAACTTCTGTTTCGGAAAGATAAACTGCACCATTGTTGATTTTCGGTTTCATTATGTCAGGCCACGAGATTTGTTTTTATTGCTTTATTTTTTATTCTTCTTGTGATTTATATAGGAAACTTATTTATATTACTTCCACATCAATCTGTATTATATTTTCTTAGAATAACGGAATATTATTTATACTTATAAATAAATAATATGTTCTTTTGCGATTTTTCTTTCAACACAAACCTGTATAAAAATAATACCAATATTCTATGGTACCAATATTCAGTTCATTCTTGGAACGTGCGTTGAAGGCAGCCTTAGTAGGTTCGTTTCAAATTTGGTCACGTAGGGAGAAGAGCTTGCCGATGGAGGTGAACGTTTAACGCGCGTTAGATAAGGTCCCTTAAACCTACACCTGGGTCGCAAGTCCCAGGCACTGTTGAAGCTCCTCTCACTACAACGATGAACCCAGCACACACGGTGAATACACGGAATGCTTAGAGGTTTTGTATACGCTATTGTGATGGCTCCACGCGTCGCAGCTATGTAATTCATAATATTACTTTTAGACAAACACTTCTCACCCTACTCCACTTAACCCTTTATTAAAGTCTGTCGCTAGAGCTGATAGTTTAATATAAGCTATGAATTTTGAATTAAGTCATTGAACTCCTGTCGCCTTTCGAGGAATTATTTCATTGGTCCTAAAAAGAATTTCGTTTCTTTTTGATTTCATTTTAGAAATCTAGCATGCCATAAAATATTAAATGTAAATATCTTATATAAAAGGACGATAACGTAAATAAATTTAAATGAAGTAACTATTAGTAATTTATTATTCGAGATAAACGTTTATGGTTTACAAAAAGACTTTAAATCAAATTATTTTTTTATTAAACACATATTAACCTTCTAGTTTTATAAAGAGGTCAACTATTTAGAGCTTATGATAGCTTTAAAGTTCAAAAAATATTACGCTTGTTACTTTGTCATTAATCAAATTATATGAAATGATGACCTTTTAGTTTTACAAAGGACCACCCAAATGATAAACAAATTGACTGATACTGGGGATTTGTAACTTAATTCCCGCCCGCATTTACTTAATACTTTGTTAATGGTTTAAAATATGCTGGTTAAGATGGCGGTTTGTGTATGAAACTTGGGTTCAAATTGTATTAAAAAACCAGTAAATTAATAGCTGTCTTTTATACGTAAAGATTTTAACTTGATAAGTGTAGTTGTGTGATTTTATAGTAGTAAAGCAAGGCTAGTTATAGTTAGATCATATTGCTTCGTCGTATCTTCCATATGAGTACCTCTCAGTCACTTATTTTCGGTGTCAAGTATCTACTACCGTTTGGTATCGTTCAATGAGTGTCGGAAGTCCTCTGTCCTTTGTTTCCTTTCAGTCAAAATATATTTTACTTCCCTCATTTCAGCTACCAACTTGGACTTATCCATAAATGTTTATAATGATCACGAAAATCAAAATTTAATTTTGGCAATAACTATATATATTTACTTAAACAAAGCAGTTGATAGAATTAGATTTCTCATTATCATTTAAGTGTAATTAAATGTATGGAAATGAAAACAATGTTGTTTTTAAACTTTTAATGTAGTAACATAAAGAAAATTTCATATTATTATTTACAAAACGTTATAAATCTATACTAGTTATTACATCACCCGGGCTATATATGTACGTGTTACAATGTTTGTATGTATATAAAATATTGATTATAAATATATATATATATTACATAAAGTGATTTAAATGTTTAAGATTACGATATAATTAGGGTAAATAATGAATTGATTCTAACTTCTTTTTAATATAGAGAGCTGGAGATAATTAAATTTGAATGTGAACGAACACAAACTGTATGATAATTAATAACATTTGTCATAATAATATTAAACTAAGTTATAAACAATTTTTATACAAGGATTATGCAGTAAATTCTAGAGGACGTCTCAGATTGCGCAGGCGCAGATTTTGTTACAATAATCAAACCCGTTAGTTGTATAAGAGCGTTAGTTGGTTTATGTGTATCAATATATCTATATAATTTCATAATTTATTATCGTCGGCGTAGTCCTATTACAGTAGTTAATGTCGATGATATAAGAAGAGTTAGGAGGCTTGTTAAATCAATATTCTTGGAAGCTGCGTTGTAAAATCCTCCGTACACCTGTAGACCCGCTGTTTCGATGCTGGAATGAAGAAAAAAAATGATTACAATCACTTTACCAGGAATTATTATATTAATTTAAATGTATATTATAAATTATTTCATTGATAATTGTATCATCCCTACTAATATTATAAATACGAAAGTAACTCTGTCTGTCTGTCTGTTACGCTTTCACGCCTAAACCACTGAACTGATTTTAATGAAATTTGGTACAGATAAGTTGCCCTCGAGAAAGAACATAGGATAGTTTTTATCCCAGACTTTTGAAAGGTTTTCTTGGAAACGCGATATAACCGAACTCCACGCGGGCGAAGCTGCGGGGGAAAGCCGGTGTTTATATATAATTATGATTTTTTATATTTAATTTGTAAAGAATCATACTTAATCCTTTCGAAATGTTCTTACAATGAATAATAATTTGATTTAGAAGCATAAAATTATATTACCTAAATTTGCAGTAATCCCCATCGTAGCTCCAGCCCAAATACTCTCCAGTCCTGAGATTTTCATTCCGAAGCCATTCCTCCAAGGGTCTGAAGTACTCCCTCATGGCTTCCCCGTTCAGTCTTCCTTCACCAATAGTCTCCTGCAGTAACTGGCTCCAAGGAATTGAAGATCCTCTTTCCATGAGACGGCTGGAATGTAAACATTATACTCAATTTCTCATGTAGGTAATGCGACATCTATTCGTATAAGGAAATATGTTTTCACATTGACAGACAGTACGTATAATTTATATAGATATTAAAACAAGAAGTTGTAAATCACAGAGAGAAAACGATGCTAACGGAAAATGTTTAACAGTTTAGAAAAGAATATACGAACATTTTAATTGTATTTATAAATATTTAAATAATATAGTAAATATATAGATTTTACTTTACAAGGTTATTTCTAGTTATAAATCATTAAGAATCTTCTCAGAACTAAATGGCTTTTGGTTATAATATAATATACTAGAAGACCCGGCGAACTTCGTATCGCCCAATAATCAAGAAATATCTGTTACGTTTTTTTATTTATATTTTTGGAGTTTACCTATTAGAGCCATAAATCTCCGTGTTTTGAAGTGTGACAGAATGATTGACATATTAGTTAGTTGTCAAATCTAATGTCAAAAAAAAACGTTTGTATCAACAACTACTAATAAATTAAAAATTAATCAAAAAAACATTGTCCAGTGGACAAAATTATGAATTTAAACCATTCCCAGATCCCCTTGAACACACACAAAAAATTTCATCAAAATCGGTCCATTTGTTTGAGAGAAGTTCAGTGACATACACACTCACAGAAGAATTATATATACATATAAAGATATGAATGGGTTTCATTTTATGTTCATACATAATAGTCTTAATTTGTTTGCATAATCTTTGTCTTTTATAATTTCTTCCAGAAAAATCTTATAAACAACATATATTATATTACGAATACATTAATAATATATTTGAGAATATAATGTAATATAAACCACAATACACAGAGTATGCGGCGAGCATGAGAAAGTAGTCCGATATAGGAAGAGGTTGGTTTTGCATAACATTCAAACGCATTGTCTTACCTTACTTATGTAAGAAATTAGCTAAGTTTACATACACTAGGTCAAGAACGTGTAATATTTAACATTTCTTTATTAAAATATCTCTCTTCTATATAATAACTTTGTTAAATCAGGTTTATTACATCTTATTTGACGCTTGGGATTAAGTAACAGTTAAAATAATAGTTTATTGTTATAAGTTAGCGTTCCATCGTTACTCGATCCAGCGATCCGTAATGGAATTTTCACGTTATTTATAATTGAAAGTAATTTGACCATTAATCGTAGACAATTATACCTTACAACTGAACTCATTACGACATCAATAACCGTGATATTGTTTTACAGAAATGTAGATCTTATGTGTGTAACATAAGGTGTTGTTTCCTTTTATATCTATTTTGGTCTGGAAGTTATGTTTTCGACATAAATTCCGTAATCATTATTTGTAATTAAACAAAAATCTAGAACCTTTTATGTGAAATAAATTTCGTATTTCATATTGTTCCAACTATTGTATTGCGTATAACTTTGTTTAAATACTCGAAAGAGGTAAAACTTAAGCTACGTACAGTTAAAACTGTGTTCGAAATAGTCAGCTTTGCTTGTGTTACTTGCAAGATTGTAATGCAATCTTTGGAATTAGCATCTCGATCGTTTTCGTAACTATCCAGCCTCCAGCTGGGAACGAGCTTTCGGAAATCAAATGTATTTACTGTAATGTTATATTTGAGAGTATACTGAGATTATACTTCCTTACTACCTATAAGGTATAATAAAACAAACAAGTCTAATAAATCTTTGTAACAAAAATTGAAAATGTCTCCGTAACTCCGGTTTTCTTTGAAATCGGCCAAAATATAATCAAACAAATAGAAATAATAAATGTGTATTAGGTAACAGTAACAGTCTAGGTTGGGACATTCAATATTTTACTACAGAAAATTAGGTCACTCTCGCAATATGGGAAGTTGATTTAAAGCAATCGTATATTTGAATAGTGATCCTACAACTATAGTCATTTCGTTAATTTTACGACAAATGGTCGTTTTATAACGCTGAATAAACAAATATTTTATAAGCACAAGTTTTGATGGAAAAAATAATACTTATAAAATAATAATTAGCTCAGTTTTAATCGAAGCTAAAATAACGATTGAAATTCCGTGCTTTAAGAAGTGTTCTTTCCATGAATACTTAAATATTTTGGGGACAAAGACACGAGAAATAATATGTTTAAACATCAGTTTTACGGCTTAAATGAAGAAAAGCACCGAATGACTTATTTTGAACTAGGCAAGGTATGTCTTCTGAAAGCCAGAGTATAGTCATAACATTATATATTTTCGCATATATGTGACAAGTATAGATAATTCAATTTGAACTAATTTAATGGTAATAGAGTTAACAATGCCCGTATACACGTCAAGTGGTGGTTTCCTGGCGAGACGGACAATTGCATTATATTTCTTGATACCATCACTTTCTATACGCGTTAATTTGCGATTCATTTGATAGGGTGTTTTATTTACATTTATATAATATATCAATAAAATTTAATTTATTGCATACTTAACCAAATAATTCATATTTTATTGTAGAACATATATACTTAAACTATGTAACATAATAATTATGTACTACAATGTATTTATGCACAACCGTTTTATACAAGACGTTATCTACCCTTTCACTGCTTATTTAATTTGAAGTGAATATTCTATGAACTATTTTATGTAATCTATATATGTAAAATACCATTTATATTAAATCCTTATATATTATGGAATAAAATCTGTTTGTTTGTCAGTATGAGATACAAAATCTAATAAATCGTTACGACTCTTTAAGCTTGTTGAATAAGTGTTTGATGTTGATAGCTTAAATGTATTTTTCATCAAGGTTCTGTCTTAATTGGTTAAAATGTCAGAATAATTGTTGAAAAGCATTTTGTTTTGTGACGTATTTTGTACAACCGAATTCGGCTTACTAGCTAGAGATATAAAATAAGACTGTTTGAATGTTTGTTATTTATTACTTTACTTATAATCACAATAGTGTTCGTTGTACCCGGAAATCCTTTATCATGGGAACAATATCACCGGCATTTATTGATCAACTTGTATATTTTGATCTCTGATTTAAAATAAGTACAAACATGCCTTTTTATTCAAAAATATTCACAGCATTAATAATATAAATAAAATATAGTGGCAAGGTGTCACTTAACACCTTCGTCTAGACTTTTCGTGATCACGGTTGCTGAAAAGAACTTGTATCGTCGGGAAATTTTTGAAATAAAACAATAAAAAGCGTAGTTCATCCGAAACTCTTGCTTTTATTAGAAATTAATAGTATGTATATTTTGATTTTCAATAAATATGTTCTACAAATAATGACAAGGCACAACTGTTCAGGGTGTCGAAAGATTGTCAACCTCAAGTCTTGTGGACTAATTAGATAACTAGGAATAGTTTCAAAAGCTTCCTGGTCGGTTAAGTAATAAGACGTGTATCAAAATTAGTATTGCAGTAGGATAAGTGCGGAATTCTATCAGTTAAGTAATATCTGAATACAGTGTTTAAGCGGATTATCATTATACTTATTGAGATGTTTTTACTTACGCGTGTATTTATCCGACTGCGGCGTAAACAATATGAGGGTTATGTGTTTTATGTATAAAATGTATAAATATTACAAATTTTATCCCTTTTTACAAACTTTTTGGTTGTAATAATCTATATATTACCTATCGAAAGTTCCGTATTGAAGGGTATAGTGTTACTTTTGAATCCTTTCACAAAATTTTTATTATTACTAGTATAATACTATTTAGGAAGTCGTAAATAAATATATAACTCGCAATATAAAACTTGTTTCAAGAATTAGCGAACTAAAAATACAGAAAGAAGGCCAACCTTTTAATAGACTTGTAATTTCATTACGTTGCTTTTAATATTACATAGTTTAAGTGCGAAGCGTTTATTATACAAAGAGATAAGAAATTTTATATGATTGATGGGAGCCTGTCACGATAGATATCAATCATGCTATGCCAATTTATATTGTAAGCAATTCATCTCATTCAAATATTTTTAAACAATGTTCAGACCAATTGTTTATAAGAGACAAGATGAGTTATATGTAGATAAATTGATATGACGTGGTACTTTAAACTTTAAACTATAAGCTTATAAGTTTGCATTGTTACATGACATATAGAGAGTTTACAGTTTATCATTCAGTATAAGAGGTAAGGAGAGGAGCTTGGACAGTGAAGGTGAACGTTTAACGCGTTAGATAGAGGCCCCTTAAACCTACACCTGGGTTGCAAGTCCCAGTCACTGTTGAAGCTCCTCTCACTACAACGATGGACCCGACACCCGCACGTTGAATCCATGGAGTGCTGAGAGGTTTCGTCTCGTCTTAAATTAGCAATACTAACTTGTGCTATATTGATTGACTTACGTGAGCATTTTCCCAGCCTCTGGATTACGGTAGATGTCGCACTTGTGAAGGGGACGAGTGGGATCCCCTGGGATAAATTGTCCCGTCCTCAAACACAACGCCTGATGGATTTGGAATTGAAGTATCGTGCTCACGAAGTATCTGAAAATATATATTATTATAACTAATGAATATATTTGTTTTATTTTCCTTAATAATATCATATTTTATAACTTGAGTATTTCTATTGTTTCAATACAAACAAAATTGTTACATTATCATATTTATGTGATCAATTGCGTGTAAGCTCTCATTGATTACTTCTTAGCCATAGCCCTTTAAGTTTAATATAGATATAAGATAAATCAAGTTGCAAAAATATATGTATCAAATGCATTCAAAAAAAATTACAAACCTAAAGAAAATAATCATTTAAATGTATGAAATATTTTTATTCATCAATACACATTATATATGTTATGAAACCAAGAATATATTTAAGCAAAATTTTGCGATTATTTATTTATTAAACACATTTTTATTAGTCCTTAAACGAAATTTCAAAAACTACTGAACTTATTTTTTCACTTCCAATATAAAACTTATAAAAGTTAGTTATAATAGAGATATTATTTTAAAATATTCTTTAATTATTGTTAACTTTATTTTTTATATACTTCGATAAATATAAACAATGATATCATGATTTTGTTGTTGACTTCAATCAATCAGACAAATATGATGTTTGGCCGCTTTATTACAAGCAACATAATAATTTTTATGCATAAAATTAAGACTTTGATTTTTTAATTTTCTCAATATTTCTATTCGAATATATACATAATCATGTTTATTTATTTTATCAATGTTTGAAATATAAATTTAAACCAACAACTTAATATCTAATTTAAACAAATTAATTTATTAAAGATTTTTTTGTTTATTTATGTATAATTTTTATAATATATTACAATGTTATTAATGAATTAGAAAATAATTTATTATTACAATATCCGACCTCCATAATTCAAGTTTCTAATTAATCAGGTAATGACTGACTGAGTCATGATATCCTTGCCTGTTGTTACCTTGATTTATATTATAACATTTTTATGGCTTATTACGATCACAGGCGAAAGGAAAATGTTTGTTTTCATTAACAAAAATATATTTCGCTACTGTACTTGATTCATTATTAACTAGTTAAAATTATAATAATACGTGTATTAAATTCATGTTGACCGATTATTGCCCTTTTTTGCATAATTTCATATAAACATTTAAGGAATATATTGTAACCATACTTGCGTAGATATCATAATAGCTCAAAAGGTATATCTTGTGTTGTTTATAGATGTAATTGTATTAAAGAAAGAGATTTTTTCTTTAATTTCCATTCAGATACAGAAGACACTGAAATGGGATAATCCAGTTTAGTTTATTAAAGCATGCACGATATTAGCATGTCTAATAATTATTATTTAATAATTAATTACCCAACTGGAGGAATCAGTACGAATTCTGATTTAAGTCTATATTTTAATTATGAAGAACATATTATATAGTTCTTATAGCTATACTTCGATCGTTCTTGTAAATTTCAGTTTGAATTTAATCGGGAATAGAAAAATATAAGGAAAATTAAACTTAAATGTAATAATATACGTAAAAGGAACGATTAAGATTAAAGAAATGAATTTATTTTGTAAGATATGAAAAGATAAACGTTTAGAGGCAGTTGTTTATCGAGCTAACAACGTACAATCATTACCAACCTTCTATAATATATACGTATTTACTCATTCTGAGAAATGAGAATATATTCTATGTATTTGTTTTTATAGTAAATAAGTCATTGCTTCAACTGGCTGTGTGTGTGTAATATGTTCGGCCTCACTCTTAATACTTTGCTCTGTAAAAACAATGGTAGTGAGAACTCTTTTTAGACCATGTGTGACTTAATATTTTTATCTATCTTTAAAAAATGTTAATAGTATCAACTACTATTAACATTTTTTAAAGAACTATTACTAGTAAAACTTAGTCTTTTCGATAATTTTTGAAGGATGAAAAAGTTATTTTTTTTGTTCCTTCAAAATATTTGTATTCGCTACTTGTAATACTCTTTATTAAGATCTTTATCTTAGACGAATTTCAGTGTTTTTCATTTCAGAAGCGAGAGACAGCTACGTATTTTAATTGCATCTAGAAGTTGTTTCGTCAACGCGTTGTAACGAAATCTCAAACTTATTAAAATAATTCAACTTTTTGCCACCTCTTTGAAATGATTATCATTAACTGTTGCAATCCAGAATTACTGACATCGTTCATTCATACACATAATGAATGTCATCTGTATGACGAGAGATTACAACGGAAAATTGAATCACATTTTAACAAATATTTTGACAGAAAATCAAGATAGTTTGACAATTGCTCAATGTACGGAAAAGATTAAATGTCATGTAATTGTAAGTTTTCACGTATGCGTTACGTTTTACATAGCTACGTAATTGCTCTTGCTCAATACACGTAATAGCATGTTGCAATAACAGCTGTGTAGCTACAAAAAAATGTTTTTATTATACATAAGTGCACAGTAAAATAAAGTGGCAGTAAAATAAAGTGGCACATACATTGAAAAAATGTTCAAGGTCAGTTGCGAATAAAGAAAATTTTATGCTCTCAATAAAATTGCAATGGAAATAATAAAGGATTCATTTACTCAATATAATTATCGAGAATGGCTATGTACCGTTTTGGTTTTGTCTTTCAGACCCAAGCCGGCCTCGCTTTTAATGTGGGTGCTGTAATATATCTAAAATGGTAACTCACTTTATATGGTTCAATAAAGTTATTACACATCAATAATTTGATTAATAGTTTAATTAACAAACAGATAATTGGTGGGATAGTTATTTCGTAATTTTGAGTTCATAACACCTTTGTTACTTAAGAAATGTATACGTATTTTCTTGACTATAATATCTTTTAGTTCTTTATTATATATATGTATGACTTACTACATACTACTACAAGTTTAAAAATTTATGAAATTCCTCAGAAAATATACATATGACTAAATGACATTATTATTAAATTTTGATCATGATCTAAATTCATATTTCTTTTTTATCTCTGATTGCAATAACTGAGCTATTTTTTCGAAATCGTATTTAAAATTTATATTTCAAGGACTACAAAAAATATATATCATTTGCAAAACATGTCTCATCATAATTTAAATACTTATTTTGTCATATATGTATATGATTTTATTTTTTTATATGCATCCTCAATTTTAAATTATTTCATTTTACTGTATAGAATTGTGTTAAATAAATAGATCTCAAATTTCTTTATGATTATTTCTATTTAATATTTACCCAGTGAAGATCAATGAATGACTAGCACGTATGAACTTACATAATTGAACAGCTGATACTTAGAGCAATTTACAGGACAAGATATTTACGTTTTTATTATGAAAATTTTCATTTTAAAATAAATTTATTAAAACTTTCTCTTTGAAATCAATTAATAACATGAAAAAACTTGAAAGTATAAGGTACATTATTTTCTTTCATTATTATTGTTTTCACAAAAAAAAACTGAAGATGTTTAAACTTTTTAACCTTTTTCATTTCAATATTGAAATGAAGAAAAATATCTCATAATTTTACGAATAATTTTATACTAAAGGATCATCAACATACGTAAAGATATTTCGTTTCAGAATTGTATCAAAAATATCGTATCGTTGTCGTGTCGTCTGTTATAAAGATCATCAAGCCAACAGAAGATTTCTTAATAAAAAATTTGTTAATAAATTAAATGAAGTGAAGTAGTTTTAAGGCGAAGGTCAAAATAACATGACCCACTTAACAGAACGATGTTACAGCTGAGCTCAGGTGTATAACGATATTGTCGCAATTTACTATCGAGTATGTTGTATGATGGCAAACATATTAAATAAATTGAATCTCATTCTTGGTCAGATTTCATTAAACTCTTTATATACATATCAATTTATAGTATTGCCTATTTACAATTTGAATGATGTACATCATCTTTAAATTAATTTAATTCATATAAGAAGTTATGAATATTATTTATATGAATATAAGTGAATAGTTTTTTGAACAAATTATGAAGTATTGAAGTATATATAGAATTATACGTAGTAGCTAAAAGAAATATATAGTAAAATTTGAAAAAGAATTGTTGTGAGCTTTGTTAACTTTGAAGGTATCCTTAAAATACTTCTTAAATATATGTATTATTTAAAAAGTTACTTTAATTTACTCAAACGATGTCGTGGACAGACGCTAGTTAGAAGTAAATACTTTTTTGAAGTAAATTTAGAGAAAATTATTATGGAATACTTCCGACTTGTTCTGCTTTAGTATTTTTTGATAGTATACTTTTATAAGATTATTGATAGTATCCTTTTATAAGCCCATTTTAAGTTTGTACAAAATGACAGATTTATTTATATTCAAACCAGTTATTTCTATATTATGTTACAGAGAATGAATTAACTAATTATTTTTATATGTTGCATTTTAACAATGTTATGGAAGGCTGATGAAAACTAGTTATTGTAAAACATAATACAAGGAATATGATAGCATTTAAATAAATTTATATTTATTATATTGTACAGTTTTAATTATCCTCATTCCTCATACATTTCATATTTTGATTATTCAATATAGTTTTACGTTATCTCAACTTTCTTCCGCGTCTATTTTTAATTTATAATGTAATTCTAACAGGTCATACGATGTATTATGTATATTTAATATTAATAAATTCATAAATATATCTTCCTGCTTCTTAAAATAAATTGGTTATTTGCAGTTATATTTTGCAATATAATATTTATTTACGTAACTTCTTAGTATTATAAAAAAATATGAAGTTACGTTGGTTGTCATCAGTTTTAGGAAATTATTTCGTCTTTTATATCAGTATTATAAAGATTAAATTAACCAGATTTTATAAGGACATATGTAAATTATATATTTTTTAAGTTCCATTTTAATATATTTTAAAACAAAGAGAAAAGCAACGCTAATTTTAAAATAACGGCACAAGAAATTTGTTATATGAAAATTTACTTATAGATAAACATTGTTAAATTAAGCATTTAAATATTAATATAAATATCATAATAAGAATTTATTTATTTATATATTTTAATAAGACAAGTATGTAACAGTTTTATTAATGACATAATTCTTATATAATAATTGTCACAAATATTATCCACCAAGATTATATATCTGAAATGTGGTTAACTTATCTCTTTAACAAACTGCTTTGAAGATTTATTTTTTTAGTTTTGACTACTCGCAGACGAGATTTATTTTGACAGATGCATATGTTGCCATATTTGAGAGACCTAACAAAACAAAGCTTTACAAAAAGTATGTATGTATATTTATCAACAAAGCCGTGTCTCTATATAAAGTTGTTAAAAAGAGTTAGTTACTGATTATGTAATATTAAAAACTATTTACAAGTTGAATACATCACAAGTTTTTCTATTACGAGATAGAGTTAGTGTATTAAGATTTGACATAAAGCAGTTAAAAAAGGTAGCTTAAAAGAATGAATTTTGATACAAAAATTTTCTATGTACAAATTCATTCTCATATGTCAATGGTACAAGACTATTGATACTATGTCAAATGTTGTCCAAAAAGAATGTAACATAGTTGATCTTAAATGAAAAAATAAACAAATGTAAGCTAATACACTTAATAAGCAACATTTACCGTTTTTCATTTAATACTATAATGTAAAGATTAGGAATGAAATCTATTGATGCTCAGTATGTAGTAATAATAATACTGATTTGAAAATTAAAAACAAAACTTAGTAAGATATACAAAATTTTAATTTTAGTCAATGTTTGGTATCTTAATGTACTTTTAATTGGAAGTGGTAATAATTTTTTTATTGTCTCTAATGTATGTTTATAAAGTATACAAAAAATAAGTAGAATGTAACGACTTTATTAATCAGACTCATGAATGTAAATAACAAAATACTATAAAAGAGATATACCTATTTCTTTATTTAATAGAAATTCCATATCACTTTCTCTACTAATATTAAATTGAATTATGATTAAAATATATTGAATAAAAAGTTAAGCTACAGTAACACTACTACAATAGCTACATTATAAGTTTGAAATGGCATACCCGTCTTGAATAATGCTCAAATCTTTTCCAAGTGATAAGAGGCCTTTGCTCAGCAGTGGGCTCTGATAGGCTGATGACGATGATACAATAATACTATAAGCAAGGCTGTTCTAAATGAGAAAAATTAACACATTTGCACTAATTATCTCAATTTAAGACATTTTCTTGGAAAGGTCCATGTCTAACGAGACATTTCACGAAGTCACGCCTTATCCTTGACTTTTAATATAGGAATAGTTTTTGCTATATCTGTTTAGAAACGTGACTGATAAAATAACAATTACTACCAAATAATACAAAATAGTTGGAATGTATTGAAGAAATTTTATATAAATGTATAGCTGATGTGTTCTAAGTAAAATTTTATGTTAGATTTATGTTTTTATCATTTGATTTATTAAGTGTTCAATTTTAACATCAATAAAAAACTGGTACAAATAACTTATCTTTCGCAATGTCAGCCATAAAATTGTATGTCAGTATCTTAAGAGATAATCTATTCTATTGAAGTTTTAATTACTTAGCATTGGTATGTGTCATATGTCAAGGAGTGTAAATGAATGGACACGGTTTATTTAATTTTAATTAAAAATAGAGTGAGTTTTATTACGTTTAGGTTTATTTAAAGATACTTACAAAACATGAAAAATTTTCCGGTTAGTAGTAAGAAAGGGATGAATTGAAAACATTACTCATACTCTTTTTCAGTATTGATTTTATTAAAAGATTCGATACACATATATTTACATCAAATTATTATGATAAAAATGATACTTTTGACTTGTTTTTAATAATGTTATATCGAAAAATGCCACATCCATTTTTAATACGTCCAGCACTGCTACCGGAACTTTGAGCCGGACCCGGTCGAAGGGCACAGCCAGTCTCTACAACTGCGACTTCTTTTATACGATGCCGTTTGTTTTTATTGAAGTGAATTATTTTTCAAACATATTATTTCTTATTTGTTATAATACCATTATTATTTAAAGGATTAAAAGAAAGCCTAGGGGAAACGTACATTGTATTTAAATTAAAGTACTTAAAGATCACACATAAATATTATAAAATTTTAAAAGAAATTTATGTTTACATTTCAGAAATTGGGATGTTAAATAAGAATATTTATTTCTTCGTTTTTTATATTTTTGTATATTTCTATACGTATCACACTATATGAAATGCTTGGGATTGTTAACATCTATGTACTTTAGAGGTATTATTTAAAATTTATATTTATATTATTTAATTCGGCCAATACGTAATAAACCAGAAATAGAAATCTGTATCAGATAGAAAGAAGGAATGTCATTTTTTTTATCAAATGACCAAAAATTATACGTCATTATATTCTTTGAGTAGCAAATATTGTGGGCTACATTCGAAAAGGAAGAGCTTTGAGCACAATTATGTTACTAAAATTAATTAAATACCATCAGTTATCAAGTTTAATTTAGATGATAGATGGAATTTAAAAAATCCGCTGTCTTCATGACTTTTACTAGACTTTAGTTCTATTAAATAAATAGTTGCCTTGATAATTAATATTCCGATTCAGTTAAGCGAAGAAAACATCAACACAAAACAAAACACTCGAAGAAATATATTGGCTAACATTCTATGTCCAAGACGTAGTGTTTGAATCTAATGACAGCTTGTAGGAGAGGCGAAGAAACAGGTTGTCGCAACACGACATTGCTTTCAAATATTATGTTGTGGAAAAATAGATGAAAAATAATAACATGCATGCATAGGAAAGGAAACCAGAAAAAAGACAATACTAGGAGACTATGTCATACAAAAATTTGGAGGTGGTCTAAACATCATAGTTATTCAGAAAGATTATAAAAATTCATATTGAATTTCATGAAAAGAAAATTGTTCGTTCAACTGTCAACACTATTATAAAATTTATTTATGTAATAATAAATGTAAATGTACTAATATAAGTAAAATATTATTACTTAGGATCACTTATCTTTTAGGGAAATAACTATTCACGTTAAACATTTTCTTGCAATAAGTTTGAATTTTTCCATAATTCGCAAAAGGTATCACGATACAAAATAAGTAATGTCACGTCAAGTAATATCCTGTTAATATGAATCAACGTCATATTGCTTTATAATTTATCGCATTTCAACAATTTCAGTAATTCTTGCATTTATAGTAACATTTTTTTGCTAACAGTACTCACGTATTCCATGTTTCAATTCTAATGACATAAAAGGCATCTCGAACGTTAAGGGTAATTTATTTTTGTTTAGTAAACTATTTGGAGTTTAGGATATTTCAACCCTTAGGCCCCTTTGGCCAGAAAAAGGCGTAATTTTGGTTCTTATAGAAGAGGCTGATTTGGTAATGTTACTTTTACTGTAAAACAGTTAAAAAAATACAAAAATCTGGTGAGGATTTTAAATCAAATTAGTTTCTATGATAATGTGTAGGACGTCTACACAATAGGCGAAAGTATTACGAACGAAATAAATATTCATACGAACTGAAGCAATAGCAAAATTTATTAAAAATTCTAAAATGACAACTTAACAATGGGAGCTTATCTATCATTTTATATCCATTTCAATTTATTGTAAAGTCCGTTTGAATGTCTGCAACTGGTTCACATGAGATTTTGTAATATCCGCGCTGTGACCTTCGCTATGCCATTCGCCAGCAAAACTTCGGTTCCCATAATTACAATATATCCGCCGTCCTAAAAACTAATGACGGATGGGTATAGACTCTTAGGTAATTAAATTGACACAACTTGTATTCTATAAGGTGATAAATTTTGTATTGAAAAATTACACAGCCTTTCCTGTAAATTGCTACTCTTACTTATATTTCTAGTTCTAATCTATACTAATATTATAAAGCTGAAGAGTTTGTTTGTTTGTTTGTTTGTTTGTTTGTTTGTTTGTTTGAAAGCGCTAATCTCCGAAACTACTGGTTCGAATTGAATAATTCTTTTTGTGTTGGATAGTCCGATTATCGAGAAAGGCTGTGGGCTATATAACATCACGCTACGACCAATAGGAGCAAAGATATAGTGGTAAATGTGTGAAAAACGGGAGAAATTATTACATCTTTGAAGCCTTTCGTTGCGTGCGTCGTGAAAACGGTTCAAGATACACAAAAAATATGTATTAAAGAATAATAGCTCTTTTAATGATCTAAAAAACAGTCGCGACAGTATATGTCTATCTTTTAAGATTAACTCATAAAAACCGTTATTATGGTACCTAATTTCGTCGAAATAATTTGTTTAAGTTGTATCAACATAATGATATTAATCTTTATTCAAATAAACAAATAAATATGTTGTTGATTAAGAGTACTTCATTATAAATAAAAAAAACATAGGTTTTATCCTGAAAATTCTACGGGAACTCGACCATTCCGAAAACCCCGCAAGAACGGGAACTATGTGGGAAGAACCAAAAATCTGGCGGAAGTCACTATTCCACGCGGACGGAGTCGCAGAAAAAGCTAGTAATAAATATTTAATTGAAATATGAAATATTACATGAAGTCGACCATCGATTTCCGCTGTGCTATTTTAACTCGTTTTGTTTTGACTACATAGATGTTTCACACGTTAATTAAGTTTTGCATTTCTAATGGTGACTAACGTCACACTATGGGCTATACACCGCAAAAAAATCAACTGGCAGTATAAATATCAGTATACATATATGTACATATATCTCACACAATGTTATTAGAACTATAATTATATATAATTACACATATACAAATAACAGTCAAAGTGAACGCGAAAACAGTTGGTTACGATGCGGAAATGCAAGAAACCTTGGACATATCCCTGTTTCTTAATTACGCAGTAACCAGATAATAATTATTTTCCCCATTACACTAAATTGTTAATCCTTCCAAAAACAAAAAACTAATAGACAAAGAAACAACAAATTCTATTTATGTTTTTCTTATATGGAAATATATATATGCATTAAACAATACGTACTTAATTTCACATAAGAAAATTAGATATTTTAAATTTATTTTTACGTATCTTCTATATGTAAAAATCAATTCTTTGTCAAATATTCTTTATCAAAAATAAGCCTACTATATAGAATTTATCGTGCGGTATTAATATTATTTTTTTTGATAACTTTTTGTTCACACTTCAATTCCAGTTATGTCAATAAGCGTCAAGTATATAACGCGGGAGTTATGTGGCTGATTATGGCAGCTTATAGAGTTGTCCTATTTCCTGATTCTGTTGAATATCCATTAAAGTAAAGCAGACTTCATATAAGAAGCAAAAACGTGAAAAAACTTCAAAGGAATATAACATAAATTGTTTGAGAGTATGATATAAATCTTTAGTGTAAAAAATTACGTAAAAATTCATACAGTTTTCTTGTATAATATGTATTACAATAATACAGATGCTTACATCAAGTAGACCAAATGTAATGTATGTTGAATAGTTAAGTCACGAAAACCCTATATTTGGACACTTCTGAGTACCGGACGGTCATAAAGATTCGAGATAAAAAAACGAAAGTGTCCAATATATACGGTCAAGGGTCAACGTGCTAGTGAATTGACAAATTTATGTCAGATCCACATATGTAATTACAAAGATATATTATATCTATTTATAGAAAGGAGAATGTCCATATTAACATATTAAGTAACGCACAACCAAATTGCTAAGTTAATTTATTATGATAACGTATGAAGATGATAAATTATTTTTAATAAGAAATAACTGGTTTCTGTTGCATGTGTAAGGATCACAGTGCATGAATTTTTTGCACTAAATACGAAGTCAATCATTAAATACTAATTACGTTTTGCGTAAGACCCGTCCTAGTTAATTATTGTACGTCACATTAAGTAATATAATTCATTCAATTACTATGTGTTTTATAGACAGCAGTGACATATGACGAAGAATAACTTATTTGTATACTTTAATTATACAAATAAGTTACTTTTGATATGTTTGTGCAATAAAATTTATATATTAAAGGTTTGAATGTATTAATAACATAGGATTGGAGTAATTTACATTCAAGTGATAAAACTAGTAATACGAATTGAAATGAAGTATTATAATTTCAGTTTTAATAAAAATAGATTTAGTACACTTAAAAGGAATATTTACAGAAGCTTTTTCCTTATTACAAAATAGGTCCTTTATAAGATTCATAAAGATTTTTTTTTTTATTTACAATTACATATAATAAATTATTGCTCTGTTTAATTTTGATCCCTTTAAAAACAAGGTTTCCTAACAGCCGTCACACTTGTTCTTGACCCAGTGTGTAGACGCGATTATTTCTTTCCGGATATACAATATATCATATGAATTTACGAAACAGTCTCATAAATATTAAAACTACTGCAGAAGTGAAGAAATTCTTGCCGGAGTCAAGTTAATGAGAAATCAAAAATCTAAAATACATAAATTGTTTGAGTTTTGCTCAAACATGTATACGCAATGGACCTTGATAATAATAGTAACATACGTATAATATATTAGCAGTATTAGAGCCTGAGAAATTTTGCGAGTTTTAACGCTTTATATTTTCTCATTCATACAAAATATTATCAAATTTTTAACCATTTTTTGTATTCCACATATCAACCTGTCATTATGATATTATTGATGTTGCTTTGTTACTCTTCTTTGAAATGAAAATACTATATTGGTTGATACAAATTAAATCTTTTTATAATAAGTTTTGTGAGTGGTTTAGTTTTTTTACATTTATCGAGGTAAACACTAGACACACAGACAACACATATGTACAGGAACATATGTACAATTATTATTTTCAAAGTGAGAATAGAATTATATTACTGATTTTTACTTTACAATTAAGTAATATTTAATATTGTTAATATAATTCATCAAGTAATAACTGAGTTATTGACATATCTTAATGTAGGCGTTGTTATAATTTGTGATGTAGCAAACGAGACATTTTGTGACCACAGACCTGCCATAAGTCACAAGTGCGCAGAAGTCGTGTTATATTTGGAAATATTGCAAGCAAATTACTTAATCTTGACCTCTCTATAAGTTAAGTGTAATATCCGTACTTGTCATAATTGAGATGGACAAATAAATACACACACTAAGACACACACACACACACACACACACACACACACACACACACATATTTATATGAAGATGACCTTTTATTGGGATTCACGGAATGCCCTTTAAATTGTAAAGACTTATATTATTTCACTTTTAAAATTTCATTTCTGATTTTATATTAAAACTACATTGTGACTAAGATAACGTTTTTATTAAGATGTTTTAAAATCCTCATTTATTTTTAATATATGTTTAAACAAGTTTCATTTGTTAATTGCAAAATTTTTAATAAATAATAGTCCTTGTTCCTAAACTTTATAAAACTAACAGTGTTTGTTTGTAAAATGTATGTGTTGATGTAACTCGAAAACCTTGAACTGGTTGTATCGTTTCGAGAATTTGGTAGGTCATTGACCCACATTTATGGAGTTCGCAGCATCGTGATGATTTACATAAAGATTTCGTTTATCTTTGTCTGCGAGATAGATTTTACTGCGACTTAACTTATTCAAATCACTGACCTATCTGAAATATATATGTTGATGACATCCGCGTTAATATTATTAACATTTTCTTTTGAAAATTAAGAAAGTAAATACGTATGGTTTTGTTTTGTACTTGAAAATATATAGAATATTTTATTAGTATTGTATTAAAAGGATATTCAGTTTCCTATTATAAAGGTTAAAGACTAAAATAATATTTCGACTCTTAATGTACTTCCGCTACGTAGTCAGCAGTGTTTTTAGATTTTGTATTTCTGTCCAACTAAATATTGTTTTTAGAAAGGCTTTTTGTGCCAAGTTCAAGATTAAGTAAACTTGATGCTAGGCTGCTTTGTATCAATTTAAGAAATCTTATTTTTGGTCAGTAACAGACAAAATAATAAGTTTATTTTTCTATTTTAAGTCCCATTTTTATTAATACAATTACATATATACATAAGTCCTTTATAAGTTTAATGGGTTAACATTCACTGCTCTTGTAAAATTAAAATTTCAATTATATAAATAAATTACAAGAAAAAACTATTAACTCAAACCATTAAAAATTATGTTGATATTTTCATAAAAATAATTTACACCTATAATTTAGATTATAAGATATAAATGAAAAATATAAAAAATAAATTCTAACGGTAATAGATTTGATAAGCCATTGCATTAAGATCATTATCAACAAGTAAGGTCAGAAAAAAATAAAAATAAATAATTAAGACCTTGATTTAAAATAAATGTATTAAGGATACTTGGTTCCTTCTAAACTTAAGCTGAATATTTTATTTAAAAATAACAAATATTTGTAAGCGTATAGATTTTAATTTATATTTGATAAATTAAAAATATCATCCAACTACAGTGCCATCTTGAACGGAATTTCTTTTATTCGGCATAAGTATCACGTAATGTTTTCGACCTTTGGTACAATCATGTAAATGTAGTCAAAAAAATAATTTTAAATTACTCAGTTAACAACAATAATCATTGATTGTTAGAAATGTTCAATAAAAAGGTGATAAAACTTACAAAAGAAAAGGATTTTGGTTCTGAAGTTTGTGAATACATAATAGTATGTAATTTCGCTAAAAATCTATCACATACAATTGTGTTATCGTAATTTAAGATTTTGACTCGGAATCGTAACAGAAATAAAATTTGGAAATAAAGATCACTAAGAAACAGAGAAGTAAATTTAATCTTAACAAACAATAATTCTTCCTAAACCTAGTTTCACTTTTTTATAATGTAACGTTTATTGCCATTTATATTTGATCTCTAACCTACATACTGGTTTATGTAATGCTAAGGTTACTATATATTTGCTGGTGTATGTAGCTTATATGCCCTTACATTTCTCTGTCATCCGTTCAGCGCACTCGTTTAGGGCTTGAGAGTTCAAGGTCGTTCAACCGGCTCTCATGCTCGATTCCAGAGCACCTTTCGAATGCAATGAGAACTCGGTCATATACACAACATGCGTAATACTCATACAACTAACTGTTTATAGCTTGTTAAACTACCAAGATAAAATGAGCCTTATTATTTTTATTGCTGGCTTATGCAAAGGACCTGTTCGTTTTGGTCGATATATTTAGATGAGTAAATTTTAATACTTATCGTATTATGTTGAGTGTTGTATAATATTAAAACCTGCTCCTTACTGTAAATGTGTTAATGTAATATGATCAAGCTTGAAGCTGTTTTTTTTTGTGGATGTTGTATGATATTAATTAACTACTTTATATTTATATGGAAAAAATATTAATGTTGTATTGAGAACAATTTAAAAAGTATGACTGATAAGTTTGCCTTGATAATTAAGACGATTAAGCTTAAGTCAACATTAATTTTGGCATGTAACCTCTTCGCATCCTTTATTTGTAAGCGATAAAATCACAAGAAGGATATTCCCACTACCATATTTATATTTCTCACATTATTTATAAGGAAATTGAAGTTTCTTCCGTTAAAGCGTTCACCAATTTTCGAGTCCTTGTAAGATTATAATCGTGAATGGAGAAACGTGATTCGTTGAAATGTAATTTGGAAATGATACATTCAGAATTGTCTCAGATGTAGGAATTTATTTGTGGGATTTGAAATGCTCTATATAAGAGTTTGTATAGGAACATATTATCATGTTTTGGTGAAAGGTACATTTACATTATTCAATGGATTATTCAATAAACCTGTTTCATATATTTTTTTCATAGACATAAAAAAATGAGCATGATTTTAGAAGAAAAAAGAATTGGTTTAAATTTGTTAATACCGGCACAAATGGTTTTTACTGTAACAATAAAGACATAAATGTAAATAATGTAAAAAGTTATTGTTACTTTTAAATTTTGATAAATAAAAAATACTTTATAACACTCAATTGTAATTGATAAAAACGTAGTTTCAGTCCTGATAT
Organism: Danaus chrysippus; assembly: GCA_916720795.1. NCBI lineage: Eukaryota > Metazoa > Arthropoda > Insecta > Lepidoptera > Nymphalidae > Danaus > Danaus chrysippus. The sequence continues at coordinate 1,503,403 of CAKASE010000044.1, forward strand.
AATTATCCAAAATTGAGTCAAATATATTATTGAGGCTAAACTCCATACTCAGAATTCGAAAACAAAACGTTTCTCACAACTAAGATAACTCACAATATTCATTCGTCAACCATATTTTATGTATCACAGAAGAAATTCAGATTTTTTTCCCTTAACTCTCCCAAGTTAATGAATCCCGAATTTAAATCACCCAATAGCGTATAACCAAACTGTTTTATTGACAAAATAAAATCATAAGGGAAGCAAAACATGCTGTAATGTACAATAGTTCTCAAGAACTAGATAATTGTTGTTAACGTAACTTATTAGTAGAGCAAAATCATTATATAAAAATATTTCATCGATAATGCATGGGTGTCATGCGTAATTAAGTGTGAACTTTTTTTTGCTAATTGTTTGTGTTTGTATGAGGAAGAGACTTTATTAACATGCAGTATAGGAAAGGATTTTATGTAATATTTAACATATAATATGTTAATCTTTAATCTTTATTGTAAATTATATTTCCTGTATTGATAATTGTTACGTCATATTACAGCATTCAATATTATGATAATTTGTTCAAAAGAAATGTACATATATGATTTTGTGATTTAATAAATGATTTATACAAAAATACGATTTAAAAACTTGTCAATATATAGATAAGATAAAACTAAAATTTGAAAACCAAAAATCAAATTTTGGAATCTGCATTCATGTAAATGAGATTTCCAAATTCATTCACATATTAATATTGATGTATGTGTAACCTAATGACCCTGAGAATGTTGTGTTTATGAATGCGATGTTAAAACGATAAGAAGAAAACTTAATAAACATTTTATTTGAGATGGAAAAACATTCATAGATTTTAATTATTATGAAAACTATCAAAACAAAGTCACATGGAACAAAGTATATTATGAAAAATTATTATTATGTTATAATTTATATTTTAAATTTGTATGAATAATCAGATTTTGTAAATTTAAATTGAATGAATTTCATTCAAAATAATTTTAAACCACAGTCAAATAAAAACCCATAAAAAATTTATAAGGTACGAGATAAAAATTATAAATTTTGTGTGATTATAAATACATTATCACTGATCATTGCAATACACAAAACACTTTTATATTATTAAATAAATTACTCGTATAATATGTAACAACTCCTCATTATAAGCACGTGTATTATTGTAAAGTGTAACGAATTTTTTTATATCATTAATTTAATAAGTAAAAAACGTCGTATCACTGAACGTGGTGGCCGATACAACTGTCGACGCACGCACGCGTCCAAAGCCGGCATCTCGTACGACCGTATACACACGAAGGACCCTTGCAGCAAAACGTACTCCCAACATTTAGAGGGGCGACAGCGAAAGTTCTACCAAATAAACAACTATAAAAAGTCAGGGCACCGTTGGCAAAGCATCCAGTCAGATTCCCGACTCCAACCACCGTTCAAGAGGCATTATGAAGACGGTGAGTGAAGTGAAGTGCGTGAAGTGAAGTTGCTTCAAAAAAGTGTTCCATCCAACACCCATATTTCTTGGGTATGAGTGCTGTGTTCGCGGGATGTCATACACTTTTTTGAAGTTGACTTATATTTTAAATAAAACGATATATAATCGTTTAACTAAATAACATCAAATTATTAAGCGATTTTTTTACATCGAGCGTGATCATTTAAAACTACTATTACTTAAATTAAATATTTAATTTGTTCAATATTAAAAACGTTTTTATGAACGGTCAAGAAAATATTTAAGAAACGGTCAAACATAAACGCAATTCCATGAGAACTTGAAAATATTCGAATAAAGTAGTATTAAAATTACTAAAAAAAGATCCACCGATAATGTAATATTTAGCTGATGTTAAAACGTACTAATAGTAGCCTTTAACAATGCCAAGAATCCCTTGATTGCGTCACAAAGCATTTCCTTCTTTGATCTAGACAAGTTTCGAACTAGGAAGACAGAATGGACCGTGAAACCCAGGTATTATGTTGCCCGTAGGTTGTATCTGGTTGTTTATGTAATTGCGGCAGAAACAGATCTTTTTACCAATTCATTATATAAAACCCCCGAGGTTTCGAGAAAACGTAAGTGCAAAAAATGTACATCAATCCATCGTTTTGGAACAAAATTTTAGAACAAGAAGTATTTTTTCTCGGTATAAAATAAACATTGATAGATTAGTGTTATTATAAAACTTATTTAATAATATCTCGTATTTGTATTTGCAGATTGACCCATTATTTTTGCAGTCTATTACTCCATCGCAATATCCTGCAGAGACTTGTTTTCGCAAAACCCGATGGCATAAATTCATAAGCTATGATTAAGAATTTGCATTCATTATTACTGGTATAGCTGCTTTTTTGGGTCAGTTTAATGTAAAATTTGTACTCGAATAAGATTTAAGGAAATATTTAGTAATATTTAAATCTTCTGGAGCCTAAACAAAGTACGCGCGTATTCAATGATTTCTTGATTTTGATAAAAAAATTATTAATTATAATTAAAGAGACTATTTCAGTGAGAAGAATAATTTAATTAAAAGAAAAAAAATCTTCTTGAATATTATCTTATTGTGAGTAAAAATATATTAAACATTAAGAGACTTAAAAACGAGATTTACAATTCAATATGAATTTTTCATACAAATACAGGAAAATCATTAACTGTTGTTTTGCAATATATATCCAGTGGCACTATGAACGCCTGGTTCAATTAAAATGCTCAGGAACCTGATAATCCGGATTGAGAAAATGTATGACTATTATATGATTCAATACACGAATTAGGTAACCGTTACGTATTGGCGCCCCTAAAGAATATGCATTTAATCGTGCAAAAAGTTATGAATACAAAACATAGTTACGCTTCAATGTAAATAAAGACGTTCAAGTTTACCGATTTATTAAAGGCATGTTGCAAATTTTAACCACATATGGCATTGGAAATACACTGTAAAATTATTTAAAAGAATTCTCATTGTTATGAGAGCTATTTTTCTACATAGAATTAAGCAAGTCTCCCACGGGTAAATTGACCTCTTTGGATATACGAAATACATTGTTATTTTAAATCGTAATATCACCAATTAACGAAATGATTAATGTAGTACGGCTCTGAATTAATAATAGTTTATTATTTGAATTGAATATGAAATATTTATTTAACAAAGTCGATCGTTTGTTATCTTGCGTAACACTGGTAATGTATCATGATTCAATTCTATTGCGATACAATTGGCATTGCAAATCTAATTAGTTTCAAATGGATGCATCTATCAAATTAATTAATGTTCAGATACAATTCTAACTAATGTCTAATAATTCATTTTTAATATCGTTTTATAAACTTAAATAACACTAAACACTGCAATTTCCTTTTATAATAACTTTGTCTATAAATCTTATGTGTGATTAACTAAGTTATTGCTTCTACTCCGCCTATACAAACGTTGGAACGTGTATCGGACACAAGAATAAGACTTGAACCTTTGAAGCCAGTTACGGAACCATTTGTATAAATCATTTATATAAATAATAATCTCTTCATCATTAATGTGGTGAACATTAGATACATATTTATAAGTTTCCAAATAAATTTTTAAGGGCCTTTTTATTCACGTTAGTGTCATTGAGAATATAATATTAATATCCGATGCAAATTTTCTGTTTCGTTATAATCAAAGGTTTTTCATTCAAGAGATTAATTTGTTTACATTTCCCACAAAGTTATGTATTTGTTAACATAATTTCTACACATGTTTTGAAAAAATTTAGTTTTTCACAATTTTGTTGAATCCACATATGAATAACCATCATACTTATCGTTTCTTTTTTTTTATAAATATCTTGTTATTCTTAATATTCCTAGGTTATATTAGATATAAAGGAATCCTTGCTCAAATATTGCCTTCTTTACAGATCTGTCTAGTTTTTCTGCTGGTAGCAGCAGCAGCTGCCAGCGAGAAGAAGTCTACAGAACAAAAAGCTGAAGGTCTCGAAAAGAAGTTGGACAAACGTGGTCTTCTAAACTTGGGTTATGGCTACGGTATCAGTGGACTTGATATTGGCTACCTCGGCAGTGGACACGGACATGGTGGTGCTTACAACTACGTAGAAGACGGTGCTCTTGCAAGCTCTGGATATGGCATCAACCTGGGAGGTCACACCGATGTCACCAGAACCATCACTTTGGTCAAGGGAGTGCCCGTTGCTGTGCCAGTAGACAGGCCCGTTCCCTACCCAGTAGAGAAGCACGTACCTTACCCAGTCAAGGTACCAGTACCCCAGCCCTACGAGGTTGTGAAACATGTGCCAGTACACGTTAAGGAATACGTTAAGGTCCCCGTTCACGTACCTGCACCATACCCAGTAGAGAAGAAGGTGCCTTATCCCGTTCACGTTCCAGTTGACAGGCCCTACCCCGTCAAGGTTTTGGTACCTCAACCCTACCCCGTAGAGAAGCACATTCCATACCCCGTCAAGGTACCAGTACCCCAGCCCTACCCAGTTGAGAAACACGTACCATACCCAGTTGAAGTTAAAGTACCAGTTCCTCAGCCCTACCCAGTAGTCAAACATGTCGGTGTACCCGTTAAAGTGCCAGTTGACAGGCCCTACCCTGTACATGTACCAGCTCCCTACCCCGTTGAGAAGCCAGTGCCCTACCCCGTACATGTAGAGAAGCCTGTAGCCTACCCAGTTCATGTACCAGTAGACAGGCCATACCCCGTCCATGTAGAGAAGCCCGTAGCAGTTCCCGTCAAGGTTCCAGTTCCAGAGCCTTACCCAGTATACAAGCACATCCCAGTTGAGGTCGAAAGGCCAGTAGCTGTTCCCGTGAAGGTGCCAGTCGACAGACCCTACCCAGTACATGTCGACAGGCCCGTGCCCGTCCCCGTGGAGAAGCCATACCCAGTGCCCGTCAAAGTCCCATACCTCGTCAGCGAGCACGACAACAGTCACTACAGCCTCGGAGGCTCCTACTACGAGCATTAGATTAAGTTAGTTAAAATATATCATCTGTCACCGTCACCAGCTATTTATATCTCGCCAACGGCCGGGACACCAGCAAAACTTCTTGACTATTGAAACTGTCCTACTATATGTAATGTCATATAAGATTTAAGAAGGTACAGGCGTATGTGATGCAAAGTTACCATTAATAGGTTAAGTCGACTGTAAAATACGAAATAAAAATGTTAAGATTATAAAAGGTGCTGTTTTATTATAGATCAGGAAATGTTAAAGGTCTCCACCGAACATGGAAACGATCATAATCAATTGTCCACAATCTTTGCCTTCTGTGGCCTTGTTGAAAGCGCGGTACTTAGTCATAGTACATATAAGCGAACGTGCTACTTATCTATAAATGTATAAATAATTATTTTTTGGCTATAAAAAATAAATACATTCTAGTTTTTTTAAGTTATTTCGAGGTCAATAGTGTTAGAATATAATTTTCCGGAGTATTAGTTAAGTGTTACATACATTTTTAAAACATTGAAGTTATAACTTTTTGTATTAAATGAAACATCAAAATATATAAGTAAATACAATACTAACCATGATGAATGAACAATATAAGTATGAAATCCATTGTATCATATTTTATGTCTTTTATTCGATTTGCTCTAAAGATGTCAAAGATAATATCTGAATATGTTGTAATAAGTTCCAAGGAATCTTGTGTGACTTTTATGAAACTAAACATATTGTCCTATTGTTAGTGAATGTAACACGCAATATACACACACTGACATAGAAACTACGAATGCCCTTCGAGTATTTTAATTAACAGGTTTTTTTAATTTTAAATTATGATTGTTTTTATTGTTTAGTTCCTAGATATTCAAAGCTCGTTCATACAGATTCATTGTCATTGGGACCTCAGAAAAGTTGAATAAAGCAACACGTGCAATAAGTATTTGGAAGAGACCAATAAATTATTTATTGCAAAATCTTAGTCCCATGGCTTCTTGCGTCACAGAGAGTATACTACATATAATGTCTATATTTCTTTTTGACATGGACAATTTTCTTAAAGTTTATGTCATAGAATGTCCGTTAATTACTAAAATGATTTCTACTAGACCAAATATAATATAATTATTAATGCATATTTAATGAAAAACTTTGTATGATTTGATATAGTTATCTATTTCGGGGATTTTGAGTAACGTGAAGTCATATAAATTAAAGATTTTAAAAAAGAAAATTGTATCAATGTCCAACTTTGGAATTAAAATATATATATTTCTTATTATAAATTTCTCATAGTAATTTTAACAAAATCCATTACATTAATAAAATATTCACTTTAATTTAAGTGTTACGGTTTGTGTATCGTTGATTTATTTTCTGTTAAAGAAGTAAACGTTTTAAAGAAGACAATTTATCTTATAGTGTTCTTGAAGCAATGTACTTATTAAGGTAGTTAATAAGGTATAATGACAATATCTCGACTACTTCATTAGTTCATATATGATATTAAAACCCTTTCATAAACTTTAATAATTAAAAATATTTCCTAAAGCAATTATTTAGAGATATTACACGGTATTTCTACATCATATTAAATAATATAATTATTTAAATTAATTCTTTTATATACATCTTTTCCTTTTTATGATTTATATTCATTTGTATTCCTTAAGTATCCTTTACAAAAACCTTAGGAGATTCGAGGTGAATGTAGATTTTACCGTCTAAACCTACTGCTAAGGTTAGGCTATAAGCCATATAAAAACGTAATATTAAATAATTATAACATTACGAAAGTCAATTTAGTCAAGTTATAAGAACGGCTCCATTCATATTTCCAGCACGCGCTACGCCATCTAGTGTACATAAAGGAACTAAAAATACTCACGCATATGTGGAAAGTGTTTCGCATAATGTGATTTATCACCACTAGAGGTCAGGAGTATTGGTCTTGAATATTGTTATATCTATAATGATCCCTAATTTTTCTTGTACTATTTCATTTATCCTACTTTTTACTTTTATTTTTCTAACATGTACAATCGCTTCTACAATTCAGTATTAATAAGAAGGCTAAGAGTTCATGAATGTACATTTTTGTTACTTCTCAATTATTAAGTAACTTTAAATGTAATGAAATGTATTAAAATGTTTACAGTTACTATAAAAACATACATCTGGCTTTAATATTGACGTGAATCAGTTACTTGAGTATTTTGAAATTTTTGCTGGTGATATTGCTTTGAGTATTTGAAGTAAACAATATTTTTGCTTATCATATTTCACTATCAATAATTTTAATAGTTTGTGAAGATTGTTAACGTTTTTGTGTTCTATAAAATGTTGTGAGGTGTGATGTACTGATATTTGTAAGACTATCGATCATTGCTGTCTCTCTGTTAGCCAACAAAGATTGATGAAGACATTAATGTAAAATCAAATTTAACGGAAACAAAATGCGTTATTTAATATTTATTAACCATCAATTTTAAAGACAGTTATTCAATTTAATATTGTTAGATGCATAAAATAGAATCTAGACATTATATAATTTAATTTATATAAGATTATTTTCAGAAATGTTCAGAATAAGCTCATTGTACTATTTTATGTCTCAGTCTTGGCCTTGGGTGATGAGGAACTTGAAAAAATACGGATGTATTTTGTACTCATTAACCTTTTGACCCTTGAAAACCTGATGAACTTATCACTTGAGATTAAAGAGCTTCATTGCTTCCAGAAAAGGCATTCGCTCAAAGTAAGTTTCGAAAATCGACGTCTTACATTATTTTAACAGTAAAATAAATATTGTGTTTTGTAACGAGAGACGAATTTAGTTGCTAATAGATCTTCTGTATTGCATTATCGGTACCAAACTATTTGATATAGAACTACAAGTAATACTAACTATGATGAGACGAGGTGTCAAAGTTAACAGATTAGGAAAGACAGAAAAACAGATTGGTGATACGTAATATCGCAATTTAGAGTTGTAGACTGCTTGCTTAGCGAACGCATTAGGATTGCAAAAGCATGTTTAGAAATATAAATACCACATTACATTTTTTTCTTTTGTTGTTGAACACCTCTTATGGGTATGATTTCGTACAAGCTGGCAAGTAAAGACAGATCCAAGGTAACATTAAATGATGTAATGACTGTACTAGATTCTCATGTCTACCCCGTGGCTATAAAACTTTTCCGGCTGGGTTTTAACGAGATTTATAAAGAGTGTATAATTTGATGAAATCGCAACTGTTTTAATTGTTATTATAGCTATAAACACCTCATATGGTCGGCGGATACATAGTTTAAAAATATTCTTTATATTAATCATTCAACAAAATATAGTGCGATCTTTTATATTTAAGCAACTACCTATGTATGTATATATCTCGTTTATTTTGTTTGAAATGTCCAAGTCTAAATTGTATAATGGCTATTATTTATAATTACATATTTTTTCTGTCTTTTCCGCTGTACAAACTGGATGAAAGATAATTTTAATTTATATTTACGACAATACAGACAGTTACATTGTTAAGCCGGATGCAATACTATTTCGGGAAAACCTGTAATTATTTCTGTAAAGTCATTTAGTCGCTTGCTTAGTCATTTTTCTAGCGCCTTTCAAACTAAGAAAATAAATATATTTAGAACTAATGTTAATTTTAAATGATTCGGTAATTGATTGGTATTTTAAACTTGGTATCAAAACATTTATTCAATAAGATGCACATGTATGCTTCAGATTGATAATATTGTGCGCAATCAAAGATATGATGAAATGTAAAAGTATTACATACCACGCCTTAAATTTAATTCAGTATCAAAATTTTAACTCCCCAAAATGGATTACGTCATGCTTAGTTAAATGCTACTATAATTATATACGAATTAATAAAAATAAACATTCTGAAACATGTTATATTAAATTGGTGTGTCGATGATCAAGAAATAAATGTATTTTATTAAGAAATTCCTCTTTAAAAATAAATCGCAAGATGTAATCTACTTTTACTGTACTCAAGGTCAATAAATGAAGAAAGGAGGCTACATTCAAAACGGGAACCGTGCTCGTTACATAATTGTTAAGCCGATGATCGACTTTTCGTTCCATTCCAAATATAATTGCATGTTTCATTATAGCAAGGAATTTAACACAAAGCAACAAATTCCTATCAATTTCATACAAACGCATTAATCCTGTTAAATACGTGACTAAACAGGAGCTTCTATATGTATTGTTCTATAAAGATTGTGTTCATGCTGTTAAGAGTCCTTTGTTTTAATTTAAAAAACGATTTAATAAATCAATTTTTAGCAGCTAAGCTAATCATGTATTTAACACAAGGGCTACATATATTAGGATTTTGTAAGAGAAATGTTTAGCATATAATATTAGAAGATACGAATGGACAAAGTCTCTCTAAACTTACATATGTACATTAATAGCATATTTTTTGAGTTATCAAAAAACAAGTTCGTGTAATCAATAACCATATAAAAAACGAATACCAATATAATTTAAATAGTTGTAATGTAACATAAGTACGTGGAGATCTATTTCAGAACAATGTTATTATTTTAAAGACATTAGGTTCAAATGCTTGATATAATACGATGATTTCATCTCGTATAATTACGGTAATCTAGTATTACACATGATGATTTGCTAATCTGTGGTCCGATTCATAAGAGGTAGCGTTTATAGGTATACTGACTATTAATAAAACATATGTACATATAATGAGATCTAAGATTTTCGCGAGTATTCATATAAATGAAACTAATATTTTCCAATTTACTACGCGATTTTTATTTTTGATTATAAACTACATACTCCTGACGTTTCGTCTGCCCGTGATCACGGTTGATGTAAGGTAACCGAAACGTTGAGAGTATGTAGTTTTTAATCAAAATAAAAATCGCGTAATAAATCCGAAAATATTAGTTTCATTTATATGACCATATAATTTTGTTGTTTTTATAACAAATTGAAGAGAAACCAAAGTTTTAAATAAATTGATAATTAATACTGAATTTAATGTTCTAATATATATCTTTTATATTGTACAATCTCTTTTAACATAAATCTCTTTTTCCTTTTCGTTTTGCTCCATATACAGTGAGATGACATTGCGAAATACTACGCATTTTTTGTAGCAGATTTTTATTTTTATAAAGTTAAACTAATTGTTAATTAAATATTATATTTAATAATTATACATCTTCTACCTGGCAATTTCCCAGCTTTAGCCAGGGTCTGCCTTACACGTAGTGAATAATTTTGGCTAATTGTTTTTTACGACCGACCGCCTGGCTGACATCAATCCTCTTTGGGAATGCATTAATCAGTGGTAAATACTCTTATAAAGTGCATATGACCCGGAAAAATTACATTGGTACTTGCCAGGACCGAACCCGCGCCCTCATGTATGACCGGCGGGCTTTTTAACCACTGGGCCACCACTGACTATACTAAATAATTATACATATATATTATTTATTTCAGACATATCCCTTACTGTAAGAAACATAATTTCGTTGCCTGCCATAAATAATCAAAGTTTTATGGCTACAATCAAATCAAAAAATAATTCTTTGCGTATTTAAGAAATTATGCATACTTATAATAATAAATTATAAATGCATATTTTGTAGACCAGCAGTTAATTCTACATATATAAAAAGAAAACTGTGTCAGTGTGTTACACAATGAGTAAAAAATTAAGAAATACATATATACCTATATAAAGTTTTCTGTCAATAATTGTATATTTTTCCTTCTAGCAAAAAAGGGTGAATTTTAATAAAATCGACTATCATAAAGAATGAAAAGTTTCATATAAAAAAGTATTGAAGTCAAGCATCTTGCGGGTAGTCAAGATGATCGTTGGAAACGAGTTGTTAAGGGAACAGTCTCCTGTAGCTTTTACGTTTTAAAGTCTTTCCCTTTATATAAATACATAGTATATAAAATTTATATTTTTCATATATTCATTATTTATATATAAACTCTTTAACTCTTGAAAATAACAGCATTTATGTGCTCTGAAAAGGTCTTAAACAAACCTGCTTACAAATTTTTAAACAGAATAAAATTCTGATAAAATGAACAATACCATTTGTTTAAGAGAATAAAAAATAGTAATGGTTTTATATATTTATGAACAGCACGACATTAAATTTCTTTTTGCCTTAAATGATTTATTATAACTACTGATAAGAAATTAAAACGCTACGATGTAATAAGACTAATGTGTTTTTTTCAGGACTTCTATTAAAGCTTATGCAATAACTTTATAGTTTGCTTAGTCTTTAACGAAATTCTTACCTATCTTATTCTTACATCACATACTTACCTCGGACGATAACACATTCTTTTAATATTTCTTAATAAAATATATTTTAAAAAACCAATATTAATCCGTTTTTGTTGTTGTTAGAAATGTCTAATTCTTTCTTAAATAAAAATTAATACAATATTTTCTCAATATACATCTTCACAATATTATTTTATTCTTTACAGTTCGGATATATACTGACAATTGTTAAATTTAGGTAATAATAATTATTATTAATAACTAAATTTTATTATTGGCCGCAGTTTAAAAAACATCTTGCACTTATCTTATATTAATGGATTGAATGAAACGTGTGGTTTGTGATAGAATATTTATTTTATTTTTCCATTAAAAACATCCAAATAATAATTTGAATTGTAAGTTATATTCTCATTAACTTCGATTGGAGTTAACTGGATGCTTTATCGGTAGTAGTGCAAGAACATAGATGTTCATAGCATATAGCAATACACTTATTAGGAGCGCATTTTTGATCACAATATGGTATGCAGTCAGCAGACTCGTTACAGGGGTCTGTAAGTGTAAATAAATAATAATAAATACAAAATTTCTATGAAGTTTAATAATAATACTTTAGAATATTTGAACACCAAATAAAATTAATATATTAGGATGGGCTACGCGTTTTTTTTTTTTAATTATTATCAACTACACACTCCCGACGTTTCGGTTACTTTGTAGCGACAGTGATCACGAGAAAATGAGATGAAAAAACGAAACGTCGGGAGTATACAGTTCAAAATAATAAAAAAAAAATGTATCGTTAATGCGAAAGTATTAGTTTTATTGAAGTGAATACTGTTGTAAGTCATAGATGTCATTATTTTAACCCTGCTTACACCCATCTGCGTTTATGTTGTCTATAAACTGCGCGAACACAAAAATGCCAACCAACAACATGTAGAAGAACTTCATTTTATTAAATTAATTTTTATTTGTTTCAAAGAGCACTTTGATTACTTAAAATGTTCAGTTTCATACGTACTATATATTGGAACTATAATAAACCGTGAATGTCTATTGTCAATTAAATTACTTACGGACTTCAATCATTTATATTGACTAACTTGTTGTCCTGGCTTTGTTCACGTTAAATTCATTGAAAATTATTTATTTATGATAGTCGATTTTATTAAAATTTAAACACACATTTATATGTGTGTTTTATTAATTTGTAGGAAAATTTTGCATAAATAAATATATATCTTTTCCTTCAAGCAAAAATGGGTAAAAAATTTAGTCAATATAAATGACTGAAGTCCGTAAGTAATTTAATTGACAATAGACATTCACGGTTTATTATAGTTCCAATATATAGTACGAATAAAACTGAAGATTTTTAGTAATCAAAGTGCTCTTCGAAATAAAAAAACAAATTTAATAAAATGAAGTTCTTCTACATGTTGTTGGTTGGCATTTTTGTGTTCGCGCAGTTTATAGACAACATAAAGGCGGATGAATGTAAGCAGGGTTAAAATAATGACATCTAACACTTACAAGAGTATTCACTTCAATAAAACTAATACTTCCGCATTAACGATACATTTTTTTTTATTATTTTGAACTGTATACTCCCGACGTTTCGTTTTTTCATCTCATTTTCTCGTGATCACTGTCGCTACAAAGTAACCGAAACGTCGGGAGTGTGTAGTTTATAATAATAATAAAAAACGCGTAGCCCATCCTGATATATTAATTTTATTTGGTGTTCAAATATTCTAAAGTATTGTTATTAAAATTCATAGAAATATTGTAATTATTATGATTTATTTACACTTACAGACGCCTGCTACACGGCTGATGACTGCAAAGCTTATTGTGATGCAAAATGCGGCTATGATAAGTGCATCCCTTCGTGCCTTAACAATCAATGCTATTGCACTTATAAGCCAACCAATAAAGCCCAATCGAAGTAAATGAGAATATAACTTACAATTCAAATTATTATTTGGATGTTTTTAATGAAAAAATAAAATAAATATTCTATCACAAATCACACGTTTCATTCAATCCGTTAATATAAGATTAGTGCAAGATGTTTTTTACATTGCGGCCAATAATAAAATTAAAGTAATAATAATTGTTACATAAATGAAACTAATATTTTTCTGATGTACTACGTGATTTTTATTTTTGACTAGAAGACCCGGCGAACTTCGTATCGCCCTATAATCAAGAAATATCTATAACGTTTTTTTATTTATATTTTTGGAGTTTACCTGTAAGCCATAAATCTCCGTGTTTTGAACTGCGACAGAATGATTGACATATTAGTTAGTTGTCAAATCTAATGTCAAAAAAACGTTTGTATGGGAAATAGAAAAGGACTGTTTTTATGGTTTTCCCAGTAATGAATAAATTTTTTTCAGCTTTTATACCTTCCCTGAACCTCCATGAACATTTCAAGACTATGATAAGATAAATCCGTTCAGCTGTTCTCGAGTTTTAGCGAGACTAAGGAACAGCAATCCATTTTTATATATATAGAAGATAAGAAGAAGAACCGTGACCACGGGCAGACGAGATGTCGTCTCGACGATTACATGACATAATAAACAAAAATAAAAATCGCGTACTACAACTGAAAAATATTAGTTTCATTTAAATAATTACTCCCTAAAATCTCAGATCTCAATAACAATGATTACTACCTAAATTTGACAATTGTCAGTATGTATCCGAATTGTAAAGAATAAAATAATATTGTAAAGACTTAAAGTGAGAAAATAATATGTGATGTAATAATGAGATTATTATATAAATCATGAAGATATGAAAACAATATATTTTATATACTATGTATTTATACAAAGGGTAAGACTTTAAAACGTAGAAGCTACAGGCGACTGATGCCTTCACAAATCGTTTCCAACGATCCTCTTGACTACCCGCAAGATGCTTGACTTTAATACTTTATTATTTGAGACCAATAGTTTCTTCCGGTTATGTTTTCATTAAAAATCATATATTAGAGGTGACTTTAAAGTACTTTTTTTTCAAAACCAACGTAACTCACTCATTACATGTTATAAAATGCTTGTCAATTTATATAAAAGTCTTCTTGTTTATTTGAATGGATAATTTTAATTTATCATAATATTTTCACTATATTTAACATTTATTACGAAACTTATTAAATAATAAATTATTTTATGACTTCTAAATACAAAGATATGAAAAAAATTTTTCGATATCTATCCTCTGCTTTTTTATTAACTTTAAAAATAAACAAAGTGTAACTGTATTTTATCTAAAAATAAATTCCAATTCATGTTATTATTAGTATCTTAATGAAATAGGATTAAAACATATAATGGAAATAAAATAAAAACAATTTTTTGGAAAATAAATAGGCTTCACCATAAAATGATACGCCGCAGTAAAATTTATGAATCTTTCACAGTGATTCTATAACAACACTATAGATTAAGTGAGTCTACGAATTATAGACTTCTTGTTTAAAATTTTGGCATTCAACATCAACTTTAGCATGCTCTAAAAGGGATCCTGAACATAGTCTTTTCTCACAGTATTTTTTAATTATTATCTTGTGGTTAGGCCTTATTTAAATTTTACAATATTCGGTATATGGTTCATTAAAATAAAAATTGTAATTATAAATATCGAGTAAAAGTTTTCAAGCAATTATTGATAAAATTGAAGTCGAAAAATGTTTTGGATTTTCCAGCTGTTGATTAAAAATAAATGAATTGTTTCTCTATATAGATTTTTTTTTATTTGGAGTTTAGAAGAAGTATATCATAGAAGCAGAGAATAATGTAAAAGACTTTTACTTATTTCCTTAAGCTTAGCTTGTGAAAGATGTGAGTAATGTATGAAAAAATAAATATGAGAAACGTTTCTTAAAACGAATATTTAACGAGTTTCCTTTTGAAAAGTAATACTTTAAAATATCTCTGTCAAGGGTCAATTTAGAAGTCAGTGGTGGCTCAGTGATTAAAGGGCCCGCCTCTCGGCCTCTCTTCGCCGAGGGCGCGGGTTCGATCCTGGCCCGGGCAAGTACCAATGTGATTTTTCCGAATCATATGTACTTTCTAAGAGTATTTAGACATCACTGATTAATGTTGATTCCCAAAAGAGGGTTGATGTCAGGCAGGCGGCCGGTCGTAAAAACAAATAGCCAAAAAAACTATTCATAACATGTAAGGCAGACCCTGGCTATAGCTGGGAAATTGCCAGGTAGAAGAAGAAGAAGAAGGGTCAGTTTAAAAAAACTAAATGCTATAGGACTGTGGACGTAAGCAATGCAGACAAGCAATTACAATAACGATAAGCCAGTGAACGAGATTAGACACAGAATACTCACAATATTTTGATACTTCCAAGTAAAAACTCAATGAAATGTCCAGTCATAACAGTTATTTAATTCATTTAAATAGTTTTATACAACGGAGTCTTGAAATATGAACTGACTTTTTATTTCATTTTTAATTTTCATTAAATCAAATAGTATAATATTATTATTATTCAGAAAGAATTACAGTTACTTCTGATAGGAGGCTGTATTAATCACAAACGCAGATTGCTTGGTATTAAATTATATTGATCATATATATTATATATTATTGAATTTTTTTAATATACTTCTTAAGAATTTGAAGAGCCCTATTAGGCTTTTTCTGTCAATTTAGTTGCTCATGCCATTCTAGTGGAAAATAAGGAACAAAATATTTTTCTGTGTTTGATCCTTATGTTAAGTTTTTGAAACAAATATCTTACATAAATTAGTCATTGAACATTTTTGGGATCGTTTAATATAAATCAAGTAGTCTTAGGTATCGATTTTAAGTTTTAAGATGTAATAATAATTATTATAATATATATATCTTCTTCTTCTTCCTGGCAATTTCCCAGCTTTAGCCAGGGTCTGCCAATATATATACAGGGTGACTGGTGAATTACTATCGATATTTGAGGACGTGATATTTTACGATCAAATATGACAAAATAAAAATTAACATAACATAAATATTAATAAACTTCAGAGTAAAGTTAACCAAAAGTTATGTAATTAATTACGCATCGTATGAACACCCTACAGATTAGGTATACACACACACACACTCATACGCGTGCAGCGGCGATGTGTTGTATCAGCACGCCGCCGCACGCGTCCACACTTGGAACACTTGGAACGTGTCAACACTTTATTTATTTATACGGAAATTTAGTCAAAAATTAAGTGCCTATTTTTTTTACATAATTCGAATGAGAATCATGTACCGAGTATTCTCCTTAAATATTGATAGTAATTCACCAGTCATCCTGTATATAGAAGTTTCGTAGTTTAGCTGAAACCTCTGGCTGGCAGAAACGCATATTAAATAACTAGAGTAATAAATAAAAATAAAAAGTATATAAAATTAAACAATACATTTTTATTTTTAAACTATTAATACATACTGATAACGTCATAACATAATTTATATGAAACAAGAGCTTGTCGCGAGCCTTACTTGAGTTGGAATACTACACAATGAATTAAATAATTAAAACCTTTAATAGTTAGTACGATATCATGGATTTCGTGAAATTTTTAATAATGACGTCACAGAATACTAATAATAAATCAGTGGTGGCCTAGTGGTTAAAAGGCTCTCCTCTCATGCGTGAGGGCGCGGGTTCGATCCTGGCAAGTACCAATATAATTTTTCCGAGTCATATGTACTTTCTAAGAGTATTTAAACATCACTGATTAATGAATTCCCAAAAAGAGGGTTGATATCAGGCAGGCGGCCGGTCGTTAAAACAATTATTCAAAACTATTTACAAACATGTAAGGCAGACCCTGGTTAAAGCTGGGTAATTGCCAGGTTGAAGAAGAAGAATACTAAAATGCTAGAATCTTGAACATAATTTCCTCATAACAAACATAATATGTAAACTTACAAGTTGAATAAAAGGTTAATATAATATCTAATATTATTTCAAGTAGTACGATGGAGTCTACCATTGTATCATTTAAGATTTACCGATGTAAATAAAACGAATGTATTGACTGTTACTATACAATTATCGTCTTAAAGTGTGGGATAGGCAGTTGCTATACAAAAGTAATTAATAGTCAAAGTAATTGTGTTTTATTACAACAACACCCAATTCGTTTTAGATGTTATTCATGCTTGTAATCACAAATTATAAGTTCAGTTTTAGTGATATCTGTATATATGTATGTATAAAAAATGAGAAGAAAAAGTTTGTTCGTTCCTCGGTAGAAAACAAAATTATAAAACTTCGTCTCTACTCAAGTCAAGATACAGCTCTAATGTTATTCAAATACATCTAACTTTTTAAATTCTCAAAAGTCCAAATTGTGACACTTTAATAGATGGATTGTATCATCATAAACGAAAATCAGCAATGTATTTCCTTAAAAAAAGTCAGGTGAAGTTTCTCCTTTTAATTTTGTCGTTACATGACTGAAAACCGCTTCAAATTTAATTGACACTAGAAATTCATGGTTTATTAATGTTCCAATAAATAGTACGAATAGAAACAAAAATTTTAAGTTAACAAAGTGATCTTTGAAACATACAAAAACTAAATATGAAGTTCTTGTCTATCCTCTTGGTTGGCATCTTTGTCATGTTGCAGATGGGAAATATAGCGGCAGAAGATGGTAAGTATATATTTATATTACATACATTTTATGTCATAAAATTAGACATTTATTATGATATGGCTCCTTAAGTATATTAAGACAGTCTGAAGTATCCCAATTTTATGATTTCATATCGAATATATGACAAGTCGATCCACACCTTTATCCCGTACACCTCATACGACTGCTACAATGGTTGATATTGTAACATAATCAAAAATTAACAACGCTTCCGACAGCAGAATGTTGTTCATATAATACGATAATGACAAGAGTTAATTTTTCGACAGGTATCTTCTGTGATGAATTGTCATGCCAGAGTACCTGTACTCAAATATGTTTGAGTGCTACCTGTACCGGCACATGTATAAACGATGTATGCTACTGCAGTTGTATTCCGAGAGCTGGATCGTCAGCGAAGAAGCCTCAACAAAGGGATGCTAAGAAACAAGGATAAAGACATCAAGACTTATTAAAACTGCGATGCTTTGACTCCGAAACTCTGAAATATATTGTGTGTTGCTTATAAAATGGTTTCTTTCCTCCCTGGCTTAATTACACGTCAGGCTCAAACTGATAACCTTATCCCCCCTATAGTCAAAGTAATGAGATTGCATTTCAAGACTAAAATAAGTAAAGACTCATAATTTATTATTTATGTTTAATAATAATCAAGTTTTATATGCAAGGATACTTGGTGCTTATTCAAATATTGTATGGAAGAAATAGCCACTTGGTGTAGCATTGCCTATAATACTATTATATTTAATATATTACTAGCTAAATTTTCTTAAATCGCATTAATTCATGCATCTATTGCATGTTACTGTAATCTTTTGAGGAGAGGGGATGAAGTTAAAGTAAAGGAGCAGTATTATGTATGGTATTCATATCAATAAACTAATAGGAGAGATGATAAAAAAATGCATGCACTTTTTATCTATCTAGAAAACAATACATTCTAATAGAATGTTGTATCATGTTGGTTCCTCATTAAACTTAACATTAGTTGTACTTTCAATATAATCAAATTCACCCAGTAGAAGAAAATAAAGAAAACCAAGCAATTCAAATATTCAAGTAATTCCTATTATATATCTCCTTTCTACTACTGTATATAATACCGATTTGAAGGACTATTTTTTGATCTTTTTTGTAGTTGTCGTCATTGTTAATTAACAAATTAATTTTGGTTTGTATTTCCCTTTAGTTGTTTTTCAATGTCTATAAATTTTTAAGTGTACTTATTATTTAAACTTACTCAATTTAATTAAAACTTCTGAATAGTAACTGATTACAAGTTTCTTAATAAATGTCCTTTAATACACGGAACCATAGGCATATTACAAAAAATTATTATTTCATTACACTTCTGACCCACTATTGACCAAAGGAGTAATAAGTTGTTAATATTTTAAGATGCTTTTTTGAACAACCGTTTATTAAAACGGCAGCTAGCTAGTTTCATTGTAAACATTATTCACATTTATTATCGGATTAAAAAAAACCTTTGTTTCTGAATTAAAATCAAGAATATAAAAAAATAAGTAATTTGTATTTCATGTTATTGTAAAATATCATTCTTATTAGCGATGTTAAATAATTCTGAAATAATCTATAAATTCTCTTTCTCACAACCCCAAATCTTGATATTATTTATTTAATTATTTGTATCCAGTAGGACTCTGAAGAGAAAATAATTAAAGATACTCGTACTATACCTTGTAATACAAACGATGGTTCTGACTATAGCAACACAGTGTGTGGAAATATCTGCTGCTAAGTCTACTTCGCGAGGAGATATTTAAATGTTTGAACAATCAATGCAATACATTCCGACGAAGTACTCGTAGAAGCAGACTCAGAAGAAAATTGCCAATTAGTGAGAGTAAATAGTTCAAATACAGATGAATATAACGATTACTATTCTTTATACATAAAGAAGTTGATATTAGCAGTATCGAAAATCTTTCCTGAACTTACGTATATTGTTATTATTAAGAACAATGAACTATTAAATTAGACTTAATCCAGGAATGACCTGATTATTTAAAAAAAATGTATAAATATTTCAGAGAATAGCTTACAAATTTTTGGGTACTTTTTCAAAAATTATAGTTTTAATTTATATTTAAGATTATAAAATTATGCTATATAATATTAAAATTATAAATGCTATTTTTTCCATACAAATGATTTATATTCTTATACATTATGCTTTGTATGTCGCAAAATAAAGTTGCGTCATTGTGAGTATTATTTTTAAAAAATATTATTATATTATACATATTTATAACTTTATATACGTGACGATGTAGTCCAAAACTAAAATTAAACAGAATGGAACATTTTAATGGTGTATGTATTTAAATATGCTTAAAATCTCGTTGGATTAAAGAATTTCAACAATTTTATTTTCTAT
This sequence comes from Danaus chrysippus, assembly GCA_916720795.1. Taxonomy (NCBI): domain Eukaryota; kingdom Metazoa; phylum Arthropoda; class Insecta; order Lepidoptera; family Nymphalidae; genus Danaus; species Danaus chrysippus. The sequence continues at coordinate 1,523,807 of CAKASE010000044.1, forward strand.
ATGTAGCTTTTTAGTTGCAAGATACTACTGAGTTATCGTAAAAAAATGTCAATATTGAATTGGACACTTTTGTGGTTGGCTGTCATTGAATTAATTTTATGGTTAAGGACTGTACTGATGAAGATGTATAATTTAAGATTCAACTCAAAAATACAGCCAGTAAACGATCGATTAACTAAAAAATAAGGATTCTGCTTAAATAAAGTAATATCCATAGAGGGAATTCTTCCTAAAGTTTTTAAAACCATTTAAAATGTTCTCATTGAGATCTGATATATTGATTCCATTTTAATGTTTTTTAACCGCACTTTGCTTTGTTGCAATTATGTTTTATTACAACAACACCTAATTCGTTTTAGATGTTATTCATGCTTGTAATCACAAATTATAAGTTCAGTTTTAGTGATATCTGTATATATGTATGTATAAAAAAGGAGAAGAAAAAATTTGTTCGTTCCTCGGTTGAAAACAAAATCATAAAACTTCGTCTCCACTCAAGTCAAGATACAACTCTAATGTTATTCAAGACATAAGACTAAGAATGTTAAACATTTTAAATTCTCAAAAGTCCAAATTGTGACAATTGTATCATCATAAACGAAAATCAGCAATGTTTTTCCTTAAAAGAAGTCAGGTGAAATTTCACTCGTCAATTTTGTCGTTACATGACTGAAAACCGCTTCAAATTTAATTGACACTAGAAATTCATGCTTTGTTAATGTTCCAATAAATAGTAAGACTGAAAACAAAAATTTTAAGTTAACAAAGTGATCTTTGAAACATACAAAAACCAAATATGAAGTTCTTGTCTACCCTCTTGGTTGGCATCTTTGTCATGTTGCAGATGGGAAATATAGCGGCAGAAGATGGTAAGCATATTATATTCTTATTTATATTTCATACATTTTATATCACAAAACCACAAAAGGAACAACTAGACGTTTTATTTATTTGCGATATGGCTCCTTAAGTTTATTAAGACAATATGAAATATCCCAATTTCAAGATCAAGTCGATCCACACCTTTTTCCCGTACACCTCATACTGCTGCTACAATGGTTGATATTGTAACATAATCAAAAATTAACAACGCTTCCGACAGCAAAATGTTGTTCATATAATACGATAATGACAAGAGTTAATTTTTCGACAGGAATCTACTGTGATGAATTGTCATGCCAGAGTACCTGTACTCAAATATGTCTGAGTGCTACCTGTACCGGCACATGTATAAACGACGTATGCTACTGCAGTTGTATTCCGAGAGCTGGATCGTCAGCGAAGAAGCCTCAACAAAGGGATGCTAAGAAACAAGGATAAAGACAGCACGACTTATTAAAACTGCGATGCTTTGACTCCGAAACTCTGAAATATATTGTGTGTTGCTTATAAAATGGTTTCTTTCCTCCCTGGCTTAATTACACGTCAGGCTCAAACTGATAACCTTATCCCCCCTATAGTCAAAGTAATGAGATTGCATTTCAAGACTAAAATAAGTAAAGACTCATAATTTATTATTTATTTATGTTTAATAATAATCAAGTTTTATATGCAAGGATACTTGGTGCTTATGCAAATATTGTATGGAAGAAATAGCCACTTGGTGTAGCATTGCCTATAATACTATTATATTTCTAGCTAAATTTTCTTAAATCGCTTTAATTCATGCATCTATTGCATGTTACTGTAATCGTTTTGAAGTGAGGGGGTGAAATAAAAGTAAAGGAGCAGTACTATGTATCGTATTCATATCAATAAACTAATAGGAGAGATGATAAAAAATGCATGCACTTTTTATCTTTCTAGAAAACAATCCATTCTAATAGAATGTTGTATCATGTTGGTTCCTCATTAAACTAAACATTAGTTGAACGTTCAATATAATCAAATTCACCCAGTAGAAGAAAATAAAGACGAACCAAGCAATTCAAATATTCAAGTAATTCCTATTATATATCTCCTTCCTACTGCTGTATATACCGATATTGTTTTCGATTTGAAGGGCTATTTTTGATCTTTTTTATTGTTGTCGTCATTCTTAATTTGCAAATTAATTTGAGTTGTATTCTCTTTAGTTCTTTTTCAATATCCATAAGTTTTTAAGTGTACTTATTATTTAAACTTACTCAATGTAATTAAAACTTCTGAATAGTAACTGATTATAAGTTTCTTAATAAATGTCCTTTAATATACGGAACCATAGGCATATTACAATGAATGATTATTTCATTACACTTCTGACCCACTATTGACCAAAGGAGTAATAAGTTGTTAATATTTTAAGATGCTTTAAACAATCGTTTATTAAAACTGCAGCTAGTTAGTTTCATTGTAAACATTATTCACATTTATTATCGGAAATTTAAAAAAAAAAACATTTGTTTCTGAATTAAAATCAAGAATATAAAAAAATAAGTAATTTGTATTTCATGTTATTGTAAAGTATCATACTCATTAGCGATGTTAAATAATTCTTAAAATATCTATAAATTCTCTTTCTCACAACCCCAAATCTTGATATTATTTATTTAATATAATTATTTGTATCCAGTAGGACTCTGAAGAGAAAATAATTAATGATACTCGTACTATACTTTGTAATACAAACGATTGTCCTGACTATAGCAACACAGTGTGTGGAAATATCTGCTGCCAAGTCTACTTCGCGAGGAGATATTTAAATGTTTGAACCATCAATGCAATACATTCCGACCAGTAACGAAGTAGAAGCACACTCAGAAGAAAATTGCCAATTAGTGAGAGTAAATAGTTCAAATACAGATGAATATAACGGTTACTATTCTTTATACATGAAGAAGTATCGAAAATCTTTCCTGAACTTACGTATACTGTTATTATTAAGAACAATGAACTATTAAATAAAACTTAATCCAGGAATGACCTGATTATTTTAAAAAATGTATAAATATTTCAAAGAATAGTTAATGAATTCTTAGGTATTTTTTGAAAAATAGTAGTTTTAATTTTTATTTAAGATTATAAAATTATGCTACATAATATTAAAATTATAAATGCTATTTTTTTAAATACAAATGATTATATTCTTATACATTATGCTTTGTATGTCGCAAGATAAAGTTGCGTCATTGTATTATTTTTATAAAATATTATTTTATTATACATATTTATAACTTTATATACGTGACGATGTAGTCCAAAACTAAAATTAAACAGAATGGAACATTTTAATGGTGTATGTATTTAAATATGCTTAAAATCTCGTTGGATTAAACAATTTCAACAATTTTATTTTTATATGTAGCTTTTTAGTCGCAAGATACTACTGAGTTATCGTAAAAAAATGTCAATATTGAATTGGACACTTTTGCGTTTGGCTATCATTGAATTAATTTTATGGTTAAGGGCTGTACTGATGTAGATGTATCATTTAAGATTTAACTCAAAAATATGTACAGTCAGTAAATGATCGATTAAATAAGGATTCTGCTTAAATAAAGTAATATCCATAGAGGGAATTCTTCCTAAAGTTTTTAAAACCATTTAAAATGATCTTATTGACTTCTGAATATATTGGATTTCATTTTGTTATTTTTCATCGATGCTTCGCTTTGTTGCAATTATGTTTATAAATTGACATGTAATAAAATAACAGGTTTAACATGTGTTGCCAAAATTTCAAATAGATTTAATATCATTTTTATATAACACAATAATTTTCAATGGTTCTAAAGAGAGAATTACTAACCACAATCTTTTTATTCGACTGTTTTTAGTTCAAATATTAAAATCCTGATATCACATATTAATTGAATTTCACAGTAACTACGCTTTATTAAAACAACAAGTGATTCGATAAGGCCTTGAACATTGTCCTGGCTTGTTATTACAAATTAGAAGAGCATATCATTCTGAATTAATGAAAAAATTTATAAAGGAGAAAACATTGTTGGTTGGATAATGGTACTTTGTTTCATTGTACCATTAAATGTGTTAAAGCGTTAGGATACTTATCATTGAATTTATGCACAATAATTTTTTTTTAAGTATCGTTTTCACCAGTAATGATAAAAATGATCTTAAAGCATAACAGTTGTTAAAGTTCAAGGCTCAGTGATAATAAAATGAACTATCCTAAACAAAGACTTGGCAGTGAATTAAGCGAGCAAAACCAGGACAAAAATACTATTGACGCGTGATTGAAATCTGTATAAAATTTAATTGACACTACAAGTTCACGGTTTGTAACAATAAATAGTACGAACGAAAAGAGAAAATTTAAGTAATCAAAGTCATCTTTTCAACTTGAAAACAAAATGCAATAATGAAGCTCTTGTATATCCTCTTAATTGAAGTATTGGTCTTCTTGCAGATGGGAAATATAAAGGCAGAAGACGGCACGTATATACATTATCTAAAAAACAATAATAAAATTCGTATTAGACTAACTTCATTCTAAAATCGAGTTAAAAATTTGCACCAAACTCACATAAGACTAGATAACATTATCATTGGATACTCCCATAACTTTTTAAATATTTCCACAGATATTCTGTGTGATACGGTTGAAAATTGTCAGGAGTATTGCAACGTTATATGTAAGGATAACTCTTGTAAGGGTAAGTGTGTGAATCACGAATGTTATTGCACTCCAAATATTTTGAAGACGGCTACGGAGCCCAAACAGAAAAGTGCCAGTTAGCAGGGATAAATATTTATAGTGCTGTTTGATTTTTGTATTCTTGAAGCTAAGGTCATAAAATAAAATGTTTATAGCTTAGTAGATGTTTAATTTTCTTTACATAGGAAGACTTTTTATAAGATCAAGAGTATTTAATATATTTTGAAAGGAACAATTTAGTTCAACGTTTGAAGTTTTAACATTAACTTTGTCTTGGATAAGAAATATTGTAACTAAGATGGATCTGGACATTTTCTTACCTTCAAGAAAAACTACAAGTTTTCACTGAGTATAAAAGATTTCTTTCTATGTTTTGTGAATAAATATCTATAGATGATGATTTAAATTAACAGAAATTAACTTTCTAAAACCAATGGATAGAAAATAGATGAAGGGAAAAGAAACGGTTAATTTTGAATAATCTAATGAAAGAATTCATTACCATAAATAAACCTCGGAATAAAACTAATAAACTACAGTCCTCTTATATTTTATGATGTTTAATAACTTAAACATTACTTTTTTTTTAGCATACGTTTTATCTATATTCTGTTACCTTTTATCATTTCAAGAAATGTGATATATGTGCTATATATACCTTATTTCTATTGGATATTTCTGTTGCTGAGTCTTAATTGGGTTTAAATGAAATCTCAGAAAGAATATGCTATTTATTCAAAGAGATTCCAATAAATAAATCCGACCAGTTTCTCTCCGTCTCACTAGACATAAGTTTTAATGACGACACCAAAAAGTGTACACAACAGAATTTTTATTCATTTTACTATCAAAATTATTTTAATTCTTTTTAAATTATATGAAAATAAGTTACAAAGAAATGGTTAACCTGAAATCGCATGTTTTAGGAGATCTGGTCTGGTGTGGGCTGCGTTAATTATTTATTGATCTATTGAACCTTATGTTTTGCAATACTCGTACGAGTACTAACCTGGTGTTAAATATATTCCATGAGAGACTTGATCGTTGATAATAGTATTATATCTTTAGTATGCAGCTACTGTATCAAGCAGTGAAATGGCCTTAGCATATATGAATATCTGATCATGAGCAAGAGTCAGAGATTTATTAAAATAAATGTAACATTTGAACCTATCTAGTATACTACAAAAGTTGATATTTTTAAATACCAATTTGAATTAATGAGATCTAAGATTTCCGAGAGTATTCATTAAAATGAAACTAACATTTTTCGGATTTACTACGCGATTTTATTTTTTGATAAAAAACAAGACCATACAGACGAGATGAGAGTCTGCCTGTGAACACGATTGCTGTATAATAACGGAAACGTCGGCAGTATGTAGTTTTTTATCAAAAAGAAAATCTCGTAGAACATCCCAAAAATATAAGTTTCATATAAACCAATTTAAATTATATAACAACTTTATCGAATCGATATAAATACAAGTACATACGCATGGAAAGAATTTATATAAATCTGATTTATTCATGTCATTTATAAAGTCCATTTATATCTGTAGCAACGGTAACCCTTTTAATTGACTAAATATTTTACTTACAGTTTTTACAACATTAGGACAAATTACAAGCAATAAACAGGAAAGGAAAAGCATTAGGCAATTGTGAATGGGATACATAAGCAAGAAGGAGCAATTCCTACACTTTCTATTATGAAAAATCGATCTTATCGATACTCCAACTGAATCTTTAGTAAGAAAATGTCATTGTTATTTCATGATTAGTGAATATTAGTAAAAAAAATAAAAAAGAGGACATCTAAAAAAATATGTGATTTTGGTAATAAACATTATATTGATGACCGTCAGAAATTGATTCTCAAACTTATAATTTTTTTTACACTAAATTTATTACATGTCAAATATTATCCATACTTGTTATTGCGAACATTTGTTAGTAGTGAAAGTATTTTTTAACGTTACTGATATTTTGAAATTACGTATTCACTAAGATAGTTTTCTTCTAGGAAGAATACTATTTTAATCTAATATAGTTTAAATAATAACATACCAAAACTATGGCATTTCAAAATTACTATAGTTGAATGATATACATATTGTATATATATTTAATTGACATCAGAAGTGTGAAGATTATAAGCGTTCTGTAAAATATATAGACTGTCATTACCAAGTAGAGAAACAAATACGAACTTTATCTTGATATATAAAATGAAGTCTTGAAATTTATATTTATGATGCTATACAAAAATGTATGCTGAATTAAGTAAAATAATAGTTTAATTAAAAAAGAAGTCTATAGAAAATGGGTTTAATGGGTCTCTCAATATGTCAAATAATAACAAAAATAATTTAATAGTATTATATAAGAATGAAAGGAAATAGCTATAAGAAATACAGGTAATGTAAATATGATTATCATATGTTTAATTAAAACAAATAATTAATGTTATAAGCGGCCCCAATTACTACTGCGTCGCGGACATTGAGAAATAAAGTATTTCTGAATGTACTTTATATATGTTTTTCAACTACATATATAGAACATATGAATAAATGAACAATATAAATTTTTAAAAAGGTACGTTCTTAAGACTTAATAATATAAAAGAAATTTAGTAATTGTCATGAATATGAAGAATTAGACCAATCTATATTTTATATATATAAAAGAAAGTCTTGTTAGTTATACCATTTATAACTCAAGAACGGGTTTGGCTGGAAATTAGTGGAGAGATAGCTTAGAACAAAGGCAAGGAAATAGGATACTTTTCACCCGATAAAAAGAAATAAGTTGATCAAATCCAAAATCCTTATCTACTCTCTTTACGAAATAAAGTTCGACCGATCACCTATCCATTTCTAATTCTGAAACTAACGTAGACGAAGTCGCAGGCAAAAACTAGTTAAAGTATAAAATCTTCATTTTATTATACTACCTATATATTCAAACACAAATATTAAGACAAAGATACATAAAGCTGTACACTTGCAGAAACATGATAATAAATTAAAGACATTTAAATCGTCAATACAAGTGGTCACTAATACGAACATTAATAAGACGCGCCGAAACCGACCAAATAACTTTTATACGATGATAATCGTTACACAATGATCTGTCCATCTGTACATAAAGTAATTTAAACAGTTCAATTGCTAAACTTTATATGTTACAAGGAGATATTATATCGCAACAAGGAAACGACTCTTGCCTCACGTGACTCCAACTTTTAATGATATCAAATAATAAAATGTATTTTGTAACAAAAACATTCATTTATGTTAATATTGTAGTAATTCATTAACAAAATATATTCAATTATTTATTACATTCATAATTTTTCATATTAATGCATAATAAATATTTATTTTAATTTATATATTTTAAGAACATTTTTCATTTAGCTCTGCGTCTATTCGAAAATATTTTTTATTATATAAACTTACTAAAATCTTTTTTTATTTATTGAAAACGTTTTTGCAATAAATCAAAAATATACATGTATTAAAACAAATTTATTAATCACTATGTTCTTTAATAGGTCAATGAAAGGACAGATGTTATTTAATCCATAAATGAGTTAAAGACCGGATTACTACTGAACAATAACCCCACGAATTAATTGCCATTTAGTGATTATACTAACACGAGTGAAGCACTCGATCGAGTAATCGCAGACCACAAATGCCTCATAATTCATCAACATTCTCTTAAAGAGCTGATACTGCTTCATTGCTTGACCGATATAAACCAATCTTTGTTAAAAAGTAAGAACCACATGGAGGAAACAGGCATTCGAACGAAAAAAACTGCATCGAAATCTGTAAATTCATTTCAGAACTATACCTAATGCCATAGACAGATACACACACTCACACTCACACATACACATATGTAAACAAAAAACACACAAAGAGACAAGGTCAAACTTATAACACCCCTTTGCTTCGGGAGTTAAAAAGTAGGACATACTATGGACATATAGAAACATGTGTAGGTCACAGTTGTTATTTAAGACACACGAATTGCTTAACACCGGATAGATTTTAATTCATATATCCTCAATCACTCATCGCCTATTAAATTAAATTTGCTAAATTGGTTTTCAAATGTATCAAAATTATATCATTAATATTAATAATTACATAATTGAATAAGTGCGTGTATGATCATTGAGGTTGATTTGTTACTTATACAGAAGTCGAGAATGATCAACGGGAGATATAAAATAGTATAACTACTGTAGAGTAAAATGTATTCATATATATAAATGCTCTTACTACGGATTGTTAATAAAAATATTCTTCTATTCTGAAAGAAGATATTTCAGGCTTTTCATTTACTGAATTAATACAATTTATATACATGCAGTTATTATGTTAAACATTCAAAAAAACTGTTTCTATTGTTGCCTTAGTCATCTTTATTTTCAATTTGAAATTGCAAGTTTGACGTTTTTAATTATTCTTTTCATATTTTTGGCAATGATAATTCATATTTCTCTTTTCTTTACTATAACGATTATATTTTGAAATATAAATACAATTATACCTTTTTTATATCGACATTTCACACCTCTTATTAATAGTTCTTAATATAACAAACCAAGTGAGCGTACGCTAAAAATTTACAACTTTCAAAATAGCTATTTCAAAGGTCCATCTATATGTAATATGGATTAACCTCCTTTATTTTTTGTGCCATAAAGATTATTTTAGCACGCATCCGATGTGATTTAATGATGTTCTAGACGGTATATGAAATGAAAGGTAGGTGTGTCTTGTAGAACATTATTACAATATTTAATTACAACTATAAATAACAATGATCTTTTGATTTATAGTTTTGCATATGTTTCCAAAATATCGAAGGTGCATTCTATTTAAATATTTAAATTATATACAACGGTATTACTTCATAATTTATACATACTTACATATAAAAATATCTAATTATATATTGCGTATTATAGAATAACAATTTTTTTTATAAAGGATAGTTGTAATGGAAATACGGAAATTAATAAATTTTCAAGTGACGATTCTCAATGATAACCTTACATAAGATAAAAGTACAATAGATACTTAATGTTAATTCAGTTCCTATTGTTAATTAGTAAAAAAATATATTTAAATTCTTGTACGAATTTTTTATTCTTTAAAATGACTATTTCAGATGCTTTGAAATATTACTTGTGACAATTTAAATAATTTATATATATACATTCAATTAAGAAGCTTTTGTTTGTATAATAAGTATCGGGCTTAAGTAATGCTTGCGAAATTTTTTATAATAAAGCCAGATTGCCGAATATATTTTATCGGTATTTTAGTTAATGGTCAAGGTTATGTGAAAAACTTTATAAGATTCTGTACTATCTGAAATCTAGTCATGCCGACACGACGGAAATCAAAACTAACATTTTATTGCATTTCTAATGAGATTTTTTTATCTCAATATACTATAACTATATATGTAAACTTAATGCTCCCTATATTTATTGTTTTTCAGTCATCGATATTATAAATCTTTATAACTTGTAATCTTTAGTAATATTACTAACGTTTTCTATTAAACAAGCTTTCAATTAAAGCGTGGAAGTCTTAAATTACAACTTGTATTAACATGGAACACGAGACAGTTACTTCATAGTTATCGCAATTAAATCGGTGAAATGCAAATGTCCGTTGACAATATGATCGCCTCTCTGTTTCGGGAACCGTTCTCCTTATCTCAGAACCGGTCCGAATCTCGGTATATGGAGCACTTTGCTTTGCGACTGTACGATACCCCTCGAAAGCGAAAGTATAACGTAGTCCTACGGAGCGGTGCAATTTTTTTTCTTCGCTCGACCGCTCAATCCGTATATATATAGCGTGGTTGAACAACCCATGCATCATTCGCATTCAGGACTTCGCTGCCTTCAGTGCAACCAACTAAGCGCAGCATCATGAAGCTCATGGTGTGTTACAATCCGTGTCTAGTGATAGTGAAATGTGACTGTGTTGTCTGGACTATCGTCCCGATTTAATTGTTACGCAACAAGGAAATTGTATACGGCGCTAATGTTCCTATAAGCCACAATTTGCCTTTTAAACAGTATTCGTTACTTAACCGATTGATAGATAGACACTGAGATAAATCAGTAAATCATAATAATATATTCCTTACAACAACTCTGTCACATAATTTATTTTACTTGTTACTGCTTGATATATTTTAAAGTGAATAATTAAGCAGTAAAACAGATGTTTTATTAGTATCATATTTGTTTAATATATTTGTTCATTATTTTCACAGCTCGTGGCCGCCAGTCTGGTGGTTGTCTTGGCTTTCGCTCATGCGGAAGAGGCTAAGGCGGCAGAAAAAGAAGTGGCAGTATCCGACAACACTGCGGCGGCAGAAGACAAAAAGCACGAAAAACGTGGACTCTTCAACTTAGGCTACGGAGGATATGGAGGACATAGCGGCGGTTACGGCGGAGGCTATGGTGGTTTTGAAGGCGGTCTGGGAGGATATGGGGGTGGTTTCGGTGGTTACGGAGAAAGTCACAAGACTATCACTGTAGTAAAGAATGTACCAGTTCCCTATCCAGTAGAAAAACACATCCCCTATCCAGTTGAGAAGCATGTACCAGTACCAGTTAAGGTACCAGTTCCCCAACCTTACCCAGTCGTTAAACACGTACCTTACACCGTTAAGGAACTAGTCAAAGTACCTGTCCATGTACCACAACCCTACCCAGTTGAGAAGAAGGTACCTTACCCTGTTCATGTACCCGTTGACAGGCCCGTCCCCGTCAAGGTATACGTGCCCCAACCTTACCCAGTAGAGAAAGAGGTACATGTACCCGTTAAAGTACCAGTCCCAGCTCCTTACCCAGTTGAAAAGAAGGTTCCATACCCCGTAAAGGTCCCAGTACATGTACCCGCACCTTACCCAGTCATTAAAGAGGTTCACGTACCCGTAAAGGTTCCCGTCGACAGGCCTTACCCAGTACACATTGAGAAACCCTACCCTGTACCAGTTGAAAAACCCTACCCTGTCCCAGTAGAGAAGCCAGTGCCTTACCCAGTCAAGGTTCCTTATGACAGACCATACCCAGTCCACGTTGAAAAACCAGTGCCTTACCCAGTCAAAGTACCAGTACCAGCCCCGTACCCCGTCGAGAAGCATATCCCCTACCCAGTAGAGAAACCAGTGCCTTTCCCCGTCAAAGTACCAGTAGACAGGCCTTACCCCGTCCACATCGAAAAGCACGTGCCAGTCCATATTGAGAAGCCAGTGCCTTACCCCGTCAAAGTGCCAGTCCCAGTTGTCATTGGTCACGGTCACGAGTATGGACATCATGGAAGCTACTAATGGCTGCAGGAAGCAGAGGCTATATTGTGATATGTAACTCTAAGAATAGATATCTTTACAATTGAGAGATTTAGGGTACAAAATAAAAGTGGATAGTGGTATTTACTAGATCTTAACTTTGCTACCCTAAGACTGTCAATAGTTTCGCGCTAATGTAACTTCTTTTTTAATTTTGTTAATGTATTTTTTATTTTTCCATCGGTAACTGTTGCGTTTTATTTTTTTATATTTTGAGTTGATGTACCTGTTATTATAGGACGAAATATTTTCTCTAGAAAAATTGTGATTTTAAGTAATAAATGTTTGGCAATGCCAGAAACTGTATACCGTTTTTCATTAATAATGTATTGTTAAGATAATTTAAGTGCGTATCGGGTTATTATTTGGCTCGTATACCGTGGTCTTACGAAATAACATAACATGGCCTAGATTAGTATCGCATCGCAAAACATTTGAATCGCGGCTACTTAAGCCATTACGAAACCTATGACAAGTGATGTATACTCACCGCGTACTTACTGTGTAGACACCGTTGTTTTGAATAAGTGACAACCCAATAACACTTACTTAGTACTAACACTTATGGGATCCACACTAGGGAGATTGCATGTATAAATTATTCTGAATTAATTATTCGATGGCTTCTGTGTAATACAAGTATTCATGATGTATATATGATTTTGCAAAAGTATCATAATTACATGTAACATAAAAAAAAATCTAATTTATTTAAATAAGTGTTTTCCTAGTCATTTTAAAGGCAAAAAACTTATTATTTCATTCAAATTTTGTATATAGTATAGTACTGTATACCTCTAAGATAGAAGTATCTTGAATTAAACTTCTGTTTTGCTGCCGTGTGACATATATATATGTCATTATATTTTCCAGTTTATTTTTTTTACGATCTATCATTTATCTGCAACACAAATTACCTATTTACCCAACATTATGGCTGCCGGTTATTATATTAACCTCTCGATAGTTTCAAAACTCTTCCTACGACTTCATCTTTCACTTCAATAAACCTTCTATAAAGTACGAATCGATTTCAAACATATTAGGAAAGGAATTAATACAATCTATAAATAAATTGAATCTTATTGTTCGAAATTTCATTGGAAAATAATTAAAAATTCAACAATTCTATGGACTATGTAACAGAATGTGAAATGCGTTTATTAATGGTAGGTCTCTCAAGCAAGTTATGACACGTAAGATTTGGTACACGAGTAATTTCGTTTCACTTAATATTAATGTACATGTCACATAATTGCTGTTTAAGTACGCAATGCTAAAAACAAATCTTTAATATCTATAAGAAATACTTATACTTTTAAAATATAAAATATGTTTAGATTTTTTTATATTAATAAGAGTAAAGCACATTGTTATTAAGTTGAGGAACGGAATAAAAGATTATACATATTTGATATTTGTTCTAGATACGACCAGGCTATGGAAAACTGGTACACAAGGAAGGCGGTAGGATAATTAACGCACACGATGATATAACGATATCTTTACTGTATAGGATCAGATATCATATTTACTTCATAATACTGAAACACAAGTAATTAGAAACGCATACCATTTGGTTAATTAATTTTTAAAACCGTCTGTTAATGATTCAGCTTAAAGACAACCTTATTTTATTTTAAAATAAAGTTCAATATAGTAAAGTCAATTTATTAACTAGTTATACATACGTAAGATATCTATCTATATATAAAAATGAATTGCTGTTTTTTAGTCTCACTAAAACTCTAGAACGGCTGAACGGATTTATCTGATCTTAGTCTCGAAATGTTTTGGAGGTTTAGGGAAGGTTTGAAAGCTGAAAAAAATTGAATCTTTTCCGAGAAACCCTAAAAACAGCTGTTCCCTATTTTCCATACAAATGTTATTTTTGACCTTAGATTTCACAACTAACTAGTAACTTCAGAACACGGTGATCTATGACTTACAGGTAAACTCGAAAAACATGAATAAAAAATTATATATTTGTTCATTGAGGCAGTATGAAGTCTGCCGAGTCAGCTAGTATTTAATATTATTTTATATCAAAGCTTTCGTTTTAGTTTTTGTGAGTATCAAACAATTAAACAAACTGGTACTGTATATCGCAAATTTTAATTGACTTATACAAAATACGGTATAAGTATGAAAAATAATATTTTAGCTGCATCTGAATTAAGCACATATATCAATATCAATATTATTTACTAGTTGTATTGCATATGCAAAATTACCTAATACGATACGTCATCTATATTTGCATTTAAAACAATTACAATGACAATACATAATGTATATATATATATATATATATATATATATATATATATATATATATATATAAGTGTATAGGTCTCACTAATACGTGAGGTAATATTGTTGTCAGTATTAATAATCAAATTAAATATATTAGCCAATGTTCTGTTAAAAACAATGGAACGAATGTCTCTTACGAAATAAATGCCGCTATTACTACAATGGATATAGATTATAGTAATATTCAACCATCTTGATTTATGTACAAGCTTATACGAACATCTTATTTCAAAACAAATATCCAAAAATATAATATCAATTGGTTTATAAGAAAAAAACTTTAAAAAGACTACCAATTGTGACAAAATTTGTGGATATTAACAGACTTGAAACTGAATTAAAAAGTATAAAAGATATTACTATTCTTTTTAAAAGAACCCAAGATTATAAGATTACTTTTAAGATCACAATATTGCAGCATTTAGTTGCATTAACATATCACAGAATATACAGGATTTCTCACGACGTTTTTCTCTTCATATGGCATGAGTTTATCGCCTCCACTTTCAACATAGTTGAACCATCATCGGTTTAGTAACGTAAGTAATAATGTATTACAAACAATAAAACAAAACAAATGACACTCTGTAATGAATTCTTGCATTTATATTAATATAGCAATTCATTTTTATTCATTTAATTTTTACGTTGCTTCATTTAAAACTTGAATGTTTGGATATGTAATCTTGTTAATGAAATTTAATTATAAGATATGAAAAATATTGCAAAAAACATAATTTTTTTGGTTACAAAACTCTCGCAATGTTCGTATGTATACAGTAAATATTTTAAAGTGCTTATCAAATAAGTATATTAAAGCATCTGCCGGTTTGCCAACAACCGTTCGTCACACTTCTTCATCGATGTGTAGCTCCTACGATTCAAATGTTTTAAAACAATAAAATATAACCTTGGGTTTAAATTTTTCTTACCATTCGTACACTTCTGTGACTTATTTAATATATAGGCATGAAAGAAAAATTTGTAATCTTTAATTCTTTTAAAAAAGACGCTGCTGTTACTACAATATTTGTATATGATATCATATAATTAGCATGAAAGTAGCATTTGTAAACACATGAACAGTTACGAGTGACATTATTCCCTTAAAATGTTTAATTTTTAACTAAAAATAAGTTTGAATACTTTTTTGCTCTTTGCGTCTTATAAAAGTTCAACGTCTCACCTCTACCGACTAACCCGATGACATTTAAACACCAGGCTAGTTTTATTCTAGTTTTATAAATACTTCTATATTTCTAAATACTCACAACCAAATTTGGTGACAATCGTTTATTAAATATAAAAAGTTAATTGAATAACGCAACACATTATTTAGAGAATTTGTTCTTATATTTGAAATGATATTCGATCCTAGTTTACTAAGTAACTAATATTTGTGGTCAGTGATGCTTGATGACTTAGCAAGTCGGCGTTTAAAGAGAGTATCATATATTTGGTTACAAAGAGTAACGGCGTCAAGTTAAAACAATTATTAATGGAAATTGGAATCAAAGTGTATATTTAAGAAGACATATATATTTTTAGTCATCAAATCAAAAGGGAGATGTTATTTGTTTGATATAAATGTATGTATGTCTGTTTGTACCATCGTAGCTCATAACAGTTCTATTAATATGGATGCGGTTTTTTAATTTGAAATTATTGAATTATTAAGTTATCGTATGTCAGCGATACTGTGATTATAATTTCAAAATTTTTAAAAACTTTGCCTTAATGATATCGTTTCAAAATCGTTTTAAAAAATATTTTCGACCAATAAAAGAATTGATACATTTTTACGAGGATAATATATATTGTTATAACATTAAATGCACTTTAGAATGTGTCACCGCTTTTACTTTCGATGGATTCTACTCTCATTTTTGAGCTGACTGCAGTAAGATATTTTAATACGTCATTCATAACTATTACAATTTGTATACGTATTTTGTTCGACTCAAAGTACTCATTTGATTCAACCAAACATTATTTTGGTTATAATTGCGAAGTATTCATACATTTAAGTGGAATGAAGAAATAGAAAGTTAATGCCGATTGCGATAAATTATATTTCTAATTACACGAAACGTAATTTTTATTATTAGTGTAAAAAAAAACAAACTAAAAGAATCAGATGTTACGGTTTTGCTTTCAGTTACTTTACCACAAGTGTAACGAGGTTAATATTACTGGAAATGTGCTTATAAATTATGTTAATTATTATATAAAAGTTGACAATTATATAAAATTTGATAAACATACACACCAGAAACAAAATAGTGTACATTTGAGATCTTACGCATATTTTTGAATACTTTATAAAATTCCGTTTTACTATAATGTATAAAAATTGCTAATATTAGCACAAAGAAAATATTAAAATTCAATTGAAACGATTCAAAACTAATTTCTATTAGTAAAAATACATTTCGTGAACTCCAGCGACATCTGTCACTTTGGAGAATGAACTACAATGTACTAATTTGAAATTCTAATTAATGTAAAACAACGCCATCTATATAATATATGCAGAATACCCAAGTGTCCATCAATGTATCATACACTTCATATTTATTCGTCAAAAAGTGAACGGTTTGACGGACAAGCGAATGCAGTTTTTTGCCGCTGTCTGGCAGCACTGTAGTTAAAAATAACCTAAGTTTAAGTTAATTAGAACAGTTAGTTTTTCAAATATAAGTCATGGACATATTTTGATTTATACTTACCGATCTACAGCTTAAAATATTTAACCGTCTCGTAATATTAGTTTTGACTTACCTGGAACAAAAAAATAAAATATATGTACTTCAAGTTTAAACTTTAAATACACGGATTAAGAAACATTTTAGAACAATTATATAAGAAGAATACAGATAGGAGGAAGGTATACCATCATTGCGCATATTACAAAAATTTAGTCCAACATCGTTAGTTTCAAGGCTTTTGATTTTTTTAACTGACGGTATTTTTATTGTAATGTTTTATCAATTCTTAAGTTTATTAAGATTTTTCCTGGTAGTAATTCAATTTAATACTGTAGTTTATAAAATAAGTCATAAACGCAAGCATTGGTGCAATTGGCGTAAGCTAGTATCATAGGTACATATATGTATAGGTGATAAAAAATGTATAGAGCCCAAGATAATTTGAGAACACAAATATCATTTTTTAGTCAAAGGTACAAGTACTCCATAGACCCAAGCAAACTTTCACAGATATTAAATGAGACCATTTGTAATTCGCAGGTGTAAATCCTAGCTACGTAACAACAGTGTGATCACGTCTCGCTCTGTTTATGAAGACGTCTCACAATAGACTAGGAAGATGTAGACAGATAATATGATATGATATTATTATACGACCCTATATCTGATAGCTTAGAAGGGACTGGTTTTTGTTTTATATGAAAAGGGGGCAACCGAACAGACGGCCTATCTGATGGAGGTAGTATCGTCGCCCATGGACATCTGCAACGTATATTTGTGGATGTGTTGCCACCTTTGATTGGGGAAATGGGGGAGGAAAAGGTGGGAAAGGTAGAGAAAGGAAAGGGCTTGAAAAAGGGAAAAGGCAACCGGCTCTCTCACTCACTGAACGAAACGCAACCATTAAGGACTCAACATTTTATCTTCTATATATATAAAAATGGATTGCTGTTCCTTAGTCTCCCTGAAACTCGAGATCAGCTGAACGGATTTATTTTATCTAAGTCTTGAAATGTTCGTGGAGGTTCAGGGAAGGTATAAAAGCTGAAAAAAATTGATTCATTACTGGGAAAACCATAAAAACAGACCTTTTCTATTTCCCATACAAACGTTTTTTTTATATTAGATTTGACAACTAACTACATAATATGTCAATCATTCTGTCGCACTTCAAAATACGGAGATTTATGGCTTACAGGTAAACTACAAAAATATAAATAAAAAACGTAATAGATATTTCTTGATTATAGGGCGATACGAAGTTCGCCAGGTCTTCTAGTATATATATAAAAGAAAATTGTGTCAGTTACACTATTTATAACTTAAGAATAGCTGTAGGTATATAGTGTTTAGATAGCGTAGAACCAGGAGACCCATAGGATATTTAATTCTGTTCGATCGAAAAAGAAAAACAATACCTAAAAAAATCCAATAGCAGGTTATTTATAGCATCTAGGAGGGAGTAGAGTTCGCTCGATGGGTTATACATATATTACTTATGCCAAAATAACGTGGACGATGTTGCAAGCAAAATCTAGTTGAAACTAAATCAAAGCTTTTGGTCCCTAAGTCGATGACATAAACCTCTACCAGCCACCAGATGTCGCAATATACGGTTTAACTCATATAATAATAATTTTATTATATTACATACCTAATATGTAAGGCAATTGCATGTCGATATCTATTATACATGCAAAACAACGTTAATGAATTATTATTAAATTATCTATGTGGGTCGATTCGGACCTCACTCTAATTAGTAACCTCTACTGTTTTGTTTATCTGATGTTTTCTTCGGTAAATAAATTCCTTCAAAGAACGAAATTATATCAAATGTTCGTAAAGACAAGACATTTGAATACAATTAGATATTAATAGATGATTCCTTTCGATCTTTATTAGAAGTTAAAGCTTCATTGCAAATATTTTCAAGTAAGAACTTATTGAGGTGTTCCTACATTTTTAAACCTATTTATATATAACTTTTTAATTATATATAATAATTATTTAGAACATGTATCAATATAGGATTTTTTTGCTGAGTAATTTCTCATTTTATCGGTATACAAAACCATAAGTTCCATTTCTCAATTATGCTTCATAAATACATAATAGAGTTAAATGTTTGGATAACATATCACTGGGTTGATTTAAAGCTTTGTGTTTAACATATGAAACGAAACTTCTCAGCATTCAATGGATTCATCGTGTGGGTGTCGGGTCCATCGTTGTAGTGAGAGGAGCTTCAACAGTCACTGGGACTTGCGACTCGGGTGTAGGTTTAAGGGGACCCTATCTAATGCGCGTTAAATGTAGACGTTCAAGACCCAAGCTCCTTATTTGTTTACCAGATAAACCACTCCGGTTTAATAAGAGTTCTTACAGATCTATCCCTTGGAAACTTGAGGTAACGGCAAGTTTTAACTATATCACAATATCAATTTAATTAAGACTATTGATTTTCTTTCATTTTATCTGTCTTTAATATAAGATAAGTCAGAAGTTAGTAAGCGGAATTATTTTTTACAGATATCACTATGGTGAAGAATAAAGATTGGATGTAACTATTGTTATTCATCATTATTAATAACCAAGACCAAACAATTATATAACATCTCAAGATTCCCATATTCGTTAACATAACTGAAAACTATCGATACAATGTAAGGAAACACCCGTAACTATATCGATAAAAACTGAGGAAGTCTATGGATATTATAAGTCATGAGTAAATACACTAGTATCTTCTTCCTAGCAATTTCCCAGCTTTAGCCAGGGTCTGCCTTATATGTTGTAAATAATTTTGGCTTATTGTTTTTACGACCGGCCACCTGCCTGATATCAACCCTCTTTGGGAAAGCATTAATCACCACGCTTGCTCAAGACGGGTTGGTGATTTCAAACTTATAATTGTGAAATTATAAGACCAGCTTTCCTCACTATGTTTTCCTTCACCGTCGGTCAGTGGTGCCTAAATACTCTCAGAAAGTACATATGACTCAGAAGAATCACATTGGTACTTGCCAGGATCGAACCCGCGCCCTGATACATGAGAGGCGGGCCTTGAACCACTAGCCACCTATGACTGTGAATACACTAGTATATATATTAGAAACACTTGTATTGAAGGTTAAAATCGTTCTTGCCTTACGTGTTCATTGATATAATTTAAAATGTCACGCACTAATGTGCTTGAAACTAAAATTACATTTGTTATTACATTAATTGATTTGTTTTACATTGAAAAATATATATAAATAAATATTCTTTTGATATAAAGGAATATTAAATGAAAATATTATAGAAATAGTGATCGAAAGGTCAAGAAAAACTCTAGAGAGATTTCAACTCATTAATATAACATTTATCATGATACTTAATATATAAGCAAATTGAACAATTATATTTGAATCATTACCAATTTGTACCATATAAATAAAGTGCTATGCATATACATCAATAGGTATATGTTTTATATTATGTATAATCTATTATAAGTATATAATACATAATATATTCACACACAAAAATTTCATTTCCCAGTACATTTGTATCATCAAATTTTACGGAAGAAGACGCGTGGGATTACATGTTGTGCAACCATAATAATTAATTATGCAGGCACTTACATCTATATGGTGATGTTTGGTATTCATAAAAAATATTATAAACATACTGTTGCATATATTTCATGACCTTTTATTAAACGGTCAATTACTTAATACATACATAGGTCATATTTTTCTTATGTTTAATGAATAATATTGAAAATCATCAGTTTTTACTGGCAATTATTTAGTAAGTACCCTTTATTATTTCCAATAACACTATTCAAATACAAGAAGTTGGAAATATTTTCCTATTTCGTCGTTCTTTTGCTTCAGGATAAAAAACAGAAATATAATCTTATATATATATTTCTTTATGGTAGAGTAATTAATTGTATAAATTATTCATGAAAATTTAGCTCCCATTCATATTAAGTCTCTAACAAATATCATTATCAATTTATTTTAATATGATACTCAGTATAAAGTTACGATATTATATCATAGGTAAAAAAAGTTGTTAACCGTGAAAGAAAAAGTAAGAAAACATAACTAATATTATAATAAATGATATACATATTAAATATTTATAAACTAGAAATGTGTAGTGAAAGTAATTTGAGATTACTTAATTGGTATGGGGTTTTTATTCGACTTAGGTTATAATATTATTAATACGAAATAACTTTAATTGATACAAAATCTGATTAACTTTGAAATTTAAAAAAAAAACTATATTTGTTTGTTTATCGTTGGTAATATATTTGGAATTCAAATAGTAAGTCATATTACCGAGACTTAGGCTTCGAAATTATTTATTTTAATATCTCACAAAAATTTGTTATAGGAATAATGTATTAAAAAAACTGAAAGAATTTGTAAAGCTTTAAGGAAATTCTATAACAAATACAAAAAAACTCCGTAAGTTTTGTAATTCACAAAGTAATTAGATTGCAGTTACATTATCTTAAATAGTAAAATATATGCCATATAATTAGTATGAGACATATTTCGTGAATGAGAAAATCTAATTAATAACAACATATTACATTATTTCTAAATCATGCGTATATTTTATCAATCAAAAATCAAGGGCAACGAAAGTGTACTTACACTTAGGCAATGTGTAAATGACTTCGATTAAAATCAATGCTTTGTTCCACGGCAATTTATTGTCCATAAACGCTAAGGCAATCGTCTTACGAAATACTTTAGTATTATGGTACAAAAGATTTTCATTATTATTTCATTTGTAATAAATAGAATGGGAATAAAATTTATTTATCCTTATCTTTGGACTATATACATTATATAGAAGACAACAGTAATTATTTTTCTAAATTATTTACATTTATTTCGCGGAAATGTACCTACATAAGAATTAAGATTTTCTAAATAATGCTTTATATAATATGTTTGTAAAATAAGTAGAACAATGAATTCTAATACAAAAGTAACAGATAAGTGACATCGAGACGTGAATAATAATATTGTAACGGATTAAATATCAACTAAAATAGAAGCGTTTTGCTCGTGTATAAGAGTTTTTTGATGATCTAGCCTCTATTTTATTTTACAAATGACACGTATCTATGACGCTGTTGACATCAAATTATCATGAACAAATGAACAAAAACTTTAACTTAAGTAGGTTTTTTAATAATAATATTAATGACATCAAAATTTTTACACAATATATTGTTTTAACAATCTTTACATAAATGTAGAACAGTCGTAGATCAATCTAGAGAGTTGTGCAAGAATATAGATCTGCTAGCACCTCTCGCTGAGTTACGTGTCATGTACGTAATATTAATGATAATATTGTAAACATATTTATACAAATATGTATTAAAAAATAAATATTAATCGTTAAATATATATTACTTAAATTCCTGTTTTCTTAATATATTACTTAAAGCTTCGAGAAATTTATAATATATACCAATAGTATTATTACATAAGTGCGAACGCTTGTAAATAACTTTTAGTTTATACATATATAGCTTTTTATTCGGTCATCATTACCAAGAATACCTATCTATTTCTATATATATAGATGTCGATTTAAGCAACATTGATACCATTGAATAACAAGTAACAAATTCTAAACTAGACTGTGATCAGTCGTCGTGATGTGAATTTTGTAACATATTTATTGTGTAAAACCAACAAAACAATATATAATTATAATGCAACAGTTAATTCGTATCGTGTTATAACAATAAAAATTTATTAAAGTAACTTTTGTATTTGCAATGTACAGAACATGTATTAAAATGTTAAGAAATATATAGAAACTGTAATTAATAAATATTTAAGAGACTTGAGACTGCGCTTGTGAAAAAAATAGATATTTCTAAAGAATACAAGTTCAATTGTATTTTAATAATTAAGACATAAAAGGAGAATTTCGGTGAATGATATATTAATTAGTAATAACCGACTAGTATGAATATTTAAATAAAATTGTTTATTACGTCTTCGCAGTCTGTGGTGGCCTAGTGGTTAAAAGGCCTGCCTCTCATGCATGAGGGCGCGGGTTCGATCCTGGCAAGTACCAATGTGATTTTTCCGAGTCATATGTACTTTTTAAGAGTATTTAAACATCACTGATTAATGCATTCCCAAAAGAGGGTTGATGTCAGGCAGGCGGCCGGTCGTAAAAACAATTAGCAAAAACTATTCCCAACACATAAGGCAGACCCTGGCTAAAGCTGGGAAATTGCCAGGTATAAGAAGAAGACAGTTGTTTATTACGTCTTATAGCTTACTAAAATTTTTAACGTACATTGAAATACATATTTAATCATTATACAGCAAAAAATTAAGCAGTCATCCGTATACAATAAACTTTCAGATTCCGTCTGTTAGGCTTTGATCTTTATTATATTACATACAAGTTACCCGAGTGAAGTCGCGGCCAAAATCTAGTTAGGACATGACTAATATTTGCATAACTTATACAGCCTGCTTCCTTGCGGTCAATGTAACCCGATCCTCTTAGAATAGAATGTCTCTCCTCTCATTACATAGTATCGAATTAAGAACTAAATTATCTAGTGCATTCGTATGTTCTATAATCGTTATATAATACATTATTTATTTCTGCTTAATATAAACTATCAAGATATAGAATGGAATTGTCTGTTGTTATTTTTATTCTGAGATTTATTTCTAAGCGATCTAAATAATTTACATAAATTGCATTCATTTCGCTATTATAAAGATTTGACATAATAAAATGAAGTGTCTATTTTGAAGAAATTAGGTCAATTTTTATATGAAATATTTTAGTATTGATTTCAATAGGATAAATTATAATACTATTGATTATTTTTATGTATTTTTATTAATAATACCTACTTATTATTTTCGATGTAGCAAGATCTCGTAATTGGAAGGAAGTTAAACAGTTTAACGAGCGATAATAAAAGTCACATCGACTCATTAAATGTCTACGATTGTTATGTAAAAAGTAAATAGATTATTATTTATTTGAACATATAATAATTATGTCATACTATAATGTTACTTAATATTATAAATAAATATGATTTCTTGCTACGATTTCTTTTTTTGATGTGGAATATAGGACTATATTTAATTTAATATTATAATCCTTCCGACTTTAACTCTGCCTATGGTCAGAGTTTTATGATTTTGGTCATTATTTTTGTTATGACGAGATAAAAAACTGAAAATTGATTCTAATTTACAAGCCTTTATATATATTTAACATTTATTGAGTGTATTTAGAACGAGTACATCCTATCATAACATCTCATCGGCTCATTAACTATGGAATAGTTTGACTACCACGTTACGTTGTAATAGGTTCAATGCTCTGTTGCCATAGTTATTAGTGGATGTAGTGTTTTGAATGTACTAGATTTTAATAAATTGATTTAATGTTAGACTTAAGATAATAATATATATGTATATGAAATCATAATGAACACAATATTACGACAAATTTTAAAACAGAAATCTAATATGATTCATAAAATTTTAAAGTATAAAAGTAAATCTTCGTTGAAGAATATTTAATTTTATGTCATATGAAGGACTAAGTCTCTGTTTATAATTGAAGAATAAACTAAAACGAAATATAATTAAAGATATGGTAATCAACGATTAAAATAAATCTGTAATGTTAAAAAAATAAAAACACGCACACATGCATCTCGATCGTATGAGCGAAAGTGTTTGCCTCATTGATCGATGGACCAACTTACTCTCCGTATATAACCACTGGCTGTGTCCAACAGAGCACACTCCTTTGCAGCCTTCGCTGAACAGAGCAAAGCGAATATGAGGCTCCTGGTCAGTAAGAATATACTAGCTTTCTGTATAAAAAAAGTTACCCTAATTTGCTAAAAACTGACTATTTTAATTTACTAAAAGCTAATTAAAAAAAATATTTAAATTAAATATTGTGTTATGCTTTCTATGTTATATGCAGTAATTTGAGTGCTTCGAATATTAAGTTAACGTAATATAAGGTTGTGCTTACGATATTTTAACTAATACATTTTATTTATTTTCTAGAGTTCTACCCTAATCTTGGCCGTGGCTATAAGCCTGGCCACGGCAGAGGAAAAGGCGGAGAAAGATTCAAAGGCTGAACCAAAGCAAGTTGAAGAAAGTAAAAAACAGGACAAAAGAGGGCTGTCAGAGTATTACGGTGACCATGGCCTTGGAGACAGCGGGAGTTTTGGGGACCACGGTAGCTTTGGAGACCAAGGCAGTTATGGTGGAGACCATGGAGGCTACGGTCATGAAAGTCATGAGAAAACCATAACAGTCATCAAGAAGGTTCCGGTTCCTTACCCAGTGGAAAAACATATCCCATATCCAGTTGAAAAGCATGTGCCAGTGCCCGTCAAAGTACCAGTTCCACAGCCCTACCCTGTAGTTAAAACAGTACACTTCGAGGTCAAGGAGTACATAAAAGTTCCCGAATATATCCCGAAACCATACCCTGTGACCAAGCACGTACCTTATCCCGTCAAGGTACATGTCGATAGGCCAGTTCCAGTTAAGGTGTATGAGAAGGTTCCCTACCCTGTAGAGAAACATATCCCTGTTCCAGTAAAGGTTCACGTCCCACACCCATACCCAGTTCAGAAAGAAGTGCCCTTCCCAGTCAAAGTTCCAGTCAAGGTACACGTGCCCTATCCAGTTGAGAAGGTTGTCCGCTACCCTGTTCCAGTACATGTTGACAACCCAGTACCGGTCCATGTACACAAACCAGTGCCCGTCCATGTCGAGAAACCTGTTCCATACCCAGTGGAAAAACAAGTGCCATACCCAGTCAAGGTGCACGTGGACAACCCAGTACCCGTTCATGTAGACAAACCCGTGCCAGTACCCGTCAAGGTGCCCGTACCAGCACCTTACCCTGTAGAAAAGGTTATTCCCTACCCAGTCGAGAAGAAAGTACCTATCCCAGTACACATCCCCGTTGACAAGCCATACCCTGTCCACATTGAGAAGCACGTGGCTTATCCAGTCGAGAAACACGTGCCGTACACAGTGAAAGTGCCAGTACCTATTGTGCACGAAGACAAACATGAAATCCACGAGGGAGGTGGTAACGGTGGTCACAGCTCGGAAGGACACGGAAGCTTCGAGCAAAACGGCGGCTATGAAGGCCAGCACGGAGGTTATGAGCAGCACGGAGGTTTTGAGCAGCACGGAGGTTTTGAGCAGAATGGAGGTTTTGAACAAAACGGGGGCTTCGAGGGACACGGGAGCTACGACGGTGGTCACGAATACCATCACTAAAAGAACTGATCTCTCCTTGTTTTTTAGCTTTAAATGTTGATTTGTGTTTAGATATTGATTAAGTTTTTTTTCTACGTTTATTACAGGACAGTAGTATGATATGTAAATAATACCGAAAGTATTACGAATATACATTTTTAAAAAGATTTTTTGAATTTTATTTAATCTGTACAAGTTTGGGTGTAAATGACATCTAATAGCCACATCGTTAAAGATCGCGTCAAACATCTAATTATGAATGGAATAGAAAAATTTTATTATATTCGTAGTACAATTAATGTCCAATTATTCATTGCGAAGTCGTTCTAAATCTGCGTACTCGGCCAGAGTTACGTAAAGCTTTACATAATATGTTATACGGAACGTAGTTAATCCGTCGTTGTTAGAAACACTTTGTCAACCTACACCATTATTAACTTATCCAGAAGACTTAAGTGTAACTGCTTGAAGCAAACTTTAACAATGGATACTTTTTATAAGAACTGTGTTATACATACATAGTTCAACATTTTAACAGTATAAGTTATTTGATTAATGTCAAACATTCTGATCAACTTAAATTTTTCAATAGCAACATTTGTAAAACTTACAAAAGTTGTTGCGATGTTAAAATTAAAAATGCGGAAGTATAAATTACCTCTGAAGCGATTCGAATAGTTTTATGTTGTATTGTTTTAAAATAAATTTAGTTTACGTAATTGTTATTTTGGTATGTGAGTTGGAAAACAAAGAGCTATTTCGAAGTGAACGTACTCTACATATTTAATGTTTGTAGTTATTACACTATGTTAACTTACATCTACACATTGTATCGTATCTTACCTCAGTTTTAAACTAGTTCTTGCCGAAGCATTGCTTCTGATCTTGATTAAACTTATTAATTAATATATTTTTTAAATTCTACAGATGCTTATATTACTTTCAGTGTCAGTTTAATATATTAGAAACTTAAATTATATAATCGTTTATGCTCATTTGCAACTTCTTTGAATGTACGCAATGCAAGACGAGTTTTGCAACCAGATGTTATTAAAAGCTATAGTAATAAAGCTTGGAATATTTGATATTTCAATGTCTATACATAATTTTGTCTTACCTTATATAGGGAATGTTTGCTGGTATGTGGTATTTGGAGCCAGGGTCGAAGTCCAATTCTGAACGTAGCACAGGCGGCTTAATACCCTCGTACTGTTCTCTGTAAACGAATAATATTTATTTCATAAACTATATAAACCATGTTATAGAAAAGATTTCGTAAGCGTTCGTGTCGGTG
Organism: Danaus chrysippus; assembly: GCA_916720795.1. NCBI lineage: Eukaryota > Metazoa > Arthropoda > Insecta > Lepidoptera > Nymphalidae > Danaus > Danaus chrysippus. The sequence continues at coordinate 1,551,449 of CAKASE010000044.1, forward strand.
AAGCATTGTAATCAATATTAATTAATGGTTTCAAAGCATGATACTGACGGAATCAAATTTATTTTATATTTATAATTGTAAATGCTTATCATTTTTATGTACGATAAGAATAAAAAAATATTTTAATTGTATGTTACAGTTAGTTAGTCAATAACTTATGTAATATTTAAACAGTCGTAGCAGTTGTCGATTTCATTTAGAAGCGTAAAAAGTTATGAGATATACAAAATCTAAGATGCAGCGTGTCACTCAAAATAATAAACAAATACGGTCGAACTTTGATACGAAACAATTTGCATTAAAAGAAAAGTATCATGAAATTCTCATAATCTATAATGAATATAGTTAAAAACTAAACAAGTTACGTAAGAAAATAATCAATAATTTTCAAACAAATCGCCTACATCTCGGACCAAATACAAACGCTTTCGCCTTAACTTTAACTCCGGTCAAGGCCGGTGCTTGACCCCGATTGCATCTTCAAATAGTTTAGCCCGAATGTTAGTTGAGCTAACATGTAATTATGAGATGAAACTATGTTAAACGTTTGCAATAAAAAGAATATTAATAATTGTTTGCGCTTATGTTTTCAAAATATCAATATTATCTTTTAAGGGAAGTATTTTGTTGGATTAAGAAAGTTCCACGCTGTTTTCGAGGTCATTTAAATTACAAAACACACCTTCCGGCTCCCACTAACTAATTCTAGAACGAACTTAAAGAATCTTTTCGAAACACTTTCCTTTTCTCTTATAGAATGTACTTTATATTTTAGATCTAATTTACTCCTAAATACATCACGGGTTTAGTATCGAAATTAAGTTACGATGCAATATTTTCAAAGAATAAGTTGAAATTATTTCATTACCATATTGAAATTTTGTGAAGTTTTATGAAATCACATGAAACATGTTTTAATATGTCAGAATTGAATATTTTGATCATATGAAAGCAATTCATAACTCCTAATCCTACTTATTATTCACAACTGTCTCATTATAATAATTATCAAAGAAAGTAAGTTAATCCTACTCGCATTACCAGTTCTTTGAACAGGTCTTGCAGGTCAAGAGGCGATTTCCTTCAAATATTTTAGTATAGTGATCTTAGTGAATATGTAACACTGTCAATTATTTTCAATTCACATCAAAATATATCACATAAATCATAAATACTGATAATGTAAAGAGATCTAAGACTTTCGCGAGAATTCATTTAAATGAAACTAATATTTTTCGGATTCACTACGCGTATTTTATAATTGTAAAAAAACCATACTCAAGACGTTTTGGTTACTTCACATCTCGTCTGTCCGTGATCACGGTTACTCAAAATTAACCGAAACGTCGGGAGTATATTATAGTTTTTTACAAAAATTTTGCACTCGTAGTATATCCGAAAAATATTAGTTTCGTTTTCTGAAAATGTACTTGCATTTCAGTTAATCAAAAATAAAAGGTATTTAATCAATTAAAGACATACTTAATGCCTAATTCTCAGTTGTTTTCATATAAATAAATATCCAATCAAATTATGTTCATTGAAATATACTACAGTATTATAGACTTCGTGACGCAAGATGAAGTAACACTAACTATCACTAACGATCGAACACTACGAACGCCTCATGTAATCATTACGTACGCTTTATTATTCATTATCTAATATATAATATCTCATTATGCTTGTGCGTTAGCATAAATACTTTAAATGTAGACGTTGGTCTCATTAATTATAACTTCATTTCCTATATTATTGTTCTATAACTTACTATATTAATATTGAATGTCTGTATTAAAATGTAAGCCATAATATCGAAAATGTACTATGCAGCGAACTTACATACATATATTTAAATGAAACTAATATTTTTAGATTACTACGCGTATTTTATTTTATTTTTCGGTTACTTTGAAACAAACGCAATCACAGGCAGACTATGTCATTAAAATGAATTTTCGTAAAAGTCTTAGATCTCAATACACATATTTTTTCAATATTACTTTTATTTTTACTGACCTTAATCTCCACCAATGACAATTGTACTGTTCTTTCCTAACGTCGCCGGTGAAGACATCCCAGCGCCATTTATCCATCACCAGTGCGAATGGAAGGAAAGCCAACTTATCCATCGCCTGTGTGAAGAGATAATTGGTATCATGGGCAGTATCATCTACAGATTTCTGGATGAGACCCAGGGTTTGGAGGTGACGGGGAGATGACACGGAAAGTGCGATTGCCTCACCGATCGCTTCGTGGAATCCTGAAAAGAAAATAACCCATCAACCTTCATAAGATAACAAGTTTTTGTATAACATCTATTAAGAATTATGTATGTAGTCGTGATACGACATCACGTTTATTTATCGATAAACTACGAGCCTATTTTACTTATGTAATAGATTATTGAGTTGAATCAACTGAAAGAAAATACAGAAATAAACCAGAAAAATACTTTTAACTTTTTATATAGAAATAATTTTATATGTCTTTACAAAAGTAACACTAATATTTTATAATAAAATATCATTTTGAAGTTTTAGCTGTAATTTTTTCATAAAATTTTGCTGCGTCTTATAAATGTTAGGAATTCTTAAATGAATTCATTTATCGGTAATATTGAAACTAAAAGTCATCTTTATTTATTCGTATACTTATATCACTATTTTACAACCGATGTAAAAGCTTTACAGAATTTAAGATGTCAAGATAGTGAAAGCTACTAGGAAGAATCGCACGAAGTGGAACGTACTCAGTTTTATGTTTAAGAAATTATTTTAAATGAAAACATCGCGTTAAATACTATTTTTGTTAATTTATTATTTTTTTAATTGTATTTCTTCGATTATTTATATTAATTACTTTAATTAATAACTATTTTTACATATTATTTATAATTTAAACTCGAGTATATAATACTATTAGATAAGGTCTCAAAACAGATGCTCTAATAAAAGTGAAAACTGCATTGTTTGTGATTCCACCGACGATTACTTCATGCGTAAACTTGACCCGCTTCACGACCGGAACATAGAAACTTGGATAAATGGATGCGGCATTTTTAATAAATTAATTATTAATACCACTTCACAGTTCAATTATGTATTATTTTTATTTTAAGTATTCTTATTAACAATCTATTTCTTATTGTCTATGTAAAAATATGATTTTTTTCTAAAAAGAGATTTGTATATAATTGACATGAAATATCATTTAAAAGAATTAATTCTTTAACAATGCCGCATACATAATATATATATTTGTTATGAGTTTACATAAGAGCGTTGTAAAGTCATAATTCCTGTAAATATTCTATTCTACGTGTAACACTAAGATGTGTTTGTATATTATTAAATAAGTTAATATTAATATTCTCTTAATATACATTACATCTTAATGTATCTGGAATGATATTTTCGTGTTTCACTATGAACTTAATTATTTATCAGTTGCTTAAGTCAGAACACAGTTCTTATTTAAAGTTTTGACATGACACCTTTGGTTATGTAACATATGGGTTCTTTGTAAATCTAGGCTTTTGTTTCTCAAATTGTACTCAATTTCAATTGTATAACAAATAGTTATTGTAGTAAATGTATAAATCTTTACGTTTTAAAAATAAATAAATAAACATTTATACATAAAGAATTGAGAGTTATTAAAATATATTATTATTAATATTTGAACCGTACGGAAATTTAGGCAATATATCTATATCCCTCTTGGTTTGTTAGTAATATTTACCGACTTTAAAAAGGAGGAGGTTTGTCAATTCCACCGTATATGCTGTTTTTCCTTAATATAAGGATTGCTCATAATACACTTCATGTTAAAATACCCGAACAAATTCTTTTGGAAAATTGTTGTAATCTTAGAAGGTTCTAAATTGTTTTAAATTAAAAAAAATAACCCGACAATAAAAGCCTTTGAAACATCATGAATACTAGAACAATATAGTTACCTTCCAGATTTAAAATTATTGATTACAAAAAATATAAACCATTATATAGGTCAATTAGTTTAATAAATCGTGTAAGTATGATATGCAATAACATAAAAAAATAAGAATTATGTATAAATGTTGTTTAGAATTAAACTTTATAAATTATATATATATATATATATATACCTTGATGTGATGATTAAACATCGTGTAATCGTGTAATATCCTCTTTTGTAATAGCAAAAAGCAATGATATTAAAACTTTCAATCAGTAACAACTTTCTTCAGCGATGAAAGTAACCTCAATGATGACACTAAAATGTTTATATACTTATTGTTAACAAATCTCTTAGACTTGACCCAACTAGTACTAGATATATGTATATATATATACATATACATATATATATATATATATATATATATATAGCAGTAATTTTATGATATGTATTTTAAATGTGCCTCCTATGAGGGGACGTGAATTTATTACGGTTAAGGTTAAAGTTAAAAATATTGTCAAAAACATAAATTAGTCAAAATGTGTTAGAATCATCGATGCAAATAGAAATAAACATAGGGAAACTATATTTTTATATAAAATTAATATTAAGTAACATAAATGAAAAAAATTTCATTTATGTGAAATGAAAACGAATGAATTCACGTTGTAAAATTGATAAATTCTTTTAAATGTTAATACTGTAAGGAAAATGTGTTCGGTTACAATGAAACCAATGAAACCTTAACGACTCGGCTTAATGTGATATAACATATATATATATGCAGAAATATAAGAAAGAAAGAAAGAATAATATATAAATTTTAAATATACATGTATAATTCATTATAAATGCTTATATATACGTGAGTTTAATATTCTATTTAAAGTATTAAATTAATATAATATAACCAATAAAAATCATCAAGAATGGAACACTGAGAAACATAAGCAGAACCATGATATATCACTAGTGACAATTGCAACAAATGCCTAACTTGATGTCTTGATTTCAACATCATTTTAACAATAGATCAGAGACGATCAGATCAGATTCTAGAATTGAAGGAATACTAATATTCCTATATGTTTCTATTGCTCATATTGATGTAGCAAGAAGTCCAGCTAGTAAATTTTAATTTCCTTATTAACCTACATAGGGGAGAGTTGGTTATATCGTACTAGCATTTAAATCGTACCACTTCTAAATTTCCCATTTAATGAATATTTTTTTCTACACTGACAACGCCAAATCGTGGCCCTGCACCATCCCTCTTCACCTACTAGTTTTAATCGACGTGAGTTAACAACTGTGCAAGTAATAAAAGAAAAACAGTTTTTGTAGGAATTAATATAAATATTGTCGTACATTCGTAAGGAGATAACTCGTAATCAAGGTAAGCTATAGTTATTTAGTTTTTTTTTATTATTCCACAATTGTATACTAGATTATTGGGGGTTTTTGTTGCGTGTCTAAGTTTTGAGTTTATGCCGGATATTTGCTTTTGTTTAAGAAATGTCTTAGTCGGATATATCGTACCACTTTTCACTTTAACTCAAATATTTCGACTATAACACGTCTTATAATAATTAATACATATGTAAAATAAAGTTTCATATTTTAGCTTCCTAAGAAGAAGAGAACAGATCCTTGCGATTATTCTAACATTGTATTCAAGTTCAATATATGCAATTTATCCGAAATTCACAGCTTATGCAATGAAAAATATTGAGAGCTTTCTTGCGGCTCCATTTATGTATATAGTCAAACTCATGAAATAAACATTGCGGAAGACCAGTATAAATATATTCTCTGAATTGATTAAAACGTTTCTGGGATAAAATGGTATATATTACATATTTATATGTACTTTCGAGAACCGAATAAAGACAAAAAAAATATGCAAAAAAGGTCTCATTGCTATAACTACTCTCTTATACTTAAATAACTTAGTGAGAGGAAAATATTAAAATGACTAGGGAAAAAGTCCAAGTCCAAAAAAGTACAAAATGAAACATATTGTAATAAAATTTTAATATACATATCTATATATATAAAAATCAATGCCACTTTTCGTTGTAATTCCATAACTCAAGAACGGGCTCACCTATCCAAACCAAATGCTTAGGATTTGGTCGGCATATTTAGTAGATGGTTTATGTGAAGTTTGCACAAAATCGGTCGAGCGGTTCCTCATTTGTCACATTTTTTGTAATAAATGAATTCAATAGAAACTTTTTTCACAGAAACTTTTTTTAAGTTTTGTTGACAGGACAAGCACGTTGTTATGTCATTCATGCCGTCAATTCATTTTGGACGTGGTTTGATTAAATCATATTATCAAAACACGGAGATTTATGGCTTACAGGTAAACTCCAAAAATATAAATAAAAAAACGTAATAGATATTTCTTGATTATAGGGCGATACGAAGTTCGCCAGGTCTTCTAGTCTTCTATATATATAAAAATGGATTGCTGTTCCTTGGTCTCGCTAAAACTCGAGAAAGGCTGAACAGATTTGGCTAATTTTAGTTTTGAAATCCTCCTGGAAGTCCAGGGAAGGTTTAAAAGGTGAGAAAAATGGGAATAATTGCCGGGAAATTTTAAAAACATCCCTTTTCTATTTCCCATACAAACGTTTTTTTGACATTAGATTTGACAACTAACTAATATGTCAATCATTCTGTTTGATTGAAACAGGAAAAACCTGATTATTTATGGCCTCTACGAGAGAATAGAGTTCGCCTGGTCAGCTATACCTACATATATTACTCTTGACCAAACTAACGCGGACGAAGTCGCGGGCAAAAACTAGTCAGCGATAAATTTCTTTTCACATAATTGCATTTGCAGTGCATTCATACAAACGGTGAGTCCTGACTTTATGTATACTTTTCTAAGTTGCCGTATATGATTTCACATGGCATCATATGCGACAGCTTCTTGGGAATTTGTTTTTTTTTTTGTTCTAATTTTTTTTTTTCGATTTTTAAGCGAAAACATATGTGCATACGGGAAAAATACCACCAGCCAGACGAGCAAATATAGGTCGGCGAACGCGTAATGCAAATGATGTGGCATTACTAAGACGATCACAGACTGCAGATGAACGCGCACAAGCTAATGCATCGCAGCGTGAACGTAATGCACGCAATAGATTTGTTAACCCAGTACCTGTACTGAATCTTGCACGGCCATCACGAATACGTCGTGCTGTTTTGGCTGAAATGATGCGTGCTGCTTTTAATTACAACAGTCAGATTGATTATAGTATGTATGGATACATTGGAATGATGGACGCAATATGTCCACATTGTGATGCGGCTAACTTTCGAGGTGAAACACCCGGCATGTGTTGTGCTAATGGCAAAGTGAGATTGCCAGCATTAGAAACTCCACCCGAACCATTGTATTCATTTATTTTTGGGACATCGCAAGCGTCGAAGCACTTTCTGAGTCATATTCAACAATACAATTCGGCATTTCAAATGACTTCTTTTGGTGCAACTAAAATTATTAGAGATAATTTTATGCCGACGTTTAAGGTAAATACTTCAACAGGATTATTCCATGTTTGTATCAATCTGAAGCATAAAGTATATTTTAAAAAAAACTGATATAAGATTTACCTAAAATTGTATACATGTTACAGATTCAGGGCCAGATTTATCATCAAGCTGGTTCGTTATTGCCATACCCCGACGCTGATCATCAATTTTTGCAAATTTATTTTATTGGTGATGAAAATCGTGAATTAGATCAACGTTGTGCAGTTCCGATTTGTTTATTTTATTTCACTTTATACGTAGCGAAGCACGTACCGGGCCGCTAGTATATTTATGTATTATTTTTGTGTCATAAATATGTAATTATTTTCAAGAGTACCTATTGTTGCTGCAAAAATCATTTACACAATTTTTTTATTTTTAAACCCTACATACTCTTTTTCGCCAGAAGATTCAAATTAAAATAAGAAAGAATGTTGTTAATAATTTTTTAAACGTTTTATAAAAATTTTCCCAACATAAAAATATGTTATTTTGATTTTCGTTAAAAATTTCGTTTCGTTTTCAGTGACCGCAATGGTAAATACACTATAGGTTTGGTTAAATAAGTACCAGCTAAAGTTTAAAATTGCTTATCTCTAGTTTCCCTTAAAGTGGTGTAAATAAAAATGAAAAAATATTTATAGATGATCAGGAAGATCAAGAAGTGTAAATCTTAATATAACATTAATACTACTAAAATAAAGAATTTTTTTACGTATCACTCATTACTGGAACATGACGTTGGCGTAAATTAAATTAGTGAGTGAGTCGTGGTGGCAACTCAGTTACATGTTCACCCTCTGGCTTATATGTAGCTGTCAACGATGATACTTAATATAAAAATATTGGGAATTATATCTACGGTATTGTGCTTCAAATATGGTAAGTGCTGTAACCAAATTATAAAACATAAATAGATTAATATCAATATTGTAAAATTTCTAACGGCTTTTTTTGATACTGCTATAAATATTGTTATATTTGTAAATTTTATACGATTGAAAATTATCTTATTTAGAGTATATTTTGTATTGCTCTCTCTTATACGAATATTTATAAATTATAAAGTCATTATTAATTTTAAAATTACTTGAAATAATTTCATCTCACTTCTAAAATTATTTGTTAAATATAATTTTAATATGCGCTAATTGGTCCATGGATACAGATATACTTAAAATTACATCGAAAGCTAAGATGAACTTAACAATTTTATATAAAACATGTATTTAAATAGATTTCAATAATATAATTAAAATTAATATATAACAAATTTTATAAAGTATTAATATTAAATTAAACGCTGTGTCCTTCCAAATCGCGCAGAATATAAGCCAAGTTCACAACATAATCCAATAAGTGAATGTAAGGTTTCCCTTCTAATGTGTCCGCGGTTTGACAATTTATTAATCAGCTGATCTAGTAAACGTTTGTTTTATTAAATGAATCTACAGTTTCATAGTAATAACGTGTATTTATTCCCCTCAGAGATCAAATTCAAAGGGTTGCACATTAGAATTTGGTTGCAGAACATCCAAAATTTTTCATAATTTTCAAGAGAAAATAGCTGTAGTTTTGTGGTAGTGAATTATTATGGAGTCTTTGATAGGTGAATACTAATTAAAATCAATTTTCAGCCTCATCAATATTTTGTTACGACTGTAACAGTGCGTTCGATCCACGCTGCGGAGAGAACTTCGACCCTTTCAGTTTAGGAGTCGTGAACTGTTCTCTGAGGGACCCTCCAGAACATATCGTGGAACACGTGGAACCAACCTTCTGTAGGGTCATTAAGATGGAGAGTAAGTTGTTTAGTTGATACCAAATAAATGATCGAAGTATTTTGTTACACCTAGTCTTAAATCTAGTTTAAGATTCATTTCTGTATTAATGTTCCTTTTTTATAAAGTCGTAATAAATTTGCAAGGGGAAGAAATTATGAATCCTGAATGAAAAGTAATATAAACTTTAAGGCAAGATAATTTTATTAAAAGAAACTAAGAATCGATTGTACTAAACGTCAAAAATCTTCATTGATAAATATTGAATTGATATAGTATCATGTTTTTATAATAAGGAAAGAAGCTAAGCACACCCAAAAATTTTTAACTACTAGCTCTGTATAACATTAATCGGATTAGTTTTATTAGTCGCACCTTAAAAAATATTAATTTAAAGGAGATTGTATTTTCTAATTTAGAACTTGAAGAAAAATATTATTGACTGATGTAAGGCGATAAAAATAATAGTAAAAAATGTACACCGTAAACAGCCACATACCCCGGCCTTATTGTAAAATATTATTTATAGAACCAAATACCATTATATTTTTTTATAAATTCTTCTTAAAAGATATTTCTTTTCACATAATAATTGTTAATTTTATTGAACTCGTCAAAACTTTTCCCTATTATTTCCTTATCACAACCACTTTCTTTTCGTTCAAAACTATCGAGATATGGCCTTTTTGGTGAAAAATAATCCTCAAATCCAATAATAATCTTAATTGAGTAATTATATAATTATAATTATATACACATTATTAATATGTAAGGCTCTTTACCGATTGAAGGTAAAAGGTTAAAATTCACTCAATGTAAGTATTCTCATTTCTTTTACCTTTAATTTAAAGGAAAAATAGGGACTATTTTCATATAATAGGGACTATTTGTATTCCTGAACCATGATAAAAAATAAAAGCTAAAAATTTCAAAGAATTTACAAATGTCTTGACAGATTCTTAAACCATTTGGCAACCGTAAACTGTTATAAGAATTATGTTGCTTCCTAGTTAAGAAAACGCTTGCAAAATTTACCCATACAGTTTTATTTGCTATATTTGTAATCGTATCTTACTTAATATTAGTATACAATGAGATGATAATTATTTGTATAAAACCATAATTTTCTTATTCAGAAAAGTTTCGTTTTGTGAATGAATTGTGGGTTTGATTTTATATTTGCAAAATTATTACTATGTGAGTAACTTTCGAAACGATATAAATTTAAACAATTTTCTATTTGCAGTTTATGGCAAGGTGAGAATCGTGAGGCAATGTGGATTTTTGGAAGAAGATAACGGTGAACACACTTGTAAAAAACAGACGGGCAACGGTGAAGTCTACACCACTTATTGTTCCTGCGATACAGATCTATGTAACGCAGCCGTCAAACCCGAACAACAGATGGCGCTGTTCACAATAATTGCAGCACCTTATATTATTAAATATATTCTCGCTTGATACACCGAAAGTGTTCGTACATGTTTATTGTTATAATCATAATCATAATGTTATTTATTATTAGTTTTAACTGCCATGTTTATGAGTAATAAACAGAACCTACCTATAACCAGTTAAATAAATTATTTTCAGTCCGATAAGCAAGCAGTTTTATTTTAACATTAAAATACCTGGGTTGGCTCCGTCACGGAAGACTTTCGGTTGATTTCTGTATGACAGGAAATATTCTATGTGTGCCATCTCGTGGTGAGCGGTTATCAAATCTTTTTGGTCTGGATGAGTGCACATCTTTATTCTGAAATATTAAATAATTGATTTGGTTCATAATGCAATATATCTAATGTCTCTAAATTAATATTATGTTTTTCCATTATGATAGTATATTGCAGTGTATATCATACTATTTTTGACAGAAGAGAGTACTGACCTATAATCATGTCCATTACAAAAGTCCCAAGCAGACGGCTGACAGTGTACGTGTCGGTCAGCGGGCTGTTCAAACACGCTTAACGCCCAGAAATCTGGAGGCATCGCAGACATATTCATAGACACATAGAACTCCTCCGCCAGTTGGAAAATCGTAAGGGGTGTATAGCCCTAGATAAAAAAAGGTTATTTTATTCATCTAACAAATCATGGCATTGTCACCTTTTTATTCCAAATATACATGTTCATAGTCTAGTTCAAGAAAGTCACTCATCACCTGTTGAACCATTTCGGGGGTGACATCGACGAGTTTTTTCCCGGGATATGGTAGAGTGAAGGGAACTATCCCAGACCAGCTCTGTCCCCACATATCACCGAGTACATGCGCTGGGATAGGTGCGGATCTTGAGATTCTTTCAGGTCCATACGCTTCACGAAGACGACGACGGACGTAGGCGTGTAGTACATCATAGAGTGGCTTAACCTGAAAAAATGTATACAAATTTACTTGTAAGATATTTGAAGAAAGACTTAATTTTATACTAGCTTTCCGCGCGCAGCTTGGTCCGCGTGGTGTTCGGTTATATCGCGTTCCCAAATGAACTTTTCAAAAATCTGGGATGAAAACTATCCTATGTTCTTTCTCAATGTCAACTCTATCTCTGTACCAAATTTCATTAAAATCAGTTCAGTAGTTTAGGCGTGAAAGCGTAACAGACAGACAGACAGAGTAACTTTCGCATTTATAATATTAGTAGGGATATAGAAGTGTACAAAGATATATAAAAAGCAAATTACGAGTGTCTTAAGAATCATACCTGTTCCCAAACATCGTCCACTTCTTGTCTCATATTGAAAGTCTCGTATGGGAACATCCAATAAGCAGAAGCATCAGTGAAATCTGAGCAGAAAACATACAAACGAAATATAAAAACTTAGCAGTTATAATAGACTTATGTGTCCAATAAAATAGCAACAACTTCAACTTTATCAATTGCTTCATTTTTTTCGTAGGATGAACTTACTATTCAACCTTGCAGCTTGATTGGTGAGATCGACCAACTGTTCGTACAAATCTCTAATCCGTCTTCCAGTATTCCTCCTCCATTCTGTCCAGACGTGCTGTAACTCATCCCAGTCTCTGGAATGTGACATGATGAACTGCAGGTCTGGCTGGAGATGAAGTCCGCACTTGAAGGGTTCATTATAGGCGCAGATCTCTGCTGAGTTGTAGACAGCCAGCATATCGTTAATGATTCTGTTATACTGTAACAAAAAATCAAGACATTTATTATCAAAGTCATAAATCATAAATAAAGTTCTTTTTATTATTACTTATGTTGTGATATTTTTTTAGCAGATTTAGACAAACTTTAAATGTAATGACTGTCATATTAACAAACAAATCCTCATGTTTAGATGTAGCAATAAAATTCTAAGAAGCTTAATAAAATGGGTCGTGATAACTATAATAAATCAAAAAGTATACCATTAACGTTAAACATACGTATATTTAGTTTAAATGACTAAGAAATATGGTTACATCATCTATATGACACAATAAAGTGTTCTTTAGTGTAAACGAAAAATAAATGAAGGTACGAATAAAATCTTTGATCTAGTATAAACAATCAATTATCAGATACAAAAAAAAGCAATCTTATAGTATCATAAGGTTTGTTAAAACTAACTCAATACTCAATTCTCATTCTTAATATTTTCAATTTTTAAGCTCTGTAATCTTAAAGATCTTGCTAATAAAGAATATAGATTTTGTTATGCAGCAAAATAATATTAACTAACCCTGTCCAATTGATCTGGTGGCAGAGCTGCAGGTCCGATGGTGGAGAGTAACTTCAGTTGTCTGAAGGTAGAAAAGTCCCTAATCGTTCCTCGGGGCAAACCCTGAGCAGCTTCCCATAACCCTCGCTGGAATAACGTGTAGCGCTGCTGTGCTTCCAACTGTAATGAAACAGATAAATAATAAGATACATGACATAAAAGGTATATATCGGCGCTATCAGCTTGAATAACGGATGCGACTTGAAAATAATTTGAGGCTGTCATCAATTCTTATTAAAACTCATTAGTATTTATGATTATTGTTAAAAGTAAAACGAAATCAAAGGTTGCTTAAAAGGAGAATAGAACTATGTTTAAATCTTGTTATAAATATGACGTCTGGATGCACGACGGCAGAATTGAGACTCCGGGATTGATAATTCAGAGTTCAGTGAGTGTGTATCATTGAAGTATGTTATTATGAAGAATCTTTGAGAAATACAGGAGCATTAAGAACAATTGAAGTTTCATTTTAAAATATCATGGACCGTACTAGAAGAAGTGACATTTGTAACGTCAGCGAGGCTGGCGTCCCTCTCTTTAAAAACTACGAATGTGTAATAAATCCGATATATATTAGACTGAGATTTACAGAAAGCAAATATGTACTATTAAAGATTTAAAGGGAATTAAGTTTTGCGGATAAAACGTGTCTGTCACTGTAAAGGAATTGAAACGTTGGAATATTATCGTTTAAAAAAAAACGGGTAGTTTGGAAAAACTTGTTTCGTTCAAACGTACAGACGTCAAAATCTTTGATATAAATATTAAAGATATTTTCATTTATCTACATTGTTTTTTATTTAGTCATAAAAATATGTATCAATGCATGAAATAAACGTTTTGTTGAATTTGGATGGATTCTTTTTACAATTGAAGGAATATTTTTTTAAATAATATTTCCAAACATCGTTAAATTGAATTGTCCTTATAACCTGTCATAATGGTTTATGGTCCATGGTCAATGATCAAACATAAGTGTCGTCATGCACGTACAAGAACAGCCATTTGGAGGGACCATATTTAGTATGGATTTGCATAGTTTCTAAGCATCCTATTCTGATTATTTTGAACTTCCAAGGATAATGGGCATACAATGCTCTGTTGATTGACTCTTAAACACAGCATAAGGAAGCTCTTTAATGATGATTTACACTTATCATTATACTCAACAATTAACGTTCCAAATAATAGTATCAAAAAGAAGTTCACATTTGAATCTTTCTCAGAATAAATGTATAATTATAAAACAAGATTGTAACCCATGATATAACTTAACCTGTTGAGTCATAAGACATGACAAATAGCCATCATCCACTACATCACGCTATCTTAGTCATGTAATTTTCCACCATAAGAACCTGTAATTTCATTGTTTTTGCTTGATGTCATTTGATTTGTACGGTCACTTGTTGACAATAAAAAGCTAAACATTTTTATCTCGGATGTCATGAAAATGAATTTAGATTGCATATTTTATATTTTTCGTAACCGTAAATGTTTAATTTTTCACATAACCATAGTTTGCTATTCGACTAAATTGAGAAAAATATCTGTAACATATATTTCGTATATAGGCATGATATTTCATGATAAATATATGGAAATTCTACAGACGTTGCTTGGACCCAACTTTCTCAAAATTCAATTTCTTTAATTAATACATTGATTCCATTTAATAAATTGACTCTTCTTTTTATTTGAAGATGACTTTTCATTCCAGTTCATTATTATACAATTGAACTCATAAAAAATCTTTAAAAAATCTCAATCTGTAAACCAATGTCAGGTTAATTAAAATCCTCGTATTGTTAAATCAAATAACTTTAATTCATTAACAGCGACCTCTAAACTTTGATCACAATGACTTTACTATAGTTCACTTACTTAACTAGTCATGCGTTACTATTTGTTTACATAATCGCAACTATTTTGTGATGAAAACGTTACATAGAATCTTCATCTTCAGAGTAACGGTTGAGAAATGTTTAGATCGTTAGATTGAAAAGTTAAAAGCTATCTGTTGGAAATAAACCTACTGCATTTAATGTATAAAATGTCACGAAATTAAAGTGGTTCTTGGCAAAATATCTCTCACACAAAATTAAGTAAGTGATAAAAATAGGAAGAAAGATAAGATGAAGTTTGAGCATATAACTATTGAAAATTAAAATTCTAAAAAAAATAAAAAATGTACATGAATGTTCCATAACATGCCATAATAAAGTCAAATACATAATAAAGTCATATACATTCCCACGATAATAAACTTTGCACTTGAAAAACTTATTACAATTACGTATTATTACAATAAATATGTCAAGACTAAAAGGAAAATCATTGAACTGAGATAAACTAGAGCCCTTGAAAAGTGGATTGAGCATTTAAAGGACACGAGAAAATCATTCAATTATTTGGTATGGTCTGAAAAAAATGAACTATTTAAAGTGCAAGTTAATTTCATATAAAAGCCGTAACCAAGGCTATAGGCTCTTCAAGGCCTTGGTTTAAAGTAAGACAATTATCAGTTTCAATTAACCTTACTTAATCAAGCATTACCTATTTATTTGCTTTTCAACTATACGACAAAACTGAGACTCAAACCCCTGACGTAACTTCAATGCCAATTCATTATTTCACACACATCTCATTGTGGCTGGAGGACATTCGCACGTCGGTTTCGCAATCATGCCGTAACTACCCGTTGACAAATATTATGAGAATGTTAAGGGAAAAAGACACTATGGCTTACAACTAACGTCTGTTGAAAATAACTGTCTAAAATACTCGTAGGCTGTACTAGAAATATTAAGGTGTACTGTTGACCCGTACTTAAATTTAATAAAGTATTTTAAAATATCTTAAATCGTCATTCGAATATAGAAATGCACTAAAATATATTTAAAAGTCTTCTTTAAGTATTTTATAGAAAATCCAAATACGTATTGAAGAGAGCTTCTCTTTTGTTACCTTAAGAATGAGTTTTTTAAATAGGACTATCTTTATTTTAAGTATGTATCTTATAACGATCAACACATTAGAATTATTATAGATATAAGTTAAAATTCCTTTCTGCAAACAGATTCTTTATAATTTTTATGGGTTTGATATTAAACGATTCTAGTAGATAAAACAATGTTGTAGACAGAACCGAGATTTTTTTTACTTCATTCATAACGAAACTAGTTCAAGTTTACAAACAAAAGTACAACCAAATGCAACAGTGTTAAAAATAGCAATGAAAACCTTTTAACAGTGACACAATTGTCTCTTTATATAACATATGAGATTACTTGACGAAAATCAACCTTAACACCTTGTAATACAGAGGCTATAGTTTATTAGATCGAATCTGTTAAAACGATGAACAAAGTAAGGTCAGGTTTTCGTACTGTCATCAATTAACACTGAAACAACGTGGGCTGTGTGAAATAATGCACAGAGTAAACATTCTTATCAGTTGAAAGCATACGAAAAAATATGTAAAATAGGTATTTTATTTACATATTGCTCAAGGTTTCCTATTGTTTGATTAGTCCTAATATTCTTTAAGTTTAATGTATGCTATGAAACTATACAAAAAATATAGATTATATATAAAGTAAAATAAAATAAAAAAATTCAGTGTCATGACCGTGAGAATAGCTTACAAGGCGAAGGTATCTTAAATTTGAGAGTTCTTTTAATGTGACAATACAATTTTAATGTCACAACCACATCATTAAACTATATTATATAATATTATTTCTAATTCAGATCTTGATGAACAATTATTTAATTTTACTAAGTAATTTATTCATTTGTTATTATATTCTTAAATAATAATTTGTAAACGTTACATACTGAAAAGTAGTACGTTTAAATAAACTGAAATAGACATTAATACGTTTGAAAACAAATGTAATAGCGATACAAAGAATAACTGAAGCATTATGATAATCATACTTTTTGCTTCTTCTTATTGTAAAAATTCAACCTTCATTTATAATACTTCTTGAATACGTGGTAAATTCTGGTCACGTCCAGCTTTTATTTGATTGTGCTCTTTTTTTACAGCCCACTTATCTGGGTGACCGCATTTTTTTTTGTCAATAAATTGGCCTTATAGATGATTTTTTTAATAATATATATTGTTATTCAGATTCAAAATTTAAGATAAGTTGTATTAAGAAGTGATTACGAAGTCTGTATAAAAGATGTAAAAAAAATTGCCTTATGTTTATTTTCATCGTATATATTACATAAAAATTAATCCAATAATTTTCATATAAACTTACACATCATAAGTCTGACTTACAAATCATATTCTATTCTCATTTGAATCAAGTTTGTAATTGTTAAAAATTATGAAGAGTATTTTTTTTAAAGCAAAAGGGGTAAGGAGTAGGCGGCCTTCCTAATGGAAGATAATAACCATCAGCCATTGACATCCCTATGTTGCAGAAAAAGAAGGGATAAGGGTGTAAAAAGGGAAAATACTACTCCACGGCGATATTCTACAAGAGTGTGGTACTTTCCCGGACGAGCCAGTCTATGTTCGAGTTGTAGTAACTTGACCACCGCTACTCTCTATCACTTTTAAAATGCATTCTGATAAGGATTTATCGATACATTTTTGGAGTATATCTTAAGTCGAAATCACACAATAATAATTTATTGCAAATTAAATGTCTTTATACATAATGATCTGTTATTACGTATCAACCTCGAGAACAATAAAACCCCAGGACTATTTTATTATAACATTGTCTGACCATTTAGGTCATGCCCTTATATCGGACAATATTATTGAGGATGTGATTTAGTTCCACCATTTGTTCTGCGCTAGCGTTATTTCGTATTTCCTATCTTTTGTGCCGATTTGAAAGAATTGATGCCGGAACTATGGCATTAGAGACTGTGCATTTCGTTGCCTTTTCTGCAATTTTATTAACATTGAGTCCCGATATCGTAATTCCTAATATAAAAAGTATACAGGGTGACTGGTGAATTACTATCGATACTTGAGGACGTGATATTTGACGATCATATATGACAAAATAAAAATTAATATAACATAAATATTAATAAACTTCTATTATATTGTATAATTTCATAAAACTTAAAAAAACATGCAATTTTTATTCGATATATATGTTACTTTCGGTTTTTAATATATTTTTCAAAGTAAAGACTAAAACTATTCTTTTTAAACCCCCACGCACAAGGAGTGGTGTTATAAGTTTAACGTGTGTGTCTGTCTGTCTATGTGTCAATAAAGTCTGTGGCATCATAGCTCTCAAACGGATAAACCGATTTTGATTCTGTTGTTTTAACTTGGAAGTCATTTTTGCCGCCATCCAGAGTGGTATGCTAGAAAATTAAGAAATCGATGGCGGTAGATGATAAACAACAAAACCAACTGACGGACACTCACATCTCGTCTACCTGTGATCATGGTTGCTGAATAGTAGCTGAAACGTCGGGAGTATGTAGTTTTTACAAAAATAAAGCACCCATAGTATATCCGAAAAATATGTTTCATTTAAATGAATATTCGCGATAGTCTCATTAAGTTATTTTTATGCCTGTGATGACTGAGTGCCTCACAATGATTACACGCGTAAAGGACTTTGTTAAATTAAATTAAGTTTTTAAACATCAATCTTCTGTGTATTCGTTAAACAATTAATCTTTGTTGCATTCTAAGAACTTTTGTTTCCTCGTATAGCAAAAAAAACAATCATTAATATTCATGTTAATATTAAAAACATAAAGCATAGGTGTATACAGATATATAATAATGAATTAACCGTGAGAAATATGTTCCATATCAAGTCATGACTTATATAACTATGCAAATGACTTCCTAGATGACTGGTCTCTTAATAATTATCATAGAAAACCGTAACTAACTAATCATCTATTCATATTTGTGAGCATATAGACTCAATTATACGTATATTTTTACTTATAAAACATTCAACAGGAATACTTTATTTTATTATCTTTTTAATCGAATAAGACTGAAGTAACTTTTGAGTTTCACGCTTTTTTTGTCCGTTTTTTCGTACTAACGAGCATTTATAATGGTTATGAACACATATTGGTATAAAACCAAACTAAAGATTCATTCAACGATAGTCCAATTGACTTTGTGATAGACATAGTACAATATAGACACAGGTAAAGAAAGCACCTGGTAAAGATTCCCACAGCAACAATGAAATAGATTACAATGGATAAGAATTTCTTCATGAAATTCTCTTGACAGGCCTCCGACTTTTCAATACGACAGATATGATATCACTTATCTATAATTTCCAGGTGTTGTTTGTATTCAAAATGAAAAATATTTTTCCTACTATTGTTTAAAATGTATGTCTTATGCATATTTTTAATATATTCTTCATTTCATGTGTTGTATTTATTTTCCTTTGAGGATTATTGGTTGTGTTTTTAGTCATGACATAAATTTACTATGAAGATATATAAATATGTGTTCCGTTTTAAAATGATAATGATGAAAAATTGTTTATAAATTACACCTGGTCATAAAAAGGAATATTTTTTTTCACATACTTTAATACAGGACGAAAAAAGGTTTTTTTAAGGATACGATTTGTAAAAGATATAGATTGTATCTTAAAAACAACTTGTTGGTACCCTGTTAAGTTTCTTAAAAAATATGCGATGATGAAATATGGTCCTAAAATAACTCCATAATGATTGTAAAGAAAAAGAAAACTATATATGTATATATATTTAGTTTATGTATATTTTTATACTGATTAAAGTATATATAGTAATAATTCTGCTTTTTCCACTCGTCTAATATAATAGGATAAAACGTCATTTATTATTATGTACATTATAATTGTTCGATTTTAATATAAATATTTCAGTAAGAACTAAGCTTAAAGTTCAAGAGATTTTGGTTTATTGGATATCAACGAATAGATATGCGCTTTTTATTATGTCAAAATTGTTACTTAACTAAAACATCTCCGTATTTTACTTTTTAATAAAACATCTAATATCAGTGAATATTTTTTAACAGATTTCGCGGTTCAGGAAAACATAACTCTTAGGTTCTCACGGATAGCGTTATTTTCATAAAATTTTATTGTTGAGATTTTTACATTGTATATCCGATAACAATCTAAAACAAACCGGACAAACTATAAATTTTTTTCGAGATCTGAAAAGAATTTATAAGATATTGTATTTTTTGTTTATTTTTTACGAAAGAAATATCTGAAGGCCCTAAGTAAAATAAATACTTATAAAAAGTCTTCATTAACTATCCACGTTCAAATTTATGTTGGTTTATAAAACATTTCTTTTTTATTATTGCTGATTATGAAATTGTTGAAATAAAATGGTTAATCGGTTTCAGGTTCTATGTAAAACCTGAAACCGTTTGTCATTTTTCATTATTGAAAATTTGTCATATTTCATTATTTATTCCATTCGAAATGAAAAAACTATTTTTGCACATATCAAAATCGTTATAACCTTAACCTGAAAAACTGATATCATAGTTAGGTGATTTTTTATAGTTTATTGAATATTTAAAAGACATCCCCTCCCTCTATTATCTAAGGATGAGAAGAGCACTAAAAAAACTTTACTATTACTATAAGTTCGTGTAAAATATCAATTACTTATAAAGAAAATAATAATTACTCACCGCAGCATGCTGAGTTGCATCATTAACATCGGTTTCAAAATTCCATTGAGCTGCTACATTGTTCGTACACTCCTTAGAAGCCTGGGCATCAGCTTGATGAAGAAAATCCTTAATTTGTTGCAAGCTGGCGTGATTGAACCTTTCGTCTATACGATTAGAGTTCACATCACCGTTGAAATTATACGGGTTGGTTCCAACATAGCTAGGATCGTTTCTTGCGAAATTAGGATCATTCCGACGAAAGTTCGCATCATTCGTGATGTCAATTCTATCATCACGATTTCTATCATCAAATGGACGTAGAGTGGAACTTGGATTCCGTCCGTTCCCGTAATCTAAACTGGGATATCCATTGTTATTTATGTCTGGGTTTATCTGATGGGTGGTAGAAGAAACTGGATAAACGCCTGGAGTGACACTACTTGGAGCTCTAGCGGTACTGTATTGAAAATTACGATTTAAATCAAACTGGCTCGCGGGTAAATTGGACTGTGTACTGGAAAATCCATAGCCATAAGGACTACGCTGTGAAGATACTTGAGGCAGTTGTGGAAGATCTAGTTGAGGATCAGCGTATAAAATATGAACTATTGTAAATTGAAATATAGTTCTTATAAGTATCCGTCCTATAGCACAGGCCATGATTAGCTGGCCCTAAATGTTGTGAATTCGAAGATCAGCAGTCAATGGTGCGTGGTGCTTCAGTGAGCTCGCGTCAACAACTGTTCAGTGGCGATGCAAGCCGGGGCCGTGTGAATTAGCTTTGTTCTTAACTCTAAGCATAAAGCAAAGAAGACCTTGCTACTAGCATCGCAGGTTATGATAACGCATATGTCAAGAAGCTCGTATGAATACAAATTTAATTATTTTTAAGTACTGTTTTGTCTCCCCTGATTTATACCTCATGTTGTCCAAATATAAAGGATCTTAATTGAAAAGAAATGTCGAATCAATGGCTGTAGACATTTTTATAATCAGTCTTTCTAACATAACGTTTTAAGTAAATCCATATATACTCATATATGTATAAATTAAAGGTAATCTATCTGTATATATTCGTTACATAATGATGGATTAATTACAGGCCAACATAAACACCAAACCCTATTGTTCTCTAAGTGGATGATACATATGTAAGAATTACCAAATACGTATTTTCCAGTAACGAAAGTTTTAATGACAATTATGCAAAGAACCAAAAGGAGCGGTTCTTACAACGTTTAACAATTAGCGTTCTTGTTTACTAATAAATCTTGGAAGGAATAAGGTCAGTTTAAATTTTGATATTTTAGAAAGATCTTACACAAAATATGAGTATACAAAAAAGAGTAACATATATGAAGAGTTTGAGCGAAATCATTTGAAAAATATGACAGTAAATTAAATTAATATTATCACATATATATTATTATATAGGTATTCACATATACTTATAAAAATTACATAATTAATGGTTATTTTTAAAATGTAGTGTAAAATATCATGACATGAACTTGGTAACGATTACGTAAGAAATTCTAGTAAAGTAGTTTTTTGAGTTCATGACTTCCTTTGAAATGATATTTTAACAGCTTTACGCCCTGTTTTCTAATCACGGCTCCACTTTCCCTCCTTATCTCTTCTCTGACCTCACTTATTTAAACAAGTGTTTTAAAAATACAAAAATATATTTTGTACTTGATTAACATGTTTATTTATAATTCTGTTTCTGTACAGTTCCACCTCCGAAGGGCTCAGTTAAGTCTCGATTTTTTTTATATATTTTTAGAAGTCTTGATTAATCTGTAACTTCATTTTAAATTCAGTGAGAAGTATTTATCATGAGATACTTTCATCAATTTTTTATTTTATATATTGTTGTTTATTTATACGTGACACGAAATTTAAAATAAATAATAATATAAATGCCGACAAGCTTCTCTAGATACAATACAAAATTTTCCTATTGTAGAGTTGATCGTGGGAACGACGCAGTTAATTGCAGTTTTATTATTAAAGACTGCTCGTTATATACATTAAACGTTTGAATATTGAAACACATACAAATAAATCACATAATACCTAATATTATTTTGATTTATAACACAAATAATATATACGGTTCGTGAACTGAATTTGTCTCACAATATTTATACAAAAAAAAAAACAGATACTTAGAATTTTACTCGTCTTTTTGTTTCAGGTAACTCGCGAGCATACACGAACCTATTAAAAGTTAAATATTAAGAATTGTTTATATATGAATCAATAATTATGGCCGATTTAATATTATAAAATATATTGTGATTTCGGTAAGCATTAGGATCTGTATCAAAATTAATCATGATAAAACAAAATGCAATACTCTATTAAATATAATACGTAGCTTGAGAGAATCAAGATACAATTAATGTTTGTGGAAATAATCCACAAAGAAAGATGTTTATGATCATCTCTAAAGATGATGATGATAAGCTGAAACTTCTGAAAAATTAACCATCATGGTAACTCTCAGTACAATGGCAGCGTAACTCAGAGCCTTGAGCCAGCCATCGCTCGTGCGCGTAAAGAATAGATATAATTTAATTAAATAACAAGGTAAAGGGGCAGAGAAGACATCAAACAGATTGTCCTGAGTCTATTGTTGTGTATACAATATGTTGAGTTGTAATAACATTAGATAATAAAAATAATATGAGTTAATTTAACTAGCTAAAACGATTTAGTTGGTGAGGTTTTATAAAAAACACTTAATAGCCGATGATGATTTTTGAATCCTTTTATAAAATTACACCCAACTAAAACAAAATTTAATAAGTTGTATTGTCTTTTTGATGGTAATTAAAAACATTGTCAGAGAATTAATAAAGATTTTTATAAAGATATATTTTCGAAAAATCTTCATTGAAATACCAATTACAAAAAAATATTACGCAAACAATGGATATAATATTCTCAGTATAATTATCGATGTGAATCATTAATTTTAAATATTACTTATAGTAATAACATTGGTTGAGATTATTCTTTATTTTGTGGGAAATTAAAACTTTTTATAATGATCTTAATAAATAGATATACAACTGATAAGGATATATTTCTCTATGTAGTTTGAAGATACTAACAAAGCTGGAAATGCTAAGGTAAAAATTACCTTAGAATTCTAAGCATATTTTACCTAAACACTCGCCAACTATTTTACAGAATTACATGATTACAGAACACTTCTATTGACAGTTGTTGGGTCAGGGTAATTTATTGTATGGCTTCGTCGCATTCAAGAGCAGACGGTCCAAATCCACGACTTAAATAAGAAATAAACCAGCAAAAAGGGTTACGATTATTTGAAATAAGTTGACCGAAACAGTAACAATACTTACTGTAACCGATAGACTGTGTACTTATCCCTACTAATATTATAAATGCGAAAGTAACTCTGTCTGTCTGTCTGTCTGTCTGTCTGTCTGTCTGCTACGCTTTCACGCCTAAACCACTGAACTGATTTTAATGAAATTCGGTACAGAGATAGAGTTGACCTTGAGAAAGAACATAGGATAGTTTTTATCCCAGACTTTTGAAAGGTTCTCTTGGAAACGCGATATAACCGAACTCCACGCGGCGAAGCTGCGGGCGGAAAGCTAGTTTGTTATAAATTTAAACAACGTGGTTTAGAGATATTTTTTTTGAGCATGTATTTATTGAAATAATGTCATTTTGTATTATTATTATATTACATACTACGCCAATCTTCCAAAAAATATATTTGAAGAATTTACATATAATGATACACAGATAATCACGTTATGATTATAATAATCAAATAAGAATCACTTAACAAATATAGTGCACGTAATGTTATTATAAATACTTATGTAAAATATCCTTAAAATGATTGGAGGTGAGCATAAAATGAGTGCCTCAAACTATCTCTAGTTTTAAAGCGTTTCCATCTTTATTACGTGTTAAGTGTATATATACTAAATATATCTTTTGATTTTTGATTGATACGTTCCAAAGGCTAGAGTTTGTAATAACTGTGACGTGTCTTGAGCTCTGAAGAAATAAATGTACGCATTATGAAAAATCAATAATATTTATTAAATTAAAACAGTAAGGTATAGAGAGAAAGGTGTACTGTATCTGCTTTCAACATACAGAAAGTTACTTGTTTTTATATTATAACTTCGAAATATGATCATACATCGTAAACACGACGGTCAGTATTTAGCTGGTGTTCAGGCTCACAATAATCTCAGGTTTTTCAAATAAAACAACAATAGCCAATAAATAAATTCTTTTACTAACATCAACAATATTACTGACCCATATGTTTGTTAAGTCTCTCTTGGAAGCCAGTGTTCTTCATTACATTCCTTTGTTCTGGGGTGCAATATTCTGAAAAGATATCGTCATTATAGAGTTTGATTAAAATATATGATAAAAGGTAAAAATGTAAAATTCTCGATACTAACGAACGTTGCTTGGTTCCCAGCCAATGTATTCTCCGGTTCTCTCGTTTTCTTCCTTCAGCCAATCATATAGTGGTTGGAAGTATTCAAGCACGCCACTAGCATCCATCTTACGTTGACCCGTCAAAGCCTCCATCGCATCGGGCCATGGTTTCGATGAGCCCATTTGTAACATTTTGCTGAAAATATACATTTATCTATAGCTATAAAGTATAAACGAATAGGCCAAAACCAAATTTTTGATCTAGTTTTATATTTAATTCATTTTGTATCCATATTTAAAAACATTAAAGTAAAAAATATAAAAAACATTTTTTTTTATTGAAATCTACATATAATAGGGAACTTATAAAACGTATCACCTGAAGAGTGATCATAACAAAAGTGTTTGATATCAAAAATATCTGAACTTGGGCTAACTAATTCTATTTTTTGTGGAAATTTAACTATATGAATTGCTTTTTCTCCTAGTCATACTAAAAATTGAGCACATTTGATATTCCTGGCAATTGTTTCAGAGTTATTTTTTAGTTGTTCCTTAAAAGGATAGCTATCGCTAAAGAAGTTTTAATTTGCCGAAACAGATTTGCATTACTTAGAAGTAATGGCTGATAAAGTTAAGGACTTAATCATAAAAATCCAGCCCCTTACTCAGGTCGGGTCAGTTATTATGCTAAAAAAGTCCTAAATTCCACCATGTGTCGTCAAAGGGAAATAACGTTCTGTTAGTAAAAATTAGTTCTTAGTACTCGTACCAATAATTATTCACTTACCCTAAAGCGTTACCAGCAGCAGTACTGTTGTATATGTCGCAATTTGACAGCAGTTTGTCAGGGTCCCCGGGAACATATTCACCAGCTAATTGACATAGAGACCGATGGAATTGGAACTGTATTATGTATGAGATGTAGTACCTGAAAGTATACTCTGTATTATTTATTTACTTCTAAAGGTTTATAGTTTTTGAAGTGAAACTTCTAAGTTCTAATACGAATTCCAATAAGGTTGCGTTAAACGTTAAACGTTTGCGTGGCGCTTGGACGCATGCGTTCAATCAGTTGTGACTTGTAAGTACTGTTAATGAAGTTTGTATTAAAAAAACATTAAAATTCCTTCAAAACCAATTTCTATCAATTCCTGTTTTTATTCCGACATTACGAAGTTTTATTTCTTGCGGGCGGAGAGACTCCACGAATATTTTTTTTTATTCAGACTGTACTTTCAACTTACCTCATATATTCAACGTCTGAAGAAATATGGTATTTAGCTGCTGGATCAAAGTCTTCCTCGCTTCTTGGCGCTGGTGGTTCAACTCCTTGCAATGACTCTCTGAGCTGCCAGAAGTGACAGTTGTAGTCACTTTCTGATGTTGTACCACGGAACACGCCGTAACGGAATAAGTCCAACACGTACGCAAATGGCAAGAATACGATTTTTTCCAAACCCTGTAATAAATAATAGCTAAACGGTCATTTTATACTAACAAAATAAGTAAGTTATGTTTATCACAAAATATAGAACACATTACAGTTTAAGCCTTAAGAGCCTGTAGAATATCAGGATAGAAAATGAGATGAAAACTTAAGGGATGACTACGTTCTTCTAAATACAACAAACATTACCTTTTATATACCTGTAGTAATTACGCGAAAAGAGAGAAACTGCACATTAATATATCTTACCATTTTATACAGTTGGTTGATGTTAGATTCCAAATCTTCGGGACCATCTTCTAAAAGTCCCATCAACCGCAAATGTTTTGGTGTTGACACTGACAATGACATAATATCACCAACAGCTTCATGGAATCCTAAATAATAAAAACAATTCAACACCCTATATTGATAATAAAAACAAACTACCAAATAGATTTGAAAATGTTAGACACAAAAAATAAAATCCTATCGACTACAGGACAATGCAATATCATTCATTCCTTCACAGAGATAAGTATTTTTGTACCTTTTTATCTAGTTGAATTTATTTATATAAAGTATATAACCTGGGTTTGCTCCCGCTCTATAAACCACTGGCAAGTCTTTGTATTGTAGGTAGTACTGGATGTGCCCCATCTCATGGTGAGTCGTCTTAAAGAAGGCGCTTGTTATCGTTGTGCATTGTTTGATTCTGTTCGGGAAAATATGTTTAGTTATTATCACCTAGTAATTTGTATATAAAATCTAAATTAAGAGTTCGAACCGGAGAACTTCTTCTTTCAAAATGGAATGAGTTTAGAGCCTGACCTATTATGCTACTGATAGTTGCAATATCATTTAAATAAATTTTTGTAAAATGTCGATAAAATTCTATGGAAAACGATATAATTTTACAAAAGTTATAACTTTAACTTTTACAAATGAAAATCGATACCTGAAATCTTCTGAGTCAAAGAAATCCCAAGCTGAAGCATGGCACACCATGTCCCTGCCGTCATTGGGTTTTTCAATAATTGACCTTTCCCAAAATAGATCTGGCATACCACTTAAGTTCAAAGATTTGAAAAAGTCTTCCGCAGTCTTAAATATTTTCAATGCTGTGTAGTTCTGAAATATTTAACACGATCATTTTATAAACGTTTTTGTTTTTGTACTTTTTCATAAACAATAAATTTAATTTGATGCAATCATTATTACCTGACTGACGAGTGCTGCAGTGACGTCTACATCTGGTTTTTCTGGATAGGGCCTAGTAAATTTCTCGACATGATTCCAGGTTTGAGCCCAAATGTTGCCTATAATGGGAAAGCGTTATCTAATGAAACCAATTCAAATCTTCAGTCAACACAATGCTAGACTTATCCATACCTAACAAATGAGCAGGGATTGGTCCTCTAGCAGAGACAACATCTTCTCCGTACCGCAGTCTCAGATGTCTTCTTACGTAGGCGTGCATTTGATCATATAGTGGCTTCACCTGAGTCCAAAGTTCAGCGAATTGTTCTTCAGTATCTGGTTCCTCGTATTCTCCCAGCCACCATTCGGCCACGCTGTCGTAACCTACATTTTTTCATACATAAAAATAATACTTTATCCAACTCTAAACAGTATAATTTAATGAACTCAACCAATAAACTTATATTCAAAATACTGGAGGTAAAACAATATAGGCTCTTTATATAATAGAAACATTTAAATACCATTTAATTTGGCTGCCTCGTTTTTCATATTCACATATTCAGTAAAATTTCCTTTGGACGGTGCACCGGCTGCTTTATGCCATTCCAGCCAAGTGTACTTCAGTTCTTCGGGGTCGGTACTCTGAGCGAAAATATTCGTAACCTCTGAAAAATAAACATCAAATAATTTCTGTAAGACTACATTTAAATTCAAATTAAAAATAATAATATTGTTGAGATTAACTATAAAAATATTTAATTTAAAATAACAAAATAATGTATCATACCGGGTTCGACATACAAATTACATTTGCTGCGATCATTGTAATCACAGATAGTTGCCTTTGCGTAAATGGACTGCATATTGTTAATCGCTTCTATCAATCGCTGGTTGAGGTCCTCTGGTAAAGCAGATGATCCCAGCTTAGAGTACTTTTGAAACATCCTCTTCAGATCCTCATCTTCAAACTCGTGCCAAAGATATGTCATTGTTTCCTTCCATAATTCTTTTTCTTCTTCAGCAACCTCCAATGCTACTTGCAACTGTGTAAATTTAATAGATAAAGAAGTATTTTGACCTTTGTACAATTTTTTTTCTTCAAAAGATTACAATTACCTGTCTCTCTCGGTTGTGTTCTGTGATATTAGATTCATAGTCCCATGAAGCGATAGTTCTTCTATTCTTGGCTCTTCCAGTCAAATCATCGAGTGTTCTCATGAACTCTCTCCCAGCTGCTTCTTCAGCGGCCCTCTCTTGTGCACGACCCTGGGCTGCTACAATGAACACTGAGGCGATTGCCCCAACAAGAGCCAACTCCACTACGATTTTGAACATCATCTAAACAAAAAATATACTGTCAAAGCGAAATCGTAGAAATATTCTATAATATTGGTGTGCAACCAAATATTCTTCTTTGCTTCTTTAATTTTTTTTCTAAAATACTTTACAGTATAAATCTGTACAAATATTATAAATGCGAAAGTAACTCTGTCTGTCTGTCTGTTACGCTTTCATGCCTAAACTACTGAACTGATTTTAATGAAATCTGATACAGTGATAGAGTTGACTTTGAAAAAGAACATAGGATAGTTTTTATCCCAGACTTTTGAAGCGTTCTCTTGGAAACACGAAATAACCGAACTCCACGCGGGCGAAGCTGCGGGCTGAAAGCTAGTACATAAAAAATGGTTAATCAGGTTGGTACTTAATGAAAATTATAACCCATTATTTTTGGTTTTGAAAATGGTCACATCATTATTTTACTGGCTCATTATAAGATTTTAACCTTTTTTTATCTTAAAAACACTAGTTTATAATGACAAATAAGAATCCACCTGTAAAATTCCTTTATGAACGGCAGTACCAAAAAAAGTACCATTAAACTCGAGAATGAAAACAGAATTCTGAATATTAACTATATATACATATATGATTTAATGACTAGGTTTAATCTTTACATAATTTTTCATCTACTTCAGGCTTGGTAGCAGAAAAAATAAACGACGTATTTAAAGGAGATAAAAAAGATTTATCTTATTTTGCACAGAAGTCATGTCAAGGTGAATTCAATTTTACCAACTTCAATATTTTTTGTTAATGGAATAGAATCACACTATAAAGACCTGAGTACCTATAGAATAATTAAGAAGATATACACACGACTATTGAAATATAGAAAGGCACCATCTTAGACGTTATTACACAGTGATTATCGCGTCAATATAATCAACTCACCATTAAAACTTTTTTTGTGGTCTCTGAACAATAGCCACACGGCATTTTGCAACTTTAAGCGACAAACACTCATAACTAACTAACTGATACTATTTTTCAATATTGTCATTTGTTTATATGCAAATGAATTAGTGTGTTGGCCTGTCTGTCATGCTTGTGAGGGATTTGAAGCCTTTTGTAATTTTTTACCCGAAACAAATGAGATGACGAAGACGCGCTAAATACGTACATTTTAATCTCAACTGTCCAATTGATTTGCTGTTAATGTTTTTTTTGTTTTTTTGTATATTCATGGACACAATTAAATGAGAAAAAATATTACGCAATGATGACTTTTATCATATTCTTATACTAAACAATAAACATATGAAAATTAAAGGTAAAGCAAATAAAATTCAAACTTTGTATATGCATTAGACTTAAAAGTCACTTTGACCGACAAACATTTGCATGTGTATGACATTAAATGATTTCCATAAAATATGCTGGGATTATTCCACTTATGTTTTAATAAAGAAAACTTTAAGTATAAGAATTACAAATTAAACAGAAGTTATATAAAAAAAATCCGTCATAAGTTATTTAGTTCTTGTTTTGTGAATGAGTAATTCTTGTGTGATATCAATGAATCAATATGTTGAAAGATGCTGCAGAAAATCAATTGATAAAGCTAGAAAACATCTGTGTAACCTCGGAAGGATAAAAAAACTATCATATTTCATAATACAAAAAGAAACCAATAATTCGTTCAGCCTTGTGGGTATTATCAAATAAAAAGTTCAATGTAACAATATGTGTTCAAACCGTCGACACCTAAGACCTAAGTATCTGTGAACTAGCATTAACTTTACAACATAAACTAGAACTTTTAATAAAAAGTCTTAGCTACGTTCAATTGCTATATATTTTTTATTGAAACGAAATTGGATTGATTTAAAACTTTGTATATATTAATAACTTACCAAGTCGTCTGTCGTCCGTCGCACTCAGAGTGCAACTAGTAGACTTGTGATCAAGATTGCTTAATACTTCAATATCAATACAAGTGCTTGATAAGATTTCGTCTTGTTTAGTCCATCTTTCAATTGATAGACTCTTAAAACATCCTTATCATTATCTCAGCCATATGCCATCTGTTTTTAAGACTACCTACTTCAAAGGTTGATTGAAACAATATTGTAATAAAGTTGTATTTGAATAACTATCAGTCTACTTCTGTTCTGATTAGAAAGGGTTTTGTGTACAAGAAATCTTTAATTCTGTTTAGAATATATTCGTAAACACAAACACTTCGAAACCTAAGACATTAGGCAATTAAATATTTTCTTTACATTCAATTTATAATGAATGATAGGGCAACGTGAAATAATTAATTATTTTATAACATAAGCTCTATAGTTTTCTTATTGCAATTTCAAATTTGTTGAACAAAAGGAAAAGGAAATAAATAATAACTAATTATAAATTTCAATAAGAATAAAGTACTTCTACGTACTGTGTGTTATAGATTAAGTAGAGAAACATTTCAAATAAGTTATAACGGAAGACACTAATTTTATAATTTTAGGTACACAATGAATAGAAAAAATTCAAGTCTTCAATATCTCTTCCAATAATAAAAATTATTATAAACTTCTCAAAGCCATTACATACTTCTCAAAGGGTCCGTATGAAGAGAAAATAAAGACGTTTGTATTAAAAAAAAACATTTATTATGAATACTGGTGCTATTATACTATGTAAGTACGTTGCGTCACGAGCGCTGCGCCGGCGCGGGCGCGGGCGGGTCCGCGGGGGTGGGGGAGGGGGAGGGGTGATCGGAGGGCAGCGGGGAGGGGGAGGCAGCTGGAGCGGGGAAGCGGGACGAGAGGGCTGCCTTCTGCTCCACGGTACAGTACTCTGAAATATTAAAGATAGCTGATGTTAGAGAGAGACAGAGATAGAGGGAGAGAGAGATATATATGTATAATGGTTTTAGAAATCATACGATGAACCAACTTAGATATCATTATCATCTGTCTTCAATAAGTGTGTGATGAAATATTTCTATCATCTGGAAAAGTAGCAAAGACTGGCACTGTGCTCAATATTCGTGATGACATGACATAGAATATATAATTTGAATCGTAACTACCTAGGATTATAATTGATGGAAGACCTGTATATTTTTAGGTCTCTTTATTATTACTTGACTATCCCATGCCCTTATACTCAAACTCAAATAACTCTATTCAATATATAAGCATTACACTTTCTTATTGATGGTCACTTGAGACACTACCACCGGTTCGGAAAAGAAAATACCCTGACCTGAGAAGAACCGGCGAAAGAAACTCAGCAAATACGACGTATACGACTTCATACCTAATGGTAATAATACTTACGCATCTTGCTGGGTTCCCAGCCCACGTATTCGCCGGTCCTCATGTTCTCAGCTGCGAGCCAGTCATGTAGAGGTCTGAAGTACTCCAATAATCCACCAGCATCCATCTTACGTTGACCCGTCAGAGCCTCCATCGCGTCCGCCCAGGGTCGAGACGAGCCCAGACGAAGCATGGTACTAGAAACCAATATAATGATAACATTAATATTAGGAATTCACATGGAACTAGTCTATAGAGAAGACGGTATGTTTTGAATTTTTGGGAACTTCATATCTATCTGTAATTACTACGTAAAGTTGTTTTTGCATACTTAAAATAGTACTATAGTGTAGAATATTATGGAGATTCCTTTTAATTGGTGCTGCAGGGCAAAAAGTTTTCAATATTTATATTTCATTAATAAGTTTAAACAGTTTATAAGAATTCGTGCTGGAATTCCTTTCAAATCAATTTCGGTAAATAAATAAAAAACCCGAGAGTCGTAAAATAAATGCACTGATATCATTTATTGTGTTTTTTCTTTTAAGTACCTAAATATTGCGGTCAAGCTGTAACTAAATCAGTTTATCTCAAATAAATCGACTTATCTATTCCACTCCTAAACATATTCACCCAAATTTTATGAGACCATACGAAAAACCGTCATAAAATAAATGAATAAGTGACAAAAATGCAACTAATTCAAAGTTACAGAATCCTCTGTTCATGGAATTATGTCTAGTTAGACAAGATATTTGTCATGAAGACGACTTCTTGATATGTACAGCTGATAAAAATAAATCATATCACATTGAGACGTTTGATAACGAAATGAAAAAAGAAATAAAGTTTCAGTCTCTAAACGATTTACTATTATGTTTACAAAAAGGTAAATTACACGCTTAAATGTTGTTTACTGTTAATGCAAGAGTTCTATAAAGACAATTATTTAAAGAATTTCCATGCATGTCCATGATTTTTGCCAAAGTAACTTGTCATCATACTTTGTCTTTCCACCGATTGATATGCATTATTTATCACAGGATTCTCTGTTTATATCACGTGTCCTACATTAAGTAGTTCTTATTTAGACTTTCTGGGTTTTAGCCATTGATACTAGAATTTTTTTTGGCTTTTGCCTTATAGCACATAAAATTTGTGAATATATTTCAAGTCAACTTCATGGCTTAAATGTTTGATACTAACCATCAAGCAGCTAACATTAGCTAAACTAGAAAAAAACATTATACTTACGACAACGCATTCCCGGCGTTGACGCTCTGGTAAATATCACAATCTACCAACTTCTTGTTCGGATCCTCCGGCTCATACTCGCCGGCCAGCTGACACAGAGCACGGTGGAATTGGAATTGTATTATGAATGACACGTAGTATCTGAAACAAGATATATGATATTTTTTATTCTAGCACACACATTGATTTGGTCCAAGCCTCTGTAATATCCATTCTGGTAATGGCCATTCACAAAATTTCAAATATTTTTGTGTCCAGTTCTTATTGAACAATAATATTTACGAGCTATAATTAGAGTTCAACTAGAAAAAAATGACTTTGTTATGGCATATCTACTAAATAGAAACCTTCGAATTTTATAGAAAATAATTTATAAGTAATCCATTAACATTTCTATCCTTAATTCTCACCTCGCATATTCGACGTCAGCGGACACGTGGTATTTGGCAGCGGCATCAAAATCCTCTTCGGTTCTGTTGACAGGGGGTTCGATTCCTTGCAGTGAATCCCTCAAACTCCAGTAATGACAGTTATAGTCTTCTGGTGTCGTGGAGCCACGGAACACGCCGTATCGGAACAGATCCAGGACGTACGCGAATGGAAGGAACACTATCTTGTCTATACCCTGGATTAAACAGTATAGCAGGTTAAACTAATTAGCCTTTTTAACATTATTAAATCAATAAATTCGTTCCATTTAAACGCTGTTTGCGTGCAGAGTTATGAAAGAGAAAGGGCTGAAATCCAAGCTAATGTTGAAGTTTGGGAGTTGAATTGACATAAAATTATTAGCAATTTAATCTAGAATAAGTATATATAAATGTTTTTATCACAGAAATATAACATACAATTATATAATAGGATTGGCCCTTCACTCTTCACTCACCATCTTATACAACTGATTGATTTCTGTCTGTTCATCATCAGCATCTCCTTTCACGAGTCCAACGCGGCGAAGGTGTTTGGGAGACGATACTGAGAGGGCAATCGTGTCACCAACGGCCTCGTGAAAACCTTTTGGATAATGACAATTGAACAAATACTACTTGGCACTGATTTTGGACATACATGTATATGGATGTGAAAGAATTCGTCAAAAAAATGTCAAATAAATTTAAAGTGAATGAAAGATTAAAATGAAAAACATATATAGCGTTTAATTTTTTAGTACAGGTTTGTGTGTGTAAATATTGGTTTTTATATCAAAATGACTTCTATCTCTGAGTTTTATTCACTTCTAATTATAATATGAGAAACGATTAATTACACATTGAGTTAGTAACGAAACTGATGTTGGGGTTTAGCCATATCATAATTCACCTGGATTGGCCCCAGCACGAAATATAACAGGCCTATCTTTGTACTGCAAATAATATTGCACATGGCCCATCTCATGGTGAACTACCCTCAAGTGCTCCATCGTCACTGACGTACACATTTTGATCCTGTTTTACAAAAAAAAAGTACCAATTTAATTACCTGGGTTCGCTCCGTCCCTGAATACCACCGGTTGATGTCTATACTGTAGGAAGTATTGTATGTGCCCCATTTCGTGGTGTGTTGTTTGGAAATATTCGTAATCGATTGTGGTGCACTGTTTGATCCTTCAAATTAAGCCAGACATGTTAGGAGTGAAATTTTGAAAAATTATGTACCGCCACCACATTACCCCTTACAAATAAAATGTATCAACCGACATTGGTTTCTTTCTAGGAATTTCTTTAGCGTTACACCTACAATTAAATCTTATCATTTTATACACACATGCATGTAAACCAAAGACAAACCAATCGCATATAGATAGTCTATTTCAATGAAATACTCATACTGGGCCTTAACCGTATTCATGCATCTCTTCACAGTGGGCTAAGAATGCTGGTTAATCTAAAGATTACAAACGCTCTCAACCTACTCTAAGGAAGTAGAATTCATTAATATATTATTCCATGCTTCACCAAAGCTTTATAAAATTTTAAAGAAGACGTACGTAAATCAATAATAAGTGTTCTTTTTACCTAAAATCTTCTCCATCATAAAAGTCCCAAGCGGACGCGTGACAAACGATCTCCCTATCAGTTGGTTTCTCGATGATTGAATTCTGCCAAAACTTCTCCGGCATGGCCGTTAGGTTCAATGACCTGAAGAACTCGTCTGACATTTGGAACATTCTGAGAGCTGTATAATTCTGTTCCTTCATAGTTTTCGTAATATCAATTTCTTTCTTATCGGGATATGGTCGCGTGAATGATTCGATATTATTCCACGTTTGTGCCCACATATTTCCTGAAAAAAGTATAAGAAGTTTCTTTATACTGATCGATAGTTACAAAATTCCTAACTATAACGGTTTATGCATGTTCTTTGTAAAATCACATAAAAGACAATCAAAATTCTGCCTGTCAGAAATGTTAATATTGCTCACCTAACAAATGTGCTGGTATGGGTCCTCTAGCCGAAACTATATGCTCTCCGTACTTATCTCGGAGTCTTTTCCTGACATACGCGTGCAGTTGTTGGTACAGAGGCTTCACATCTTCCCACAACTTCGCCAATTGTTCTTCGAAATCTTTAACTTCGTATTCAGATTGCCACCATTCCGCCACGTCTTTATAACCTGATAACATTCATCTTATTACCCAATTATTTTTGACTGACGTTGTCCTGTGTTAAGATTAATACCAGTCAAAACTCAATGAAAAGTAAACTTTCTTAAAGCGAAATAGATTGTGTGAAGGCTTTAAACAGAGAAATATTATCCATACATGGTGGTAAAATTAAGCCAGAAACATTTGTTTCTTCTAATAAATGTAAATTTACCATTAAGTTTAGCAGCCTCATTATCCAGCTCAACGTATTGTGTGAAGTTGTTCCGGGCCCGAGCTCCGGCCGCTCGGTGCCACTCCACCCACGTGTGCTTCAATTCATCAGGGTCCTGGCTCTTTGCGAAGATTTCTGTTATATCTGTAATAAATACCTTTCCATACTTTACAAGTTGTGTGAACTGCGCCTCCTTGACATAGTTTTAAAAGGCTTTCTAACTTAAAATCTATTTAGTAACGTCAAATTCTAACTGTTATGACTAAGGATGAATTTATACCAGAATGTATATTTATAGAGCATATTTAATCAGTGAACCTAATATAGTTTTAATTCAAACATATGTATTTCTTTCACTGAAGCCTCTTATTCATTCTTACCAGGTTCTAATGCCAGATCGCATTTACTCTCATTTTTGAATGAGCAAATCTTTGCCGTCGCGTAGTTCGACTCCATATCGGAGACGCTCTGCATCAACAGCTTATATTTATCATCAGGCAGCGCTGATACTCCAAGCTGACTGTATTTCTTAAACATTCTACGGAGTGAGAAGTCTTGGAAGTCTTGCCACCTATACATCTTCGTTTCCTCCCACGCTTGCTTCTCTTGCTTTGACAGCTCCAATTGAACTTGGATCTAGGAATATTGAAAACATTGCAATAGATTTATATATACCAACTTCTAATCTAAAATTAGCTGCACAGAACGCTACATGGAGTAATCTATCTTATAAACACATTGCCATATCTCATATTACAGTTATATTTACAACAATTGATAATGAGCTTGTAATTGACAGTGTGCTATTTTTTTGCCATTTACTCAATACTAAATAAGGGGATATCAAATCAATATATATTATACCCTCTTAGCCTCATTTTCTTGGGTGATGTTTGAAGTGTAAGCCCACTCGGCAAGACTGGCCCTGTTTTTCCTCAATCCAGCCATCTTATCTAAATGCATGATGTACTCCCTCCCTTCCTGTTCTGAAGCCTCAAGGTCTGGGTCTCGTCCCTGGGTCGCGACTACGAAGACTGCCACTATCGCAGCGATCAGTAGCGCACCCCCGCCCACCTTCAACATGGTCTGAAAACAAATAATACTTACTTATTTTATTTAATTTATTTAAATCTGATTTTATTTAGGGACTTTTTAGCAGCAAAGCTAAATGTCAGTCCCATCGTTCCCTAAATAATTAACCTACCACCAACAGTAAACATAAGCCTTAAAGTATCTAAAATAATTCTAAAATTTATATATTATGTCTTATTTTAACTTAAACTGATGGCTTAAGCTATTGGCTATCTCTGAATTTGGTATGGATAACGCACTTTGAAAAATTCTTATATCCTTTAAATTAATGCTAAATCTATGTATTTACTCTCTTCTTTTGGCAGCATTTCGAACAAAATATACTTACAACACATGAAACTTTTAATAGCAAAAGTTAGAAACATCGAGTTATTTTTGACAATGAAACTAATATTTTTCGGATATTAACCGTGATCACGGTTGCTGAAAAGTAACTCAAACGTCGGTAGTAGGTAGTTTTTTACAAAAATAAACTTGCGTAGTATATCCAAAAAATATTAGTTTAATTTAATGAATAAAACTCACGAAAATCTTGATCTCATTATTTTTGACAACATATAACGTTAGCGTTGAATTGGTTGAATGAATTTTTATGTACTTACTCAAATACTTCGATATATGTAAAACTTAGTCTAAAAGATTTATATATTTATTCTTGTTAATTAAAAATCTTATTTGAAATTAATATCATATGAAAAAACACACGTAAACGTCAACTTACAAAACAAAATTGATTAGCAAATGTTCAGGTCATTATTTGTCTTTTAATACAAGTTGCCTAGTTTTTGATGATTAATTAGTTTATACTTTTTACATACATCATCTAAAATATAAGTAAAAAGTTTGCAAGAAAATGTACAAAGCGTCAAAACTGCTTAAGTGTACACTCAATACTATAAAAAATATATTATTTTTTTATTATATTCCATAATATAATATCATCAGACTTATTTAAAAAAATGTTAAGGATACTAAAGTTATATGAAATTGCTCTGTATTATTATGTATCTAGGAGAAAAAATGAAATTTATTGTCATTTTCATCATCTGACTTTTGGTGCCTACTGCTGAGCAAAGGCCTCGTCTCACATGGAAAAGGTTAGAGCATTAATCATCACGCTTCCTCAAGGCGAATTGGCGATTTGAAGCTTATCATTTGAAATTATAAATCCAGGTTTCCTCACGACTGTTGCAATCACCGCCAGTCAGTGGTGTCTAAATTACATTGGTACTTGCCAGGTTTCGAACCCGCGCCCTCATGCATGAGAGGCGGGTCTTTAAACTTTAGGCCTCCAAGACTTTTATTTTGTCAATTTATTATTACATAAAGTTAACTGGAAAACAATTATGTATAACAAATATTTATATAAAAACAACATAGCTCTATAACACGAATATTTTTAAAACTATTTGATTTTCATAAACAAATAAGATACGTCTTAACTCTTATTTAAGGTAAGTACTGTGCACCTAATCCCCTACTATGAGTTTTTGTCTCATCTAGCTAAACAGTAAACAATTACACAGTTTCCAGTTTCGAGATTATTTATGAATGAAGAACTAGAATTTGTATGTTCATTTTGGTTTTGCGAACTCATGGTATGGGTAATGTTCTTATTGGCAATCCACCGAAACACAAAGTCTGTGCTATACATCCATTCAAATTTACACTCTAACACCACAAGATAAGTATCATTATGGCATTCACTATCTACCACAATAGCCCACACATTAGCTCCGGTGTCGCTAATTAACTTTTAGTCTTGAAATATTCCTCCACACATTAGGAATAATTTTCGTATAAGTATTCATAAGAAATTTTCCTTGTAATTTTTAGAATACCTAATATATATAGATATTCTTGGAACCAATAGGATATTTTTTGCTATAACACAACTCGGA
This sequence comes from Danaus chrysippus, assembly GCA_916720795.1. NCBI lineage: Eukaryota > Metazoa > Arthropoda > Insecta > Lepidoptera > Nymphalidae > Danaus > Danaus chrysippus. The sequence continues at coordinate 1,590,847 of CAKASE010000044.1, forward strand.
ACAGGTTTAACGAATGCGATGATAGAAAATATTAATATTGCTTGCATTCTTTGATAATACAAACAATTTAATTAATTTAAATATTAAATCTAGTTTTAGTCAGTGGTGGCTTAGTGGTTAAAGGGCCTGCCTCTCGTCGCCAAGGGCGCGGGTTCGATCCTGGCCCGGGGAAGTACCAATGTGGTTTTTCCGAATCATATGTACTTTCTAAGAGTATTTAGACATCACTGATTAATGTTGATTCCCAAAAGAGGTTTGATGTCAGGCAGGCGGCCGATCGTAAAAACAAATAGCCAAAAACTATTCAGACATGTAAGGCAGACCCTGGCTATAGCTAGGAAATTGCCAGGTAGAAGAAGAAGAAGATTAAATGTAGTTTAAATCTTGAAATATCTTAATAGTTAAACTATTGCAAGAACCGGTCTCTGTTCGGTGTCATTGTCCTGGTTTTATAACGTCTTGTTCTTATAAATAAAGAACTTCAATGAAAACAACTTTGAAGTTATTTCAAGCTTATCCTTTAATATATAGAGGTTTATATCCTAACTATTATAATAAACTTGATACTTTACTCAAGGGAATATTTATTTGCTCATTGTAATACTAATATATATTTGTAATATTCGTATTTACTTAATCGTATATTACAATCTTAATAGTGCACTAAAGTATAATACATATTCTCTCAATTTCCTTACTCGATTTTTTGTGAAAAGCTTTAAATAATTCTTTTAGTTGTATTGTATATTTTTTTAAATATTGACTGCTGTCTAAATGAATGACACTTTAGAAAGAATTGCTGAAGTTTACGAAGAAAAAAAATTTAAAAATCAAAAGAAATTTAATAAAATTATATCTGAAATCAAAAGGGTACCTTTAAAAAAAAATATTTTAAAATCAAAAGAAATTGAATAAAATTATATCTGAAAAGGGTACCAAATTTAGAGTATATTTGAATAAATGTAATATTTCTAAGACATTGGTTCATAACCTCAAGTTCATATATTATGTATAACCTAGATTTATTTTAACCTAGACATTCTCACTATCTAGAATCTAGATACCTAGATTTTCCTTCAAACAAGTTATTGTATTACCTCTATCAACGACACGGGTGAAGATTCATTTGATAGCCGTTTGTTAAAGGTCTTTTAGTATTATACTAGTTTTTCCTACGTTTTTGCCTGATTTATTATGAATGACATTTCCTTAATATATATTATTTTAATTAATTATTAGCTTGAAACTCAGCTGCGTTTGTATTTAATTAATTAAAAAATAATAAATGTCAATTAAAATATTTATTTAAATATAGTAGAATTATTTAATATGAATTACAATATATTATCCGTACATGATAAATATGTATATATGTTATTATATTTATATATAAAACAGAAAACAAAGACTTAAATTAGGAATACAAATAGAAAATTACACGCAATAAAACAATATGGCGATCAAAAAAGACGTTTCGAAAACGTCGACCTATCTTTTTACTATGTAGAACATTATATACCTATTTACTTTTAATAATAATTTATTTTTTAACTAGTTTTTCCCCGCGACTTCGTCCGCTTTAGTTTGGTCAAGAGTAATATATGTAGATATAGCTGACCAGGCGAACTCTATTCCGTCTTAGAGGCCATAAATAATCAGGTTTTTCCTGTTTCAATCAAACAGAATGATTGACATATTAGTTAGTTGTCAAATCTAATGTCAAAAAAACGTTTGTATGGGAAATAGAAAAGGGCTGTTTTTAGAGTTTTCCCGGCAATTATTCCAATTTTTCTCACCTTTTAAACCTTCCCTGGACTTTCAGGAGTATTTCAAGGCTAAAATTAGCCAAATCGGTTTAGCCGTTCTCGACTTTTAGCGAGACTAAGGAACAGCAATCCATTTTTATATATATAGATTACTCAAATTATTATATTTGTGTCATAATGTTGAACGAATTTATTGTTTTTATTCTTCACATATTTACACAGATATATTAAATGAAAATTTTATATATGTATTTTTTTATTATAATGCATTTCTGAAAGATCCCTACATAAACGTCATATTTCTTACAGAATATGCACTGTCAATAAAAACGAGGTCAAAATCTTTTTTGACGTACTGAGCAATATACGAAATTATTAATCAATAAATCATCATTATATCTTTAAATTAAATGTTTTAAAATTATAATAATTATAAAGTGACTTAATGTTTAGAATGTTTTAAGAACTACAGTTAGAACTAATGGTTAACATTAAATAAGCAAAGACAAGTGTTTAACGCTTAATTAAACTTATATTCATCCGCCATTAAAACTTAAACGACTACCTTCTGAAGCACAGAAGCAACGCTGTCTGAATATTTTTAATATATTAAACTTGTAGTTAACTTTAAACTTTCGCTATACTTATTAATATACATTTACATTCGGATCTATTCGCGAACGTACAATGTATTGTGTCTACCTGAACAGTTGAGTAACAGTAAACTTAGGAATCCAATAAAAAATATATCTCAAAAAATCTATATATAAACAACATAAAAAAAGAGAAAGTTGTAAAAATACAGTAAACACAAAAATAAATGTAGCTGAATGAATCCAATCATGAATCTTCGTGGCAGACTCAAGGATGTAAAAAAAAAAACTTACCGCTAATAAATGTCACAAAAAATTCAAATTTCGAATGTCGGATGGTAAAATGGCCGGCGAATGACCGCCCCCCGCCGTGTGATGTTGATGACTGAGCGCGAACGCAGCAATCCACACATGTTCCACTATACAACTTGCATCATCGTTAAAATATTACATGCGAATATCTCACGTATCACCAAGAAAATATGGATCAAATTCAACTGAATCGAATATACTAAGCAAAAGTAGTCGCCGAAGACATTGTGTACACAGAGTAATTTACGTATTGTCAATTGCATTTAATAACCACAAACTTTTTTGTTTCTAATTAAAAAGTTTAGTTATTTAGTTTTCACTTATTATTGAATTAAACCGTTGAGATATCAAATAAATAAACTTGTTTAATATTGAATTTTGATACGGAGGCCATATTTAATTTAATATGGACACCCTATAACATAAATAAGTGACGTAACATGTAGCTTAAGACTATTTAGGTGCAGTGATTCTAGAATCCCTTTCGTCTATACACGTGTATACCACAGAATACCATAAAATACAGTTGCATACAGAAGCGTTATTCATTTATAAATAATAACTAATAGTAAAAATTCATTATATTAAAACTATGTACAATATTGTCTAGTATTTTTTTTTTCTATAATTTTTTTATGTTTAATTGTTTTAATTAATGTATTAGCATTTTCTAACGGAATGTACTTCGTGGGCGTCGTCAGTGAGTCATAAGTACGGTAACGGTAAAAGGCAGCGTTTACATCATGAGACTATAAAATTTAAACGATATTTTTTTTTGCATTTCATTACATTAATAGTTTTATTTACATTAATAACAGTATTCTTTATAAATACCCTTATACATATGTATATTGATTTTATTTTAAAAATATTATAGAATATATATAAAAATCGATTTTACTTGACTCTTTATATTATATTTGTTGCTTTAAATATATAAACTATATTAAATGATAAATACAACCTATATCTATATCTATATACATATATATAAAAACGAATTGCTGTTCGTTAGTCTCACTAAAACTCGAGAACGGCTGAACGGATTTATCTTATCTTAGTCTTGAAATGTTCGTGAAGGTTCAGGGAAGGTTTAAAAGCGAAAAAAAAAATGATTAATCTTCGGGAAAACCCTAAAAACATCCCTTTTCTATTTCCCATACAAACGGTTTTTTGACATAAAATTTGACAACTAACTAATATGTTAATCATTCTGTTCGATTGAAACAGGAAAAACTTAATAAATACCAATACCTGGTTATTTAAGACGGAATAGAGTTCGCCCGGTCAACTATACATATATTACTAGTGACGAAATTAACGCAGACGAAGTCGCGGGCAAAAACTAGTTACAAAATAAAAAAGATAATATACAAAAAACGAATACTAGATGACGCTGGTTAATATACGGTAGAAATAGATTTTTTAAACATTAAGTATCAAAAATGAATATCCTTCAAATGGAAATTCAACGAACAAAACTCATTATAAAGATTCTTTTCCTTCTATTAAAATCTGGATTCAATAAAAAAAGGCCTGGTAGATAAATAAAATAAAAGAAAAATATTTATTTGACTATGTAAAGGGCTGTTAAAATATTGTTTTTATTATGTGTAGATTTATTATAATTCTTGCACATGTTGAATTTGTTGCGTGTTTTAAGTGTACAGACTTATCTCTGCGATCTATACTAACTATGCATTTATGGTTACGAACTTATGAATACAACATCTTTGTAGATATATTACTGATTTATATTAAAAATACATATATATTAAACAGATATTTGTATTTCGAAAATTTAATTATAAGTTTTGAAAGAAATAATAAGCAGAACAGCATTTAACACAGTTTTTTTTCTAGAATACGTCAATGAAAATTTCAATGACACTACTAATTTAATATCAGACAATCGGTATTTGTGATTTATTTATGCCTTCAAAGATTGGGATGCATAGAAAGAAGTAATTATTCTAGATTCAAAAGAACTTTTTATTTTACTTTACTCCCTAAGAGATGGCGCTGTCAACAAAAATAAAAATCTGTATTCTTACGGGTTTGCACCGTCACTACTAACGAGTTATCAGTTTTTAATAGATTTGCACACATTATAGGATTAAACTTTTAATTAAAGGTAATGAGATCACAGACTTTCGTGAGTATTCATTATGAAACAAATATCTTTAGATTACTACGCTTATTTCATTATTTTTAAAAAACTACATACTTCTGGCGTTTCGGTTACTTTGCAGTAACCGATATCACGGGCAGACGAGACGTCTGTCAGTTGGTTTATATAGTTTCTTTTAATAATTACATACGCATAGTAATCCAACAATATTAGTATTCTTTTACTTTTAGTTTAGAGCTTGACTTTTAGTTAAACAAAATCCCTATTCCCTATCCGTTTACACAACTCTCAGTTGTTAGTTCAATTTTAAATTATGTATTTGAAAATAATACATTTTATTTCATAAACATATCTTAATTTATTTTGAAAAAAATATTTATACAAATATTAATAAAAAAGTATATTCCGCATTTCATCAAAATTTTTACTCATATGAATTGATTCTTTTTTCAAAAAACACAAATAGAACATTTTATAAATATACACAGGGAATATTAAAAATATACTCATAATATATATTTATATATTAAATTTTTTTTATTTATATTAATTTTAAGAGTTTAAAACTGTTTTCTTTGACACATATTCTGTTTAAAACGCCATCTTACCTTATTACTGTGAACTAAATATAGTTTATGAATAATATTAATAATAATTTACCATACCATGCTATTTTATCGAATATCAAGCTTTAATACACAAAAATATTCAGATTCAAATATTTATTTATTTCAATTTATTTATTTTTCTTCATTTTAAAGATGATATAGCATACTATGTAAAAGTTTGAAATATTTGTCGATCATGCCATCTAGCGGCAAGTAGCGATAGTTTCCTGACTTTATTCAAATAAAGATATCAATCAAATTATAATTTAGAAGTAAATAGCAATGTTATACAGCATCAGAATTTGTTAGTAAATAAATGTAAATCAGCTTTTAATCATTAATTAATAAATATTTAAAAAATATACACGAGAATAAATATTCTCAATAATAAATCAGCTAATTTAAAGCAATATGAAGATAATAATCTGCACTTAAAAATATTATATGAAAATTATTCTAAAAAAAATCTTTTCAAGTTAAAACATGTTCCGTGGAGCCCTCGTGGTATGGGATTCAGGAAATATCAACATATTTATTAATCATTCAAGCATAGTTATTAAACCTATAATTTTAAAACATGCATAGCCTATATATATTTTTTTCATATTTTCTGGTTCTATGGTAAACTGATAGTGATTTGAAAATAAGCATTTTTTTCCTAAACCTTTGTATTAAACGTCGGATATATAAATGTTGTATGAAATGCGATGATATCCGCAATTAGTTTGATAGCGACTTGCTAGCAATCATTAGTTATTACTGACTGACTTATTGTCAACACGACATACAATGAATGCTTTAAAAAATACCCATGATATACAGGGTGACTGGTGAATTACTATCGATACTTGAGGACGTGATATTTGACGATCATATATGACAAAATAAAAATTAATATAACATAAATATTAATAAACTTCTAAGTAAAGTTAACCAAAAGTTATGTAATTAATTACGCATCGTGTGAACACCCTACAGATTAGGTATACACACAGACACGCGTGCGGCGGCGTGGTGTTGTATCAGCACGCCGCCGCACGCGTCCACACTTGGAACACTTGGAACGTGTCCACACTTTATTTATTTATACGGAAATTTGGTCAAAAATTAAGTACCTATTTTTTTTTACATAATTCGAATGAGAATCATGTACCGAGTATCCTCCTTAAATATTGATAGTAATTCACCAGTCACCCTGTATACATTCAACTTTGAAAAAGAATCCCTTAATTGTTAAACAAGGAAAAAACAATATTCCTTTTTTAACACTAAAGCTATTTCATTCTGTGTAAACACACATACAAAGACAACCATTGAATATTCTAGCTTGAATGTAGTTTACTTTTCTCGAAAAAGTTTTCTCTCTTGGTTTTTTTTGCATTCAATACATAATGGATCTGTCTCTAGGGACTGATAAAAGGAAATGCTTTTCCAATTCTTTTATAACCTTCTTCAATAGTGACTATATATATCTATACCTTTGTAAGCTCTACGTCCTAAATTTTTACGATTCATAAATTAACTTCAATGTAAAATATTTTTATATTTATTTCAGTAAAATTTTTATACAAAACAAGTTCACAAAGGCGTTCCGGTTAGCACAAACACGTCAAGCTTGTCACGAAAAAAACCAAGGAAATAAGAAATGCTACCCTTACATGTAAGAGAAATGTTTTGATTACAATAACCCAAAGCCAAGTTTAATAAACAAACCAAATGTCGTATAGTTAATTAATTTGATAATAACACGAACATTTAAATTTCTTTACGCTTTCTTTATAATATTTGCGAAATATTTGTTATTTAATACTATGGTAGTGCTCTATACATTTAAAATGAATTCATTAGATGTAAGAGAATTTTATTTTTTCAAACCACAACAGACTATAAGTACTTTTAATATATACTATAACTACTTTTAATATATATGTATTTGTCGTTTGGTTTTGATTCTCGAAATTTCTCCGAAGATTTTCCTAAAGTTATGTTTAGAGTTTATTAGAGACCAATAAAAATATCTTAAGACGCAATCTATTGGAAATTATTGACATATATGAATATATATTTAAGAAAAAACTATTTTAAATGTTGTTTAAGAAAAATAATCCAATAACATACAGATGGATTTCAACTTTAATATTAAAAAATTACTCCAAAGAACATTTTAGATTATCTAAAGGGGATTTTTATACTATACTAGCTTTCCGTCCGCAGCTTCGCCCGCGTGGAGTTCGGTTATATCGCGTTTCCAAGAGAGCCTTTCAAAAGTCTGAGATAAAAACTATCCTGTGTTCTTTCTCAAGGTCAACTCCATCTCTGTACCAAATTTCATTAAAATCAGTTCAGTGGTTTAGGCGTGAAAGCGTAACAGACAGACAGAGTTACTTTCGCATTTATAATATTAGTAAGGTTAGGTTCCGACTCACAAAAATATTAGCTACGAACATACATATATGATATCGTCGTTTTAACGTACGAGACAATTCACCATAAATTCAACCATCATTTTACGACGAATTCAAATTTATTCCAAATTTTATCTTGCGAATTTGAGTTTCAGATTGTATGAATTGATTATTTTTTATCATTCGACTGTTAACAAAATGGAAACTGAAAATGAAATAATACGTACTCGTACTTGTGCATGTGTGCAATCCTGTCATTGGTGATGCAGATACAGTTTGCAGTATTAAGGATGTGTGTGGAATATATCCTAAAAGATATATGGAGATATATGTTGACAAAATTATGTATAATCAGGAGGAATAGGATTTTTTTCAATCCACAATTCACTGGCAGCCTTTAATTTTAGAGATACAAAAATCACTTTCTGTTTCATTTAATTAATACACAGTAATGAAGCTATTTTGCAAACTTTACGTCATTTTACAAAGTCATATGCCCAGCGAAATTGTTGAACCCTTCAAACAAAAACCGTTCAGGTCATGTGCTAAGTTCAAGTTAACGAAAAAAATAAAGCGTTAATTATTACAATTTCACTGTCTTTAAAATTAACCACCGAACTGTTTCGGACCGGTTTAATCGAATCACCATTTTCACGGATTATTCGTTCCTTGCGGGAAATAAAAGAAATATAATATTAAACATTTCTGTTTCCCTCAGCAATCCATATAAAATGGAACTAATATACTATCCAATTTCACTTATAATATTAACACTTTTATCTAGTTATCATATAAATTTCTGCTAAACAAAATTTTTTATATAAACCTCATGTTGAACTAAAAAGTATTAAGAATGGGTTGAGTACACAAAAGTGCTTCTTTATGTATACAATTTAACAAATAAGTACAATTTTAAGGACTAACCCTGGATATAGTGATAGAAAGGAATGCTCCTAAAAACATTATCTAAAAACCTACTTATAGAAGGGTTCTAACAATAATAGTTATTTAAATAAAACTGGCCCGCATCAAGTACATAATCGAGTAAAACATAATGTCTTACCTCATTCTGACAGAGATTCGACTCTCATAATTCTAGTGTAATATTAGCTAAATATACCTAAGAAGCACCAAAAGGAAACTAGTTTTTTGATAACAAAAACACATCGAAATCGGTCGATCCCTTTAAGAGCGCCGATGCCACGAACAGACACATAGAGGCAGAAAATGGATTGAAATTTATATTATAACAACTCTATGCTTCGACGGTTATAAATAATAATAACTCATTTATATACAAGTTTTATATTTTTATCTTCAGTCAATATTACTATTGAAATAATATAAAAATAAAAACGTTATAAATAGTGAATAGAGAATAGTTAATAAGAACCATTGAAAAGTAGGCAATTAAAGCGAGTCGCTGACAGCTATTGTGAAAATTACTATGAAAAAAAATGTATTGTGTTATGTGACGGTTAAAAATATTAGAACTAGAGGTTTGAAATATACTTTGCCTTTTTTAAATAAATATTTCAACTTTTAATTACAGTTTTTTTAGATATAAAATATGTTTAGTCTAGTTAGGTATAAAATATTCACTTTCAAAGCTAAAAAATTTAAAAGATATATGAAATTCATTATGAAAAAAAAATTTACATATAGGTTTTTTTTGTAATGATTTTTATCTTAACTGAAAATGTTTATAAACATTGTAATAAGGTTATTTTAAAATAATTTGAGAATTCGTTTGAAAATACATGTATTACGTGTAATGAAAATACATACGTTGTAAAGGATTTAAAATAAATATATTATCCCTAGAAATAATCATAAAATAAATTATAAAGTATAATAAACATTATCTGCGTAGAAATTTCTTTATATTTTATTGACACTGTTAAATAAATATGTTATTTGGGTTGTTTATACAAATGTAGCTGAGATAAAATTAGATAATTTAGTGACTCAACATCCCATTGGTTATACTAATTAATGTAAAAATAAATTTTATTTTATTGCTCAACAGTTTAATCATAATTATATACGCTTTTTATGACATTATCTTTATTTAAATTCACCATAGTAATGATGTTATTCTTCAATAAAAATAATAGTTAGGTAGAGAGAGGAGCTTGGACGATGGAGGTGAGCGTTTAACGCGTTAGATAGGGGCAGCTTAAACCTGGGTCGCAAGTCCCAGGCACTGTTGAAACTCCTCTCCCTGCAACTATGGACGGTACCAACACAATTCACAGAATGCTGAGAAGTTTTCATCTTCTAATATAATTTTAATTCTTTATGCTAATTTAAAATTCAATCTCATTTCGTTCTGACTGTAACTTGAGGCGTCGGAATAATTTACACATAGACGAAATGAGTTACGAAAAATTAATGAAGCTCAGTCTTCGGAAGAGATTAGGTTATAAAATATAAAGAAGATTCATTTATTATAGAATATTATGGATTTCATTTAGCAATTGAAAGAGAGTGAAGGAAAACAAATCTTGATTCATGTTATGGAAATATATGCTAGCAAAAAAATTGTTCTTCAAGTGAGATATAACCGTGTGAGAATGGTTCAAAACTATATGTATGAATTTAATAATATTGTTCTTTGACATGAGTACGAAAGAAAAATATATTTAGTTATACTTTTCGATGTTAATATTCAACATCCAAGGCTTTAAATACGTTTAGTTTTTTAATACTATAGAAGTGAAAGTATTTTTTTAAATAAAATTCTTAAATTTTAAAAGAATATTTTAATGAGTCGGTTATAAATAAAAATACTTTTGAATAAAAGTCGTGAATGAGAACCGGTAGGCTTTCGACCTCGTTTCTTTGATATAATAATAAAAAAAAGTTTAAATATATTATGCATAACTACTTTTTACCCCCGGCTTCGGTCATATGAGACGAAATAATTAAAATAATTTTAATTTGTATTTCGTTAGAGAACTGTATTTGTTAAATGTTTTTTTTATACCAATGATAAAATACACTGCAAGATTCATACACAGAAACAAACATATTAAATCGATATCAATAAATATTAAATATTAGATAATCTTTATAAATAATCTTACACCACACATCTTTGCACGGGTGAAGGCCATATTTAAATCAACGAACTAACCAACCATAAATTTATGTTCTTAAAAATATATATATCCTTTACTTTCATATATAATTACATAATTAATATGAAGTACAAAAAGACATTACTTTGAGACAGAGAACCACTCTAGGTTTATACCGAGTTAGACTTACTAAATTCAGTAATCATAAAATCGCACTTATATAAGTAGAAAACGTGAAAACTGTAAGTAATGAGTGTAAAACTGTACGTAAAACAGCCTTTCTTCTTACTTAGAGAACAAGCTGAAGAAATATTAAATGTTTAAACCAGATTATATTAAGGCAAAGTCATTTAAAATTTGCTTTTCATTATACATAAAGAATATCGCGTATTAAAAAGCGATTTCTAAATCAAATTATACATTCAAAAGAAATTTCTCTGCTAAATTTATTTAATTACCTATATTAACTTTGAGCTTTCAATTAAGAAATATACTTTGAGGTTTTAATACGTATTAAGAAATTAATATTCTTCTTTATATTGAAAGAATAAGAATATAAAAAAGAAGTATGTCAATATCAAACTCTGTCAAGGTCACTAAATGAAATCTGTTAAGATTTGACAGAAAATATTGACGTTAGTTGATACGAATTGTCACTTTTATTTCCCGGCGTCTTACTTCATTCATTTTAACAAAAAATTATGCATAACCTCGATAGGTCAATGAACTTTGATGACAAAACATCATAAATTATGACTTTATATACAATCGAATTAAAATTTCTCTTATGTTAAAATTAAAAGAAGTATATAATTTTTGCCGAGCTATGAATTTGTTATAAATGTTTTTATCATTTTGATTTCCAAACAATATTTAAGCCATTACTATTATGTTTTTAGAATATATATATATATTTGATATTTTTTAAAATCATTTGTATTTTCTATGCTTATTTTGTATATTCTATTCCAATCTACGGAAAATAAATCAAACCATTGCGATGAGCCGTAAGTCGATTCCTAAGCTATTAAAAAGAATAATGGAAAGAATTCCTATGCAGTAAAGTAAATATTTAATTTACTATAATAACGATCCCATTCATACCTTTAGCTATGAAAGACAATGACAAAATGAATTTCAATGGAAATGATATATTACGTAAGAATCATTTAATTTATAGTAATACTAGAAGACCTGGCCAACTTCGTATCGCCCTATAATCAAGAAATATCTATTACGTTTTTTATTTATATTTTTGGAGTTTACCTGTAAGCCATAAATCTCCGTGTTTTGAAGTGCGACAGAATGATTGACATATTACATAGTTAGTTGTCAAATCTAATGTCAAAAAAAAACGTTTGTATGGGAAATAGAAAAGGGCTGTTTTAATGGTTTTTCCAGTAATGAATCAATTTTTTTCATCTTTTATACCTTCCCTGAACCTCCACGAACATTTCAAGACTAAGAAAAGATAAATCCGTTCAGCCTTCTCGAGTTTTAGCGAGACTAAGGAACAGCAATCCATTTTTATATATATAGAAGAAGAAGATTACAAATATAAGAAGCGTTAAAGCGTGAAATAGAAAGACAATTACTTATCAATATTTATTACACGTCATTACTATCAGAACATGTCAGTTGGAAAATCGTTCAAGTTATGTTTGATTGACCTATTTTGTGTCGCAATAAAAATACGGTGTTGGAAAAATAAAGTATATATTATTTAAGAAATCGAATGTAATACAGAAAACAAAAAATAGAAGTAATTGTTAACAAAAAAATAGAAGCATTTGTTTAATATTGCAATGTTAAATTTCATGTCTCAACGAGTATTGTATTGAAGCGGTTTTTTTGTCACAATAAATATAATTAGGTTTATGTATCAGTTAAATTTCTATGTTGGGTAAGATATTATATTATACAGCAAAATGCGAGTAATTGGAACATTCAAGGTCTTCGATTTTATTGTTTCGCTATTACATATAAATACTATTTGCTGGCTATAAAAAATATATAGACGTTTCTTAATAATATTGACTGATGCAACTTTTATTGCTGAGGAAAGTTTTTGTTGGCTATGTATTAAATATAATGAGTAAATCGTATAAGGAGTAAAAAATATTTTCTTTATTTTTTAAGTCTAAATAAACAGTGGTCGCTAATTAGATGGACCTTATGAAGGTCATATTACTGTTATCCAAGAATAGCAGATAACTTTTAGTCTAAGGATTTCAGTTGTCTTATAATGAGCCGATGTTGATACAATTTTTGATGAATTCTTAGAGATTTTAAATGGAGGTTTAGTGTTCAATACTTTTGTGTTTATGTTATTTTGGGCTTTCGCGACTATCCATTAAAATAAAACGTTTTAAATTATTTTAAGCTACGTACTCCCGATGTTTCGGTTACTTTTTAGCAACCGTGATCATTTTGTTTTCATCTCGTCTGAAAGTGTTCACTGTTGTTGCAAAGTAACCTATACGTCGAGAGTCTGCAGTTTAAAATAATACAAAAATCGTAGTACATCTGAAAATATTACTTTTATATTTTTAATAGCATTGTTTCAGGGATGCAGTATATCTATCTATGAGTCTCTGCTAGTCTATTGTTCCCATTCTGTAAAGTACGTAGATATTTGCTTAAAGTTACAATATCAGCACTTTTATACTCATTTATATAACTGTTGAAAACCCTAAGTTTCATTATATCTTTGGTGTATTCATCACGTATAACTGTGTATATATGACTACTAATATGTCTTCTAATACCAAAGAACTCGTTTTAGTAGGAAAGATTTTTAGTGTACCTAATTTGCATGTAAAAGCTGATACGGTCTGTCAGAGCTTTTAGTGATTTTCATAATTCAGAAGAGACTAATAACTTTTTCACTTAGTACTTGACAGTGGGTACGTAGCATTCGTCAGAGAAGCAAATTTATATGTTAGCATGACTTCTATAAAAGATTTGAAATTTTCCTATGATTGAATATTGCAGATATATTTAATGCATTATCGGATGCAGAATAAACATTTTATTATTTTAAAAGCACAAACTACAGTGATTGAGCGCATTCTTATTGATGTATAGTGTTTCATCCCACGGCTTTAACAAAAGAACTCTAAAATGTTACTAAGACTATCTATCAGTTAGTGGGAGATAAATAAAGTTGATTTTAATGAGAGTATGATATTATATGCTTAATTAAAATCTATAGTGAATAATATATTACGAGAGATTATTATTTGAGTAAGTATCACAATGTTTTGCGGCTTACAGGATTAAAAATTAGGAAAATTAGTTCCAATGTTAAAATAAATGTTTTTTTACTTAACAATCTTTATTCTAAGTATTTGGTTTTATTATTTTGACATGATCTTTTTGTGTTTTTTTTTATTACATATATTTTTAATATATTAATTACTATTTACCAATTAACCAATATATATTTTCTTACAGTCTGTGGACTAGGATATAATAAATATATAGAATGCGAGCTATATTTTAACATTAACATTGCATGTTAACGTAATTGGGTTTAATTCAATCCTCGTAAGGACCAACCTCGTAGACATGAAGCCATGATTACCAACCCATTGTTGTATGACATCTGTGTCTGTGTGTCTGTGTGTGTGTGTGTGTGTGTGTGTGTGGGAAATCTATGAATATAGAAATATTTTTTGTATGAAGATATCAAACCTACTTCTTTATTACAACTTCAGTTAATTTAACTCAACTAATTTGTTAAAATTTAATATTTTTATTTGATTTCTCTTAAAACATAAGCGTTGTACCTTTTGTGGGACTATGTAGTTAAAATCAGACCCTATTTTCGCACATCAATTCAAATATCTTTGACCTAAATGTAACGATTCCCTTGTGAGGGCCCAGAGTCGACGCCCACTAGGTTAACTAGATTATAGCCGATGCAATTGAGAGAAAGTGACAATATTGACACGCTCCCCGTTTGTTTACGTACAAGGAAGTCTTCACTTATAATCCACGAACGATTCTATTCAGCACGAACTGTTTATAAACAATATATCTTCTTCTTCTATATATATAAAAATGGATTGCTGTTCCTTAGTCTCGCTAAAACTCGAGAACAGCTGAACGGATTTACCTTATCTTAGTCTTGAAATGTTCGTGGAGGTTCAGGGAAGGTATAAAAGGTGAGAAAAATTGATTAATTACTGGGAAAACCATAAAAACAGCCGTTTTCTATTTCCCATACAAACGTTTTTTTTGACATTAGATTTGACAACTAACTAATATGTCAATCATTCTGTCGTAATAGATATTTCTTGATTATATGGCGATACGAAGTTCGCCAGGTCTTCTAGTAATATATTAATATAAAAACTGAAGCTCGATATTCTTATCATTACTATACTTAATATTATAATTCGTTGCAATTAAAGAATCAACAATGAGATGACGTGACCGATCAATATCGATTTCAGCGACACTCGAATTCAAAGACAATTCTCTCAATTAACTCTCATTGCTGCCACTTGCCAAAAATTTAACGGCACCATCGCGTTTACATAATGGCATTATCTTAAAAAAGGGAACTGATCACATCAAACATCGAAGTTCATTTATTTGGACTTCAGAATATACAACACGTTTCCCCAAACTCTGTCCGAGAAATAAACTAACATGTCTTCACATCTTAAATGAAAGATAATCTAATAATTTTTTGTGAGACAAACAATCAAAATATAAATGTATAATATTAGTTAGATATCCATTCCAGTCGTTTTAATTGGTGTACAACGCGATAGAATACGTGACTAAAAATATGATTTAGTAATTAAAGAAAATTAAGTACTTGAATATATTTTTTATAGACGATTGTTGTCGGTATATTAATAATTGAGTTATTTAGGTTAAGCATAGTTTATGAAATAATTATATTCTTTTTGACACTAATATAATAAATGTTTAAAATAGATCAAATTTTAAACTTATAGTCCTGAATGCTAAAGTTTTATTTTCTTTTATCGTCCCTTTAAATTAAATCCAAAATTCTTTTTATTTGCATACAAGAGGAAATACATTTTATGAGCTGCTCGAAATGCTTAGAATTAAATTATACAAAAAAATACTAATGTAAATTCGTGTGAATTTAACGATAATATTATTGTAATCGAGATTGGCTAAATAATTTATTTTTACATAACTTATAAGGAAACTATGATAATTGCTTTAAAACTACACGAGCGAGGCAGTTTTAAAATCCACTTTATACCTTACAGTTATCAGTCTAGAATAATATTTGTCACTATAAAAACGCATATGATAATTAATGATAACAATGGCGTTATAAATCTTTGCTATGGAGATCAGAATTAAAAGATAATTATATGTATTTAATTCAAAAAATAAGAACTCAAAATAAACAATACATACAAAAAAAAATTACGTAAAGACAATTAACGCTCCTACTGAATTGGTATTAAGATGAAAAATAAAATGAAATCGTACAATCAAATTGATTACCTTGAGTTTAGACATGACGATTGATCCAATTATTTTGGAGTCATGAACACGTCCGCACCACGGCACGTCTTAGACACGACTGACTGGTGCTTCATACGACCACAACTCGCAAGAAACCTGATGGAAATACAGTTTGTTATTGTATTGTCACTTTCTTTAAACTTTGATTTATCATTCATACATTTATTTACATACATATAATTAAATTCTATTCTTCTAGCTAGCTATTAGCGTGGTGAATGTATGTAACTTTAGCAATGATTTTGCAACGAAATAATAATTATTTTTTAATATTATTGAAGCCCAAGAATCTTTTATGTATTCTACTTAATATTTATAATTATGAATATTTAAATCTACCAGCGTTTTTATCTTTAAAGTTTTACTTTTTTCTTTATACAAATGTTTTAATTTCATTGACTTTTGTTAAGAATTTATAACATTGTATTTCATGCCGAACAAACTTTACGTATACGTATTACGTATAAACAATAATATTACGTAATAAATACGTAACTTTCTCTACATGATATCGTTTATTTTGCGTATAAATTAATATATTTATTGATGATAAGTCAAAATAAATGTATTGCAATGCCTTGGGATGTGTACAATATTTTAATAATTTTATCACGTTAAGGCTATTCACAACACACAAGGAAAACAAACTCTCAAGAGAAATGTCTTTATCGCAAATTCAATTTAGATTGTAAATGAACTTAACAAAGGAATTAGTATTCATATTTTCATGTTTCGAAATAGATCGAGTTTTCGTAATTATAGTCTTACTAGTTTTTGCCCGCAAATCCGTCCGCGTGAACGTCAGAGTTGCTTTCAGAGCGGGATGTATGAAATGTGTTAAAACAATGCATATAGTGAGCTACATAACAGTCTTTTTATTTAAATAATCTAGACCGATTGTAGCGCCATCTGCCAGGTTGATTTGTGAATTTAAACCATCTGTAAGTATCTATACAATATTGAAATAACCGTCTTTTTACTACCTGCAAATAAATATACATAGAACAAAGTCAATTTTTTTGCAATGTTTTTTCTGTCTGCCTGCTTGTTTGTTCCGCTGAAACTCTGAAATGACTAGACCTATATTGACGGGTCTTTTTTTGGCAAGGAATAACTTAGGCTTTTTATCCCGATACCGAAATAAAGCGTTATCACGTACGAGCGTGAGGCGGGACGTATGCGGTGATTAAAAGTTTTTCCATTGATTTTCTTTATATTTTAAGCAGACGAAGTCGCGGGTAACAGCTGGTATTAATATATATCTCAACTGTTTAGGAGTTCAGTGACATATAAAAGTACAGTTGAAATATATATACAGGGTGACTGGTGAATTACTATCAATATTTAAGGAGAATGCTCGGTTCATGATTCTCATTCGAATTATGTAAAAAAAATAGGTACTTAATTTTTGACCAAATTTCCGTATAAATAAATAAAGTGTGGACACGTTCCAAGTCTTCCAAGTGTGGACGCGTGCGGCGGCGTGCTGATACAACACCACGCCGCCGCACGCGTGTGTGTGTGTGTGTGTATACCTAATCTGTAGGGTATTCACACGATGCGTAATTAATTACACAACTTTTGGTTGACTTTACTTAGAAGTTTATTAATATTTATGTTATATTAATTTTTATTTTGTCATATATGATCGTCAAATATCACGTCCTCAAATATCGATAGTAATTCACCAGTCACCCTGTATAAGATGAAAAGCAGATGAAGGTCGTAGTTGAAGTTATAAAAGTGTTTCAGCCACCATCCTTATGCATTTAATATAACTAACTCACTTAACTAACTCGCTTAACTAACTCACTAATTGAGTTCTTGAAATTTTGAAATTAAAAATACAATAAAATTGTATTAAAAATCAAAATGCACTGTCTCAGAGTGGTGTCTGATCATTGAGACAGTAGACGAGTTGGCAACGACATGTTTTTTTTTATATAAATTTCGTTTATATTTGAATTGTTCTTGAAAGCTTTCCTGTTTCGTAAAAAAATATCATAAATAATTAAACTTTCCTTTGAATTATCTAAAACTCGAGTTTAAGTAGTTTTCTCATAATCTGTTATACAATTGTCAATTTAATTTACAATTTTTTTCCTTATTAACGTAACAGATTTTTTGATTGTTTAAACTTAATATGAAATTAATATGTGAATGTAAAAAATAATTATAATTGTGATATTATTTTGTGGTATACACATATATACATTTCCAAGTTTTGTAAAATATATATAATTTTAAAAATTATGCCATATTAAATATAGTTACAGAAACTAAAATGAAGATCCTTATCTTATTGGAAAGTTACAACCCAATTAAAAATATAATAACGGTAACGTTTTAAAATACATATTCAAAACGATAATTTTTCCTTATTGGCAGATTTTTTTTTTATTTTTAACGATATTTTTTTCTCATCTCTCTCCCCCTATTTTTTTTTGATCAAGACTGGCCCAAAAAACTTGATATCGCTCCACAACTATAATGTCATTGTGCAAGTACCAATGTGCAACAAAAATTGAGTTGTAGAGAGAACAGAACCTTAAATAATCGACAGCCATAAACATCTCGTGAAGGACGAACCTCCAGAAAGACAGAAATCTAGGTAATGAGATCAAGGGATACATAATTCATAGATAGCTTACTAGTGAGGCTATCGTAACAGATCCTACGAAAACTTTCATATAAATGTGAGTTATGGTAAAGAAGATTCCCAGAAGACAGATTCCTACGAAATCTGCATTGTTATTCACTGAGAAGATTATCTTCTTAGCGTATTACAGGAGCCTGTTCAGTCTTTCATTCAATACTATATCTTTTTTTGAAATTTGTCTGGAAAAATAATTATTATTAATAAAATGTTGATAAATGCAACAAGTGTCATTTAATAAACCCACATCGAACAATATTACAAGTTTTCTTATCACTTGAACCAAAAAAGAAACCATATCAGTAAAACTTTTATTAACTAAAAGGAAATATTAAGTGGTTTTTATTTTTCATGAAGATAATGCTGTCAAAGAAATTGTAGAATAACTTAAATATACTTCGATATCTTCATTAATTACAAATTACAATATGTATTTCAAATTACTAAAGTTTAATGAAAAGAAATCTTTTAAGAGCTCAACTAGTTTGATGCTGCGTTGTTCTTGTGTAAAATCAAACATAATATATTAGATGACTCCATTTAAAGATATTACAAATTTCACACTCATGTGCATTTATTCTAATTTCTATATGGAATATATCTGGACTTAAAGGATTTAGCATACATTGCTGCTCCTGTTTGTGTCTGAGTGCCCTTGCTATGTAAAGGACCCAGCAATGTAAGTTTAAAGGAAAAGAGAATTCCATAACCAGCCTGTGTACAACAACACTACAACTAAAGCAAAAGCCATAATAATATAATCGCTCAGGAAAACTATTTTTTAATATAAAAAACGTGAGTGAATAATGTGACCTTGAATAAATATAAGAAAAAAAAATACAAAAGAAGATCATGATACGGTTTTTGAAATTCACATATTAGTATAACAGCTTATTAAATCCTCTTATTCAAATTTAATTGATTACTTTTTTAATGAAATAGGAATAAAGCCTTATTATTTCACACTCCACAAAATAGAAATATAATATTATGCGAAACTATTAAGGCATTTTATATTTAAAATAGTTTTACATATCTGTATGCAAATAATGACTATAATTATCTTTGAGAACGAGGATTAAATTACCCGTGTTTTAGAAAAGGGCGATCGTGACAATTGTTATTTACATTCTGTCGTTCTATAGATAATAATAACAGAGGGCGTATTTTATTTTCAATAGTTTTGTTATTTTCAATAGCTTATGTCACACTACTGGTTGACTGAATAACTATACAACAGATATTAATTTAGAGCGCACTATAAAAACCCTATTAAATAGATTTCAAATACTTTGGTATACATTTTATTTGTTGCTACGTAATAATTTGGAACAGTCTCTTAAGCTAAAATAATATTGTGGTTATGAAAGATGAAAGATGAAACGTTTTAGCTACTTATAATTTTTATGTTAGTAAACTTTACTCATAATTTCTGATCTGATATTTTCTCCATCAGATACTGTTAAAAAATAAATAGTTGACGGATTTTATCAAATATTAATAATAAAAAAGGTACATAGCTTCAAAATAATTTATTGTAATATTTGTTAAAAGCGTCCTCTTCCGTTTTAATACTAAACAATCGGGTGTCACTTAAATGTTTTAAGTTATACTATTGGACGGCAGATGGCGCTGTAACATTACTTGTCAGATCACTCGGGACGCGTTAGGAATGTCACAGTTCGGTAATGGCCGCCGCCGGGGTGGTCTATTTAGGTTGTCGTGTGTGCGTCGTGTGTTGCTGGTTGTTTACATTATTTACATCAACATTCTTATCATAACAAATTATTCAGAATCGTATTCCACTGGTTTTTGTTCAATTTAAAAACAATTCTATAACAGTGTTTTTAATCGTGACCGTGCGTATACTTATTGAAATGGGAAAGCATCATTTTGTGTAGTGTTGTGTTTGAAGTTAGCCAAATGTTGGGCTACAGAAGCAATATGTGCAACCGGCAGCACACCCAGGCGTGCTTGAACACATCCCTGTCCATACGGCAGGAGATACAGCGGTTTGAAAGTGTACATCCATCGATATACGCTTTATACGACCTCGTGGAGCTCGTGCCTGACCCGTTATTGGCCCAGCAGATCCGAGATCACGTCGTCGCTATAGAAGGTTTGTCATCTCTACCTTATTTACCCAGCCAACCCCATGCGTCGTGTTTACGTCGTTTATATCTCCCGTTTCTAAGGAGACGCCGTGTTTTGTATTGATAAGGCAAGCCGATAACCTATGTGTGTATCGATTAGGATACACAGTTTAAACGTAAAATAATGTCAAGGATAATCTTTAAATATATCAATTAAATCAATAAAATAAAACGTTATC
Source organism: Danaus chrysippus (assembly GCA_916720795.1). Classification (NCBI taxonomy): domain Eukaryota; kingdom Metazoa; phylum Arthropoda; class Insecta; order Lepidoptera; family Nymphalidae; genus Danaus; species Danaus chrysippus. The sequence continues at coordinate 1,612,256 of CAKASE010000044.1, forward strand.
TCATAATAATAATAAACGCGGTAAAGTTGTAATCTTTATATAACAATAAATAAGTATCGCAATACATATACAGACAACTGTTGATTGATAGTACACGATCACGTTATTCAAACTGTAAAGCGAGTAACAATTAATATGTAACGTTATGATATCGTTTTATAATAAAACGTTATATTCAATTATCCTTGACAAGAGAAAGATATGTATCGATTACAATAATTTGTTGAATTAACAGCTTCCTTTAATACCAGATTACTGCCGTATTTCGAATTAAAATAAACATACTTAAGAGCAGAATAACATTATTTTTTTTTATCATCTAGAGCAAATGAATATTCATTTGTGTTCTTAATATTTATGCTGGCATAAAATTATTGTATTTTAGTTGCGTTGATATATTATATCAAGTTTATATAGCCAGATGTTTCGGAAATATTATACTAAAAAGTAATTAGGCACAATGATGAGGATTAAAAATTATTCGAGAAAAATTGTAACTATTTGCTTTGTGGCGAGTATTTTTATATTAAGTATATACTTCGTTATTGTATATCAGAAGTTTCTCGTTATAAGTTTCCGTGATAAGAATTGTGAATTACAATTATACATTCATATAACAGATTGTATAACTCCATACAAATCACGAACTTGACATTAAATTCTCTCTGGGTTCATTGTCTTGCTGCCGAATGGACCGTCAATTGTTGCTTATAAAAACTGTTATTGTGCTATATAGTTTCAACCTTTCTTTCTATGACTTTTTTTATTTTAGATTGCTCTGGAAAGTTTTACAAGCTGTTCCTTCAATCGAATATTCAATTCTTTTTATTTAGAATTTATAAGAACGAAGTATTGAAGTCGGAATTTTCAAGTATTTCAAAATTTTATATAATTATTGACGCATTTATATCGTAATTATTATATGTGTAATGTTTAAATTAAATCAACAAAGCTTTGATGAGATAATACCAATAACAAATTATAATTTCATCAAATGTAGCGTAAACTGTATTGAATTATTACTCGAAATAATTAAATTTTTAATCTAAATTATTCATATTTAATTAAAAATGTATACGTGTAATATATCGATTTTTTTACAATGCTTTAAAACCTATTCACAAATATACAAAGACAGGCTATGTGCCAGTTACAATAATAATGTACCTCAAAGGGATTTCCGTACCATCCCGTTTGTATTGTGATATTTAAAATAATTCCTAGTAGCGTACGTTTAACATTATTACCGCTTAAAACAGTTGGCTTTAATGATCCGTGCTATTTAAGATGTTTTAAAATTACATTTTGTCGTAGACTTGTGTTCAAAAACGGCTAATTGTACATTCTGAAACCCTATAAAGTTTCTGAATCATTTCACTCTATAGAAAGTCGTTTTTCGCCAATGGGTTAGGGATATGGAAAGGTTATTTTTAAGTCACATATTCACGAATTTGTTTTCAAATAAATGCTTACATCAAAAACAGAATATCGTGTTAAACATAAGTCAAACAAAATAAAACATTATTTTGTCTCAGCGTAATATATTTAGAACATTTTAATAGAGTTCCCAAGTTCATGTTTCATTCTAAATAAAATATATGAAGATAAACGGAAAGTTTTCATGATATTTTATTTATTATAATAAAATTTGAAGACCAACTCGGCTGTGATCGCATAAGTTTGTAGGAATGCATCTACATAAAACTTTTTTGCTAACAATATTAAAGATGTTCCTCAAATATATTCAACTAATGTAATAAATGGATTAAATTTCGATGAATTTACTGCAACTGTTGGCTGTTTGTATTTACGGTGTCTATATATAATAATTAGAGGATCTAATCAATATAATGAAATCGTATAATAATGATTGTTGGAATGTTTGTCTGTGTATGCATTTTGTTTTGCGATTCAGAAACGTCTAAACCGATGCAAGTGTGATTTTCACATTCTAATAGCGAGTTAAATAATAAGTTGCTATATGAAACAAAAAGTATACGAAGTAATGGAACAAGATAATCAATAACATTCTGTATTATTCATTTAGGAAGAGTTTGAAATTATTCTATAGCTTACAGGTTGGTAATAAAATAAATTGATATATGTTAGATTATCCCGAAATTTTTACCAAGTGAAAAGCTTTTAATTTAAATTCAATTATCTTTTATGCTGCCGTTTACTGTTTATGATACCCGACATGTATATTGGTTAATTCAACTATCTGATACGTAATGTTAATTTATTAACATTAATATTTGAACATAATATTTTAATTATATTATGATTTCAGTTCAATTAGTTCTGATAAATCTAACAAAAACAACGTAATAATAATACATTAACATATTTTTTGTCATCATATTTTATACTTCCACAAGACGACATTGATAGCTCATGAGAATATTTTATAACACGTGGATGTGGGAGTATTACTCATTTGTTACAAGAAATATACCAACTCCTGCACTTCTTGAGGCCCTTGTCGTACGAAACTAACCCTTATTACTGTATCATTAAAGGGCATTTAATTATTGAGCAACCACCAAGGGAGCTGATTACGCCAGTACAGGTTCTGCCCACGTGTATGAAAAACAAGTTTTATACTGTTTTATGTGTTTAAATTATGAAATTTTGTGTTTGAATGCAAAATATGAGTATTAGGAAATTATATTTATAATATAAAACTCGTACTAGGGTATAATTTTGATACAATTAGCCTTAGAGTTCGTATCATCATGATTTCTTAGAAAATATAGCATTTGTATAAGTTACTATTGTATATACCGCCAGTGTATCCATACCAGCCAGCCAGTGTGTGTATCAGCCAAACTGTATATACCAGCCAGCCAATGTATATACCGTGACTTCGTCTGGTGTGATAAGATCTTTATCCAATGGTGTACGTCACTAGCGGGGTCTGATGGACTGATGGTCACCGTTACCAACGGTACAAAACGATTTCACACTTGGCAGACTATGTAGGTGGCTTTATAACGTACCTCAACACGTATAGAATATAAATATTAGCTTAATAGTATTAATAATAATGTTCGTAGGCATACTCTGTAGTTAATATTGTAGTACAAATATTTTGTTACTATTATAATAAATAGAATTACTCTTCGTTGAGTTAAATTTCGTTCATTATTTCTATTGTCTTGGAATTAAAATTTCTCTGAACGTTGCTAGAATGCAATTGTATTAAATTATATTTCGTAAAACTTTTGGCAATTGACCACGTTTTAGGGTTCAACGTGAAGTTATCAAATCTGATAAACAGTATTACTTGTAGGAAAGAATTATTTACATTTTCCTGTTTAAAAAGTACACATGAGTGTTAGATACCATATTTATATCAGCATCATCTGCTTACTTTATTTTAATGAGAGAATTACTTAAGACTTTTTATCGTAAAAATCTTTAAAATGTAAAACGTGAAGAAATAACATGGCCAGGAAACATTACTTAGGCAGTAATTTCAATTTAAATTATGAAAAATTATTTAAGTTTATCAAATTAATGAACCTTTATTATATTTTTTATTGATACGGAACACTACACTGGTGGGCCGAAGAAAATCGTTTTAGTGACTGACCCAATTTCCATTAGCGTGAGAACAAAATCACAGGCTCGATTGTTAAAAATTAAAACACGTATTGTCTTAATTGGTTAAAACTATAAAAACAATGGGATTATTGTGAAACAGTACGGGAATCACGATATTATAACTTTTTACATTTAACTTTCCATTAATTTATTTTCACTTTACTTTGCTATGTAGATTATATTTTTCAATTAATTCTTTTGTAGCCATGAAAAAGAGGTATTTAATTTACATAGTACTTTCTTAGCTATTACCTAATTCCATGTGAAAATTATCGTATTATTGTTAAAGTAATGTTTTTTTTTACCTCTTATGATTTTTGCCTAAAATATTTATTCGTAAGCCATCATAAATGAAATAATTTAGATTTCGATAAAAAGCGTGATATTCGAAATATATACTTTTCAGAATTAACAAAATTCTTTAGTGTTTACTTTGTGTTTTTTGAGAACATTTTTCATAAAGAAATTTTGTGGAAATAAATTGTTATGAAAAAAATTGTGACATGATAATTTTTTTGTAAATTCAGTTCTCCAAATATACTTTCAGTCACATATATGAATTTTGTAACTGCGGAACTTTTGTACGTTTCACCCCAACCACCAACATTTCATTCAAAACGAAAAAAATACACGTTTTTATCAACAAATTTAACTTTACATGTTTTAGAGGAAAATTTTTAATCATTCTGAAGAACACTATTACAAAAACTAATATGCAAAAACCCTTTGTAAACTGAGCTTCATCTAAATTGCTTTTTCCAACGGACACTCATAATTAAAATTTTAATTTATTATGTACTTTTCCTTATAGAGATTTGTTATATAAAAACCATTTAAGTGATAGTAAAAACGATGCCAAACGTGTACAACGTTTGAACGAGGACTAATAGCTTTACCAATTATGAAGTCGTTAATAAGTACCTAGCACTCTTAAGAGATAAACAAATGTACAAGCTAACAGCTTATAACTATTAAATTTAACATAAAACATATGTTTTTCTACAAGTTTTGTTTAGAATCATTCCTATACTCTATAAACCGTTTTTTACTTAATTCAACATCAAATTTTAATAGTATGCAATTTAACTGAAAAAATATTCCAACAATTCGTTTTTTTTATTTCAATTCATTAAGAGAAGAGGAACGAAAAATAAAAGATTCCGCTGGAAACAATGGGACAGCAAAAAAACGATGTCACTTGCCAAATAAAGACGAATGTCGTCTAAATAATAATCATTGTTCCAGAGAATAGATATGACATCATTCAACGCTTAACCCGAAATATTGGTGCTTCAATTACAGGATAATGTACAATGTCAAGTGTTCAACGTTGGAATTTACTGTTCGTACAGTCGCGTGCATTGTTTAATAAGGAATTATGAATAAATGATTTATTTGTATAGTTAGATGGATTTAAGTGGATGGTTAAATTTAAATGAAACTAAGATTTTTTTTATTTATGTATGTAACGGAATCTTTAAGCTTAATTTTAACCGGTTTCTTGAAGTCTGAATAATTTGAAAATTTGCATAAACATCAAGGACCTATGTAAATGCAATAATTTAATAACAGTTTTCCATTATATCTATTTATTACTGTAAAATTTTCATTATCGTGAGGCCGTGATCACGGTTGCTGTAAAGGAACCGAAACATTGGGAGTATGTAGTTTTAAAATAATAAGAAAACTGAACCGAAGAACTTAGTTTCATTTAAATGAGTAAGTACACACGAAAATCTTCGATATCATGATACACGGTTAAGTAGTTTTGCTTCCAACATTCTAGTATAGTATAGTTTATAGAATCCATGAACATTTATTTCTGGCAGTTAAAGTCTTTAGTCAGTAATGTATCCTTCGCGTGGACAGAAATGTCTGAGGAATTTGATGTGAAATTTTAAAATACTCTTGGCACGAGATCTTTAAAAGGTATCCACTGAATCGATTTTAACGATATCTATAACAAAATACTATAGTAACAATTTTATATACGGGTATAATCCTTTCATGTCCTTTTGTTGAAAACATATAATACTTCTTGTGATTTGACATCGCGTTAGAAATAATATGATTATGATTATTGTTTTTGCTGTTTCTGTATTCCACTGATTTTCATATTTTTTTATGACCAAAATAAAACCAGAAAAATCAAATCAGATTTACAATAAGGGTCTTGTAAAAACAAACAGTTTACAATGTCGTATATAAAACAATAGGTTATAAATTATATGAACAAACTTCTTTATTATACAGGGAATAGAAAACAGAAAGTAAGTTTCAGTAGTTACTATTATTTTAATCTAGATAAAGATTTCGTTTTTGATAAAAAGATTATTGCTAGATCAACAGAGTGCATATAAAATAGCTATTACATAAAAAAAGCCTTTATTATTTATTTTATTCAATATTATTATTAACTTCGCTTCTCTAATCAAATTTTTATATGTTTTTTACTAAATATTTTCTCAATCTGTTAAGAATGTTAGATCATTATCATGTACATACTTAATCTATCGTCTACAATTGAATTTAATTTTCAAGTACGTAGTATAACATCTTAAAGCTACTAGTGATGAACTGCTGCTATCAGGGAACGAGTGGCTCAAACAGCTTGTTTAATTCTAACAGCTTAGAAGAACAGCTTGTTTAATTCTAACAGCTTAGATAGAAGTCTAATCATCTGATGGTTTAACGGTAGGAATTGAAGCAATTAAAAGTTTCAAATAGGTCTTCTGTTTCAGTTAAAAACATTTTTAACGATCAACTCTTACGTACTTTGACTTTTTGTTTGTTTTTTATCGGGAATTTATTGACGGTATAGGATTATATATGGATTCACCTGTATACAAGATGTCAGACGCGGTTTTTCTTGTGTATTGTATATTTATATGAGCTACGAGTTGTTTTAAATAATATATTTGTATATTATGTTTTGTCTTAGCTACAGTTTTATTTTCACTTATAGTGTATATAATTTTGTTTTTAATCCAATACTAAATAAAAAGATCTCATGATATTTCCTCTTATTTTGAGGTCAATTATATTATTAATAGTACTATTGACCGTTAACATAAGCCAAATATAAATAAAAATATTTTCTATGTTGTTAAACGTTTGTATGTGATGATATGCATTTTATAATTGAAATAAACAATATTTAAAAAATACTATGTATATTTGAATTTGTTAAAAATGTCTAGCTTATATCAGGTGGGTAATATACAATTATTTATACATACATATAGTATATAGCAATAGAGTTTATCTTCACTCATAAAACAGAATTCTATAAAACTGAAAGATCGTAAACAAAGAGAAATCACAATTTATTATATTAATGTCTTCATTCTCTCTTCTTTAATCACATATTGTTCTTACAAAAAATAGTAATACCATTTAACAAAACTAATACTTTCGAATTAGGTACTTCGCCTTTTTTATTATTTTAAGTAACCAAAACATCGGGAGTGTGTGTATTAAAAAATACACAAAGTAATCCGAAAATATTAGTTTAATTTAAATGAAATACTCTCGAAAGTCGTGGATATCATTATAAAACAGAGTGGTGGAATATTTCCTATATCACAATGTACCATTTTCTGGTCTGTACCTGGACTCAGTAAGAGAGCCGTCGATAAGTAGAATTCTAAAATTCATTCACCTCTCAACACCGTCCTGATAAAAAATAACTACTAAAAAATTGAAGCTCTGTCCTCACCCGCTGCGTGCAACCGTGAAATTTAGAAAAAAAATCACTAGACCTGCCTTTTGATACCGAATACACTGTTGACTTTAGAATTTCGTATTACTTGTGACTGTCGAAATGTATTTATATTTTATATATTGAATAATTTTAAATATAGGGTTTTACGTATATGATTGAGTATACATAAAAATAAATACATATTTTAAAGCTAATACTAATATAAAAAGAACATTTCATATGAAGTTATTATTAAATGTGTTTCATCCGCGTCGTGATAGAAATGCGTGCTGAATATCCTGTCTGAATAAAAATAAATATTTTATATAGATAACAAGATTCGCGTGTTACATTTTCTTATATAAGCTTATTTATGTTTTGTGACAAGTTATTACTTATTGTATCAATGTTTCTGTGATATTTTGTGTATTATTTTAGACACGAAACATTTTATAGCAGGCTTAAAGGCTGGATATGAAAAGGCTCCCGGCTTTAGCCAGCACGGTGATGTAATGTAGGTTAGAGTGTACCTGAAGCTAGAATCTCTAGTATATATGTTAGATGTGTTTTCGTTTGCCGATATATATATATCTTCGTATCTTCTTCTTCCTGGCAATCTACGTATCTTCTTCTTCCTGGCAATTTCCCAGCTTTAACCAGGGTCTGCCTATATGTATCTATATGTATATCATGCACTATCAGATCCTTAAATCTATAAAGATAGTACAGCATTCCTGCTAATTCTTAGCTCATTGTTACGAATGCTTAAAACCGTCACAAACAATATAATATTACAAAAAAAAGACACAAATCAAACGACAGGTACCTACACCTAGTTCAATGCAATTATGAACAGACTTACGGATATAAAATATATTGTACGGCATTGTAGTCGAAGATATCAATAGAAGTATTGTTTAAAAAGGCTCAGTAAAACACATCTATGCTAGTTTGAGGTAAAAACTCCCCTGAGCAATTCAATTTAGCTGAAATAACATGTATGAAAGGGTTGAAATAATTACAACTGGGAATGGAATGACAAAATTTAATTAAATTTTATATGAAACTGTGGCGTTTTTTTCTGCTGGTGTAGGACTGGGTATGCGGTTTTAATTCTTGTACTTCAAATATCCAGACCTCAAAAATTATTATTATATTAAATTCTTCTGAGTTTAATTCAAGTATTAATTCAACGTTTCTAACTATATAATTTGTAAATATTTTTTATGTTTAAATTATAAGTAAAACAGTATTACTTATAGGAGATTTAAGTTAGTAAATAAATAATTTAAATGTTGTGAATACATCTATGTAGTTTTCTCGTCTATTAGTTAATATAGGTATATCCCCTTTGCAATTTCCGTGTCTAAACCCTCTTCGTATTGTCCTTGGAGCCGGATGTAAGAAAAGGGAACTCATTACAAACTACATCACTAACATATGTTTTCATTGAGCTTGTGTTATCATCAGCTTATACAGACGATTTAGATTATAACGTTATATAAATATGACTAAAAATATTAAACTTAAGGAATTATTGACAATGAATGTTAAATTTTATGAAATTAATCTCGTCTGTCCGTGATTACGGTTGCTGAAAAGTAGCCGAAACGTCGAGAGTATGTAGTTTTTTACAAAAATAAAGCTCGTAGTAAATCCAAAAAATGATAGTTTCATTTAAATGAATATTCGCGAAAATCTTAGATCTCATTACGTTAAACAAAAGTACCTATATGAAATTATTTGAAGAACTCTTTACTAAAATGTATTGTAAGTCTAGCCAGCTAGATCATAAGTTTTAACATGTTCCAAGGAATCCGGAACGTCAGGTAGCGTTTTGTATAGAATAATATTTTTGGTACATTACAACCCCACAGAGACCTTTGTGGTAAAATGGAAGCGGCTAACTAGAAAATAACTAAGGATTAAAAGCGTCTAGAGGCGATTACCTGATTCCCTTTTATTCCTCCCTTCGTAAACACAGAGAGGTAATTAGGTTGTTTTATAATGGAACAGTATTAAGAATTACGTTGGAATTATACTACGGAATGTTCCGGCTTCAGGTAAATTGTACATATATTTTTATATCAAATTTGTTTTCCTATTTCTGTTAGGTCTATAAAATATTAATCGATTTCACTCAGACGTAATTTACATGGAAACTATTAGTACACACACATCCATAATAAAATACACACATACATGCACAGCCAGTCGTATGTGTGTGTAATTACTATAAACGATTGTTGAATGTGTGTGTGAGTTTCGAACAATTATCAATACATAACAAAGGTAAAATTAATTCCTTTGTTCGACTAATTGCATGTTCTAAATCTAGCGCATCTGTTACCTACTACGTGATTAGGAACTTAATCTGCATCGAAATGTTACATTCCTTATATACTCTTATATATAAGACGCGACTTATATAGTTAGAAATTAATATATACTTTATATATTATTAATAGCTTTGAACCCACAGCTTCGCCCGCGTGGAGTTCGGTTATATCGCGTTTCCAAGAGAACCTTTCAAAAGTCTGGGATAAAAACTATGCTATGTTCTTTCTCAAGGTCAACTCTATGTCTGTACCAAATTTCATTAAAATCAATTCAGTAGGTTAGGGGTGAAAGCGTAACAGACAGACAGACCGAGTTACTTACGCATTTATAATATTAGTAGGGATTAGTACTTATTTGAATACTGCATGATCTTAAAACAGTAGTTTATAAGATATGTTTCTCCTACATTCATAAATCATTGTACATAATTATAGTGAATAAGATTTATGAATGAGAAGTGTTTAAACTGTCATTGTCTAGGCTATCGTTGGAGATTGCGAAACTTGTAAGAGCCAGAAACTGAAAGCAACTTATTTTTATAGTGTTAAAATAATATACGTAGATATAATATGTATAACATATCGATTGAAATTTATTTAATTACAGCTATACATATTTAATGATTCTGTTGTAGTACAATTGTTTATGGCTGAATATTTCAGTGTTGCTAAATTTATCTATGTAGGCAGTTTAGTAATGATGTTTTTTTAAACAGTACAAATTAATAAAATCTTGTTTTTTTCTGTACTGTAAATATAATGCATTTAAGATAAGTGAGTTTTCTGTCACTGAACCTAACACCCAAACCCTGTGGGTAGATCGTGTGTGAATGACTAATCCAAAGATTCGCCCATTTGTATATCCATAAAATATTCCACAAATACCTTTTCAATTACGTAAATGAACAAGCACATTAAGAAACCAAACAAATTATCTGTAATCTAATCTCGGTGGAGGAGCTGTGATAACTGGTGTATTTTTTCCATCCCTAATAAGCCAGCGTTGGTTGCTGGGAAGTTTACTTTCCATTTCAATTTCCATCAGTCTGTTATAAATTATAAGGCAGCAGCATTCGATTTCCTCGGTGGGATGTGCCGAGGGAAGTGTTCCCCGTGAGGTACCTCTAATTCGCTAGAGGGGCGTTCTGTTAATCTTTGAGTTAGCTACATTCTGTTTGACTGCTTCCCATTTATACCTGTCCGATGACGATTGAAAGCTTAACTCATTTTATTTGTATTTGAACTAGCAATCTGCATTTAATATGTTTTCTTACTATTAAGAAGGTATAACTTAATACTAATAACATTTTTTTTTTATTTTTGTCCATTTTTCAATACGTTAAAGTATAAGGATTGAATTTCAAATTATTACTCAATTGAATACCAGTACATCCAATGTGTCAGATTTTGTAAAATATTCTGTGAATAAAAGATAAGAGCGAAGTAAACGCTTAGGAATATTCTACACTCATGAATAATTCTAGTTTGCTGCTAGAGTATTGTGCATCTAGTGTAAAGAATATCCAATTTATTGTACTCTCTGTTCGCTCTAAGAAATGTTCAGCTTTATACGTTATATTCGATGTACTGCAGAAGGAGCCGTTATGAAAGGTCATACAGTTTCAATATTATTTGTGACAACGTTATACACTATACGTAATCATAACATGGACAAAATAAATAAGAACAATATATTATAAATTTTTGGAATATTACATCTGTTTGCATTGACTCAAGTATAATATAATATACGTCTATTTCAATTAAGTTGCTGTGGGGGGCGTAGCTCAGATGGTAGAGCGCTCGCTTAGCATGCGAGAGGTACCGGGATCGATACCCGGCGCCTCCAGGGACTTTTTTGACAAAGATACTTTTTGTACAATAGAAGGTTATTTACCTAATATTGTTTTGTTTTATTTTAAAGTAATTTTGGATCATATAAAATTTATTTTTTTTTATAAAGAAGATTAACCTCTAAGTTTTTTTTAATAAAAAGTTTATGTATTATACGTATAAACATTAACAAGGAAATGTTTTAAAGCCATTGAAAGTATAAAGTGTATAAATGAACATTAGAACAATTTGTACTTTAACATCATCACGACCCTAAGCTTACTTTCAAACTCCCCAGAACAAAACTTGTAATTCAGAGACGTTAAGTGAGGAGTTGTCATTTGTTAGGGCGCCAGCTGAATTAAACAAATTTACCTATAAATATATTTATATACTAGACAGGACTGGACACACACATACACATACAAACACATACATACATACACACACACACATACATACACGTAATTTGTGCTACGATGTCAATAAGATCTACGCGCCATCACGAAATAATTTATTTTTAATTAGTACATGTTTTTTTATCAGAAATCTGTTTAAGTAGGTACAATAAATTTCGAAGATTTAAGAATGGAAAAGTGAGGATTCACGCTTATAGTAAGCTTACTGCTCTGTAGATTAATTTCTGTATACGAAATATAGTAATTTATATTTAATTTGTATAACCTATTTATGTTAGAATATTAATAGAAAATGTTTTTGTTAAATTCATATTTTATTAAAGATACTCCGTGTATATTTGGCTTCAGTAAACGTTCTAGTCTTTTCTAACGTCGACCGAGCTCAATCATTGCTTTGTCTTACAAAAATAGTCACAGATCAGTTATAAAATTTTCCTTTTTTCCTTAAAAATATATTCTATTAATAATTTAACTATATATTTATCTAACGTTTATCAATGAAAGCAAATTAAAGAATCCTTAAAATATCAGAGATTTAGATCGTTTAAAAAAATGTTTATAAAATAATATCTAAATTCTATATGTACCAATATTTAAACATCAAACACGAATAATTTTAATACAAAACTTTTATTAAACGGGATAATTTTTGAAGAGGCCGGTCCATGCAAAAAGGTAGTGAAGTTGATGGAGGTCTCAAAGGTTTTGTACAAAGGTTTATTACGGAAGTTGCTTTTGAATAAACAATATGCGGTTATAATAGCTACTCCTCAACTTGGACTATAGCTTTGTACCTCAAGACAATAAATCACAAATCAACTATTTATATCTACTAACAGTTTAATAATTAAAATATAGATGGCGCTTTTATTAAATAATTTTAAAGTAGTATTTATAAAAGCATTGTTCTGTTTGTAGTGAAAGTAAAACAAAGCGGAGTTGTCTTATTAAAAATGTAATCAAAACAGGATGGCCTTTCGTTATAACTCGGTAGCTAGATATTTAATATAATAAATTCCTTTGTAAAAAGCTTTTAGATTTTAGCAGCGAAAATAATACGAATTCCATATTATATCACATCACGTGTACATTGAAAATATTCTGTACGAAATGCTTTCATGTTTGTCATATTTCATAGTACTTTTACTGATTTTCAAACGGGAATGTTTGGATTAAATAATTCTATGGTAAGATATGCAATTATGCTCGAAGCATAAAGTTCCAGCTGCTCTAGCCACAAAGTAAACATCCTGAGGCTAAGCTTAAAACTTAACGTATCGGTTCCACCAGATAAAACTATTGTTTATACATACAGCTCGGATACACACACATACATACAACGAGTCTATATGTGTGTGAGTGTGTGTGTGTGTACGTGTGTGTGTGTGTGTGCTTATAATTTTACAAAGAGATTCTCGAAAATACGGAAAGCTGAAGAAAGCGGCATTATGAATAATAGGATTATATGTTTATATTGTAAATTATTTTGAATATCGCTTGAACATAATTACTTTTAGATAATACGGTTAAATTAATCTAATCAAAAAGTAGTTTCATGTCCCTGTGAATTTATTAAAAAAAACCGTACACAGTGTATAAGTATGTTTTATTTATTTTAAAAGAATAATAACTAGAAAGGAATAATAAGACTGTGTTAGTATTGTTTCTAAAAGGAAAATTCTTAGAAAGCCAAAGGCTTTGTGCCTCCAAAGGTATTCTGTATTAACAGATAACGGAATAAAGATTGTTACATTTATTTAGAAAATATATTCTACTAGAAAAATAAGTTGTTTTCGCCCGGTGTAGCGATAGACAAGCTCTTAGTGTTATATTTATGTTACATCTTTATTATATACAGAATAATGTGAATTTTAAGAAACGTTTCATTTAATATTGTCTATATTTTTGGTAGAGATAAATGTTTAAAATATTTTACATAATGAGATGTAACACTTTCGCCAGTACTCATTTAAATGAAACTAATATTTTTCGGAATACACTACGCGTACTAATTGTTTCGAATTTAATTTTCGGTTTCTTAGTAGGTATGTAGTTTTACAATAATAAAATACGCGTAGTATAAAACGAAAAATATAAGTTTCATTTAAATATTAATATTTTAACTTAAACAATTTGAAAGAAAAACTAAATTTAACTAAATGTTCATTCAGAGATTTTACTCGTGAAGTTTGATCCATATATTTAAAGATTATTCGAACAACAAATTATCAGTTATAATAAAAATTGTTTTGATAACAGACATTCTTTTTAACATGTATATAAGTATAAAAATATTCTAGCTTTCAGTACTGTCCATACAAATTAATACCTAAGATAGAGCGATAAATTAACAATAACAATTCGATCTATGCCCTGTATTATACAAAGCAGATCGGATAGCGAATGCAGATCAAATGGGTATCGATCTAGTGAAATTGAAGCAAAACATACTGTAATGGTTTCAATATATCTACATATATATACCTGTATTAATGGCTATCTCTTGTATGGAAATCGTATCGAAAATTTAAATGAAACTAATATTTTTCGCATATACTACGCGAACATATTTTTGATAAAAAACTACATACTCCCGACGTTTCGACTACTTTTCAGCAACCTTGATCACGGGCAGACGAGAAATTACGTATCTAAAATTACTTGGTATTAAAAAATTTTTTGCCAAAAATTATTGAATTACAACGTTTTTCCTTTGTTTTGAGAATACGTATTTGTATGTATATGGGTTTTAATATGTTTTCCCTTATTTCAACTCTGTCATCATCCATCTTCGTTTATCCATATTAAAAAAATGACGGAAAAAATAGATTTTAAATATATATTATATCTTTGTGATTGATTTGATAAGAAAAATGATATTATATAAATTAGACGAAATGTTTTATAACTTCTATCTAAACAAATTACTTCTGTTTATTTAAAACGGTTATTCAAAAGTTATATGTAGTTAAAAAAAAAATCTCCTTCAGATACAATAGATTACTAATTCCATCTTTATACTAGAAGACTCACTAAGCTTTTTAATCTACAATTTTAATTTTTATTTTGTTTCATTCGAAAGGCAAATTATAATGAGATCCAACATTATTTGTCTTGTGTCGGTATAAAAATACTCCTTAGTATAAAAATACCACAACAATAATAAAACGATTGTGTTCTTAACCAATAATTGCTAAACTAAACTCATAAACCCTAATGAATAGGCAGGTCGTCGTTAAAAACTTTTTCCATATATTTTATGAACTTTAATCAGACTGTTCTGTGATAAAAATCTTACGTAGTGCACTTTTATGAAGTTTGTACGATACTGAAATGAAAATCAGGTTTTGATTATTACTATGCGTTTTATTTATTATTTTACATATATATGTAGTTCTAATATGAAAGTCAGTGGTGGCTTAGTGGTTAATGGCCCGCCTCTCATGAGGGTTCAGGTTCGACCCTGGCAAGTAGCAATGTGATTTTTCCGAGTCATATGTACTTTCTAAGAGTATTTAGACACCACTGACAGACGGTAAAGGAAAACACGTGAAGGGAAACCTGGACTTATAATTTCACAATTATAAGTTTGAAATCACCCGTCTTGACCAAGCGTGGTGATTAATGCATTCCCAAAGAGGGTTGACGTCAGGCCGGCGGCCGGTCGTAAAAACAATTAGCCAAAACTATTTACAACATGCAAGGCAGAACCTGGCTAAAGCTGGGAAAATGCCTGGAAAAAGAAGATGTAGTTCTAATATAGTAAGATATAGATATATGTACACTACGCGTAATACTGACCGAAAAGCATTAGTCAGTACAATAAATACACGCAAATATCTAAGATATCATTATGTGTACAATATTAAGTATATAAATCATTCCATCCAATTTATAAAACTTATAAACTAATTACAACCACTTAATAACCAATTCACATTTACTAAATTGATCTTAAATATGTTTTTAAGTATGACGTATCTGTGATTAATGACGAAGTTTTATAGCAAAATAAATATGTTAAGAAAAGAAACTGAAAAGATTTTCTCTTGAGGTATGGTAAGAATAGAGATTCCTCTTTTGGTCATGTTGGATTTAAATTTTTTACGTCACCGAGACTCACAAAATACTTTAAAGCTATGTAAAACCGCTACAATATCGTCAAAATAAATATTATATAATTGTTGCTTGATTGAAATATTAATTATACATTTTTTTTAATGTAATTGATGAACCGTGTTGTAATCAATTTTTATAAATATGAAATACTATAATTAAATAAATTCTTTAGACATTCCTGAGAAGCTGTTGTATTAAACTGCTATTGAGACTGATGAGATCTCTCTGGAGAAATAAAAATTAATTAAGTTTTTGTAATAATAATTAAAAATTTATTAATGATTCTATCAGGCATCAAGCACTCAAACGAGTAAGTGTAATCATAAAATACCTTATATCAATTTGCTGCGTAATACTCTTACAATATTTGAATGATATTAACTAAAAATACCTGAAAACTACCGCAAAAAAACTGACTTTTATATGAAGGAAACCTCATCGGAATCGGTAAATCCTTTTGGAAGCTACGGTGTTAAAGAACACAGCTATGGACGTAAAACATATAACATCTTTCAGTTGTTAAAAATTAGATTTGTTCTTCCTATCAACTAACTAGATCATTCATTTGTCGTCTATATGCTTTAACCTCAATATTCATATATAAATTTAAAGAATCATAAAATCAATTTTACAATCAAAGAGATCTCTTTATAAAGCCCTCATACATCCACAACATACGCTGTTATCTATAATCTCATATTGAATAATTAAAATGTGACAGTCACAAAACATTCAGTTAACAAACTCAATTGAAATTATAACAATACAAAATTATATTTTAACTATTAATACTTTATAACTAACTAACATTTAAAGTTAGTTGTATAAACAGTATGTAGTTTATAATGATATACATAGATTGTGAGTTGTCCGGAAGTCGCCATATTCGACTATCGTTGAACGACTGTGGTGATGAATATGAAATATCCAATAGCCATACAGTATTCCATTTTGCGGTTCCATTGAAAATGTATTGTTTTTAAGCGGTTTTGGATACGATTGTTTTGTTTTTTAAACGAAATAAATTATTCAGATAATGCAAAATGTTTGAGGAAAACTATCTACGACGATTTATCTGTTAGTTATTATCCCTACTAATATTATAAAAGCAAAAGTAACTCTGTCTGTCTATATGTCTATTACGCTTTCACGCCTAAACCACTGAACTGATTTTAATGAAATTTGGTACAGAGATAGAGTTGACTTTGAAAAAGAACATAGGTTAGTTTTTATCCCAGACTTTTGAAAAGTTCTCTCGGAAACGCGATATAACCGAACGCCAAGCGGGCGAAGCTGCGGGCGGAAAACTAGTAGATTATATGTAAGATATATTTTTCTTGGCATTTTCAAAACACGTTTGAAGAGTAGGAACGCATATAAAATAAATGAAGCAAGCATAATATAACAAACAGTGAGTTTATTGAATACTACAGTTATATGCAACAGAGATACTTATTATCTTAGCGAGGAATAAAAATACATCTAGATTTTGTATGACTAAGTAGTCAGAGACTATTTCAATCCCTAAATCATTTTTGATAACATATGTATGTAAATAAATAGCTATAGGAATTAGGATAAATTATATTTATTATTTATCAATAAATTTTATGATTGTGATCAAATCATTAGAGATATTAATACATAATTAATATTTTTTATGACATAGACATTTCGGCTCTTGTCATTTTTGCTACCATATTTTCATATTATTTTTATAAGCATTATGTACATCATTCATAATTTATTCTTACGTAAACCTTCCAAAATTATTTCGACTGTCAAACAACGCAGGCAAAGTAACGGTTATGAACTAAAATATAAACTATTGCATGCATAAATTCATAATTATTAAGACAAAGTCAATTCATTATTACAGTTCCGTTTTAAATTTGATACACATATAATACATATGTATACTCATTCAATGAAATTGTATAATTATTTATTTTGATACCACCTCTTTGTTATATTATTTATTTTTAATAAAAAAGTATTAATTTATTATGAAAACCAGAGCAGCATTCGGTGAATTGAAAATTGAACTTATCTGATAGTACACCATTACGTTGAAAGTTAAATTAATTGAGTGGATATATAATTCTGTTAATATATATGTTAATGTAACATATATATAATATATAATCTTTAATTTTATAGAGATTATTATGTTATATTATATATGATGAAAATAAAATCCTTTGATCTCTTTATTAAAGGCCTACAAAGCGAAATTTTTCCCTTCAATACTATATATACCTACAGTGGTAAATAATGAAAATATAACTAATAAATGTACCCAAGTAATTTAAATATCAAGTCTATATATTATGTATTAAATATATCAAATTTCCAGCATGTGTCTCATATGGAATTGAGATCGCTAAGTGGCAATTTCAAATCTCATCTTCATTTCATGTGAGTATTCGTATCACGTTTCTGGATTCAAAGAAAAGCTTCTGACCGCGTCTTCCTGATACCTTCTTATCCCCTACAGCATGGCTTCATCTCTTGAATCGCCTGTTCACGTTCTATGAATATCTGGCATAAGATAGATGATGATTTGGAAGTAAAGATTATAAAAACTATGACTGTAATCAAGTACATACATCAATTTGGTCGTATTAATTCTAATTATAATACTATTTGTTTACCATAATTCAATTAATAAGTCCTGTTATTTACCAGAACATTCGAAATCATAAATATCTAAGGTAAATGAGAACAGGGACTGCAATTTATGAAGCGAAGTTCCAGCGGCTGTAGCCGATATGATTTATAGACGACAAATGCAGAACTACAACTTTAATTAATCCGTTAACATTGCTTACTCCATATATTAAATTGTGAGCATTTTTATTTAATTAATAATTGAATTTGTTTTATGGAAAATATAAATGCTTAATTCTTTATTTCTCTATACTCACGTCTGCTTTATTTGAAGTATAAAGCGTGGAATTAAATAATAGCGAAGTAATAAGGCTTTATATAAAACATGCTAGACTTTTCATTTAAATGGAAATGTTTTTCAATTCGCTTCGGATAATCTTTTGACTCGCGTACATATATTGGAGTCCAACATCTCATTATAAGTAGCTTTCGAGTTCTTGTGGCGTTTCATTTAAATCTCCATTCTTAATGGTTATAATCGCATGGAGTATTCGCATATTTAACGTAAATAAATTAACCTTTTAACACAAGAAATACATAAACCTTTGTCGTAGTTTTTTAAAGAAAAATACTTTTTAAACACAGAAAAATGAACGTGAGACCTAAATGTAAGCAAAGCAGTTAAAACAACACCATTCGCCCATTCCATTTGCTAACATAATATTTGCAAGCCTCAGGCTATATTCTTTTAGAGACGTAATTAAAAAATACAAATTCAGCCTGATGTACGCCGTCTGGAGTTTGGACACGGGATATCAAGTAACATTTCATTTATTATACTTAATTTGTGTATTCATTCAAACAATAAGATACGACTGTTTGTTGTTGCTCGAAATTGGATTTAAAAGATTTAATATAACTAAAATTTCTCTTTACGTACATATTTTAATATAATATGTATCCCATAATTGAAATATTACATCGTCTCTGTGTAATTTTGTCGTATTATTATCGTAAACATTGGTCACTCATTTAATATTGTCAAAACAGCTAAATGAATTTCGGGACTAAGTTGTTTGCTTGGTCTACAATTTAAATTTAATGCTACTAGCAATAAAGCTCTACACTTAATGACTTACGCTGAGATATGAATAAAATATGAGACCTACTAATGTATAATGTATATCTTTATGTTCTGGAATGTTCCTAGAATCATTAATTTGGAAATGTCAAACAATAATTGATTATACCTTTAATATATGTCTTAAAAATATGATAGACGAAAATGTTATAGTATTAACGTCATATAAATAAAAGCCATATTTATGTGTGACCATCAAAAACTCCATCAAAATGATGAGGCGTTTTATGGCACCCAATGTGGGGCCCAATACATAGATGGTCATATACTTATACCTACTTCACAGTTATTTAATCATGCTTTATAAGATATATATACTTTCGTTTGAAAAACTAAACCACTCAATTATATTTTCGTACTGTATTAGATTTTTAATTAAATATAAAGTATGTTCTATTGTTTAATCTTGAAGTTTGCCATCAATCTTCTAGAATAAACTTTAAAATAACGCGATGAAGCCTGTATAAGTTCCCAGACATCTTTAAAACTTCAATCAAGACGCAACAAATGCAAACAAAACCCCAACATCTGGCTGTCTTCCAAGGAGCTTGCGTGTGTACGAGCAAATACGTTTGTAAACTAAAGAACGGAACATGAGAATTGTAAAATCAACGACTTACAAGTAGTACCTCTTATGACTAATGTCATCGATACAAAAATATACTGTTTGTAATCCGACACAAAATCTTCTTTTTCTACCTGGCAATTTCCCAGCTTGAGCCAGGGTCTGCCTTATATGTTGTGAATAGTTTTGGCTAATTGTTTTTACGACCGGCCGCCTGCCTGACATCAACCCTCTTGCATTAATCCGTGATGTCTAAATACTCTTAGAAAGTACATTTGACTCGGAAAAATCACATTGGTAATTGGCAGCATCCGGCCCGCGCCCTCTTGCATGAGAGGCGGGCCTTTTAACCTAGTGGTTAATAAGAAGTCGAGGCCACCACTAAATAATCCGAAATCCGAAACAAAATATTCCTAAGTAACGATTATTATTATTACTTGTGGTTTATTCTAGACTGAGAAAGCTATAAGTCGAATGAAATCACCCAACCATGGTCAGTTGATCTTCAATATCTTTATTTTCACAAATTTCCGAACTCAAAATTGATCCGGATAAAACCTTACATTTCCTTTCAAATAAAACGTCAGCTATGATAAAGAATATACTTTATCGTAACAACGATAAAAGATTGTTTCAATTGGTTAAGCAATATCCCTCTACCTCAGTAAACATAGTATCGGGACGTAAACAAATTGAATATTTCTATCTAAATCTCACTCTATAAAAATTCTGAATTCCCACCACGTCGTTTATACAGCCTACCAATGAATACATCATATCCTACTTATGCAATATGTTAGGGTTTGGTTATTTTTCACAATATTTATTGGTACCTTTTTCTTACTAGCCTAAATAAAATAACTATCGATAGTAGATAAGTAACTATAGAAGAATTATTGTTCTACCTGGCAATTTCCCAGCTTTAGCCAGGGTCTTCCTTACATGTTGTGAATAGTTATAGCTATTTATTTACGACCGGCCGCCTGCCTGACATCAATCCTCTTTGGGAATACATTAATCAGTGATATCTAAATACTCTTAGGAAGTACATATGAATCGGAAAAATGACATTAGTACTTGACAGGATCGAACCTGCGTCGTAATGTATGAGAGGCGGGCTTTTTAACCACTAGGCCACCACTGACTTTTATTTGTAGAGGAATTATTCGGTATTATGGTCTTAATAGACATAGTATGTATGTATATATAAGTTTAAGGATAGTAATATTACACGTATGTATTAGAATTAATTTGTATACTTTGTGTTTAAAGTATTTAGCTGGCGGAGTGCCAGAAACAATAATTCATTGGTGTATCGTAGCGGTGCTCTGGCCCTGATGTTCATACCTCTGCCAGTTCATAATCCATATGGATTTACTGGATCCTATAGTGTTCTGCATCTCATACAGGATGTCTTAATAGCATTTGTGATACATAAATAAGGATAATTATAATGAGTGAGCAATACATACAATGTAAAAAGTACTAAATTAGTCCTACTAACTTTAGACACATGTTTTCTGAATCCCGTCTCTTACAAAGAAATTTAATAATTGTGTTAGTTTAGATACAGTTATTTATTTAAATTAGTATAATTTAATTTCTTCTATGATGCAAGAGAGATCTCTTTTTTAATAAGCTTATAGCAAAGAAAATACTTTTCAAACATGAAAAAATGTTTCTTAACATTTATTTAAAGAGATTTCAGAGTACATCTAAAAGTACTAGACAAATTAAGTAAGTACTTAGTATCTTAATGAAATATGTCTCAATGTAAAGTCTTTCAAAAGATTTGCATAACTTAATTTAACATATTAAAACCATCCATTTACTTCATTATTTTAAACTCTGTGGTGTACATTTACTTATGTGAGAAAAACGTTTTGGTCCATAGTAAGTGATATTCAATGGACTTTTGTTGATTTGTCACTATTAGAATATTGATATTTAGGAAGAAACATAAAGAAATAATGACGGAAATAACGGAAATGTCCTCCAGTTCTCACCTAGGTAGGGAAATAAATATAATTTATACACACATCGATATTAAAATTTCATATCTGCTGAACCCGACACAGCCTCAAAATACTTTTGTATGAAAAATGTTAAAAAATACGTTGTTCTGCATTTCATTAATATTATTGGTAGGTATATATGTATGTTTGTACATAAGAGATAATTGTAGCAATTACAATGGAAATAATGAAGGTTTATAAAAATATTGTTATTATTCTATTGTGTTATATATAGATTATGCATATGCCGTACATTTCATAACACAAGTATCTCGTATGATTTATATAAAGTAACCATAAATAGTATCATAATATCTGTACGTCTGTGCATACATTAGTGTGGCGTCATTATAATATACTCATCCATTATGCGAAATGTTATTCTCTGCTTGCATTTTCAGCTATTTCCCCGTAGTTCTGAGCACACCATTAATTATTTCGGTTTAGTTACCACCTGCTCTTATTTTAAACTTGTTAGTACTGGAGAATGAATAGCTTTGTTATAGCTAAAAACCAATATCATAATAGCTTCACGATATTCCTACCTTGCAACCGACAACCTCCCAGTATCTATTTCAGTTGAAACAGATAGTTCAGTTCCAATGTTTTTATAAACGACCGGTCACTTCTAAATAACGGTCTATAAATCTCATTGAGGTACAACATTTTGCATCGACGCGTTTCCAATATTAAATATAGACGTCAACGTCGTGTGAAGAGTTAAATGTCTACTGTTAGGGATGTTTTTGTACTGGAAATAGAAAATATTAATTGAATTTATATTGATAAATGTATTTTACAAAATATTCTGTTTGATTTGGGAAAGTTACATATGTACAAATAACAAATATACATATACAAAATCTATAGGTAGGTACATTATGTAACACCATTCCTTAAGCCATGCATAATGATGATAATTATCTCTGTATGGAATGCTCATAAGAAAATATTCTTAAAAAAAATGTGTTAAACATTATATTATAAGACTAGCTTTTGCCCGCGACTTCGTCATCACTATTTTCAGAATTAGTATGTAATATATGTATAGCTGACCGGGCGAACTCTATTCCGCTCTAGAAGCCATAAATAACTAGATATTGGAATTTGTTAAGTTTTTTTTTCGATCGAATGGAACTAAATATCCTATATCCGTCTCCTGGTTCTACGCTTTCTTCCCACCAATTTTCAAACATATTCCTACAGCCTAGAACGGTCTTGAGTTATAAATAGCGTAACTAACACAATTCTCTTTTATATATGTAGATAATATACGCTGAAAGTTGGTCATTATAATTTTGTTAAGTCAACATTAGACATAAGCCTTTTAACGCTAACGTATTTATACTGATACACATCTCGTATTAAATAAATATAGTCGACAGTTTGCATGCATGTACTCGCATGTGAAAATCGCATTAGAGACTTTAAAATTAAAACGAAAGAAAAGAATTCCCCGTCCCATTAAATGTTTTATAACAATATTTCCATAGAATTCTCAATGTAATATAAAAAGCAGTTAACGTGTTATTATAGGCCCCGATAATATTAATCTCAGTTATTATAATAATGGAAATGTTTTTTTTCATCAACGCTCGATTGGGTCGACGTTCGTTGGTCGAGGTGTTTGTATCCTCTCAGTAATAACTGTTCATTATGGAGGATGTGGAATATTTTTTCTTTTAATTAACTACGATGGAGTGGAAAGCGTGGAAGCATTTAGCGTTGTTTATTGCCGCTTATTGTTTTTAGCCTAAATGTAATTTTATTGTGTACTACGAACCAATGTACATTGTAACGTATACATTATTTTAAATATTTCATTGTATGTTTGTTTTGTATGCTACTTTTTTTTTTTTTTTGATGACGTAGTGGAAACTCTTTTTACGAGCCGTCCAACCGACCTTGGTGGGGCCGGAAGGGATGTGTGAGGCTCGACCTGGGCAGGCCCCTACTCACTAAAACCACTGCGAAAGCCATCGGCCGCTATGTCGGTGTACCCCGGATCTGTCAGCGACAGGGCACACCAGCGACTGGCCGGTCCTGGCAAAGACCGGACTTACTCCCTCGGAGAATATATTATTTTATTGTATGCTACTTACTTAAGCCTATTGATTTAAACTATGTTTTCATCATTACTCTGATTATCACTGGGTTATGGCATTTGGCATTACATACGATATTTGGCCAATTTTATATTTATAATAATTATTATAATTTTAAAAATTATAAAATTCAAGGGTCTGAATATTTTCTTTCTTTTTTCATAAAAAATTTCTATATAAAAGCCTACTTTATCATTATACTTACCATATATTAATTGGTTCCAGAACAATAAATGTTGGGCCGTTAGTTTCAAAATCTTCAGAAACTCATAAAGTTTTGTTTACTATTTTTGTTCAGTTGTTATAATTATAATAGTGGATTTAAAAGCCTTAGAGTGTGTCCACACGTTTTCGTAATCCTTTAGTTCTTAGAGGGTATAAATAAGAGAAATGTACAGATGTCTCTTCATAATACATCCTCAAGACTAGTTCCAAGTGTTGGTGTGGAACAGTCAATACTGCGAGTCGCCTCTTCTGTAGTCGAGGTTTAAGGAATCCTACTAACAAATTGCCTTTCTATGTGATGGTAGGATTGTCATTGCCAATCCTACTAAAACATAGAGAGTAGGTACTTCTGAATCCGCGAATATACCTCAAAGTATTTCAAAAGAATTGTCCAACACAATGTATATCAATATCTTTAATTATAGTATTCGATTTGTTTCGTTTTCGACATTTGGTATCGATTAGTTCATGTACTATTGTTCGCGTGACCTTTTTCTTCCAAAGAGTTTAATTGTTTGTTATTTAACCATGAATAGATAGTTTATAAATCGTATTCTTCAATACAATATAATCAAATCTAGGAATTTTTGGGTAGTGTCTAGGTCTAAATCCGAGTGACTATTGATCATCTTCTAGACATGGCAGCGCTGAACGTGCAGAAAGTGCTGCCTTGAAGTTTTTCACGTCATGAGAAGTTCGGTATCTTGTTCTTTTTGCTTCCTTTGGCGTGAAAGGGTCTTTTATGTAATATTATACTATGAATCTACTATGAACCTATGTATCTAGTCGCCACGTGTTCCGCGTCGACCCTATATCTAGTGACCCACAAATAACACTAGCTAAGTCTAGCTGGCATTTAGACTAGCTGTGGTTTAAATTTTAAAGTATAATTAGTCGCATAAAGACAAATAGATCATTGTAAAAACTTTCATCACCCGCCTTCATCAGGTAACAATACGTTGTCTATAATATTTTCTAATTTAATAATCTATGGCTAAAACTGGTGTAATGGCGTTAAAGTGGTAAAAGAGAGTGCGTCTGAGAGCCTCTACGTGACCTCGCATACCCGTGCATAGAATTATATCAATAAAAAATTTTACATTGTCTGTGTTAGGCGATTACAGGAACGTGCTTTTACTACTATGTATTCGGTATTATCGGTGACTTTTTGTCTAAGGGTGAATTTACACTGGACGTATGAGATACCAGCATGCTTTTGTTTAATTTAAACGCAAAATAATAGTTTGGAACTTCATGAAAAATTCGTAGTAGTTAGTGAACATTTAATATATTTCATACTTATTGTTCTTGGCTTTAGAGCGAGTGTATATAATTTAATTTAAGCCTTTTTGGCAGTGCGACATGATGGCTGGCGTATATCTCGTACTCGTGAACAAATAACAACTTGGTTTTTAGTTTAACTCTGAGTTTTAAACTCGAATAGTTTTATGTTCAACAGCTTAACCTTCTGACATGCTTTATTTATTCAACCCTTTTTATAAGTCTACCCTTTAAGCAAGCATCTACCGAGACTAGTGACAGTTTTATTTCTTTTGGGTTCTGCTGAATTTTATAAATAATTTGATGTATAACTTGTTGTTTTATAAGTCTATTTTGGTTGCCATAAATAAAGAAAATTTTACTTGCACTGTATTCCAATTGAGAAACTTAATAAATTATGATGTTATGGATAACAAAATATACTTTTCGCTTTTAGATTCTCAAGAGTATCTCGAAGAAAAGCTGATACCCGCGTTTTTTTTAATAAAAACTTTGTCTTTAAAACAAAGCCAACGTATCTAGCGAGGGTGAAACTTGAAGGACATCTCATTTTCCCCTCTTGTTGCCTGAAAAATCGACGTTTTATTTCAATAAATCGATATCTTTGGGATCGAGACCAATGATTACTTGTCAGCTGAACCTCAGGGACTTTGAAAAAACTTCCTTATACTTAAATATATTATTTTTATAAATAGTTTTTTTTTTCAGCGATTAAATCTCTTATTATAAGTAACATTGGTAATATTATGTAAAAAATATCGGAGATGTCTTCCTTTGATATTTGCTTCTGTTTATGTTAATTAAATATTATTTTATTTAATAGAAGATTTATTTCATTTTTTTATTAATTTCCTCAGTCATTGCAATCCATGAATCTTTAGGCTATCTTTGTTTTGTGTTTGATTAGTTTCATCATTAATTCATTACAGAATTCCTTAAAGAAACTTTAGAGCTTAGATGAATTATTTCTGGTGTTCCATTCTTCTCATTTCTGTTTTAGCATTAACATATGTAGCAAGTTATATTTTTAGACAAACGTACGTCCTCCCAAACATGACACAGTTAGAAATATGTATTGTAAAGCATGATATGTTATTATAGTAAATTCCATGAGATAGTGTTTGTACTAAATAAAATTATAATTTAATATCATAATTATTATAACTACTATGAATCATACGGTCTTATAAGTCTATACGTCTTCACTTCTCTTTTTCATTAGTAATACATATTATATATATACGTATATATATTTATTAGTTTAACTTGTCACAATAAGTGTCCGTGTGTATTCCGTTTTCTGTCTCCGTCGCCCTACAGACTACACCTGGCCCAAATCTTAAATTAATCATCCGTCAAACCGACTTGTTGATTAATTGTTTTTAGCGACTATTACTTTAAAAGCCTCTCAATAAAAATGATTGATCATTTCCAACGTCTTGATTATAATAATATTTTATATTAGACTCTGAATTTAGGTCTAAAAGGCTGTCCTTATCAATTTCCTTTAAAGGAACGTTCAAATTAATGTCCATTTAAGTGTGCCTTAATAAACAAATTTTATGTTTGTAAACGTAAGATAAATAAGTTTTCCTTCAATGTTCGATTCGCACAGAAATTACTAAATCACAATATCTTATTAAATCAAGACCTTTGCGTCGCATATGAGAACATTTGTTGAATTACTGTTGGTTATAATCTTAATCCTAACAAAATATACAATATCAGAACAGAATTTTAAATGAACTGGGTTAAGTGTGATCGCTTGTCACACGCTAGTGGAATTCGTTTAGTGTAGTGATTGTTAAATGGAAAACTGACACGCGGTGAACGTGACATTGAGTGTCACTCGTATAACGATAACTCGATGTACAGTGACGTGTTACAAAGCAGGAGGTTATAGGTTATAGGTTAAACCAAACTATCAAATACTTTTTATATAATAACTTTTACAATAGGTGTAGTTGGTACATATAGTTCCGAACTTATAATTCAGCAGACTTGTAGAGTGTATGCCATGAATTGAATTTGTATTGAACTTATAGAAAGAATTTTACTTTATTTTTTCGTCCAACTATCGCATGTCGCATTACAGCTAGTCGTTGGATAGAGATTAAGTGAACAGCTTTTGCCAAAAGTCAGCCAACTGCTGTTTTCTCTATTGCTGACGGAGTAGCGTTGACGCATTAAAATTTTCACTCATTACTTCTTGTGCACCGTCTTATTTATGTTTCAGTCAGTAAATAAATAGATAGACGTTGTTCTTCGAACAGAATATATTGAGGATACTTCTATCTTTCTTCCTAATAACTTGTACCAGTCACCACACCAACGAACCACATTGAAACAAATTTTTATTAATTTAATAAATCGTTTTATCGTTTTGATGGAAAATTTTAATCAAATTGCATGAGTAATGTTTGAGTTAAATTCATTTCGTTTTAACACAGACTGCAATATTATGTACTACAAAAAATTTAATAATATTAATGTACCGGTCAACGAAAGTCAAAAGGTTTGACAAAATCTGAACATTCGTCCATTTTATAGCTTTTATCGAAAAAATGTTGATGAATTTAAAATTTTAATTTAATTAAACCTTTAAACTCCTTTTACAATCTGGCTTACCTATATTATTTTATATATAGATTTCAATATCAATGATCAATATTTTATATGATTATTTTGTTATAATAATCTTATTAATTTGTCGTTCGATATTCCAAATAACGTTGTACTTATAGAAACTTTTGAAACTGCGACGATAAGGTTCATATTAAACTGTAATGTATGTAAAACTATCGATAGATTTGAATAACGGGTAAACTCTGAAATCTTGAACTAGGGAACTATACTTAAGTGGCCATTTTTAGCCTTTAAATGGGATATCGAATAATTTACATGAATTAAGTTTATTTATTGTTCGTTATTCTGATTCTTAATATAAAGAAGGGGAGCGGTAGTTATTTTTGGGCGTGTGTCCTCGTTTGAATTTAAAATTTTTATTTGTCATTAAATTTGCATCCTTTGTTTAATGAGACATGCCCGAATATATATATGTAGTTTGTTAAACTTTGTTTTCATAAGGCATGGCAAAATATTAAATTATATATAAGTAAGTACAAAAATAATAAGTAAATGAAATTAAACGAATCATGATTTTAATTTGTTTATTCCTTTTTAAAATTCATTATTTCTGTTGGATCTACGTGAATCATGCCGCAGGTACTAATATATTATGAACTTTGTTTCAAAAGTGCTTTGAAAATAGTCAATCTCAATTATGCTGTCTGGCTTCAGACATAGGAATTTGTGATAGATTAAAAGAATATTTAATATCGATATGATATATATATATATATATATATATATATATATATATATATATATATATATATATATATATATATGAGAACTAAATATTTATAATTATGTTTAGAATATTGGAAATAAAATAATTAAATATTTATATAATCTAAAAAGCCATTATAATAATCCGTTCATTTGGATGTCAACGTTTAAAATGTTCTGTCTTTAATAATAACAATAAATAAATTATGATACAGTAGTATTTAATACTGTTGTTGTATGAAAATTTTACATTTAAATAAATAAATAATACATTCATTTTCATCTTTATTTAGTTAGTTTCAGAGGAATGAAAGCCATGAAAATAAATATGTGATGAAATTACAGCTACAGATTATTTATTTAGACAAAGCTACAGAGAAGTAAGAACAGTACAAAGTAATTATTTTCCATTATTCTATTTATTCTTCATTTCCAAAATTACATTCATCCATTACTTTCCGAGATCTTATTCTTAATTTTAATAACGACTAAGTACTTAATATAATTCGTTTTCATTACGTTTGTAATTATTCAGTCTCAGGTGCTGTCTTGTATTCAGTATGGAGTCCATAATTTTCTCATTTTCCAATTTGTCATTTTCCTTGAAGTATATTTTCCTTCAGTTACGGTAATTTCGCGTCTGATCCAATTTGAATTACGATGTTACTTTACAGTTAAATATGTTCCAGCGTGGTTTATACTTTTTTTGGGGGACCGAAATAAATTAGGTTGGCAAAAAGTTTAGATTTTTTTATCATGTTCATGTCATGTATGTTTTTTTGACGTTGAAATTATAAATAAATTAGTATTACAATGATATTAATCTAATATGAAAAGAAACTCGGAAGTTCTTTAAGCCATTCTAACATATTTATATGTATATATTTGCTAAGGAATGCCTGTAAATACTATTTCAATTTGAATATTTCAAAATTCTAAAGTTATCGCCGACCATGTAAATTCATCTGCGTCCGTTAATACTTTGATAGACAGGCTCAACTATTTTCCATTTACCTTCCGCTCTAACCTGTTCGAAGCATATTGTGAAATATATATTTTAGCAAAATAACCGTCTCCCACGTTTACTAACCAACAACGAAGCTGAAATTCCAATTACAATATCCAATATCTATTTTGCCGCAAGTATTAGTTGTATTAAATTTTACATTTAAGCTATATGATAATTGGCTTGTGCATTAATAATGACTGTTACTTTTTATTTTATTACAATAAATTGATTTGGTACTTTATTCGATTAAAACAAATGTTTCCGGAAAAAAATTACTGTAGTAAAATACATACATCCTTATCGATTTACGATTTTCTGAAGGGATATTTAATACACAACATTAATTTTTAACAGAACAAATTAGTCTTCTATGTTATTACTAAGAATCTGCTTCCGATTCTAATATATTCGATAAACATAAAAACGGTTGCGAAATCTTCCTAAGCATAACTTATCTCGCATCCTCTAAGAGATAATCTCAAGAGAATTAATAAATTGACTCGAGCGGCTTCAGATTAAATATTAATGAGAGTTGAGACGTTGGAAAAGTAATTTCAATAAATTCTTTTCCATGAAAAAAACATCTTTGAATTACTTAGAAATTTTATAATTATCAACGCTTTGAATATGTAATATAATATATATTTTTTTAGTTTCACATTGTAGTCTCAATTGTAGTTCTCGTAATCCTCTTTGCAGCTTATAACTTGTACCACAAAGCATCAGACATTTTCTGAACAATAGTGTACATCTATTGTTGCACAATAAGGTTTCGAGACTATTGGTCGGCTTCGACTTAACAGACTCTAACAAATTATTACTGATTTTTAATATATGTTTTGTATAAATCATTGTATTTTTTATTTATTTATTTGTTTTATACTTGTTACCGAATCCGTAAAGCGGCTCACAACAGTCATTGTTGAATAGAATAGATTCCGGACTATTGGATGGTTCTCTAAACTTTAATCTCACTCTAACTAATGTTATTTACTTTGGATTTCGGCAAACGTTGTTTTATATAAAGATGTTTATGTTCCTGATTTTAATTTGTTGATGTCTTCTTATAAATGCACATTTTTTCATAAAAGTAACTTTTTATATAAAGTATTGAAATATAAGAATACTGATACATATTGAGTATTATCATATAATTATAATATTTAAATATATGTATATGTAGGAAAATTACAAAATTTCTTTTCGTCTTCAGTGAAATTCTTAAAGGAAAATTCCTTGTTTTTACATTTTATGTAATTCAGTTCCATTGCAAATATACTCCTTATGAACATATATAAAACACTAAATTAATATATAATTACAAAATAATCTATCTAAGTAATTTTTTTTATTACAGCGTAAGTTATTAAAGAATAAAAAATCGTATTTTATGTATGCACAGTAAGTTAACGTATGTTTCTTTACAGAAACGAATAGCAGTATAGTGTACGCAGTAACTACGCCTGCATGATTGATAGTACGGAATTGAGACTAGGTCGAGTGTAAAGTCGTCTTGTATATATATAGAGCTGCTAGATATACTTGGCAATTATTTTAAATATATAAATGACATAGAATTCCCTATAATAATCAGACCCTGGCTAAAGCTGGGAAATTTCCAGGTAGAAGATGAAATGACATAGAATTCAAAGGAACAATTGTTCTATCAGTAATATTTTTCTCTATTACTGTAGTATTTATTATAATAATTTTAGATGAAAACGGTATTCGTTTCAGCATTATATTAATAGTCCATTTTTTCTTATTGATCGTCTATATCCTGAAGTATCGATATAGGACTCAGGAATGACGAAAACAGTGGCGCCATCTCCCTAATAGTCCATACCAAAATAGATTTATTAAAACTCTATATACATCTCAAACCTAATAACTTTGAGGATTTTCTGTATGGGCCATTTATTTTATTCACTATGTATGGAGCTTCAGTGAAGCCTTGGAATAGTCAAGAGAATAAATAGTGAAAAGAATAGCTTGGTACTATTCTTGTTCAATGAACACTGAATTTTTAATTTCGAGTCAGATATTATTTCTCACTTTACTATTTACTTATTTTACGAGAGCCATTGAAAGTGAAGTTAATTTAAAGCTTGTGTGAGCGAGTACAAATGTTATCTACAAATTGTTAAACCAGTTAATAGGTTTATATATTAACTGGTCTAGTTAAAGATACAAAGACTCAAGATAAAAATATATAACACGTATGTAAAATAATATATTATTAGTAACCTTACTTCAACAATACTAATTATTTACTTGTTTATATATAAAAAATGTGTCTTAAATATATCTATATCCTGGATAAAATGCTGTATATATTTATTAAGTAACGTACTACCTTCGTCCACCTGGGACCAGCTCTGGTGTTAAGTAGGTAACAATCTGTTTTATTAGTTAGCCAATCAGAGTTGCGGCACCATCGGCAGGTCCCAAAGCAATCTGTGAAATGGCTCCATACATACAGAGCAGTGTATCGTCATCAATTATTAATACAACGAACAATAACGTTCCTCAATGGAATCAGGCTTGGATTGTATACGAGTTTTTATGATGTACCATTTCGTTACTTAAGTATCCTTAAAGCACTTCTTTAATATAATATTTTAATAAGTTCTATGTTATTATATTTTGATCACATTGTTGTTCAAAAGCCTTATAATTTAAGTATTGTATGATATTATTACATCATACTTTTACAAAGAAAAGAGATGCTTTTGATACGGAATAAAATCTTGTTTTCAAGTAAACAGAGTCCCGGACAAAACTTAGTTTACACAATTACCTCAAAGTGAATGTAAAGAATGAATGTCGAACTTTTCAATAAATATTATTTCATTTATGAAAAGAAATACATTAAATATATTATAGTCTATACATATATATTATTTGATAGAAGTACGTGTTTAAAACTATATATATATATAAAGTTAAGAAATAGCTAGTAATTAAGTATCTCAAAAGACAGTACTATAGATGTACGTAAGATTAATTCTCTTAAGCGATATATTAAATATTTTGTTTATCCGTCTACAGTTAGCGCTTTTAGATTCAGGTTTCAGATCTCTGGCTAAGTTATATATGTTCTCCCGAGGGTCAAAAGTTCTCATCCTTTCACTTTAACTGAACGAGAAGAATTTTAAAACCATCTGAATACTATATCATCAATTTATAAACATAATACAGTTATTTAAGTAGATATAACTTTGGAAATTTAGATAATACAATGACTGAAATACAAATTTCTTTAAAAAAGCTTGTGAAACCAGTAAAAATTAGTGTAAGGAGTTTGTAGCCTTAAAATATATTGTTAAAAAAATAAATATAAATCGTGAAAAAGACTTATTGAAAACAGAAATTCTACTTATTATCAAAATATGATTCTTAATTCAATTAGTACATTTCTATCCCTGCTTCAATTTTATCGTCTAAAATATAACAGTAATATATCTAGAATTTGCCACTGATTAAACCATCACAAGTTTAAGAATCGAGCATACTTATTATTGGCTGTTATTTAAACTTGAACGTTATGTGGTTCAATTATAATACATAGCTTACGGACTTTACGACTGAAGTTAGCCGACCGGTCGTCATAATTTTATAGGACACTTCGCCGAGACACCGTAAACCCAGTCTCAATATAGACATCCCAGTTATTGTATGGGATTTAAAGAAAATACGAAAATAAGATTGTTCATTTCTATACATATATACACTGTGACCGTCAAAATGTATTAGATTTATTTATCTAGTTCTAAAATATGTAGGGTCTTCTTTTTAATGAAAATTTCTAATATATATATATGTTGTAATGATTTTAATCACATTACGTCAGAATGCCATTAGAATTTTATTACATTTTCTTTAATATGATATCATTTATGACATATAAATTTTGTAAATTGACGTTGATTGAAAAGTTTTCGAAATATACGAACACAAATGCCATTGTACATCATACATACATTTGAAATTTATTTAATTGAAATTACTAAAACGTATGATATTTTATTAAGATATTTTTACAACATTAGAAAGGTATAGTTTATGTCCTATTATAATATTTAATTTACTTAAACATAAGTCAAATACATTGTTACGTAACCATTGATTTATAATTCTCTCCGACGTTTAGCAATTTTCTTGTACTTGTGAAAATATTTGGCGTACCAGCAACCATGGAAAGTTATATAAAAAGGCCGACTGCGCTCACTATAGTTGGCAACCTTTAAGGGCCCACACATACATACGGATCCCCTTTTATGTGCAGCTATTAGAGATAAGGCGGGTCTACATGAAAATGACTCAAATCTTCGTCAAGGGCCGCCTTTACGAGCTTAGCGGAACAAAGGGTGAATGTGTTTTATGTTTTTAAAGGTAAGCGGCTAATTTTACTATCTGCCAGGGTTATTAAGGCTCCTGAATGGACGAATGTCCGCTAATGATACGTCATTCAGGCGTTTAAGAAATCTATTCAATGATATAAAAAAATGTTGTATAATATTGTATATATAACTTTATAACCGTGAGGGCGAGGGACCCGAGTCGTATTATTTCATTTTTGTACCAAAATAACAATCGCCGTACAGATGTGTTCGTTTCACTGATATTGAATAAGTGAGTGGTTTGTATGGGAACCAATTAGATTTGTAGATTACAGTTGTATATAAATATTTATAAGGAAATCTATAATAAGATCGACGAAAAAGGTTACACTTGATTTACTCAGTTCAACTAGAATAAGTATACTATTGTACCTTTTAATTTATATCACGATATTTGCAAATGAATATGGTTTACCTTCAGCCCCAGTATATGCAATTATGTTCTTTATTGTTGTGTTGCTAATGGTGTGTTTGCGGTAACAGGGGAAATCCGGTCGTTACGGTTAACCTTTATGAAATGCTTTCAAACTAGGATGTTCTGGTTTTATATGTCACCTCATATATTTATATATAAACAGTTTATAACATTAAAATATCAAACGTGAGAACACAGCCAGAAAGACTTTGTATGTGGTTTATTGACTGTGGGACTTAAAAACTATTCTTTTATAGCAACAAGCGATCATGCGACTTGGAAAATCTCTATCGTCATCAGCCTATCAGCGCCCACTGCTGAGCAAAGGCCTCTTTCTCACATGGAGAAGGTTTTGAGCATTAATCACCACGCTTGCTCAAGACGGGTTGGTGATTTCAAACTTATAATTGTGAAACTATAAGTCCAGGTTTCCTCATGATGTTTTCTTTCACCGTATGTCAGTGGTGTCTAAATACTCTCAGAAAGTACATATGACTCCGAAAAATCACATTGGTACTTGCCAGGTTTGAACCCGCGCCCTCGGCATCGAGAGGGGGACCCTTTAACCACTAGGCCACCACTGACTTATATATTATAAATCTCTATATATTCTCTAAAATTTATTTTAATATAGATACTGATATGTACGATTATTCGTAAGAAGAGCATAGAAAAATTGTTATTTGCGCCTTTTTATTAGTTTTACGTCAAACAAATTTTTAGTTTAAATTTTCATTCAATTTATGTTATACGAAAATGGAAATCGGCGACAGAAATCAAATAAACCTTTGCAACGCCGTGCAGTGATAAAGCAAACAGAATTAGATTTACTTCACGTTGGCAGCGAGATCGCAATTTTTACACTGCCCTCCTCACTCACTCGTAAATGAATATTCAACGGTTTTTATAAATACTGTATATCTATATAACATAATTATGATTGGCATTAAATTAATATAGTGCTTTGGTTAGTGATGAAAACAGGATTTACCTCTCTCTGTTGCATGATCAGCAACTAAAGACCATGAAAGGTGAATTTAAAAATATATTTTAATGAAACTAATATTTTCGGATTTTACTACGCGTTTTATTTTTGATTAGAAACTACATACTCCCGACGTTTCGGCTACTTTTCAGCAACCGTGATCACGGGCAGACGAGATGTGAGTGTCTGTCAGTTGGTCTGGTCATTTTATCTCCTACCGCCATCGATTTCTCAATTGTCTTGCGTACCGCTCTGGATGCCGGCAAAATGCGCTCACGGTGTCTCGAGGTCCTGCGGTGTGGTCACGGACATGGGATTTTATATTTTTAAGAAGAGGATCCCAGGTGTTTGATAGGTTCCAGCCATCTTCTCTATTGAAATTGGGGTGTTTTTTAATTTCATTAGCCTCGCGGATTAACCTTGGTATATATCTGTCTTCACGAGCGAGGATCTGTGGTTTATCAAATCTAATGTAATGGCCTGGTTTGTCCAATGCATGTTCGCACACTGCTGACTTCGACGCGCGTCTATTCCTGACGTCTGAAATGTGTTCCTTAACCCTTGTACCGATGCTTCTCTTTGTCTGTCCGATGTATGACACAAAAATATATATCAAAAACGAAAAATATTCTTCTACATCTATTAGATTAGATTGTATGT
Organism: Danaus chrysippus; assembly: GCA_916720795.1. Lineage (NCBI taxonomy): Eukaryota > Metazoa > Arthropoda > Insecta > Lepidoptera > Nymphalidae > Danaus > Danaus chrysippus. The sequence continues at coordinate 1,649,040 of CAKASE010000044.1, forward strand.
GAAACTTAATGAAAAAGACATTGTGGAGCTAGTTTATGTGAATGTAGCACCTACGAAGACGGCTAGCATAACTATTAGCACATTTCACAAAGAACTAAACGCAAGAACTAATACTAACAAGTTACAAGGCAACGTTTCTAAGTATTCAAATATAAAACAATTCTTACATATTAATTGAAAATTTTATTCTTAATATCGTTTAATGAAAGTATTTTTATTGACATTATAAAATCCTATACAGCCGATGCGATGCTTTACTCTGTAAACTAATTAGTCTGTTACAGGATGGGTCTGTTAAAGTTAATTAAAAACATAATTCCCACAAACGACCAATAAACTGGATAAAAGTAAATAGAATTTTTTGGAGATTACGCAGTTTTTTTATATGAAATATATTATGGAATAAATTAATGGGACGCAAGCGTTTAATATATTATGTACGTATGAAAAACAATATTGTCTTTGTATGTAGGCGGAGTGAATGTGTTTCGGAGTTTTCATCAGTTTTAAACTATCTATCATAAAACATTGTATATTTTATTTTAATTTGTATAAAGCGATTGTTATTTTCTAAATTAAATATGTGTTGTTTGTTTCAGGTACTATATATCGTTACGAGCTAAATACATACAGAACAAAGTAAGAAGGTATTATTTTATATGTGCAGTACAAATAAAGTTCCTCATATAATATTCATTTAATACATTACGTTAACAATAAAAATACGGAGAAGAATTAAACTTATTACCGGTAACTTTCACGTTAATAGGATTCTTGGTAATAGATTCTTATCTATTGATAAGAATCTAGACAGATAGATCATGAATGAAAACTTGTTAAAAACATTTGAAAATAAATTATTATTTTCGAATAGTAATGATAATAAAAGAATAAGAAGGAAGGGATGATTGATTGAACACATTTTTCTCAATCCTATCTATATAAAGTTAAGAATTTATTTCTATTATGTTAACGTCTTTGATTAAAAATAGCATGACTTAAATAAATTAGGTGATAGAAAATATATTACAATTTTAGTTTAACTCGTTGAAATGCAATATTCCTATAAATATATGTATGTAACATATGTGTATGTATATTTGTATAGATCAGCTTCGAAGACTTTGTTTCACGAGACATGTCTGTTATAAATCACAACGACATCTCAGTGAGCATACGATACATGACATAGAAATGAAATTCAACTAAAAATATCTTGCTGCACGTGGATTCCATCGTAGTATTGACACGGTTTGTAACATACAGTTATAAAATTTCTAAATAATATGAATATTGGATATAATAAAACATATCCCTACTAATCCCTACTAATATTATAAATGCGAAAGTAACTCCGTCTGTCTGTTACGCTTCCACGCCTAAACTACTGAACTGATTTTAATGAAATTTGGTACAGACAGAGATTTGACCTTGAGAAAGAACATAGGATAGTTTTTATCCCAGAATTTTGAAAAGTTCTCTTGGAAACGCGATATAACCGAACTCCACACGGGTGAAGCTGCGGGCGGAAAACAAGTAAGTTAAATTTTTAAATGAACATGTTTATTTTCCTTTTAATTGGCGAAGACGTATCGATTCTATTCACCCCTTAAGCAACATCTACACGAGTCACTGATTTTCCTTAAATTTTCTTGTTTAGTATTCACTTTCTTCCGTTGTGGCTGCAGGGGTTTGGGGATTAGAAGTTGGAGATTTAGGGGCTATTAAACAATTCTGTCTTTTGTTTAAACCCTTTTTAAGGGAAAACCATTCAAAATAAACAGTTTAATACTTCTGTTTGATTGAAATTTAAATACTGAATGAGGTATTCGTCCGTCGATCCTCAATCAATCACAAGCTTTGCTAATCAACGCTCCACGTATGGTACATTAGTTATTAACGATACTTCATATTGTAAATGAAACCAGAAATAGATTAAATACCTACACGAGTCGCTGTATATCAAATCATTATTTCAAATCACATCAACAAAATCCGGCATGTTTTGTTAATGAGCTTAACATACGGTTATGCGAAAATCATTAATTTTAATCGCGTAATGAATGAATATTTTATATTTACGTACACCAATATTAAAAATTCCGATAAGTTTTCAATTACTCCGCGTCATCAGTCCCATTCATCGATGGTTTTAAAACCGCTGACTACTTCATAAGTAGGTATTTAAACTGACATATTTTTTGTTTTCATTAATCCGATCAAGCTTCTGTAACGTGTGCTAGTTTTAACGGCACTTTATACGTTATACCGTTGTCCTACTTGCTTAGTAAACGTATGCTTTGCATTTTGTATGAACACATTTCAAGAAGAGTTCCAGCAGATTTTATAGCAATTTAAGCAGGACATTCTTTATTGATTATTCTCGCTACCATTCAGATTAAATAACCAATGCTTGGTGACCGGAATAAACAAAGAAAAAAGTGTTATAAGTAGCTCTTTTAACATTGGACATAAATTAATACGACCCTCTCAGCATGGTGTAACACCTAAATGCAATTTTACGCCTCCCGAAACCATCAAAATTCACAGCGTGCTTTCCACATTGAAATCCTCAGATGGGTTAACATTCTATTTGAATAGCTCTAAGAAAACTCGACAGAGAGGGAAAACCGGGTTATGTTAGCGTCAGAAATAAAATACATATATGTAGATGTCTTAAAAAACTAAATTTTATTAAGCAATTGATACATTTTTTTTTCATAGCTTAGATTGAAGTAAAATTAATTATACAAGATATTGTCAGGTCATCATACGTTTTTACTTTTTGTGTATTGGTTATTTTTCTTCTTTTACAAAATCAATCAATCTTCAGGCTACGGAAACATAAATACGAGTATATCTATCCAAACATAATTGTTTTAAAGCATATTGATACTAATATTGTAACGGTTTATGAACCATATTTGCATGTACCTGATAAAAGGACTAACACAATCTGTGAGAGGTGCATTTTCCTCGATCATCATCCAATGAGAACTGTTCAATATTTTCAGTGTTCCGTTTCAACACCAGTCTCCCCTTTGTCTATACGTACGGGGCTCGCTGTCTGTTCGACCGGCGACATCACATCAAAAACTATTTGTAATAAGCTTCTTATACCTCTGTATATTTCGTTGTACATATATTCGTACTAAAAATGGTTTGTTCGTTATTTTTTTTTATATTTATATCATCTTGATTTTAGTAGAGTGTTTATTTTTTGTAATACTTTATTCAAGACCCACGCTTTATTTGTATTACGCAAAGGAACACATGTATTGTTTCTAACTATTGAATTCTACATATATAATTAATTTTACGAGTAAAATATACGGGAACTTTATTAGTATGTATTTTATTTCTTTATTTATACAAAAATATTTCGTGTTATGGTGTTTGATTAAGTTTATTTCATGTATAACAAATGCCCTTTTAGTTGAGGGAAAAGTTCAAAATGGATCTGTTTGTTCAGAGACCGCCGCTAGCGAGATACCAGATAAGATAGCTCACTCACTCCCTCACAACACAAACTAATTATAAATTTCACTACCTACGATAATTCAATACATAAGAGACAGAATAATTAAAACAAACATCACGAATGTGGCCCGCATTAAAGACGTTTCTTATTTATCAATACAATTGACAAATAAATTCTAATTGTTTACAAACAGACATTCATCAAATAACCAAGCTGTTAATACCACTATTATAAGTTAAAAAGATAAAATATAGCGGTATCCCTAATGATAGTTTGAGTTCACTTAATATTAGTATTAGGTAAAGGTTGATACCTTTTCAACAAAATACTTAAGGAAAATTCGAGATAATAATTTCATCGTCATCGGCCTATCAGAACCCACTGCTGAGCAAAGGCCTCTTTCTCACATAGAGAAGGTTTGAGCATTAATAACCACGCTTGCTCAAGACGGTTTGGTGATTTCAATTTTACAATTGTGAAATTATAAGTCCAGGCTTCCTCACGATGTTTTCCTTTACCGTCTGTCAGTAGTGTCTAAATACTCTTAGAAAGTAGATATGACTCGGAAAAATCACAGATAATGATTTGATGTAAATTTTTATATAGACTTTTCTATCGCTGCAATCTTATTTATTTTACAAATCATATAAGTCTAATCTAAAAATGAATAGTTTATTCATTATTTGTAAGAAGTATGTAGTAATTTATAATTCTTAAAAGATCTTAAAGACTTAACAATGATAGTGTCACGTGCAGAAAAACCTTTGTTCATTTTGTTTAAATATATCGAAAATTATTTCTATATGTAAGTGAACCCTGTTTTATCGGATTATTATAAAAGGTAAATATATCAATTTATTTCTCCCACTTAAATCCGTACCATGAAATACAGCCCCTGCAAATAGTCATATAAATCACAGAATTGCTATCCCTATTATCAGAAAGAAGTGTTATTTGCTTAAGGCTATTAAACGTTTTATTACGGGACAGAGCAGTAATTCAAATTGGATCATCAACGGAGAAATTGCCTTAATTTAAGGAAAATATACACTTGAGGGGAGTCTCATGGAACGGTTTGCTTGTCAAGGGTGTGGATATTATGGGTTCCGTAATTTATAGGAAAAATTTAGTGCAGCTGCTACTGGATTGAAACTTAGCGATTACGGTCCAGTGGATTGTATCCGATAATGTTTTTTATAAGCTCACGGAAATCGGCGCAGTGTTAGTTTGAAACTTAATAGGTTCCGTATAGTTTAAATTGGTTGCAGTTTGTACTTAAAATGATGTGAAAATAGCTATGTGATTAAAATGTTTCACTTTATTTTAAGAACTCAATCGTTTTAGGCAATGATTTTGAGATTTATTTAAAATTACATCATATATATAATGTTCATGATTTTTTCTTTTGGTATTGTTGTAAAGGTATCATGACCTTAACTTAATGCTTACCTCAAGTGAACTCGGACCACCCTTAAGGATACCGTTATCTTTTATCTTTTAAGCTTATCACATTGTTGTTAACGAGTTATATATAGACGCAGCACTAGGTATGTATACATCTAAGATTAAGAAGAAATAGTATAAGAGCTAAATGATTTTAACTATTTTTATTTCAACAAGCGATATAACAAGCCTTTTGGTCTGTCTGACCAAGCGGCTGCAAATATAGAATTATTAAAATTGAATTCAAGATATTTTTTTTATAAAATGTTACAGAACTCCACTTGTTCTTAAAAAAATAAAGACTTTAGTGCTGGAATAGCTTTTTATTAGAAATTGATCTATGTATTGTATGTTCATATATTGATATGTTCCCTCAAGGGTCGTTGCAAGACGGGGAGAGGGTTGAAATTAAATTTAAAATTAAATGAGTTACCAGGTAATAGTATACGAGGTCCTTATTTTTCTGTTTGTGTTTTTGGATCTGACAGACGGTGAAGGAAAACATCGTGAGGAAACCTGGACTTATAGTTTCACAATTATAAGTTTGAAATCACCAACCCGTCTTGAGCAAGCGTGGTTATTAATGCTCAAACCTTCTCCATGTGAGAGGAGGCCTTTGCTCACTAGTAGGCTTCGATAGGCTGATGATTATGAAGACATTTTTGGATCTGGTGCCTGCTCATAAACCCTACAATTTATTCATGAACCTTAGTTGTACCGAAATGCATAGTATAATTTTCTTATATAAGTTATTGAAGCTTGTTATTTTAATGGAGGACGAAATTTGCAGTCATTATGAAAAGTTAACCATACTTTAACCCCACGCCGGAGCGTGCTGCGACCGCCTAGTTTTAAATTGCGCTAATGAAACTACTTTGTAAGTTATAGCTGTCCCGTGATTTCAAGTTGTACGAGATACTATTTAAATTATTAATTATTAAGGTATATTAACTCACCTAAAACTGAAGCTACGAAATATTCGATTCACTATTTTGCGACGTTCCTTAAAAATATATTGTGTTGAAAAATATTTGTTTAAGTTATTCATTTTTATTACATATTAATGACAGCGATAATTCTAAAAGGCATGACAAAAGGACTTCGTTAAAATGTAATAGTATTAAAGAGAACAAACGGCAAAAAAAAGATGGCTTTGTGAATATTATGTTATTATGGTTCCGTATCTCTGTTACCGGACTCTATACTGAATGCTTCAAACAAACAAAGCTTTTCAATGAATCTAGCGATGAAATTGTATATAATACTCTCGTTTTATTAATTAAATTATCAGAAAATTTACGGAATTTTATATAAAACATGTAAAATCGGTAGTATACATTTCATCGTAATGTTATCTTACTAATCGTCAAGCATTCGAAGGCATTATAGAGATAAATATAGTCTCAAACTTCTAAAGTGGTCATTTAGATACTTAAAGTATTGCCACTGGTTCAGCCCACTGATACAAATAAGGAATGGACTTTGAATCTGTCTGCTACATTTCAATGCGGTTTGGTGGGTCCAATACATATTAAATCTTTCCTTATGGCAAAACGACCACGCTTTGACAACCAGATCTTGTTAGGTACAAGTATTTATACCATATAAAAAATTTGATTATCGAACCTAAACCATTTGCCTAAAGAAATAAAACTTTACAGAACCCTAAGAACAATTTGCGAAGAAAATCGGTGAAACAGAATAAGTAACGAGGACAGAGCGTAGCAATATTTTTAATAAAACCGCCAATTTAATAAGAAATATTCCTTTTATTTATATTGTACAATTCTAATTCCACTTTTCCTTATTTTATTAATCTTTTCTTTTATGGTTTTAAACAGTGGACGTTGCAGACGCAATATAAAATATTTTTAAATGAATGTTCACAAATCGGATATAAATGACTTTAGTATTTTTATTTCAATGTATTACTTAGAAACTCGTTTTAAGTTAAGTAATTAACTAACAGGAGTTTTAAGTAATTAAAGTTTAAGCGATATTACCATAAGCCACATCGGGTTAAGACTTCGGGTTGGTTCTGGATTAGTGGTGACTCGTTCCTATGACTCGTTAGTCCAACGTCACTTTTCAGCTTGGTTTTTAGATAATATATACAGTATGTTCAATATTAAACTAATGTTTGGGACATTCGTCAATATTTTATATCTATTTCTGAGATTGTAAACCAAATATGTATCATACATTAGTGTTATTTATTATATAAAGATATCAACGATGAAATGTTTTTCCTGTTCCATTTCATTCCACTGGGAGCAACAGATTTTTGAACATATGATGGATTCTTACATTAGCGAGTCATCTTCGGTAATATTTTAAAAGTGAATTTATTTGTTTGTTACACATGTTCCCAGTGCGATTCTAATAAAATTTTTGTAAATTATATTTCAAGAAACAGAAAGTAAGAGCTTTTTAGAAACAAATATCGTGCACAACTAAATTAAATGCTGGATACATCATGAAATAGAAATGAATATCATAACTTACCAACTAATATACACAAATTAGAGTAAAAATAATACTTAAATATCAGGACTGTTATATATATAATAATAGAGAAAATGATTAAGTCTTTTGTAATCTGAACGCACCAGACCAAAAAGGTCATTACCTAAAGTTCGTTACAAAGTAAAGTGCCCCGTGAGTTCTACGAGATTGATAACTAACTTCTAATAGGATTATTATACTGGTGCCGATATAAGCTGATTATACATTACTGCAATTTGATAAGTGATTAACACATTACATATATTGATCTAACGCCTTATTGAACTAATGTTATTTATTTTATTGATATTCAGCTTCTAATTGAACTTACATTATTTGTATTTATAATAAGATGATTCTTCCAAATGGGTAAATTTTTTGCAAAGAGCTATGTCAAATTGAATAAGTTCCACCTTAGTTCGAAAAAGTAAAATTTATTTAAACGTTAAATTTAACGAATCTGTGAAAAAAGTTAAACAATACACTATTAAACGAAGGTAATGGGTATCTGAAGTGTTGGAAAACTGTACTCAAATGGATATTGCACTTGCCGTTCTGTTAACGAATATGCAAATGACACATAAAAGCCTCCTTGACTTGAAGTTTTGCATAATCGAATCTTTAAAATAAGCTCGGAACTGAAAGCTAGGTATGTTGTCTATACTAGGATACTATTAATTAAAAAACTTCGTTTACCTATAAACTGTGATACATTCCTATTGAATTTTTTATGCCAAAGTATTTTATTAATATACCATTGTTTTATTTAAAATAATATTCATGTTCCCAAAAATTAAAGCGACATTTTATAATAAATGAAATATGAAAACAAACAAAACAAAGGATTGGATGTGTTGAAGGTTGAATTATTCAAGCCGAAGAGTCTCTGAGGGAAGCAAACAGTAACGAAACTTTCATTGATACGTTGGAAAATAAATTAAACTTTATATTTACATCATATTACGGCTTTATTTTCAAATATACTTTCTTCTATATAAGAATATACAGTGAATTTAAATTGTCTGTACGATATATCTAATGGATTCAAAAAAAACCTATTGGTTAAAATAGAACTTATTCTTGCTTAAATAATTCTACGATCATTATAAATGTTTCTGTTATATGACAGACGGAGACGCGTTTCAAAACTAGTCTTATAATTTCCGCAGTGTCCCTCGTCAATTTCCACTCGACTGCCCTCAATCCAGATAAAACAATAACATCAACATTTTGATATGAATTGTGGAGTTATGAATAATTTTTAGAAAGTCACTACTGACAATACAAATGAGAAATAACATTATTATTACTTAAAACAACTTATGTTATAGAATTTTTTATGTTTAATAGTACTTATAACAAAATCCTTTGAGAAATTTACTGACCTCTGCTTTGTACATCGTACATTATTTTCTATTGTATCCTATTTTACCGATAAGCATTTAATCAGTGCTCAAAATAAATGAAACTAATATTGTACGGATTACTACCGTGATCATAGTTGCTGAAACGTCGGGAGTACGAGTATGTAGTTTTTTAAATAATAAAATACAAAGAATATAAGTTTGATTTGAACGAATACTCGCGAAAGTCTTAGATCTCATTAAGTGCTCAAACTATTGTCTTAGATATTTATATTTGTATCATTGTTTTTGTATTGTAACACTATATATAATATCCATACTATATTTGGTCTGTTCGTGATATTTATAGACTATATCGATTAGTCTTTAATAACAATGTTTAGTATGACACATGGTCTTATAAATATTATAAGATGATTAAAGTATTGTTGTCATAGCAAAATGAAATTTAATACGTTGATAGTTTTTTTTTTTTTTTTTTTTTTTTTTGGTGTCGGGTTGGAAAATCCTCATGGAGCCCCACCGCCCTCGGGGAAGGACGGAGGGGACTGTCAGACTCCTACTGACTAAAAACCAACCCGTGTGCCTCATCTACCCGTGTGCCGGAGAGGCGGGTATCGCCGAAGCATTCGTCGCTACCTCCCCGACAGGCATTGACCCGCCAGATGGTCAGGCGGGCCCCGTCACCCGGTCATGAAACCTTAACTATGAGGCGCGCGCGGATTACACGCCTCCCCTCGAAGCCTGTAGCTGTTATCGGACGACAGATGCCCCGAATCTGTCGTCCACAGGCCGCGCTCTACGGTGGCCGGAAATCGGTCACCCTACGGCGCGCAGTGCGTCTAGTGCGGGAGGGGAGAAAGGAGGCAACCTCTCTTTCCCTTTCCGCTACCTCCTTTGCGCGCATCACTGCCTCGCAGAAGGTGGCGACGGCACACCACCCTGACTCGCTCCCCACCATAACTGACACAACTGCCGGGAGTGACACGTTTCCTGCCACCCCTACCGCCGCAACCAAGTCACGGCGCTGCTCGGCCCAGGCTGAGCATTCCGCCAATGTATGCAGCGCCGTGTCATTGGGGCAGTCACCGCAATGTCGGCACTGGGACGTCTGTTCCCGACCTATGCGGCACAGGTACTTCCCGAAACATCCATGTCCGGTAAGTACCTGCGTTAGCCGGAAGCTGAGGGCGCCGTGACTCCTGTTCAGCCACTCCTGTAGAACAGGTCTTACCGCCGCTATAACGGCGTGCCCCGCCGTGGGTTGCGCTAAGCGCGTGTGCCACTCCGCCATTAGGACCTGGCGGAGTTCCGCCCTCCGTGCTCTTAATAGTCGAGGCATCAGGCGTTCGCCTCTCTCGACCACCTCCGCGCGCCACCGATAGAGCGTTGCGAGGAGTTTTGCCTCTAGGTCCCAGGGGGGGGATCCGGCTAGGAGACTCGCTGCCTCGAAGGAGATCGTACGGTAACCTCTGATGACCCTAACCGCCATCACGCGCTGCGGCCTTCGCAGTGCAGCGACGTTTCGGGTTGTCAGGGCATCTACCCACACTGGCGCGGCGTATAGTGCCATCGACCGTAAGACCCCCATGTAAAGTCTCCGGCACGAGGAGTTGGGCCCCCCCACGTTGGGCAGCAAGCGCGAGAGTGCAGATGCGGTGACCAACAACCTAGGGACGAGCCGTGTAAAATGCGGCCCGAAGTTCCACCGACTGTCGAGGATGATTCCAAGGTACTTCATCGTCGACTCGACAGCGATGGACACCCCTCCTACAATGATGCTGGACCCCGACGGCGGTTTCATTCTCGGCCCATGAAAATATAGGGCTTCAGACTTGTGCAATGCCACTTCTAAGCCCAGCCGCCGTATTCTGCCCACGACGTGCGCGACACCAGCAGTTGCACGTATGTCTGCTTGGCGGTACGACTTTCCACGCGCTGTAACTAGCGTGTCATCAGCGTAGCAAATGACGTTGACACCGTGGAGAAGCACACCGCGTAGAGCCCAGTCGTAACCTACGTTCCACAGTAGCGGCCCCAACACCGAACCCTGCGGAACGCCGCACGTCGTTTCTCGTCGACCCCATCCTTCTCGAACCGGGTACACCACAGACCTTTCGGACAAGTAAGCCCCGACAATACGCTGTAGGTAGCGTGGCACCGCATGGTACCGCAGTGCCTCTCGGATGGTATTCCAGGGCAGAGTGTTAAAAGCGTTGGCGATGTCGAGCGACACCGCCAAGACCACCTGTCCCCGAGCGACTGCCTCCTCCGTGAGGGCCTTTACGCGCATGATCGCATCCACAGTGGAGCGTCCCTGGCGAAAACCAAATTGGTTGTCTGCTAAATCCGGTCCTACCCTGGTCATGTGCTGGACAAGGCGACTGACAATGATTCGCTCAAAGATCTTACATACTTCATCCAGCAACACGATTGGCCTATACGCAGATGGTGTGTCTGCGGGGCGCCCCTCTTTCTTAAGTAAGACCAGTTTTCCAGTCTTCCACCGGCTTGGAAATTGGCCCTGTTCCAGACAGGCGGTGAAGAGCCTCGCTAGTCGGGGCCCAAGAGCCTTAATGGCTAAAGTCCAGGCACGGCCTGAAATGCCGTCGGGTCCTGGAGCGGTGTTCCTGATGCGGGACACCGCCACTCTCAACTCTAGCTGGGTCACTTCGGGCACGTCACGCTCAATATCCAATTCCGCCTCGGAAAGATTACGAGGTGGGACCATGACCGGTGGTGTATGCATCGATCTCGACGGAAACAACGCAGAAACCACTTCTTCCAGAAGCTGTGGTTGTAGACTCCGGGATAAAGGGGGAGCCCATCGACGCAATTTACCTCGTACCATGAGGTAGGGGCGTCCCCACGGCTCCCGATCCAGAGTCTCTAGCAGCGCTTTGTTGGCCTGGGTCTTTGCCTGAACAATTGCTAGCTGGAGGGCTTTTTTCGCCTCTCTATAGCGGTTGTATAGTTCCGCCTCTACCTGTTCTGCCGTCGCTGTAACGGGGCGGTGGCGTCTTCTTCTTCGGAACCTCACGTATCTTCGTCGCACTTGTGTACAAGCAATGCGCAACTGCGCAATCGACTGTGACCACCAGTATACTTGACGTCTGGATGGTAAAGGCCGAGCCCGGGGCATGCCAGCATCACAGATGTGCGTCATGCTTTCTCGGAACCACTCCGCCTCCTCGTTGATGTTGGTTGGTCTGTCTGGAAAGTCCAGCCAGGCTTTTACGATAGACGCCTCGAGAAAAGCCTCCCTGTCCAGCCGTTTCCATGCCCAACGCGGACCATCACCAATGCTCGCCAGGGCCACTTGAACCGGCCTAGCCGAGGTCTGTGTGGAGACGTTAAATCGAATATATCTATGATCGGACAGCGTCTCTACATCCTCTAGGACATGCCAGTCCTGGATAGAGCGGGCGAGATCAGGGCTAGCGAATGACAGATCTACTATAGACCCACCCCGCTGTCGCACGCAGGTCTGCACGGAACCCTGGTTCAGGAGAATCAGGCCCTGCTCAACCGACCACTCTTCCACTAACTCACCCCGCGCATTTGTTACTGGAGAACCCCAAGCCGTAGATTTGGCATTGAAGTCCCCCAGGACAATCACGGGACGAGGACGGCTACGACTGATTTCCGCGCCTAACTCCAGGATTATATCCTCCATATCAGCAAGAGAATAACTGGGGGCAAAGTACACACCCACAACCATAATTTTTTGCCATATTGCTGCGACGTAACCTCGCCCTCGGGTGACGGCCTCGAAAGGAAGGGTGTCGGCGTCCGTCCTCATAATCAGCGCCACCGAGCGGTTTGTATCACACACCCAGTCATCCCTGGGTGGCACAAAATATGGTTCGGCGACAACTGCCATATCGATCGACCACTGCGCCATGCTTTGGAGCAAGAGATCCTGAGCTCTGGCGCAGTGGTTTAATACGTTGATAGTTTGTTAACTTAGTATGTCTCTGTTTATAAAACTAAGTACATAAGAATTACTATTTAAATATTTTATGGAGGCAAACAAGTATTAAAAAATATTTTTATTGAAATCGTATTGAATTTTATTTTATGTTCTTATAATATTATTAAAAGTAGTAAATGAACCTGTTTTTAATACGAGAAAATCTAAAGTAAAATATTCCGAACCTAGCTCCTGATAAGGAATTAGTTAAGCTTAACTAGCTTAATTAACAAGGCACTTTGAAGTTTCTTTATGAGATCATAGTAATCAAAAAGTTGTTTGACTCGACTGATTAATTCATCTGGATAGAAAAAATAATTATGTGATCGCTAGGTACATATGTTTGTTAGTAAATACACAGTCAATTACAGATTACAACTCCCTACTAATATTATTATATAAATGCGAAAGTAAGTCTGTCAGTCTGTTACACTTTCACGCCTAAACCATTGAACTGATTTTAATGAAATTTGGTACAGAGATAGAGTAGATCTTGAGAAAGAACATTGGATAGTTTTTATCCCATACTTATGAAAGGTTCTCTTGGAAACGCGATATAACCGAACTTCACGCGGGAGAAGCTGCGGGCGGAAAGCTAGTGGTGTAATAAATACACAAGTATCAAACAGTATCACCCGGGATAAAAATTCCTCTAATAATGACTAAATAGCTGATATATATTGATGAATTAACTGGATTTCAGTTATTGTATGATGTAATGTATTTAGATAATTCTTTCTAAAATTTAAAAATGCATACTCATTTTTTCAACTACTTAATATTTTTTTTTTATTTCTAATATGTATTAAAATAGATTTTCGCAAACGACTGTTCGTTTATTAGGTGTACGAACATACATTAAATATTTTCAAAGAGAATCTTGTATTCAAACACGTCTAGACAAAGGTCCCTTACAATCAAATATGTCACAGAAAAGGTCCATTTGAGAAGGTCGCTGAAGTATATTTGTCTTAAGACCTCCGTCCGCGACAAATTAAGATGGATCCGAATGTTTTCATTTATTCCTCAGCTATTTATTTGTCGGACTTTATTTTGATTCGGTACAATAAACAATAATAACAAGTCCATTTATGTGATTTACAAGACATCTTTATTAAAATAAAAACGTAACATTATATATATTAGAACGAATTGCTGAGATCTCTTTGCTTTATTTCATAAGTTAATTAAATGTAAATTCAAGCGGTGCTCGTAATGTTAAATTTATTTAACATAATTAAATAGCTACTCCAAGTGTAACTATGCGAGATCACGTAGCGCATCACTACCTGTTCAAAAACATGAGAACGTAACTTTACATATATTCATTTGTCTACTTCATTTGTTAATTCATTTCAATAATTTAGCTTCGTAAAACTTAATTCATTGAAGTAATTATATCACTTATATTTTAACTATTCAAAATAGAATAATTTTTTAAATCTCCGTTCAATAAGCAGACATAATTATATTTTGGAACATACTTTATTCATCAAGTCGTTTTGGCTTGACGGGCAAGCATGCATACATTGACATATACTGGCAAGAACGCATAAGCAGATATATGTAAAATTTCAAGCTTTCAGTAAATATTTCTCTCAATTTTTACATATATTAGTAAACATGACAAAGTATTTCTTCTCATTTTATTACTGCACTCTATGAGGGTGGAGCGAGGTACAGAGAGGTGACTGTTAAATGCAGTGTGGCTTTATTAACGTCGTTACGGAGTCTCATGGTAAATAAAATTGTAAAAAAATTGTCACATAAGTGGCAGGCTAATGTACCAAGTATACTGTACTACCGAGCTTTTCACTTTTCTTTTTACATTTTTACTTTTATCATGAAATACGTTAAATATACGGAAGGCGTACAGCATCAGATTATTTCATACCAAAAGTTAAGAACCGAATCGCGGTTAATATAAACTTTTGATATAAAAGGTTATTGGTTTTTCGCTATCTAACTTTGGTGTATCCACATAATGACTTATGCTTAGAAAATTATATTAAATCTGCAAAATATCTCGCTACAAGATAATTAACAAAGTTAACAGACGCTCCATCAAAAGGTACATTAGCGGTATGTTAACGAGGGTCGCTCATTAAGAAATAGTTCTGCGCGAGCTATTCAATTGTGCTGAGCTGAGATGTTACAGAATTGTAGATGACAGTCAGTTTTACAAACGGACTACATTCAGATTGGTCGCTGGTTTTTTTGTCTTTTGATGTCTCATTTTTTTGTGGGTTATATAAAACTACTAGATTTACAGTAAAACCGCAGTAAAAGACGATCTTTCTAACCAATAATGGTATATTTTTTAGACTTGATTAGACTACAAATTACAGTTAACAAATAATGAAACAAAACCGTTAGGGCCAAGACTTTTATGTACGGATAAAAAGATATGTCATTCCTTGTTTAGATGAAGATGTGGACGGGAACCCAAAATAGTCTAAAACTTACTTACTTAATTAGTCAGACCTTTTGGATATCTTAAGTTGATTAAAATTCGTTATACAATTTCTTTTCTTGTTTTTGTCAAGTTGATGTATAGGTTTAAATGTATATCAAGGTAATATTAAATTATCTAATGACTTTCTACATTTCTTTTTTTCTTCTTCAAACAAGTTTGTTACAATTTAAAATATTTATATATATGTTATTAAGTGAAATTAAAAAAAATTGCAATCATTATCTTGGCGTGTATATTAATAAATAAAACCCACATCAATATCAATTACGTAGGGCTTCCATATCTCGCGACAGAATCTGCAAAAAAAATCATAACACCGCCCCGGGTACTTAATAGTTTTTTCCCATCAATATAAGATATGGCTAAAGACCAAAACTATAAAAATGTAACAAGTCATTTAAAGGGCATAACAGCTACTATCAAAACAGCAACTATAATTTCCAATAAATAATTAATTCTCATTCCTAATATCATTGGATTTCTATATTCAGTTCGACTCAATACATTTCTATTGTAGCCGGCAGTCTGAATGAACATTAAGAGTCCTCGTATCGAGTGCAGTGGAAGAGTTATTTAGTTGGCGTCAGGCCAATCTTAATCGTCGTGCGAAGAAAATCAATGGCTTTCAGTGCTTTACAGAATCAGTAGTAACCTTAAGACGACTTATATATATAGATTATTGGTAATAAAGATTCTACTTGGACGGCTCTCTCTCATATTTGGAAGTAATAATTAGTTAATATTAAAAATTAATATAAACAAAATGTACTTAATACTTATTCACATATTATTTTAAATAAATATGATGCCTTAAATATAAGGAAGTACCTATTTAAGTGTATAGACAAATACAAACATATATGTATACTATTTTTAAAAATGTGATTATGATTGGTATTAAGATGTGTCCTCGTAGGAAAATATTTCTATTTATTACAATGAATATACACTAATAATTTTACAAGTAAAAAAAGATAAAGGCAGCTGTAATTAATTATCAGAAGGTATGAAAAATATGATCGTCTGACATATTACACTCA
Source organism: Danaus chrysippus (assembly GCA_916720795.1). Taxonomy (NCBI): domain Eukaryota; kingdom Metazoa; phylum Arthropoda; class Insecta; order Lepidoptera; family Nymphalidae; genus Danaus; species Danaus chrysippus. Next base: position 1,665,322 of record CAKASE010000044.1, read on the forward strand.
CACGAGAAACTAATAGTGCTTAGTGTTTTATAAAGGAAAAATGTTTTAGTTAAATTTTCACATAGTTTTATACTGTACTGCAGAAATTCTAGACTAATTCCGTCGACATTATTTACGTTACCAGGAATTTGTGCATGATACAATGGAATTCCTCCTACCACAATGTTATATTGACCATATAGCGGCTGTATTATATATAATGGCCCAAATATCACGGAGCAGTTTTATTTTATCCAACTTTTGTTTAGCCATTATAATTTCTATATCTTTATAGATAAGTTTTAATTTTCTATACACTTTCCCATCCGGTAAGTGTGTCAGTCAGGTCATATAGTGAAGGGTTATAAAAGGGGAGGGAAATGTACCGTGTAATGGTCAAAGGACGTTGGTTTTGGATCATTACAAATAGCTGGAGGCTGGTTTGGGTGAAAACAGAAGAAGAATTAAATGTAATGTTCATAAAGAGAAAAAAATTCAAGATATGCGTCATTTTTTAAAAAGGACGTCTCTTTTTCTGATTAATTATAAAATATAAAGTATGAATAATTTTTTAATCAAGAGTAGATATTTTTAAGTACGCATATTTCTTTGAATATATCGATATTTTTTAAAACAATAGTCATTTAGAATCTCATTAGGAAATTAAAACTATACATATAATATTTATATTTATTAAATATATAATAAATAGAAAACTAAATTTATAGGATCGTCGTATTTATGTTTACTTAAGTTTTGAAAATATTTTTGCTAATCTGTGTCCTTGTATATGTAGTTTTTTTCTTTTCCTTGCCCAGTTAGAAATTATTAGAGTGATACCTACTCTTTCTATATCTCAGTATTATTGGTCTCAAAATAAATATGTTACTGTGACATTTTAATAAACGTGTCTCAAAGGACATTTAATTTTATCGAGTCCCAAGTCGGGCGCCTTAAATGTGTTCATCACATCGATGGAAGTTCTCATGATCACATATTAAATTGTGCAAACATATTTCTTAACTAGGATCTGCTTGTTATTAAATTTCATATAAATTTTAACTGTAAATACAATCCGATAAACTCGTTTGGAACTTATTTTGTGTCACGTGACCGCAACAAATATCTCCGTCAGTAGCCGTACAATGGAGTTGTGAAATTAAATGTTCATATTCCGCGGCCAGCCAGCGTCCTTACCAGACAGATGGTTGCTTGAGTTTTTTAATTACTTTTATAATGGAATCGTAGCTATCGTCATGTTAGTTTTGTTTGGATGCTGGTAATGTGATTGAAAAAGTTGTAAACTTTATACACATACATTTTCGTTATAAAGAAGGATTATTTGTATTTTATGTGATATTTTTTACATGTTTTACAAACTCCAACGTCATTATCTGAAATTATTTATTTTAATTAAAAATGGCGAAGATTATTTTACTTATTATATTAAAATGATTTCAGAATTTTAATAAAAAAAGTGTATGTATCTTCGTGGGTTACACTGAGTAGGAATGCGTCGTTCTTTTTACTATAGGTTAAAACAATACCAATTCCATTCTTTCTTAGTTTATCTGGAATACTATTATCTTAATCTTGTTGATCTCTTACTTTACTTGAAGATAAATAGAAGATCCCTTACAAATGGCCAAGGCCTATAAGCCCTCTTTAATGTCTAGGATACAACGCTCATTATCGTGAGACCGAGACATTCTTCGACAATAATCATCGTATAAATGAAACTAATATTTTCGGATCTTACTTCGCGTTTTATTTTAGAAACTACATACTCCCAACGTTTCGGCTACTTTTCAGCAACCGTGATCACGGGCAGACGAGATAATCATCGTATATAGTTGAACACGTACTAATGTAACCTCCATAACAATCATTCCCAAACGGTTTTGAATCCAACATGCGGGGAGTGGTCTTCAAATATTTGGTTTCGTCGAAACGGACAGACAATCTATCCGTGTTACACGTTAATAGCCCCGTAGGGTATCCCATGCCAGCGAATTTTGTAATACGTGTTTAAATTTGACTAAGATTCCGCTAATGTAATAATAATTTACCAGTTTACTAGTTTCGTATATAAATAAAAATAATTTAATTTTAAAATGTTTTAATTATTTTCTTTATAAAAATGTTGAGTATGAATTTTAATTTAAAATTAAAAGACTGTTTATCGACAGGATGAAAAGTGGTGAATGTAGAACTAACATTTTAAATATTTATAAAAGATAAAGTGGGAAATATGATGGAGACTTGGTTTTCAAAGCAATAATGTATGATAGTTGAATTTATCGTATTATAAGCGACTTTTTACTCTAAGTGAATAACGTTAAATTAATAATAGATTTTATAGAAATAATTTATCAAAGTAAATTTACAACAGAATTAATAACCCGAAAAATATGTGACTGCTATATTTGCTGCTTATTATAGTGGCTTACAATAAATCATATCGGTCATAACAATGTGCTAAAAGTTGTTCTATAAATTGATGGAAATGTTTTATTATTTACTACATTTGTTATAAATATACTTTGAGAAGTTCCCTCATATAAAAACACTATACATTATTGATATCTTATATGAAAATAGAAACAAAATGTATTTTTTTATGTCAGTACATTGAAAGAGCAATTATATTCCATCTGCCGAGAGCCATTCTTCTTGGATTGCCTAGTTTTATCACAGACATTTATCGTCTTTAACTGTACTTTTGCTTTGTATTAAATAGCCTTAATTCATAAAATTTAAAACAGCTCAGAATTCATTGCTACGATTTACAAATATTGCATAGTATAACATGAATGAATATAAAGTTCCTATGTTTGATATTCTACACGGCAATCATTTAAACATTTGGCGAACGGAGTCTCTTCCTGTGAGGTCATCGGGACACAATGGCTATCTCGGAGATCCTTTTTTGGACTACAAATGGTATATGTAAGGAACAAAGAAACAGACCTTAATATGGTATAAGTGATTCTGATGCATTATCTTTTTCAATTAATTTAATTCGATCGATAACGGCTACATACATACTATGTAATATATAACCATCTTATTATCTTTTTTAGATGCTTTTGGTGTTTTCTTTCTTTTCATTTTTATATCTTTCTTTTAACTAGATATCTTTTATTTCATATCAAGTCTAACAGTTATATGATGTCGTTGTTATCATTGATGTTCAACCGTACATTGTAACGTCATTAGAACACATCAGATCAGTAAAGGCGATATTAACTGTGTGATTGAATTGTAATAGAGTTAACATGCATACCACATGCAGAATAACGGTACTCGCATGCGTTTAGATATAAATCTATATATAAATTGATTCCATAGTAAGTGTATAACTTTGATAGGTAGAAAGGTGGTGTTATTCATTTGCGAGATCCACATTTTTGTGATCTACTAAACATATAGTTTACTTCTTTTATCCAATAAACAAAATATATACAGGATTTAAATTACAAAACATAATTAAGCTGATTTAAAGCTACGTTTATTTACGGCTGACAGATAGACTTTAAGTGTCTCGTTTTTATTTCTCATACGAATTATATACTAAACAGGAATTATTCAAGACTTTTGAATAAACAGATTTTTAAAAGGAACTGTCTCCGTGATAAAACTTTAGAATGATAAGTTAAGAAAAATAAATAGGAACTCCATCCTAAAAATATTCAGTTAGTTTTAAATTACGTTAAATAAATTTGCATAACAAATAGCTTTTATCCTGACACCTGATCTTTTGATGGGGGGTTGTTTCTTACTGAGGATTGGCGTGTTTTAAATGCGATCTTTTATAAATTCTTTTATCTTAAATATGAATAATATTTATGAGCTATTTAATTATAATCAACAAGTTATTTAAACATAACATTATGTATTGAACTCGGTCTTATACAACTGTTACTGCTACAGTTTAAAAATTCCATTAAAACTCCAAGATAGAAAATAGATAGGAAGGTTTTTTTCGTTTACTTTTTTTATCGTATTTTAATGTTCGAATCGTGCTCGATACAACTAAACTATAAAACCTTTAAATGCTTTTTCTTGTTTAATCTAATACTTATTTAATTAAATTATAAGGGATTAAGTAATCATTTAAAATTAATTTGCGAGTTTGTTTTAATTTGTACCATAGTAAATGTATGTTAATACCTGTTACTTATAAATAGTTGATGTAAAGATACACATATATGATACAAGTTAGCGAACATCCCTCTCCAAGATGAGTTTCCATTATCTGAATATTTCATGACTATTCGTTCAGCCATTGTAACTTGTTCGTACTTTTATTTGATACAGGGCAATTTTCTATTGAAATTAAATATTAAAATGCACTGTATTGTGTATAGTAGCGAGTCTCGTTTGTTTTCTTTTAATACTATAATATGATTTAACAAATTGTTTCCCTTTTCAGGTAACGGTGACTTGTATAAAGGAAAACTTCGATCGATCAAATACGTGTTGCGATGTATTGTGTGAGTAGTATTAATAGTATACTTATAGATATACATATTGTAAACAGCTCGATAATCATACGATGCTTGAGTTTCTTCTAGCTCCTAGTTTTAATAATTTGTAAGATATAGCAAGGAATTCAGTGTTTTCCATCGTCGGTGTATCTCTGTATAGATGACAGACGAAACCGGAGACAATGATAGTTAAATGAGATTAAACATTTCACGTACTTATTGAGTTAAATAGACAGACACGTTAAACCCCCGGGACTCACATTAACCCTCATGAAATATTAAAGCAAATAACAGCCGATAAAATGGATCAAGCGACACGTTCAGACCCACTGACTGTATTATTTGTGAAGATTGGATTACTCCTAAGTGTGTTTTTACTTCACTTTTATACATTACGTACACATTTTTATAGACGCTGGGTTATAAAAAAATTGTATGAATATTCAGATCCCTTTCCGGATTAACTTAAATGGTCTGACTTGTTTTAAAGGTAAATTGCTGTTTAAAATTTATATCCTCGTTTCCCTAGCCGTGTGTGATGTATGGAAATAGATTATGATATTATAGAAGCTACATTATGCTACAAACATCGAACAGGTCAAATATAGACTGGTTGAGGTCACTCGGTCAATATAATATATTGAATTATTCAAAGTTCAATTGACTCTGTGTGTCTTAATCAAATACTAGGATCTAACTATTTAAACCATATAGCACGGTTCATAGATAGAGAGTGTGTATGTAAATTGTTGCATTTCTCAACTCCATATATGACTAGAGAAATATGTAAAAATTATAAATTTTTAACAGCTTTTTTTATTACCAGAATATTGATTTCATTCGGTAAATTTTGTTTTACAAAAATTCGGAACTTTTTTTTGTTTTTAGTGAGTATTTATTGGTACTGCTTACAGTAGATATAACCTTAACAAAGTCATGATGACTATATAAAAATATCAATTAAAACAATTATCTTCAGTAACCTCTTACCTGTAAAACCATCTTTTAATTGAACTTCGTGCGACCTTTCTAAAATTATTTAGTGTTCATAACTTTTTTTACTTTAATTTTTGATTCACAAATCATATGTACATAGTCTATCTATTTTGTACATGAACATTAGTTTTGAAATGCCGAACATTATAATAAAATTTTGCTTTTAAATTCCAAGCATTCTTCCGAATAACGCTGTAGAAATAATTAACTATATCAATTAAATCCACCACCTAAACTTCCTCGTCCGATGAACATAACGTGATTCCATTACACTGCCTTGCCCAACTCCGCTCGTACATTGGTTAAAAGTAATAAACTAAGTTCGCAAACAGAGCAAGACGTAGGTTTAGTCGGGAAGTCTTATTAGTTGCAACTTACAACTAATATAATGCATACTTGCATAGATAGCGGGAAATTTCTTCGGGCGCTTATATATTCTTCCTAACTTCATCACACTCCTGGGATAACTGTTTGTTCTGTTTTTATTAAAATGATCCTGAAGCATTTTATGTATGCTTTGCTTTATTTACTCAATACAACATTTAAAATGTATAAAAAATGTGACTTGTCTAAGGTACAATATATTTAGTTATACTAATTAACAAGTTGGTGTACAATATCATTTCAAAGTCTCTAATTAGCGTACATGCTATGCCCATTGAGTCGTGCTAAAGGGTTTGCATCTAGGTCATTAGCTCCACATGGCTAGGACCACTCTCGTCCTACATAATTAGAGGAATTGTTCTAACATCAACACACACTTAAAAATGTAATTGGCAGGGATTTAAATTACACTGTATTATTTTATATCGTACACTTGGTATGTGTTTGTTACTGGGATTGATTGTTTTTGCATAGCAATACCCTTTAAAAGGTCTTGTCTAAACATGTCACTAATAGTACATTTGTTATATTAATCCTTGAATAAAACTAAGATTTTCAACTACATACTCCAGATGATTCGGTTCCTTTGCAGCAACCGTGATCACGGACAGATGAGACGAAAAAGTTTTGATGGTTGGTCTTCTTATTTATTTAAATGTATACTCACGAAAACTAATAGATATCATTATCTTAATACTGTTTTCTTAATAGGCAGTATTTAATATACATATTAATTTGATAGTATAAAATAATTTGCATATTTCAATTCCTAAATTAAGAAACTTGGAGACCGTGACACAACCTCGTCGCCTATAAAGTTAGTAAGCGATCGTTTACATGAATAATAAAAATATATACAGTGTTTAATAAACATAGAATAAAATATTTGAACGAAAAATAAACAAAACTAAACGGTGGAACTCTTTCAGTGTAATAAAATATACCAAAATTTTTATATTTGAACAAAGGGCTCACAATTATATCAACCCCAAACATATTAACATATCCTTTTGTTCATACTATGTACATATTTATTATATTTATGAACATTATTTAACTTTTTAATTATTATATGAACATGTTTCACGGCTCGTGATCGTTTGACAGCTATATGACAGACAGCTCAAACGCGGCGTCGCATGTCACAAGTTGAAAGCGGACTTTAAATACATTTATGTGATAAAATAACGTTTATTTTTTGTAACTTTCAAAAGTGATAAGTAATTAAAAAAGTATGGCGAAATCTATAAGAGTTTAAAAAAACTTGTATGTTTTTTGATGTTCTTGCAATTACGTTTCTATTATTAGGACTAAGTTAGTAGTTAAATTTATGGATGGAAAATTCCTAGACACGAGCCGGCTTCGAACCTCCTACCTCCGAAATATCGCATTACGTATCTAGAATATTTTTTTCTAATTTAACTTCTGCTTTTTTTATTCAAACATATCTATACATGTACTATAATTGTATAGGTCTTATAAAGTCTTTTTCTTAAGATTCTTTTGTCTTAAGTTCGTATTATGTCTTTAAATTAACTTTTCACTTTGAAAACATAAATGTGGCTACAAATACATATATACATAACCTGACAGGTGCGGGCGTCAGTATGGCTGAAAGTTTGCTTTTAAACTTTGGCTGTTTTTATATAAAATACTCTTATTCTTAAGAAAATTTGGTAATCGCATGATTACTTAAGGAAAACAGGTGTTTTTCTTTTAGTTTTATTATTTATTTTGCTAAATAGTTTAAAACTTTCACTTAATTGATAGCAAAAAAATTATTTATTATAGCCAAACGTTTTTATTATATTTGAACAAGGTTATAACAATGTAACATATTATTTCCAATAATAGTTTAAATAATGTAATTATATCTTACTAGAATTAATTTCATATAATTATTACAATGATATTTGTATCTCTCAAAAGACAGTTCCAAATAAATCATCAACATGGTTAAATTCAAAGTTTTACAAATTTAGAAAAATTGTATGTACACAATATTCGCTTCCAAAGAAAATCCAACAAAGGCAATTTATGTTCTGTTAGACATTATTGCTTCCATATTTTATGATACGCTAAATGTTCATAAGAAAACATCTTTATAATGTTATATGTACAGGAATTCTTTGAAACAAGTAACAAGACATTTACCGACGTAACGTCTTTGAGGCTCACAGTAAAATATTTAATGATGTTTTTATAAAAACATTCGAGGATTATGTTCGGAATTCCTTTACGGTATGTTAAATTCGAATTTGTCAATTAATTCCGTTTTAGAGGCAAATTTTGTGGTCTATGTGTACACTGTACATAGCTCTCATTCACTACAAACCAATCAGATTAATAACTGGAACATTTTCATCGTGAAATGGCTTATGAATATAATTTTATTGAAAGCCTGAATTAAATTTTAACTAACTGAATTTGCCTAAATTCTGCTATCGCATATCTATTAATTGAAATGTCTGTTTATTTTACAATTAATAACTCAATTAGTGATTGATTACAAATAAAAATGGTTGGTTTATTTCGTCTCAATTTCTGATCGTCAGTTAAGTGTATTTCTTCTTCATAATCTTACGTCAGAGTTTAAAGAAACTCGAGAGGGTACACACAGTCTGACACCCATCAAATTTACAATGTCGTGAGGATATATGACATAATCCTCTGAACGTGATTCGAAGTCTTGAACTGTGTCTAACAAAAGTATACTCTACTGTATCACAATAAAGTTCGTTTTAGCTATATAATGATAGAAAAATGCCCAAACCCTTCAAGAACCGACCCCAACGTCTTGAGCTCCCTAATAAGAATACCTACTTGCATTTTTACATATGGGTAATAATGACATAAAATTTTCGCGACTACACTACTCTGTGCTGTCCACGCCAATAATATTATATCAATTTAAATAAATATGCTAACATTATGTGTTATTATAATTAATATTTATGTATTAATAACATTATGTATTTAATGTTATCAATGCATAATGACACAAAGTTTAAAATTTATTCATTATTTGGTGATACAAACCTGTCCACCGACAACATTTAGTTTGTAAGAGCCTATAAAAATATATCTCACTCAATTTATACTCTGCTCGATAATAACTGTCGTACTTAAATGGTTACAAGTATTTGATTCATTGTTAAAATAAAGAAATGTGTTTAATGATATGTAAGGAATTCTGTATGTAACCCATTGTGATCATATTGTACGTTGTGTTACAAAAACACAAGAATAATCTGCTTGTGAAATCGTCTCAATATATTAAAAATTGTCCTAAGCTTTGCTCTACACTCTAGAATCTATTTACCGACAACTTTAATAATAACTTAATAATTGTAAATTTTAACACTATTACGTACATACTTATATATATGTATATATATCAATTAACATATATATAAAACGTTCCAGTTTTGTTACAACTATAGTTAGTTAACTACCAGTCAGTTGCAAGAGTTAGCATCAATCAGTAATTGAACAATTTTAATTAACTGGATAGAATTAGGTCAGGCTCCGAACAAATCTCTAATTAGTTTCACAATATCCTTTCTTCAATTGTTATGAATTTTTCAATTTAGCTGAGCGTTAAATTTATATCCAACTTCATATGTGTATTTTCTAACACCAGTGACGTATTTTCTTAATAAAATGAATAGTAAATTTATTATCAAGTATGTATAACTGTTAAATTGACTTCTCGTTGTGAGCTTACTATTGAAAAGACCATTCTTCTTCTCACATTGTTATTTAGGCACCTTGTAAAAGAGTAGTATAATGAGAAGTTTTATTCTCTATCACCAAGTAAACTTCTATATGAATACGTGACGGAGGCAATTAAGTTGGAATGAAGGACGTAGAATTGAGCAATCACTCGGCTTTCAGAACGGCTTTATACTAAACGTCTCTCCAAATCGATCGGTTGAACCACACGCTGCTAGTAATTCCAGCTTTAGAACCATTTGCAAATGGAAATTAGGTGACGGGAGCGAACTTTGTGTTTCTGTGTGACTTTATATTATGCATGTATGAGCAAATGGAGATTGGCGTTGGTGTTCCACAAGGATCTATTCTAGGTCCGATGAATTTAATACGGCATGAATATCGGTCAAATTTAACATGCCAGGTTATTGAAATTAACTTTACTTCACGTTGTCTTTCAAAAGTTAACATTTTTAAGATGAACTTGAGGTGGGTAATTCTTTGAAATATTATTTGATTTTTCTTATGAGACAACTTTTTTTTAAAGTATCCATTTTGATATTATTTTCATGTTCAAATTTAATCTGTTGTTCCGAAAAGTTTTGGACAAATTTTCTGGCGTAGTCACAAAAACTAGTTACAAAAAGAATATTAAAAAAAGTTATTTCGATAACTTTAAATGATACTATTGATATAATTATCAATGTACTTCACAATGTACACGAGAGAGTAACTCTCAAACTGATAACATTATAAAAAATACTTTCTTGTTTTCTTCACGTATAGTAAATAATTTTCAAAGCTGTGATAATCTATTGTATGTGAGTAAGAAATGTAGGAATCAGTTGCGAGCGTTTTAGAACAACGATATATTCTCGTTTTGCACACAATTATTCTCCTTCCGAACGGCATGGCTTCTGTTTCAATGGTCTTTTTAAGTGCCGGTGGCTGTAACTATATTGCATTGTGCGCCGCTCTGAACAGCTAGCTATTGTTACTAATGTTGAAATACTCTTGAATTTTAAATAAACTCCCATTTACACGATCCCTTAATTTTTCACTTTAATTAATTGCAAACGGAACGTTAGAAAGAAATGTACAAAACTGTTAAGTGTTCATCCTTTTTGTATCAAATGTAATGAATCAAAAGTGGAAAAAAGATTTTGAACATTGCATCAGGTACTCTGCATTTCCACGGCACAGAATGGTCGTCTAAATCCACCGCAAATTGGATTGGACCGAAACAGTGAGATTTTAGGCTTATTCCGGATACATTGCTTCTTTTACATAACATACTTCTGATAGTTATCGTTGCTACTCGGAAAAGTATTTCACATTTTTATTATAATTGAAAACATCCGTGGTATGATACAGCTTTCGTGATACCTATGTTTTATAGGAGACAATATTTCAGTTGAATTATACTATTTATAAATAAGAATATTTGTACTTTTTTATTGTGTACTTCATATTGTTTATAAAGAAATAATTTGTAATAGATTTTTTGTGATAATACGTTTAAAATGAGATAATCGTCCGATAAATTTGTAAATCCACATTTAATAGTTCCACTTATTTTTTCATGGTTTAAGTTTATAATATATATATTTTAATTATATACAGGGTGACTGGTGAATTACTATCAAAATTTAAGGAGCATACTCGGTACATGATTCTCATTTGAATTATGTAAAAAAAATAGGTACTTAATTTTTGACCAAATTTCCGTATAAATAAATAAAATGTGTACACGTTCCAAGTGTTCCAAGTGTGGACGCGTGCTGATACAACAACACGCCGCCGCGCGCGTATGTGTTAGTGTGTGTGTATACCTAATCTGTAGGGTGTTCATACGATGCGTAATTAATTACATAACTTTTGGTTAACTTTACTTAGAAGTTTATTAATATTTATGTTATATTAATTTTTATTTTGTCATATATGATCGTCAAATATCACGTCCTCAAATATCGATAGTAATTCACCAGTCACCCTGTATAAGAATATAAATAAATGCATCCAAAATAATAAATTTAAATAACTTGGCGAGTGAATTAAGTTTCTGGGTCGTCTCATCGCTAACAAGGTTAGCCCATTTCTATTTCAGTAATAATAGAAATGGGACGTCTATCTAACTGCTTCTATCAGTGAGAGCTAATTGTTTTCTTTCGCAATTATTCCTATTAAAATACAATCTAAAAAATCTCTTTAATATTTAATATTAATATTATTTACGATAAGTAAAATTATGTTTGATAAATCGTGTTATTCGAGCTTTAATAATAAGCTTGTGAGTTGTGGTTGAAAGCCACGTAAGTCTCGAAGATTTAAGTTAATTCTGCTTTGAAGTATTTAATTATTAACGATTATATCTACCTAAAATTTATTTCTATATAATAATACTTTCATAAGCTATTATAATGGTTATGTTTAATTAAAAGAAATGATTTACGTAATAATAATTATAAAACTAATTAGTTTTAGTTTACAACTATTTTAACTGCCCGTCTTCTATGTTAATTTATTTCGTATTTATATCAGTTATATTAAAATGTTAAACCGTCGCGTAGTTTCTGTTACAGGTAGGTGTATTTTAACAAACATCAGTTGATATTATTTGTTCATAATATATAATGAACGTACCCAGTTGTTTGTTTCACTCGTAGCCCGCGGCTTTTGTGTTAATAAGTAAATTGTTTTATGCAATTCATTATTTTAAAATGTTTTGTCGACTTACAATTCGTTTATTATATATGAAATTTAAATTTATATGTAATGATATTTCTATTTTTATTCTATACAGTCAGTTTAAGTCAGTGATGGCCTAGTGGTTAAAAAGGCCCGCCTCTCATGCACGAGGGCGCGGGTTCGATCCTGGCCCTAGCAAGTACCATAAGATTTTTCCGAGTCATATGTACTTTCTAAGACTTTAGACGTCATTGATTAATGCATTCCCAAAGAGGGTTGATGTCAGGCAGGCGGCCGGTCGTAAAAACAATTAGCCAAAACTATTCACAACATATAAGGCAGACCCTGGCTAAAGCTAGGAAATTGCCAGATGAAAGAAGATATGTTTCTATACAAAAATCATTGCAATTGATTTTTGTAAACCATTATCCAAAAAACTCGAAATGAATTCAGAAAATTCAGATTTATACGTACTGCACTTTAAATAATAGAGCTTTAAAATGTCTCTTGAATAAAATGTAGATAGCTTTATAGTGTTGAAATTTTCTTTATAAGATTGTAAGTAATAGAGCGATCTCAGTCACGGATAACTGTATTACAAATATATTCACTTTTATTTAATTTCTTTGTACTAATATGTTTGTATCATAATCAAATTTGATAGAAATAATTTGATTATTTGGAAATAATATATACATACGTAATGGTAAATATATGTACATGTACAAAAACATATGGACACAATATTTTGGCTTGAAAAGAGATAAAATATATATGTATATATATATATTTTTTAATAGTAATAGTCGATTGCACCATCTTCGATCTGTGCCAAAATCTAATCTATTATCCAACTAATTCTAGACGTATCGTACTCTGTGTTTTAATATACTTGTATTTTAAAGTATGTTCATGAAAAAATCCATCTTGTAGTTTATACGTTAAGGTGTAACAAACATACACACATACACTCTCACTTAATAATGACATTTACAATACAAAGCCTACGTACTACATAGTCTCCTTTGATACGTCCCCACGTCTGTCAGTCAATCGAATCTTCAGTTGTCTCGTTGGCCGGAACGCTCCACGAACTTTGTATTTTGAATGTTAAGAAGTACGTCTGAGACAAAGGAAGCGTGACTCTGCGTAGTTTCCCAATTCAATTTTATAGTTGATCGACGCTTTATCGAAATACGTTTAGATTTGTTTGAAACAAATTTACAGTGAAAACGATTGCTTACACGCGTCGGTTGGCATTCGTTTGGAAATAAAAAAGAACGACTTAGATCAAGCGACATTGGTTGGAAATATTAGACATAATATGTATTGTCAAAATATATATATATATATATATATGTATGAATGTTACAATGTATACAGTTTTTTGTGTTAAAAAGTCTTAAAAATAATGAGATCTAAGATTTTCGCGAGTTTTATTTGTTTAAATGAAACTAATATTAATCGGATCATACGCGTGACTTTATTATTGTATAAACTACATACTCCCGACGTTTCGGTTACTTTTCAGCAACCGTGATCACGGACAGACGAGATGTGAATCCTAAATCTCATTATAAAGATAATTATTTATTATTAATTCTTTATTAGATATTTCCTACAAACTTAACCTCTTATATTTAATATATTTTTTACAAGCAGAAGGTGAACTAATAGTATTATGTTGAAACAAACAACAAATAGTTATCGAAGTATTTGTAATCCCTATTGAGTAGTTAGTTATGGCTGAATTAGGTTAAATGGGGCTTAGAATTTAGTATAGAGACCTTAACACAGTAATAGTATACTAGTTACTGTCTAGAGATACATATTTATAATATTTGCATACGTTTATTTAGTTGGAAACACAATTATACTCAATTAGTCAATTGTCAAATTATTTTGTCAATCTGTCAAACGGTTAATTCATCATATTAAACATGATTTAATATGTACAAGATATCGTAAAAAAGAACAGTTATATTATTTAATATTTAAATTTTATATTAAAATTAACATTATGATCTCTTTCTAAATAGGAACGTGAAATTTTAACGTTCGCGTAATTCTCTTAAAGAGGATATAAAACTTTTGATTTTTGCATTTAAATAAAGGTGATTTAATGATTGAATTTTCTTAAAATATTTTTTTTTATTCGGATATATTTTCGTAAGGGTCCATCCCAATATTTGGTAGAGCCTGTCCCGGTGTGAGGAATCGTGGTGCCAACATGAGTATGGTGCAAATATTTTTCGTATCTGTTTTATTTTACATATGAACAGCGTTTAAAGTGTCTTTGTTCATGTCATCCCTAAGGACACATTCAGCAAACTATGACTCATTTATCAGGGGCTCGGTTCTAAAATGTTTTATACCAACTCTTTCAATTCCATTAACTATATATAATTAAAATGTACATAGTTTCTCTAGATTCTTTGAAGTCTTAAAAATAATTTAATTTCGTTCCTCGCCGTACTGTTTTTAAGTCAGCGTTGAGATTTCATTAATCCGCGAAAGACTTTAAAGAAATGCAGCTTAAAAGTGTTGTGAATTAAATATTCTTTAAGATCGCTGTGTGTGTTGTTTTGTCACGATTTTAATTCTTTTTCTATAAGCTGACCGTCGTCCAAGTGTTGGACCAATAGCTGTCCGAACGGGTTTTGGAGCAATTACATGACGATGCATAACTTGGTTAACACCAGCTCGCCGTCCAAAAGAAATTGTCAATGAATATGTCAAAGACTAAGATTTATTTACCTTTTTTTGTTCATGTGTTATGAAAAGCATAGAAAAGTGTTAGTATATCTTTTCTTTAAGCTTCTTGTATCTCTTATAAGAAATCATCCAAAAAAAAATAATAAATTACTAAAATTTAAATAGACATTTCGAATAAGTATATGCAATTCTTTTCACAATTTTTAATCATCATTTAGTAAGTGTATATAATTAGTATATTTTTTAATGCTATAGCTTCATTCGCACTGGAATCGTGGAATATTTTGCCAATGTCAACGTTTTTATTTGTTGGACGAATTATAATCTTTAGTACCTACTACTACTACGTACTATATATGTATGTGGAGATAGTATGTTGTTATTATTAGTATGTTTCTTATTCTTGTTTTCTTGCCAAACGTCATTGTTTGAGCCCTTATATTACAAAGAAAATATTATCAGTTGATTTTTCTATGGAGATTGCACTCGATACTACATAATCTTCTCGGAATAAATACTTTCAAAATGTCCATTATAAATTTTCGCGAAAGTTCTATAAGACATTACATCGTAAGTATAAAGTTGAAGAATAAATAAATGAGTAATAACATCATAATGAGTTTCCTGGCTGATAGCTATATTTTATTGGTTATAATAAAATTTACACATTTCTCCTAATACTCAATAAAATATGACTTCCTCGTTCATAAATGCAATAGATGATAATACTGTTGTCAGTATTTATTATTTTCTGTTTTATTTCATCTGACTTATAGGTTCGTGTTTGTTTCAATTTACTTATTCATAAGTAAAAGTTTTGGTTGTAAATTATTACAGCAGTTACTTTTTGAAAGGTGTTGGTGGCGCCATCTATCGTTACATTTCTTAGAATTACAATGCCATCTATTGGTCATTTTAAACCTGTCAGCGCCATCTAGTGGTCAGTAGTAAAGAATTGAAGTATAATGTGTTGGCTAGATGGCGCTTCACTCATTAGACTTATAATTAAAACAAAGTTTTGCTATTAACAGGATTAATTTAATGAAGCCCAGAATAAATTTGAAATTTTTCAAATAAACACTAATAACTAGCAAACATTCTTATTTAAAAATTTCATCATTGTTTGAATTTTTTGTAAAACACAAATACAACATCATTTAAACAAGAACAGATTATCATATGAAACCTTTACAAAAGAAAAAAAAATTAGTCAAGATTAGGTATATAAAATAAAAAAAATTATGCTCCGCCATGACAGTGCTTATACACTGCCGTGACCAGGATTCGAACCTGGGTTACTACGGCCACAACGTAGGGTCCTAACCACTAGACGATCACGGCTATCGGAGCTGTAGCTACGTGCGCGAAATAACGGTACCAATAATGCATTAAGTATTATACAATTCTAAAACAAAATATAGTATGTACCTATATTTCTAAAATATAAAAATTCAATCAAATATGTAACGTAAAACTTTAAACATATATTTGTGTTTTCTTTAATAATGACTGAAATTGCTTGACCTGCTTTATAAAATGTTTTGAACATGTTAGTTTTACATTCAACATGCTCATTGTGTGACTCCAATAAGATTTATTCGACAACATTTCTAAGAACGCAATCAAATGCCTGGTAACACGCCTCTCAATTCAGAGTACAATGTACGTGTTACCGCGACCCTCGCGAATCGTCCATCGTCCGCGGATTACATGTACCTACTGGTTCTACGAGCTCCGAGAATAATGTACGCACTGACATTGACATTGCGAAGATAATATACACATTAGATTTCTTATTAGAAGTTACGTAAAAATAATTGGAATTATAATCTAATAATAAATTTTAGATAGTGTACTATGTCTGTAATTTTGTTAGAAAATAAATATGTTATTTAAGTACATTTAGTTTTTGAGTACGTGTGTGTGGTTGAATAATTTCACATACACAGTTCTGTGTGATAGGTCTTTACATCTGTAGCGTGTAACCCCATGTTATTTCACGCTCTAATCAAATTTCTCATTGACATTCTTCAAATGGTCCATCTTAAGACAGCCCCTGGTTCTTGTGCTCAGCTCTTTATATCATAACATGCGTGCCATCGTCTCATTGTATGTAGCTATTCAAATTAATGTTTGTCTTGTTGTTCGCAGACATTTTTATAAGTTTAATAATGTACCATCGTTCTGAATGGCATTTATCTCATACTAAATACTTGAAGGGAATATCATTCGTGCATTTATTTGTTTCTTATTCATTCATGTTGTTTCTTATGTAAGTACTCCACGTGAGTACGTGAGTATGTTTCGTGGGTACTACATAGGTTAAGGTTTCATTGACTGTATGTAATAATACTTTATCTGACCTTGTCCTTCACGGAAGCTCCCTCTCACAATGGTTACCGCTGTGCCAAAAGTCTTTTATGCGTCAAATACGTACGCCTGAAGCTAAATTCAAAAACCTACAGCTATTCGTAATCCCCTTTGTGTGTTACATAAACAATATATTCTCAAAGCTGTGTATTGTTGATTCATAATTTGTAGAACCATCTCAGACGCTGCCGGCTGAATGTAACTCATGTCTACTATAACATATCAAAGTCTTAGTCTTGAAATATCCGTTGAATTTGTGGATAAAATCGTTTGATAAAAAGTCATCGTCGCCTTGTATTAGGACGTGTTATCACAAAAAAACATGATCTTCATAAAGTCAAGTTATTTGATGTTACATTTTTTGACTTTACGACAACAGTCTCAAAAAATATAACAGTATATTATATAATACAAGAATGTAACTTTTAGAATTCGTTTTTATACTTTTTACTTGTAATTTTCTCACCAGTTCTGATTGTCGTAATAAAAAAGTTATCTTTCGTAGGTAAAGATATCATTGTATGTTCTTATATTACTACGATACAATATGCTATTAAAGTTCTATTTAGTTTTAAGCTAAAATTTACTTTTTCACATATTAATCACTGAACGTAAGTTATTATATGTAAACAGTTTAGAAATGTTTTCTATTGTATATACAATATTTATACACAACAGAGATTATATTTAGTTTTGCTCGTTGACTGAACTATTCCGCGGTAACTATATCCCTTAATCTGTTATAAAAAATGAATCTGTTTCTTACACAATAGATATTTATTTGTCCGAAGGCATTCATCATTTTTTATGGCTTTATAAGCGTTTTATTCCACGAACAGAGTTTAATGTGATATGACAATATTGTTTTATTTGTCTACGTACATTATATTCAACATTTCTATAAACAAAGGATGAGTGTTCAAGAATATTGTCCTTATATGTATTAAGGCTTATACCTTAATATTGAAGTATCTTGAAACTCATCAATCGGCTTCCACTAAATCGTGATAATGCTTCCTATCACAAATCTCTCTAACTTATCAGATATATAATTCTTTATACAATTTATTACCTTCACTAACTGCCGAGGCGAGTCTTTATAGATGCCAGTTCTAGTGAAACCCCATTTCGTGATTTTCATTACGTGTTTCTCTTACGGACAATAGAAAAAATATTATATATAATCCATAGTAAAGTTACATTAACATATTTGTATGATATTAGAAGTGCATTTGCAAGTCAGACGTGCGTCAATATTACAATGTGAATTATTATCATGACATCTTAAAAGGGTGAATGGTGATGTATTTATTAAAATATTTATCTAATGTATTTTCGCTTTAAATGTATTGTATAAATTGCGTGTATGAGATTATCACGTCTGATTATATTTAGTACTATAATCTTATTAATAATTGTACATTGATATAATTTGAAGTACATAGAGATTTATGTTAGAGTCATGACTAAATTTGACTCATTTATGTATTTTTAGAATAATTTTCATTCGTAAACAAAATGTTCATTCTTATTTTATGATGCATACTTTTCAGCTTAATGTATACTCGTTAACAGAAGTCATCTGGAAGTTACATTAAACGATTGTTCAGTGAGAATTAAATTTTTAGCAAAATAAAAAATGCCAAATTTTAAGAGTAACTTCTCACATAAATTTTGTAAGCAAGTTTCTTTCGGAGTTAACAAGGTGGTCATTGTTGGTTAGTGTAAACCGGTTCCAACGCGGAAGATACGAGACTCTCACAATTCCAGTTTTCTTAAAAAACGTAACAAATGTTTTCAAACATCTGTCAAGGTTGTTATCACTGTTACGAGGCGATGTGTCTTGACATAACAGACAACGTGGAATCATAACTGGACGTTGCTATGCCCGGGTGGTTTTTGTTTTGTAATAATTTACTTATATATTTAATATTAAAGATATACATATATCAATCTCATACTTTGAGATGTTCTCACTTTTTTGTTATCTTAATTCAATTGCATTTTTTTTGTATTCTAAAGATGTATATGTAAAATTAAAATATGAATCTTTGTATCTGACGTCTAATGATAATATTTAATTTGTAGTTATTTTACGTCACAAGTCAATTTCCTTGTAATAATTTTCATAATTTCAAACCCATTGTCTCTTTTAAGTTTCAAATCAATCTATATACGCACGTTTCAAGTAATTCGCGTTGTTTTTTTTTCTGTTCCGTACGCACGTCTGTTCCAGTTTTCCCAAACGTGGCGACTATTGTTAACATGTCAAAATTATATTCTTGATAGTCTATCCCGAGGGTTGTTTTGTTACTGTATCCGAAACTGAGATGTTTGCTCACGAAATATAAGAATAAGTTAATATTAAATATTATTTTTATATAAAAAATCTATAGATTATTTTATTTTTCATTCACTATACAATTCACTATAGAATTTTAACTAAATTTTATTTTACATTTTTAAATAAAAGACTGGATAATATGTAGAAGTTACGTACAAACATTAAACGCTAAAAAAGGTGTTAAATAAAAAAAGACTATATTTAGAATAAGATTATGACTAATTCAAAATTATATAACATTTTTACGGAATTGTTCTTGATACTTATTAAAACCGTCGCCGAGACATATTTTCAAATATTCGTATGACTTTTGTTTACTACATAATATTTCTTATCTAAATAAACATAAACAGAAGCAAAAATATGATATTATTATTCCGTTAGTTTTAAATTTTATTCATGATTCTCAATACTATCTCTATGAGACTTTTATTTGTAATAATCATGAATAGTTTTAAATAATTTTTAACTTCAATGTTGCAGAAAAACACATTCATGTTGTGAAAGTGAACCCGTTTGTTACATTTTCCTTGTTATTGTAAAGTTTTTATAATCCGTGTTATTGACATTTCTTTTGTTTTGTAAATAAATATAGCCTTTGATTTAAGACCTGTCTTCACTACATTCGATGAGTTTTATCTAATTTTGTTTGAAAGGGAGAATAAGTTTTGAATTACCGTATTTTAATTAAAGACTTGTACCTTGTTAGAAACTAATTATAGTCTTTGTAATTGAACTTGTTTTATTCAGAAAAATACATAATAACAGCGTATAAAAAATGTCTTTCGAAAATTGGACGAAAAAAATTCTACCCTGCAATTAAATCATAATTGAAAGATTAAGATGCTTATCGTAATAACTATTATTAACTAGCTCTGAACCCGGTTTCGCACTCGTGAATTAAATGTCGCTTACGAAGTATGACGTAATTAATATATTAAAATAAAATTTGTTTAATAGTTTAGCCATTATAGAAGAAAAATAGAATGATAGATAAGCATAGGAATAAGTTAAGTAAGTTTGATATACTCATGAGAAGTGAAACAGAGTATTAAATGAGAAAATGTTTGCTGCTTATCGATCGTTTTGCATATATTCCAAATATTAAGAGATTTGTTCGCTGTAACTTCTGTTCAAGTATGTTGATTTGGGTTATACAATGAAATTTTGGTCATATTATATTAATAAGACTTGTATAATGTGAATAAAACTACATCTAAGATGACGCCCTTTCAAAATTGGGTGTCACCCTTTGCAATTTTATCCAATGGCAGTTTAAATCGCAACCTTATACGCGACCCGTGGTTCCCTTCAAGGAACCCATAAAAAATTGAACATCCAAGGGTCGCCTGCCCTTTAATAATTCCTACTGAATTTCTGATTACGTTCCCAAACCCAGTTGAATTGGTTGTGGCATTTTTATTTTTTGCTTTTTTGCGGATTTGGGTCGTGTTATTTTGTTGGAATTGCATTTAAATAACAAATACATTTTGACGTCCCAAATACTATAAGAGATAATGATCTCGTAACATATTTACCCTGTTTTGGGAATTTTATTTATAAATATGTACTAAAATGAAAATATTTATTTCATAACATTCACAATTACATTCAGTATCAGATATATAAATTTATTTTCTGGTAATCTATTTTAAATCCTTTCTATTCGGTAATAAGACTTGTATTACTGTCATAACTTCCCATACATTTCTATTCGCAAGTCTAACAATTTGTTCGTCTTGTTTGATCCTGTTTGTTACATTACAAAGGGAGCCGTCACTTTCAATTAACAAACTTCTGACGTTGAATGTCTCGAGACCTGTCATATTGTTGTACCTCTAGTTAACTTTGGATTATCATAAATTATTGCTAATAGATACAATCGTCTTCCTCATTTCTTTAATTATCACGCTCTGACACTTTCAATACATTATTCTTTTCTATTCCTTCATCTTAAGAAGCGTTTTGAAACGGATTTGCATAGAATTAATGTATTTTTTTCTGCTAACTATTAGCTTCAAATATTTTTAAAGGACCTTTTAATTGGACCCCCCATAGATTTTGTATAATTTTTTGTTGAAGTTTACTTGTGGTGTTCGGGTCTCCCAGAGCAAATTGGTTAAGACGTTGATATAAAAAATATATTCTGATAATAATACAATTTG
The DNA here is from genome assembly GCA_916720795.1 of Danaus chrysippus. Classification (NCBI taxonomy): domain Eukaryota; kingdom Metazoa; phylum Arthropoda; class Insecta; order Lepidoptera; family Nymphalidae; genus Danaus; species Danaus chrysippus. Next base: position 1,687,167 of record CAKASE010000044.1, read on the forward strand.
TCCAAGCTCTCTATTGCTTGCGAATGATATAAATATTTTTTCGTATATTTGAAATACTTTGTACTCACTTTTAAATACTTTAAATATTAACTTAACCAGGTTACCTAAACACAAATAGTAAAACGTAATTGACATAAAACGGTTTTTTCAAACTATTACGCTAAACCCGATAAAACCGAACTATGTCAAAGATATAATTTTTGTTATATTTTGATATTTCCTCCAACAATCATGCATTCATTCGACAAGCAATACGTCATCGTGAGTATCATTAATCAATATTTCGCGTCTCATAGTTAATAGTAAATAAAGTGACGTAAATGGAGTAAAAATATCTAATGGACTGTAAAGTGACATCATTAGTTTTGCTTACATTTTTGGTTATCTTAAAGTTTTTGTTACGAATTTTCTAAAGGATTCCGTTGGAAACAGAAACATTTATTATACATGCTCGGTGAATTCTCAAAGGTGACGTCAAAAAAGTATAGTTGTACAAGCTACTAGTCACATGCGTACGCGAATTACAGGAGTTTATTTATTCAACAAATCTTAAACGCTGCGTATGGCTTTAGAGTAATCTGATATATACATAATATATAACGTTTTTTCCTCTGTTGATCAAAGTCTACGCTACTTGTCTGTCTGTTTCATCTCATGTCGCACTCCGTTTCTCCCCATCAGAACCAGCCACGTGGTATTTCACACACCGATTATTTTTCCAGGGTCCATCGATTTTTTTCTCCCCCTCGTGTATGTGTAAATTAAACATATAGTTTGAATCGGCTTCGTTATGGTTTTTTTTGTAGCCTTGAGTAGTTTTTTTTCTTCATTAGAAATTTTGTCACGTATTTTTTAAAGTATTGAAAACATGTTAAAAGTCAAGAAGTTTGGATTTAACATAATTTATTTTTAAATTACATATATCTATGTCCTTTATTAGAAATGAACAATACCAAATTAAGCTAAATATGTATTGGTGTAAACATATTCTTCTATAACTTTAATTACTTATATAAATATTCTTTTTATTTTTATATTATATATATATTCGTATTATATAATAAACCAATCCACAGATCCATCATATCAAATGACATCAAATTTCCAACTAACGAGCCAAGTCCAATATCGAAATTGAATTGTGATTTTTCTCCCTAGACTTATTCCTAGGGCGTCACGTGCGGAGGGTAATCAATTTTCTTAACTATCAGGGGTTTGTACTCGGGGTGCATGTAATGATTCCATTAAAATTTTATACATACAGCTTAGACAACCAACTTCTAATAATTTCTAACAAACATAATATAATTCTGTTAAAGAAAACAATAAATTCGCTATAAAATGTAACAAATTGGTAATCAAAAGTAAATAAAAATTTTATTACATCAAATTGTTCATATCGATCGATCATAATTTTACGTTGAGATAACTTTTTGTTTGGTCACCGAATGCCGTACATATTTTCACAGTCCAATGCGTCGTATGTGACACGAACATTGGGTGACTATTTTAATAAATGAAATAGTCCTTACATATAAATACTATAAGGAATACATTTTAATAGTGTATTTTGTTTTATTTTATGTCCAGATGTAGAATTCCGTTTCGGACGAGAAATTCGCTTTTTAACCCCTTTTTTAGATCTGGAATAATTTTCAGTGTCATTAAATACCGCCTGAGTTTTTTTATAGATATTATTGCTTTGTTTTATATTTTGTGTCAATGTTTTATTCAAATAACTTTCTTAAATCCTATTAGATTAACTTTATTTAAACAATTTATCAAAGATCATTTCTGGGATCTCAAAATAAATAAATATAAGTTTTAAAGATAGTCGTGTTAAAGGGATATGAAGCAAATGAACTGTGTTATTGCTATAATGAATGCAGTTGAAAGCTTTTAGCGACTTACAATATAATAGCTTCGCTAAAACAATACAACAACATGAAGACAACTTCGTTTCTAGACTTTAATTTCTCTCTTCACTGGCTCGTTACTAATCATTCAAATGGTACTTCTCTGTCTGACAAAAGTACGGATTTGAGAAAGTTCCTGCCGTAATTGCTTTCCTGATGGAAAGTTTTCATAAGCACCTATAATGCTGCGACGTCAGTTTCACCAGACAATATGTTGGGCCAAAGTTCAGTGGAAACCAACTAAGTGTAATATAGGGCTCATGTCTTAATAATTATATAAACATTACAGCTTAAATATACTAGGTAGTAGAAAAATTGTGACTATATTATAATAATTATGATATTCCGTAAAACATGTTAGTTATTATTATTTCGAGAGGCTTGAACCAAATTTAATAATATTTACATTAGTATATAGAAATAGTTTTATTTGTTAAACTATTCCATGATTCAGAATGAGATGTTCTGAGAAATCAACTTTTTTTTTATTAATCCTGTGGCTATATATTTCCTATCAAAAATAAACCATACTCTAAACGTGAGAAGTAAGACCCCATCAAAGTTAATAGAATTACAGATCAATAAGTGATATAACGCCCGAGCGATTTCTGCTACTCATAAATTAAATACAACAGTGAGAAGCGTTCGTTCGTGACTAATACGGCGAAGATGGGTGAAAGATCCTAAATCGGTTTTGGCTCATAAAGAAATCGGGCCCAACAATTGTGTCAAGTCTTACGACGGACTATTTATGGCTGCCGTACTCTGAATGATAGCCACAATTGCGTTTCATGAGTATTTTTTTGCACAGAAATGCCCTAGTTATTTATGTTACAAGTTATGTTAAATATTTGCCATGGTTCTAAAATATATAAAAATTCGACTTCATTTATTAACGATAAAAAAAATTGGTGCAAATTACACGCCCACGAACGGAATATTTTATAATGATGTCTTGTTTTTTTGGCACATGGAAACAATTACGTATCAAAAATATCTCGCTATTAATTCACTCCACACTATTCCTATTTTCGTTACATCCAAAATAAATTGCGTGAGTGTTGAACTGTTAAATCGCGAGACCGAAATAGGTCACAGTCTTTAAGCCAAGGTGATTGTATATAGATGTTAGTCATTATCGTAACGGTCATTCATAATATCTGAGAAATATGTTATACTTATATAAATAAAAGTTCAACAAAAATATAATATGTATCTCATACTTTTCACACGAAAATGTTAAGGAAGAGAGAAATAGTTGAAATCGAAGTATCCGTCCAGATACTATAGAAAAAGCTTACGATAAAATACGGTTAAATTTAAAATTATCAATTTAAATTTAAATAAACATTACCTTCTACTTATCTCTTGATGTTTATTACCTGGTATTATTCGTCACCTGTAACTGGGTGAATATCGTTAATTTAAAGAAGCACACTAATTATTATAATTAGCATAATTAATATATAATTCTAATAGTTACTACTGTATCATTATTACATAAAACCAATGACGTGAAATTTTATGAAAGAAAAAAAAAATATATGACCAAATTATTTTTATGTCTATAATACATATTAACTTGAAATAAATGTTGTGTTAACTGTTTTTTTGAAACAGTAGTTAAACTTGATATATGTAGACGTCATTTAGACAAGTTTCAATTTATGTTGGTGACATGTCGTAAAATATTTCATTGGTCCAACCAGCTACTAGAATCGATCTTTTGTGTGAGACGTATCAACTGGGTTGAGTAATACTTTGGTGAATACTCATAGTATTTCTAACTTCTTTTGTCCAGACAGCAATTAACTCATCATTAGTTTACAATTTAATTATTTTTACACGCTACCCCTTTTGTTTGGTGTCATTAAACTTGTATCTTTAATATTTATTGTCTAGAGTTTTGTCATTACTGCCACTATAGATGTTATACTTTATTATTTTTCTTTACAACTGAAACTTTTTAAGTGATGCGAAGATCTCTTAGAATATAAGTTTGTTGCTCGGAATCCCTAAGTGAGTTTGAAGTGAAGTAAAGCTTGGGGGATCATACAAATAAATATGATTATACATATAATCCACCTCCTCGCCCACAATCCACCCAACTATCAAGTTTTAAAGCGTTTTAGAAAATAATTTATATAATTGAAACATGTCAGTAAATCCAGTACATGAACGTGGTCCGCCCACCAGGCGTCCCACAAGGTTGTACTCTAGTTCCTATACTTTAATGTATGTTATTGACCGACTATAAAAGGAATCATAATAAATTAATTTGACAGTTCCCAGCAGGTAGACTAACTCAAAATGTAGTTATGAATTCAGATGGTGACTTAATGTAGGTCATGTAGATCTTTGAATAAAATAATGTATCATATTTATATAGATTGTACACTGAAATGTTATTACAGCTTAAATTATTTATAATACAATAGATTCTACTATCATATCAATAAATATTGTAGGCTGGTGTACAATCAGAGCCGGAAAATTGTTATCGTTGACAATTGAAAGGAAGATTATTACGAAGCACAGCTCATGGAGATATGGTAACCGGTTGTATTCCTTATTCGGATGTGGGAAGACGACATTCACAAAATCGGGATAAATAATTAGTACCATATTCGTTGAAACCGGCTTAATAAAAATTCTTTGTAGATAATAATGAACTTTCATATGAAACATCTCCAATTTATTGTATGGTAACCTGTCAGCAAAAATTAATATTTGTTTTTGCTCAAGTAAAGGAAGTTCGAGTATGTAAATGTACGTACAATAATTGTTGCATGCAACATTATGAACCAATTATTTTGTAAGAACAACACGTACCATACTGCACGAAAATCACGTCTGAAACACATTTAGACAAATCTGCCTCAACAACAATTGCAACACTGTTGAAACAATAGCAGTTTAAATAGCAAATGTGGAAAAGATTTTACTTGGCGAACTCAAAAACTAGAACTCAAGAAGATTAAATTAAACAGAAAGTTCGTAAAATACAAAAGTTGGAAGAGTAGACATAAAAAAAATAAATAATATAAAACTTACATCTGTAAAATACCAATAAAACTTTAGAAATAAAAGAAAACGATTTTTCTGAGACTTCGACTTAATACTATATTTTTTGAAAAGACGTTAAAAAATAATAAAATCAAATTTAATGAATAATAATATCACAATATATATGTACATAGTTGATGATCAACTTAACCTCATTGTAGAGCTGGCTGTGGAAGCGATAAGAATTTGCACGATTCCTCGCTAAGTACACGAGATATATAAACGGATAGAAAATATTGCTGCCTTTGATATATTGACGAGAAAACCATAATATAATAATCATATTGTTTTATTATTATTAAAAGGTTCTATAGCTCTATATGTATTGTTTCAAATTCCTAGCGGTATATATATATAAAAAAGTAGAAAGTATTTGTATATTACATAGACTACTTTGTTTTACGTTTTAAATTAGTTTTTTATATATTCTATTTAAAAAAACCATAAAACTTGTCTAGACGGTTTGATGGTTGCACGAAACATAATGAAAAAACAAATTAAATCCATTTTTAAAGGCGTTAGTTCTGTAAATATTTAAGAGTTATATTTTTATAAAAAATTTATATTTCTATACACTCGAGAAGTAAAGCAAGGAAGCACAAACGAGCTACATAATTCATGATCCAGGAAATAGAAAGGCTTCGTAAGCGGTGCATGGAATATTAAAACAGCAATATCATAACCAAAAGGACCCGCTCCAGAAACACCATGACCTGCTTCTAGGTGTCTCAAAAACATGAATATACAAGCCTCACGCGACTTGATAAGAACTCAAAACTTGTATGATATATAAGTACATTTTTAACTATCACTAAGGATACTTTCTTATATACATACATATAAAAACGATTTTGTATAGAAATTTACAATACTTTAAACACTTTTTTTATATAAAATAATAGGAAAATATTCAATTAGGCGTAAAAATCATGGAGGTTAGTTGAAATTTTAAGTATCAATAAGTCATTATTACGCAACGATTTCTTTGACTCTATTTAATGTACATAGACATCCTTTCTCACATATTAGGTAATTGTTACATTCTTCATATACATATTTGCAGAAGTTTCATTTTTATCTGATAAAATGTTTGACTTTCTACCATGACCAAATAAATTTAATGAGAACTAGGTTCTAGTATTAAATATTATACATTATAAGTCAAGACAACTTTAACATTGCCATTTATTTAGGTTTTGTTTTCGTAATTTAATTGGCAGCCGAATTTTATCAAGTTGTATTTTATGGCGTGAAAACATTTTACAAGAAATTGGTGTAGTTATGCTTCAAAAGTTAATAATCCCAAATCAGAGTGAAATAAACATCAAAAATATTATTTCTATAATCTTATTCATACGACGGAGAGAACAAAGTCACATATAAATACAAACAGTATTGTGTTTAATTGAAATTTTATCTTGATATATATCGCAGACGCTTTGTTTTCAAATATCAATATTTACTTCGGTAATAACGAAAGTATTACATTTTCTGATAAGAGATAATAGTAGCGAACGTATCGCGAACTAAACTGGCAAGGCTGAAGGCAGTCCGCGCTCGGCCTCCGAAGGGGAGAGACGTGTTGAAATGTATCGCAATAAAGTTTGAGGACTTGTGGTCTTCCTTATATGGCAACGGAATCATTGTTAAGCCAGTTCCGAAACGTGATGTATTACAATAGACTGTTCAACACTGTTTAGGAATAGTGAAATCGTTTTAAATCCGCGGAAGGAAATACGTTAAATCATTCGATTGGAAACTTATTAGATGTTATATAAGTAATGGATTGATTCTGTTTGATAAAAATGTTGGCTGTGAAAAACTTCTTTATGCCCGAGAAGAGGGTCGATTCTCCGAGGTTCTCTAGGATGCCGGAGGCTTTGATGCGATCTATAAGACGTAGATCGCTAAGAGTCAAGCGCACCAAGTCTTTAGTTCTTGTTAACGAGAAAAGGAAATCCGGTGAGTGGTACAAGTTATATATTACATATAAATGATACATCCTTAAATTAATACGAGAGAAATGTTCATGTATTTTCATATTATTGCTCGTAAAATTTATGAATTATTATGCTGGAGAAATGCGCTGTGCCTTGACCTGTTTTCATTCATCGTAAATTTTATTTAAACTTCAGTGAAATAATATATTGCAATTTTAATGAACATTAAAATAATTTAACAATGATATGTGTATAGCATGTATGTATATGTATTTTCTTTTATTGATATAAATATATATGTATATATGATTTGTTTGTTTGTTAATAGGGTCTTGTCGTTAATTAATTATAGATGAGATACTGGACACAATCAAGATGTTAAATGATATATTAAATTTTTATAATAAAATTAGCTATATACTATAACATAATGAGATCTAAGATTTTCGTGAGTTTTATTCATTTAATTGAAACTAATATTTTTCGGATATACTACGCGACTTTATTTTTGTAAAAAAAAACTACACACTCCCGACGTTTCGGCTACTTTTCTTCTTCTACTTCGTTATTTTACAAAAATAAAGTATCTTAGTATATCCGAAAAATATTAGTTTCATTTCGATACTATATACTAATTCTATTTATTTATGTATTTTATGACGTCATCGCTATACAAGTAATGAGATGTAAGTTCTGTAATTTGCGTATATTCAAGGTTAGAGCGTGTCTTATAAAATTGTTCACATTATTATGGAAGACTTACAATGTCTTGAGTTAAATGTAAAATATTTTACTAAAAAATACGTTTTGCATGAAATATTACACACTAAGTGCAGTTTCAATTACACGATTTTCTATACAATCAGCGGATACGAAGTTTCTAAGATATTTTTAAGGTTAGCAGAAAATTATTCAAATTAAACTAATTATATTATGCGAAATTATCCGATTAAATAGAACTAGAGAATATTTTTTAGTGTATGTATGTAAAATATATTTAAACTATTTTGTATACGTGACTATAATAATAATTTCAGATACATATGTTTGTCTCGTTGTCAGTTAATTTGAATCACGTTATTTCCACTCAAATAATAATTCAGCATCTTGTTATAATGTCATACTTTATATTTTAGTATATTTATTGTAAGTCCGTGCTCGTGAATGATTTAATAAAGCTTTTGCTAGACACGTCCTTGTGACGTTTCTGACTGCATACTTTTCGATATTTAAAATATTCTTCTAGTGATAAAAATTTATTTACTAAGACAATTTCTGTCAAAATTGTCTTAGTAAATAAATTCAGGCGTAGGTATATTAAATTACTAGCTTGAAGAATTTTAAGTAAGAAAAGCGTTAATAATCGTTTCGACAAGATTTTTGAATGAATAAACTCAACTGTATTTCAATAAAGATACATATATAAAATTATACATCACGTGAGCTATATTTAGTTTTGTAATATTTATTCATATAAATCTATTTCATTTATTCATTCCGTGTTAATATGTAATAATAACGTTACTTTTTATATCAATTCCACCATTTACATTCGTGCTGATAGAATCACAAATTAATATAGTTTTAATGAGCACTAATCGCGGCGGTTATATTGCGAGTCAAACGGTTACCAGTTAATTGGATTAAAAAAAACAAAAACGTTTTCAACCTACCACCTACCTCATCATTGGACAAGCTCATAATTAAAAATATCACCTGCCTAGTTTGATACTGTTTGTTATTATTTAAAGTACTAGCTGTGCCCGCGACTTCGTTCGATGTGATTCTTTAATTTGACATAATTTTTTTATTTATGAACCGATTGACATGAAACAAACACTATACATAACTGAAGCATACCACAATATATTCGTGAAAACCGCATCCAACTCGGATCAGCCGTTTCTGAGATTAGCGTGAACAGACAAACAGAGAAAAAAAAAGTTAATTACATTTTTGGGTTCGACATCCACATAACAATAACCCCTGCTATTTTTTTATTTTTATTTTCAATGTACAGAAAGCACTTTTCTACAATTTTATTATATGTATAGATTAAGATACATACAAGGTGTATGGAATGTACAGAAATTGTTCATATATGCTTATATTGAAAATCAGGAAAATATTCAATACTAGCTTTCCGCCCGCAGCTTCGCCCGCGTGGAGTTCGGTTATATCGCGTTTCCAAGAGAACCTTCTAATAGTCTGTGATAAAAACTATGCTATGTTCTTTCTCAAGGTCAACTCTATCTCTGTTCCAAATTTCATTAAAATCAGTTCAGTGGTATAGGCGTGAGAGCGTAACAGACAGACAGACAGAGTTACTTTCGTATTTATAATATTAGTAGGGATGTTAGAAGTGAAAATAACAAACAAACGAGATGTGAATATGTTAGATAAGTATTATATAATATTTATGTAATTTGTTAATACTACTTGTTTCTACTACTACTTGCTCAATACTACTATAAGTTTTGCGATAAAATATTGTGATTAAACATTCATGTCTCTATGAATACGGTTTACCGCAAAGTTATTTTAAATCTGGCCTAAAATCAAAATATCATCAAAATAAATTATATCAATTCTAAATGTAACTAATATTTTTCGGATTACTACATACGCGTATTTTATTATTTTAAATCTACATACTCCCGACGTTTCGGTTACTGTTCAGCAACCGTTGTCACGGACAGTTAAGATATAAATTCTATATGCGGTATAAGAAAATATTATTTAAGTCTTCTTTTTATTAATCTACTTATAAATCTGATTTTGTGCTTCAATTTTAATGCCATTGTTTCTCGTATCAAAAGTCATAAAAGAAATGTTCATTACTTTATTAAGACTTATTTTACTATATATGTATTATCGAATGCGTTTAAAAATATATCTTAAGTACAGAGAAATACAAATTACAAGTCCATATAAGTGTTATGACAGCCATCTTAATATATTTTTACATATGAAGACCATTTTCTTTATATACATATACAATTTTTATTTCATTTATGCTAACAAAACAACAATATAATATTAATTATCCGTGCAAAATATGTTATTAGATTCATTATTATCTATAGTCGTAAATCAAGATTGTGTCATACATTAATTTAATTTAAATTAATATATTTCGACAAGCCTCTAGTGATATCTGAAACTGGGACATATTTCCTTGTCGGGGATAATTTTTCAATTTATCCCTCCTTAGGGAAAACCTTAGGGAAATGGTTGGATTTTAATAATATGAAATTTTAAGAAACAATATTTTTGCTATTATTAGTAAAGAACAAGCAATATAATATATATTTTTATATCTTTAATTATAATATAATCTTTTTTCTTTCTTAAAACACTAATCCTTAAAAACAAATGTAACAGTTGTTTGCATTACGTAATCAGACGACTAATTACTTAATAGCGACTGTTAGAGACATTAAAAGTTAACAACTACTTGTAATTCATTAGACTAAACTATATGCTTCCATTATACGAATGTTAGTCAAGACTTTCAAATAAAAACTAAAAGAACCGGTTAAACAATTGCTTATCAAACGAATTAAATTCAATTGTTGTATCTACAGACGGCCGATATAAAACTCTTTGATAAAAACATTCATATTTAAAAATAGACCGCGTCATCGCCGACGTTTTAGCAAATATTCTCACGTGAACGCAATTTAATATTTGATGATTATTCAGGACGCGTTCTGTAAATGTAATGAATGTAATATTTATCGTGGAAAAATTGATATAATATTTATATTAAATATTATATTTGGCTGTTCGCCCGTCCTTCACCTGACAATGGGGTTTTGGATAAAATCCAAAATTTTTCGACACGAATCTGTGTATCACTTTATATTTGTTACCTTATTTATAATTTGGCATATATGTATTTTTAAGTTGCATTTTCTTTAGTTTTTATTTTGCAATGTGTTTGTATATAATAGTTCTTTGTAATATATTATTATCGTTCTAACGTCGAATGACTTTCAGAGTACACAGTGCAACGAACTCGCCAATCAATAATTACTCTCCTATTCTTTATAACATTGTCTGAGTGATAAAAGTTAGAATACAGCTTAAAAAACATTTTAGATTTAGTTTTATGAGTCTACAATACGTACATAAAATTTAATTAAATTGATACTAAAATGTTTTATAGGAAATTTAAATGGATGTCGTGTACAAAAAATGAGCTCAAATAAGTGTTTATTATTAAATATTCGTACTTAAAATCTGAAATTCTTTATATATCCCAATACATTTGCCAGTAAAACGGAATGTATGTCAAATCTTTGTTCCAATTATGTCATGATTGCATCTGAATATTGGACGAGATGACGTTGAACGTTCAATTCAGACATGCTATTCAGTCGTGTCCTTGGTACTAAATATCACGAGCACAGCTTTAAATACTTAAATAAAATCACTATAAATTAAATAATGATAATAAAAGTATAGAAAAATTACCAAAACACATTAATATGATAAAGATTGTGATAGACAAGTAAAGAAATAGATGAAGCTTCAGTTTGTTTCAAGGTACTCGTAGTACATACATGCTAGTGTAGTTCTTAGACAATATTATTATAACATAATTTAAACTGCAAATTGTTTCCTATAACGCCTATTATTTAAAGGTAATATCGAAAGTTGCGAAAATTCCACGTTCCGTATAAATTAATTTAATGTCAGGTTAAGGGAAACCTTGCAAGACACTCGTTTTAGCTGTAATGTATGATTTAAAGGTACATTACTGATTTGTATAGTGTTGCTTAATTTTTATGTATATGTATAAATACCTCTTACATATTAGTAAAATATTTTTTTCGTATAATTTAAATTTAAATCACATTATATACAACTACATAATATATTTAAATCAAAAGATTATATTTAATTTGTCATAGCTTGGAATTTATTATACTAAAAATGGTACTAAAATTAATAAAAAGTGATATTTGAATAATTTGGCAATGTATGTAATACGTTAAATTTGTTATATTAAATAATTTTTCGGTATATTTTTAACATATCTGGTTCAAGTATACAAACTTGGCAGAGTCAGAACTAGGTGAACTTGACAGGCTCTTCGGCGTAACGAGATCCCGCCGCTTCGTATTTCCACAATTTTAATACCAGGAGCTGTTATTGAAAAGGTTCTGGACGTATTAAGGCCAGGAAACTCAGTTTGAGCTCAATTACGAGTGGCGTAGCATCCATTTTCAATGGATATTTTATCCCCCAATCTTCTATGAAATATTTATTTAATAATAATTAAATTAATCTTAAGAACATCTTTGTTAGCATTAAAATATTAATATCTATATAAAATATTCCATCAAGAAGCATTTGTAGTGTTCTCCAAGAACCAGCCTTTGGCTTTGTGTTTCAAAGGAGTTTAAATTCTAACATCAACTTCAAGCTTTGAATGAGGCAACATGAAACTATTCGTAGAAAACTTACTCCCACACGAAATATCGTTTAATTAGTTTAAACTTCTTTGAGATAAGAATTCATGTGAAGTGGAGTTAGCTGATCAATTCCTCAATAACTTTAAGACTATACAAAGTAGTTCCATGATCATCACAATAGTTTTTTCGTGAAATATTTGTATATCTTTATATATATAATTCTTCTGTGAGTGTGTATGTCACTGAACTTTTCTCTAACGACTGGATCGATTTTGATGAATTTTTTTGTGTGTGTTTTCAAGGGGATCTGGGAATGTTTTAGATTAAGAATTTTGTCCGCTGGACAATGTTTTTTTAATTTGATTTTTAATTTATTAGTAGTTGTTGATACAAGGTTTTTTTTGACATTAGATTTGACAACTAATTAATATGTCAATCATTCTGTCGCACTTCTAAACACGGAGATTTATGGCTTTAATAGGTAAACTCCAAAAATATTAAAAAAAAACATAACAGATATTTCTTGATTATAGGGTGATACGAAGTTCGCCGGTTCTTCTAGTAGACTATATAATAGCAACAAAACTCATATTAATCGTACGTTAATCTTCAGTCTCTTATTTCTTAGAACTATCGACTTCAATACACTGTGGCTTGATGACTATCACATGCTCTCATTCTCAGGTATTTGATAGATAAGGAGAGATCAATGATCACTGGACTGTCAAACTGATAACTTATCAGATGTTATTCTAAGTATTGCAACAATGAAGATTAATTTGGGTTATATTGTTAAATGAATTATTAAACTTTGATTCAGTACGAGCGATATTTGTTAGACAAATTATTGTATACTTTTGTAGGGGATAGTATAGCGTTTATGTACTTGAGAATTAACAAAAGTATAACCACACCCTTTCTGATGTAATGTGTTTTATAACGGTGTATAAAGACTATGATATCTTAAATGCTGTGACTCATCATTACTCATGATGCAATCTTAAATGATTTTACTGTTTATATTAATTAAATTTTTAATATTGCAATCGTAATTTCAACTACGCCGTATTGCAAATAAGTCGTGATCGTTCCAATTTTCTGGATCTAAATCCAGATATAGCTGTGAAATGGAACAGTTGGTAATCAAGAGGCTGTATACGAGAGGAGGTCGCTGAGGTGACCCACATACAATACAATACGATCCCGAGAAATAGAACGGAACGTATTGGAATCCATACGAATATTTGGAACGAGTTATGCTCACGACACAAGCGAAGGCAATGCCAATACAGGGTGACTGGTAAATTACTATCAATATTTAAGGAGAATACTCGGTACATGATTCTCATTCGAATTATGTAAAAAAAATAGGTACTTAATTTTTGACCCAATATTTATGTTATATTAATTTTTATTTTGTCATATATGATCGTCAAATATCACGTCCTCAAGTATCGATAGTAATTCACTAGTCACCCTGTATATTATTATTATATAATCGTTTACTTAAACGACGCTGTATATTTTTTGCGTGTCTCCATAGTAGTAGAGGACGTCCGTCACTACCCTTTTAAGGGCTTCACACGAGATGATTTTTCCTTAAATGAATCTTACGATTGATTTATAATTTTAAAATTTTTTAAAAAAGGTGAAGGTTCTGCATTTGTGTTAAATTAATATTTTGTTCCCGCGGAGTTTTAATATTAATGACGCGATTTCAAATCTTCTTTTTTAATTTGATAGTTTTTTTTTAATATAAAATCGATTTATTTTAATCATATTACTAAACCATTGAGAACGAATAGATCTTTAGTGCAAACAGGATTTTCTTAATACATTGTTATTCAAAGACAATATATTTAGAGTATTTATTTAGTATATTTTTATTTAAAGAAATGGAACTACTTCTATACAAGGTTCAAGACTGTAATATTCAAACCATACTTTTAGTGACAAAATGCATAAATGTTGGTACTTTTATTACTTTTATACTCTTTTGAATAGTATTATAGTGGGCTCGTTTCCAGAGCCGTAAATGCATCTACAAAAAAAAGTAGTATAGTGTCACATATAAAGATTGTTTTAAGTTTTATAGTTATGTAATGTGTGAATCATGTATTGGAGCGGATGATGTCGCGACTTCTGATACAGGAAGAAGGGTTGCCTGGGAAACATGTATGTACATACAAATAAACATTCAATAAAAAAAATTCTAACACTATTTCCCGTATAAATATATAAGACTCCTGTATTGCAACTATTTAATAAAATATATGAGGTTTCATTTCAAGGAGGTAGTTTGAAATTTGTTCCAATACAAGTGAACCGTACAACCAATGTACATACGTTGAGTAGAGAGGAATCGAACCTATATACTGCAGACAGCGGACGAGATTAAACTACCCAGTGATGTGACTAAGATTTATATTTAAATATAAATATTTTGCTATGAAATCAATTTCTTTATATAATACTAGCTTTCGGTTCGGAGTTCGGTTATATCGCGTTTCCAAGAAAACTTTTCAAAAGTCTGGGATAAAAACTATTCTATATTCTTTCTCAAGGTCAACTCTATCTCTGTACCAAATTTCATTAAAATCAATTCAGTGGTTTAGGCGTGAAAGCGTAACAGACAGACAGACAGACAGAGTTACTTTCGCATTTATAATATTAGTAGGGATAATATGTAGTCTTGTCTGCCCGTGATCACGGTTGCTGAAAAGTAGCCGAAACATCCGAAGTATGTGTTTTTAAAGCACGCGTAGTATATCGGGAAAATATTAGTATCATTTAACCAAATCTAGAGTTATAATTTATTGAAGTTCTTACGATCAATTAATATACAACTAATACGGGTATGATTTATTTATTTCTTAGTATCATCTTTATCTCTAGCCTATATTTCAATCAATCGATATCGATCTTCTTTGTGCCCCATCCCTATTCCATTCAATACATACCTATTTCAATCTGTGATAGTTTATTCAGAGAGTTAATTTATCATTCGTCATACAACACTTAGTACTTCGCCTTTTATAGTACTCTCCAGAGACTGAGCTCCATAAATACTTAGTGTATAATTAAATATAAATAGATATATTTTCTAAAGCTTTCTATATTTTTCTATTGACATTTCTCTTTTCTTTCAATTAAATTAATCACGTCGTAGGATATAGCAATTGCGAGTTATAATATGCAATGGTATGTACTTGCGTGATAGAAGTACTTCCATAATTAAGTTTATATATATGTATATATATACATACAAATTTGTCCGTTTGTGTTTTTTTGACTAAAGTACCTTTATTTAGTAATATCAATATAATATTTTTTAACATTATGTCTGGCTTTCTGTGTGCTAAGATTAATTATTATGGTTATAATTCTTAATAATCTTTATAACCGCTAACCTAAAACGATTTGTCCAATAAAATAGTAATGACGTCATGACCCAAAAATACTCGTAATATTAACGATTGAACTATTATCTAGAAAAATAAAGACAGATTGAATTTGTTCACTCAATTTACAATTATAAAATAACTTTATGTGTCCCAATGAGGAAACTTATTGTTGAAATAAAAATAAAATAATATGTGACGTAATATATTACTTATTAGTATGATAATAATATTCCTATTATCCGATTAACACCTTCTTAGAAAACCATATTACTACGTATTATTTTATAAACATCCGATGTATTATTGTTTATCAAAAGTTTGATTACACTTCCTCATATAATATTGTTTTCTCTTATATATAAAAATTTCAATTGTATGTAAGTACTAAGTTTGTAAATTATTACCGTCTTTACAACTATTCAAGTAATATCTAGTTTATAGATGAATTATGAACTGGATGGATGAATTCTATTCTATATGTTGTATACAATAAGGATGATGAGCACGTGGCGGACCGGAAACGGACATCGTTTGTAACGAGCCGCTCGAAGCGAACGAACCGCCTTCACACTGACAGACTTTCGTACTGAGAGCTATTAAAATTATTATATAGTGTGAAGATAGTTAATTTAAAAGAATTTTCTCTACAACAAAATAAGATATAGGAAAATATAAGTTAATGAGAATTGTATATATGTATATAAAAAATAAATTCAATTATATATTTAAGGGGAAATGGGCGCTGCCGAATGTCATTTAAGGTACTTGGACTCAGTGGAGAGACGTGCAAATGATTTATTGGTGACCACAAATATTTTATATCTCATCTAGCCACTCTATGGCATTGGCAAAGTAACCATTCTCTCGGTATTATACAGGATATACTCTGGCGAGTGTGTACAAGCATTACACGCTTTAATTCCTGCATTCCCTTTCTATCATCGGATGACCAGACACTAGGTGGGCTTCATCCTTCCCTTGTAAATCTTTCTCACATCCAGTCGATTCTTCCTTCTGGAAATGTTGATTATGTATCTGTTTCTTTAGAGTTATAATTTAAAAGTCTTGATAAAAAGGATGAATACGCATTGAGATAGTACTTTTTACGACGTCATTTCCACCTCCATACCGTTGTATTTATTTAAATACTTTTTCTTACACCACAATTACAATACAAACAATTACAGAAAAATACATACTAAAAACTAATGGTAAAACAAAAGGCGGCCTTATGGCTTACTAGCCATTTCTTCCAGACTACCTAGAACTACTAAGACTACCGTTGTATATGACAGTCAAGAATTATCCAGTCGAAATAAAAAAATATTAATGATAATAATATTAAATATTATTAGGTAATTAAATAATATTATGTATATTATATTTGTTGTAACGTAAACTTCGTGCGAACTAGTATTCCTACGAGCGCATTCCTCCGTCAACCGTTGTCTGTTTGCCCTTTAGCTACAGATGTTCGTAACTGACTTGACTCTGACATTTATACTTGCGGTACTTTAACCACAGCTTAGGTATTATAACTAGTTAGGGGCCTGGGTGCACTGTGAACAATTTATAGGACTATAGCACTCAAAATCTCAGTACAGACATGTAAAAAAGCCCTATTTTTTAAGCTATATTCAGAGCAAACCACATAGCAATGGAAACTCTGTGAGGGCTTCAAATATTGTTATGCTAATGACACAACAAAGAACTCCTTTGAGACTCCGTAGAGCGAAACCGAAGCCAATTATTCAACTAAGATTCCATCAGTCAAAATTAAAAATCAATTGCTTCTCGTGTCACCACAAAAGCTTACAAAGTAGGCCGGGCTCGAATTATTTCTCATTCAAAATAAACAAACCATAGGAACATATGATTACGAGCGTGCGAAAAGCACCCCGTTGATTTTGAGAGAAAAAAAACATTGTGGGCGTCACCATGGCAACCGATAAACGACTTAATGACCGCGCTCAGATGAAAAACATGTAATTATATACACTCCTGTGACTTGTGAGGCCGAGTACAAGGGAGAGGCATAGGGACGGGAATTAAATCGATAAAATATATATCACCTGCCTGGCTAACGATAAATATATCGCCAATAATTTGTGGAATATTAAAATTTATATTTATTTATATATAACTGCTTTCTCTTGTCACCTGATAACACAATGTTAGTTTTTTCCTTACTTATCCATTATATTACACGAAAAATAAAAAGTATTCCCTTATTTGATATCACGTTTAATTGTCATAAAAATAATCGATAACCATATATCGAGATACTGTTTGAATAATCTAAATTATCGATATATAATCGAGTCCCAACACTATAAAGTTAAGGACTTCGTAACATCCCAAAGATGTAATCTATTCGCAAGGGATCGCACAATAACATGGCAGATGTACCAGCTACCAGCCGACAGGTAAACCAGGGCAGATGTATGTGTGTATTGTTCGTTTTAATTAAATTACTCCTATACATCTCACATACACTAAGTGCTTCTTGAACTATTCCTTAGATGCTTAATATTAAGTTGTTTATAAATGAAATAGTATTTTAATATCTCGTCTGTCCGTGATCACAGTTGTAAAGTAACCGAAACGTCGGGAGTATGTAGTTTTAAAAATAATAAAATTCGCGTAGTAATTTGAAAATATTGGTTTCATTTAAATGAATACTCGCGAATACGTCTCATTAATATTTTAATATATATTTTTTGTATATTCTTTTTAGACTCACTCAATTTAGGTATTTGAAATTTTTAAAGTTGTATGAACTTTAAATATAGCTCCAAACATTATTATACTTATATAGAATGAATAGTTATATTAATATTTTATATATGTTAATAATAAATTAATACTCAGTAACTGAGTCACGCCCGAGCTTTGATTTGATTGTTTCATACTAAAATGTTATGAACTCACGATACGACCTTCAGTGATATTTCGTTTGTTATAAAAGTTAATTAATTTTTCATTACTAAATAGTATGAGATATTTTTTATTTTATATTTAAATTTGTAACAAATAATGTAACTTAATTTTTTATCCTATCAAAGAAAGGGTTGTGAAAAAATGTGTATCGAAAGAGCGGTGAAGCGTTAAATAAAAGTCCAAGGGTTGTCAACTCGGTGTTTCATTAAAATGCTAATGTAATTATCAATAAAAATCGCCTTGGAACATTTAATAAACATTATTTTTATGTTATACAAGTAGTAATGTATAAAAAGCGTCTTTAAAGATAATGTTATTAAGTTTTTATCTCATGTTGTCAACCCTGAAGACTCTGTCGAAGTGTAACCAGCTAGTTTCGGAAAATGACTTTTTAGATGTTATTCGCAAAAAACAACTCGCAACCGTTACTCTATGAAGGTTTCTCTTAAAGTCGCGAGAATTTACTTGTTTTAACTAATATTTGAAATATATTATAATAATCGTAGTACTCCCATAATTAGTGGGAAATATTTATATAATAATATTGTAAAAGGAAAATTACTTACTGTAAATATGAAGAATATAATTTTCTTTACAAGAATACCGTCATATTGTAGTTAATAATATACCTATATAGTTTCGGAATACTTTTTACATTTTTAAATGGTATAATATCATATAAGTAAATAATTAGGTCTTAAAGAAATATCTCGTCAACATAATTCGCTTCTAGAATGTCAGCAAATATATTTAATACAAAAACGCTTATAAATAATTAAAGTAATATACATATGGAGTAAATAACAGCAGTTTCTATAAATAACAGTAATTAAATGTTATAATAATGTTAATGTTTTAATGGCGCTAACATTTCACAAGTCACGTAACAACAGTGACACATACCAACACATATATGGATTAATTTTTATTATTTTGAAACGATTCATCGCTTTATTTAAAGTTTTATATAGAAAATATTGTATTGTTTGTATGGAAATGGATTAGGCTTAATGGAAAATGAAAGCAAGGAATTTTAAAGTCATAGTAGTAATGTTTGCAAAATATTTTAAATTATAAAATTTGTTATTAACATACTTTCACGTATTCACTATGTTTTCATTCCATAATTTCTGTTACCTTGTATATCTATATATTTATTTAGGTGAAAAACATAATTTTTCTCATATTTATTAAATAAATATTATCGTAAATACATCTCAAGGTGAATGTTAAATATTTCTAACTATTATTCGTTTATTCAAACTGCGGACTGTATACAGGATGCGTCGGACAAATGATACAATTGAATCGAATAAATCCGTGAAAACTTTAACATTTGATGTTCACCGTGACTTGAATAGCCTCTTTATGGAGTAAAATACATCTGCCTTCTATATTATAAGAAATAGACCACCTCGCGACATACAATAGATTAAATACGACACACGATTTTATAACTTATACTTTCTATCATAAAGATTGTATTCCCATGCTATATATTGTTCGTGGTCACACACTGATCCCAGTCTTGAAGTGGACGCACGCTGTGATCTCTTTACAAAAATAACACAATGAATAATTTAAGATTTATAAACGTTAATTTATTTGAAGTGTGCGTAATATACCCGGGACTGGTAGCGTATGGCGTTAATGAAGACTAATTATTTGATCAGCTGTTTATATTGATATGTTTTATGGAATAAATTGTACTATGAAGAAATGCGATCTAAGTTGTTTTAGATATTTTTAATATAAAGCTAGTATGTGGTTGGTAAATACAAGTGGACTCACAAAATTATGATTACGAATTGTCAAGGTCATGTAAAAAATATTTTTATAAGACAAATAATGGTGCAAATGCCTCCAGCACGATTTAAACTGACTTCAAAATTCTATAGATTCTCTTTTTATATGTAAGTACATATGTATATATATAGCTACGTTCAATGTGTATATTTTTGTATATTTGAATATGATATTTATTTCAAAACATTTTAATTTCAAGCATAGGTATCTAGTCTTAAAAAAGATAATAAGACTTTATAATCAAAACTAACGATTTCCAATAAGTATTGTTTTATCATTGATGGTCCACTATAAGCAGATCTCTCATTATATTTAATACCAAAAATATTCACGAATATTAAAGTTCAATTTAAACCCAGAAGCCTTACAACACCGGATTAGGCTGGTCAGGGAGTAAACCAGACTTAGCGACTTTCACTCCGGAAGGGCTGCCTGCTTTGTTTCCTTATTATATAGATTTTCTCAGCAGTATAATTACAACAGGTTCGTAATATTAAACTCGAAACGAATAGTATCCTGTTTGAACCAAAAACCTACATTATCATTATCACGTGTAAAGATCTATGAGTTAAAAGGTTAAATTTAATATGTAGTTTAACGACGTGAACTTGTATTAAGTGATTTTGTTAATGTTCAAAAGACACTTAATAGCCCGTTACATTTTAATACATTGCAATTTTTATCATCTCAATCTAGATTCTAGATAGCCAACCGGTTGCTACTTGCTAGTTGCTAGATCCAGTCACATCTTAAAAATATCCCCCAAATATTATTTTCAAAGATCGTAATCTTATATCCTAAAAGCTTTTCCTTTTATCAGCCGGTAATCCTATCCTTAGCTCTGTTTGAAAGTCTCGACAATCTTTGGATCGCTTTATGCAACTGATTTAATTATATTACGCCTTTTAGATTCGATTCAAAGTTATAATGGATGGATTCACTTTGTATAAGAGATCTCTTTGCAATTAAGTAACGCACAAATTTATTATATTATTAACATTTAAGCGAAAATATTTTTAAATTTTAATATAAATGTATACATTTATTTATTTTTTCATTTACCTAATGCTATCTAAGATTTGCGCATGTTCCTACATACATATTTGAATTAGGTATTCTAATGACTAATCTTTTCGGAAATTATGCGTTTTTATCGTTTTATGTGTGTATGGGACATCTTCATCTCATCTGTCCGTGATCACGATTCCTTTAAAGTAACTGAATTATATGCATTATGTAGTTAAAAAATAATAAAAGATGCCAAACAAGCGAAACATGCGAAAAATTTTATTCGTCTTTCATTATTTCGTCGTATAAAAAGTCGATTTTTTTTACAATAATATTTGTACTTGAGTTAGACCAAACAATTTGTATTATAAAACAATACATGACCTCAGTGCTTTATAGTTTAGAGTGACCGTGACTCGCCCGAACAAAACGTTTCAATGGCAGAAGGTCGGAGCGTTAAATCTTTGATTTTGGTTCAACAATCATTTATTATCGATTAAGGTCGATATTTAATGGTTCGAAACACATTTACCGATTTCAATTTACCAATTACTACGGATCTAACTGATATTTAACATTGATTTATATAGAAATGGTTGATTTTTATTACTTTTTTACGTATTACTTGTGAATGGTATGTTCATGACTGTACTCGTAATTCATATGTTAAATTTTTCCACCAATTTTTATCCAATGATGAAGCTTTGGTTGGGATTAAGATTAATTTTAAAAATAATATATATTTGCATCATTTAAATCATCTCTATTTGCGTCTTAAGCAAGGATTTTAAGACCGTATGTTGGCGCCTAATTAGTTAAGTGCGTGCTTTACTACGGTTATAAATGAAATGGTTTGCAAATGCACTAATGAGAAATTTCTCGCTCAGTCGGCTGTAAGAATAGAATTTGTCTTAAATAAGGCAGATGATACACTGTATAATAACCTTATATTACGTAGATAGTATTTATTTTAGGTTTAAACAAGTTTATACCGCATCGATCCGGTTAAATCCAGTATTTTAATATGAATAAACAATTTCGTTACACCGAATTAACATTATACAACAATACAGAAGTCACAAACACGTGGTTACACAAATTAACATACATCATTAGCTATTATATGAAATATATTCCCGCAGTAAATTAATTTTATTACCATCTAATAAATCAGAATGTGAAGGACCCCTGGAATCGTTAAACATTCATGAACCAATACTTCATACAATCCCGCCCATTACCGCGTCCGACGAGTTTGTGTGACGTCGGATTTCAAACTACTGTTTAATTGTCCCATACAGTCAATTTTGTTTAAATATTGATACAATACGTTTCATTTGAAATTATTTACTCGTTATAATATGTTCTTAATGATTCGTATTTGTAGAGTTGGTTTACTGTTTATACGCTTAAGTTAAATGATAAGTGTCTGTAATCATGATTTCAAAGCGTAGATTTTAATATAATTTTCTTAGTTTTTCTTCACTAATTTAGTTAGTTACTTAAAAAATATTGCGATGTGTTCTTTAATATAAAATTATATAAATTCTTATAATAAACAACAATTCTAGTAATGCAGACGAGGTTGCGACTAGCAGCTAGCATTAAATATTTTTTTCGGCTAAAGAAAAAACTTATTAAAACAGGGTTGATATTGCTTAAGTTTTGAAAGGGTTTCGAGATACAATTTTTTAAGAATGTCCAATATTCAATATCTAGTTTTTTGAATAATATTTCATATTAATTTTATCAAGAAGGCAAGTTGGAAGTACTTAAATTTACTTATAAGTTCATATTTTTGGATGGATTTTCAACAATAATGTTATAAAATAACTCGAACTGTGATTTAAATATTATTTGTTTATTTCTTAATGTATATAAAATCGTATATATGTCATAATTATATATTATTTGTGTATCACATTTATTTATATCAGAACGAGATGTTAAATTTTTCATAAGTATTTGTTATTTTGTAACTACTATTTGTTATTATTGTATTTACTACATTCTCATCGTGTTTTTTCTCGTCATCGGTAACTCTCTACTATACTAACACTTCTCGACCGATTCGTACCGGCGATATTAATGTAGAATTTATGTTATGGATATGAAAATATCGAAAGTTACAAGTTTTATTATGTTTTCGCGTGTTTATTATATCCGTGCGATGAGTTGTTCATTCCTTAACCTTTATATTTATTTCTATCTAGAGTTATTTTAATGGAATGTGTTCATTTTCTATTCAATTCTGTGACCATTGAATCAAGCTTGACAAATGACACTTGCGTAATGTACGCGTTAAATTTGTTGTCTAGTAGAAAGTAGAAATCTTATATATTATCATCTTAATGTCTTTTATGATTTTCTCATTTGAATCTCGTAAACGATTCGGTTAAATGATTTTGATTATTCATCTTCATTAACAGTATTTGAATTTTAAACTCCGTGTAAACCAATTCCCCACTCTCGTTTCAAACACATTAGCGTTCGAATAGTAAGTAATCGCAAAGCAATTACTATTAATTGAATGGAATTATTTCGTGAATGGACGTGCAGATACCATTATACTAACAAGTACTATTACGACGCTCACAGATGTGATCATCATACGAAATGTATTTATAACAAGAATTTGATGTATAATCATCATATCGGGAATCCCTACTAATATTATAAATACGAAACTAACTCTGTCTGTCTGTATGTTACGCTTTCACGCCTAAACCACTGAATTGATTTTAATGAAATTTGGTACAGATATAGAGTTGACCTTGAGAAAGAACATAGGATAGTTTTTATCCCAGACTTTTGAAAGGTTCTCTTAGAAACTAGATATAACCGAACTCCACGCCTGCCAAGCTGCGTCCGGAAAGCTAGTACTCAATAAAACTAACTACATATATATTAATTAATAACTCTATTATATCTGTTTCAGATTCCTTCGTTAATAGTCAGGAATGGACGTCATCTCGTGGTGTGACGGAGTTAAGAGTGGGTGTGCTTGGATCACCTGATAGTGGAAAATCGGCGTTAGTGCATCGATACCTCACGGGGGCCTACATGCAGGAAGAAAGTCCAGAAGGTACGATACGACTTTGAATAATTTGTGTAAAGCGCCATCTATGTGGAGTATTTTATATTATTTCAGACACAGTGCCATCTAGTAACGAGCAGACAAAACCATACCTAGCTTATAAAGAAAATAATTAAAATAAATTTCAACAGATGGCGTTTTTCAACGTTTTTTATATTAATGCTATATAAAATATGGCAGTATTAAGTAATAATTAGTTTGTACTTATAACAATTATTTTATTAAGTTTAATATAAATTTAAAATTCTTTCTAGGTGGCCGTTTTAAAAAGGAGGTCATCATAGACGGCCACAGTTACCTCCTACTCATCAGGGATGAAGGCGGCCCGCCCGAGATGCAGGTGAGTGAACTTTTACCCTTTAGCGCCCTTTAAATATGAATGCATTATGTGTTTAGTACACGAGATAGTAATGAAAGAGACTTTGCCCGTCTATAAGGTGAGTTGACGACCTCTCGATAATACGATACAATTCTATTTATTCACGAATTATTATCAAAATTATTTATTTAAATATGCACTCTAAAGTTATGTAATTTAAAGTAAATTTTACAACACATTATAATTTCAAATCAAATTACACTGAAATATTCCATTGATGGTGGAGCCTCAGTTTTCAGACGTTTCTCATACATCGTGTTATGAATACTTCAGAGAACAATTAATTTACGTTAGTAATGCACTCTAGTTGGAGCGGAATTGTTCAAACATTTAGTCGAGTCGAGCAGAGAATTGTACTCCTGGCTCCTACTACGAGAATTCACGATGAAACTTAATATTTGCTATTAAATTTTTATTCTCATACCGAAAGTAAAACTATGATAGTCGAATCGAAATTGGATTCATTTTAAAAGTGCAAACTCGTGGTAGTTGTAAATAGTTGCGCCCAAAATGCTGACCTACTATTAACGACTATTGGTTTATGATTAATCGGTCAGATACTTTCATAGGAATATTTTTATTTAAATTAGTACTACTAAAGTATTACTACTAAAAATATTATTTAAAAATTTATGAAAAGTTTAGCAAAAATAATGTACCTATAAACTAAATTAAAAATATTATACTTAAATATACTTTAATTTCATAATTATTTCTATACGTTACATATAAGTGATATAAATTTTAAAACATACATAAATATATAAAATATAAAATTATTTAACAACTTCAATATACATATTCTTCTTCTTCTTCTACCTGGCAATTTCCCAGCCATAGCCAGGGTCTGCCTTACTTGTTGTGAATAGTTTTTTTTTTTGGCTATTTTTTGGCTTTTTCAATTTACATATTATACAAAGTTATTCTATATCTCATTCAAATATAAATTTAGTTTTCATATCATCATCATCATCATCAGCCTATCAGAGCCCACTGCTCAGTTTAGACCTCTTCTCACACAGAGAAGGTTTTTATATAGATGTCGTTTATTAAATTAATTATTTTAAAGTTCGTGTAATACAGTGTAATGGAAACAGTCCCCGGGATGTTATCGATTCTCTGTATAAAGGAGAGTTAATGTCTGTTTTATATAACACACGCTGCCACAGTGTCCTCACCTTTATAATCTTTTCCATCTATAATCTACGAGCCCTTAGCCTTTTACGGTCGCTTCTGTAATGTACGGAATGCTGTTACCGTAAAAGTTTATATACTTAAATATTGTGGATGAAATTATATTATATTATGTTTGAATTATTATAAAAATCATAATTGTTTTTTTATCCTATCCGTAATGCTATTTTTTATATACATATTTGTTTAAAGATATTTATATAAAAGTTTTTAATGAACAAAAAAAAAATTCGTCTTTATAATGAAAATAAATCGTATACATTTGATTCATGAAATATTCTAAATATAATAATATTCGTACATATATTTTCTTATATCAAGAATTAGAGGTCACTTTATTTGTAAGCACGAAAAAAATATGTTACTCCGACGATCGACATTTTAACAAGTATAACATATTGCAAGTACATATTGATAAAACGTCGAGATGTAAGCGACATCTGGTTGGCAGATTAATTATGAACTATGCTTGAGATTGTTTTGAGACGAAACTTATTCAATTAAATCCTCAATATATGTATGAAATAAACGGTATTTTAGATTCCAATATAAATTTAGTTTTAGTATGATAAACTAATGTTTCGTGTCAAGATTACAATGTTAAAATAAATGAAACTAATACTTTTCGGATATACTACGCATGCTTTTTTACTTTTGCATAAAACTACATACCTACTCCCGACGTGTCGGATACTTTTAAACAATCGTGATAATGGGCAAAATGTTTCATTTAAATGAATACTCGCGAAAGTCTTAGATCTCATAATGTTAAAATAAGTTGTCATTTGAACATTTATTGTATACTAGAAGACCTGGCGAACTTCGTATCGCCTTATAATCAAGAAATATCTATTACGTTTTTTTATTTATATTTTTGGAGTTTACCTGTAAGCCATAAATCTCGGTGTTTTGAAGTGCGACAGAATGATTGACATATTAGTTAGTTGTCAAATCTAATGTCAAAAAAACGTTTGTATGGGAAATAGAAAAGAGCTGTTTTTATGGTTTTCCCAGTAATGAATCAATTTTTTTCAGCTTTTATACCTTCCCTGAACCTAAACGAACATTTCAAGACTAAGATAAGATAAATCCGTTCAGCTGTTCTCGAGTTTTAATAAGACTAAAGAACACAATTCATTTTTATGAATATAGATTAATAAGTCTTAACTCTGCCAATTACGTCGCTCTAAAAGTTATTTGACTCGTGCATACTTAGTTCTTTCCCAACCGATCCTGATAGCACCATAATAAACATATGTATATACAGGGTGACTGGTGAATTACTATCAATATTTAAGGAGAATACTCGGTACATGATTCTCATTCGAATTATGTAAAAAAATAGGTACTTAATTTTTGACAAAATTTCCGTATAAATAAATAAAGTGTGGACACGTTCCAAGTGTTCCAAGTGTGGACGCGTGTGACGGCGTGCTGATACAACACCATGCCACCGGACGCGCGTGTGTGTGAGTGTGTGTGTGTGTGTGTGTATAACTAATCTGTAGGGTGTTCATACGATGCGTAATTAATTACATAACTTTTGGTTAACCTTACTTATAAGTTTATTAATATTTATGTTATATTTATTTTTATTTTGTCATATATGATCGTCAAATATCACGTCCTCAAGTATCGATAGTAATTCACCAGTCACCCTGTATATATTTCCTTTGTATTTGTATGTGATAAACAATTTTAAATATTCTCTGCTCCTCGTGTATGCGTGGGACTTGATACATTAGTTCAGGACGTCCGTGTTAGTTTGACCCATATACTAATGTTTTGTTAAGTGCTATTAATTGTAACATTTTAAAGACCTAACTCGCTTTATGTCACTTTTGTCGCATTATCTACTTACCTTACTGGCATTTTGAATTAACATGATCATCTAAATTTACATTATGAAGCCTCTAACGAGTACATAGACTAATATTTTTATTCTTGAAGATAGATACATAATTTCTGTTACAAATTAAATTTGATGACTCATTCGATTTGGTACATATGATTTAGAAAACATTATTTTAAGGTTTACACTAGATTTATCTTAAGTTTTCTATAAGAAACATGTACGCGAATTGTTTAAATAATTTAAATTAATCTATTACGTTCTTACTGAGGTCACTTAACATATGAAAATAATAACTATTTTGTATGAAAGAATTTTTATAACAAGTAAGAAAAATTTTCTTATCATACAAGAAACAGTAGAATATAGTCTCTTGTACATCAGATGACTTAGATGTACTATACTAACTAAATATCAGATCTTTAAATAATTTCAATGTGAATTCAATCTTAATAACTTCTCAACATTTCAATGAACACATTTTATTTAATAATTCCAATAATATTTCGACACTGTATGTATAATTGTATACCGTTGTATGTTATTTGCCAAAATCCAGCTTGCCAAAACAGAACAATCGTCATTGACAATTGTGATGTAGGTCAAAGATTTGTTAAATATAAAATTTTACAGAGCCATAGGTTAATATAACATTTGTATAGATTTAGTTTTTAAATAAATAAATTATCTTTAAGCATTTCTTGACTTTATTTAGTACTTTAATGTCTTTTAAACATGCAACGGATTTTACACTTAGACGATGTACATACGACAAGTAAGAAAGAGAAGTTATTACATTTAATTTATGAATCAAAAGGAAAACTCTAAGTAGAATATCTTCGTAGGTGAAATATCTTTTTAAAGAAATTATTTTAAATATAAAAATGTAGATAGACAAGAATATAAATATTATTCATAAATTATATCGAAAAAAGCTTTATAACTTGTTATTACTGAGTTATAAAAGAACAATATTGAAAAGAAAATTACGTTTCAAGGTTGTCAAAACAGATATAATATAAGACGAGTTCGTAACTTATCTTCGGTTTATGTAAGTTCATTTTCATCGTAATAGCCAGCCCTGGATGGGTTTTTAAATGGGCCAGGACCAGCCAGAGGTGATATCCTCTGTAGCCTGCTTCGTATTATATGCCAACGGTAATTGCGGCCTACTTCCCATCATACATCTTTAGAATGAATCATTATAGTTATTTTTACTCTAACGAAGTATTATATTATTTTTCTCTCATATATTTGTAAGCAGATCATCATTTACAATAATGTTCCCATTTCCATTGGAATTTGTTGGCAAATTTCATTCATGTTTTGTTTTAATTAAGTGGCAGATTATAGGTTTTGTATATTGAAATTATTAGTTTTTTCATATAAAGTGTATATTTTATAATTTAACTTATTCATATAAAGATTTTTATTTTTAATATATCCTTTGTATTACTTCGCTGCAAGCTTGATGAAATGAAATTCATATGTAATATCGTATAGAGCTTCGTAAATCGTATTATAATAGAATTTAAACGCCAGTCAGTCTTGTTTATGAAATCTAATATATAAAAAAACAAGATTAAAGATATTTATCAGATAAGGAGTAATCTTTGTATTATTAGAGTAATACAAAGATAAATCTTCATTCAAAGTGATAAACAGACACACACATGCACAAACACAAACACACACACATACACATACACATGTCATAATATTATTGTATATATACGACCTTTTTGTAACAAGACTTTCGTATGATAAAGGTAAACTGTTGTCATTATATCGATCTTAAAGTGAATTATTAATAAGCAGGCTGCTACCAGGCAATTATTATTATATTCTATGGATTATTGGTTAAAAAAATTACGCTTTTACAATCATATATGAGATGGAAATACGAGGCATGGACAATAAGTGTAATGGAAATGTTTTATATAGTAGTGGCCTAGTGGTTAAAAGGCCCGCCTTTCATGCTCGAGGGCGCGGGTTCGATTCCTGCCCCTGCAAGTACCAATGTGATTTTTCCGAATCATATGTACTTACTCAGAGTATTTAGACATCACTGATTAATATAATTCCCAAAAGAGGGTTGATGTCAGGCAGGCGGCCGGTCTTAAAAACAAATAGCTAAAACTATTCACAACATGTAAGGCAGACCCTGGCTATAGCTAGGAAATTTCCAGGTAGAAGAAGAAGATATAAATTATTATATTTTTCGATAATGACAAAAAATATTAAGTATCCCTAATATTTTAAGTGTCATTTTCGTGTGTATATTAATGTTTGAAAATAATATTATATTCAATAGAGTAGTTAATTTGTTAGACGCCTTTTCGTCGAGGAGCTTCATAAGGAATATTTAATAGTTGGAATTATAGTACGGTCGAGGGTAAATCAAAGGGAAAATGTACAGCATATAAAATAATTTACAAGGGCTGCTGAAATATCAAAGAATTGTTTCGTTTGAGCAACACAAATATTTTTTTATCATTTACATTAAAAATGAATATTTTGAGTACTAAGAAAAGTGTTGTTTTTATTGATATACTTTTAGGGCTACTTTTTATAAAAAGTTTATTTTATTTTAATTTTTGGACAATACTTTTTATACAAAAGGCTCATAATATCATTGATTCTAAATTACAAATCGATAATGGAAAGCTCTAATGCTCCGTCTATATATCGTTGCCCAAATGTGTTGCCACCCCAATAATTACCCCGTATTAATGGTAATTACCATTAGGGTTGATGTCCGATATCTAGTAATCGTCGCATTTTAAATGATATTGCTTTCTTTCAGTAACTACAATAATGAAAGTCTTAGAGTAATTGTATATTAAAAGTTGTCATTAGTTTGTAGTGTCAAATGTTTCTTGTTATTTGAAGGCGGGAATCAAGGCAAATTCAATTACCATCTCAACCTTTATAATTTATCGATCAAGTCCTTATGCATACGAATTTAAACCTTAAGGTCATAAATATAAGGTCTACATCATTATTTAAATTAGCTGACCCCTCGTATGTCACGCATGGCGTCAGTTCGGCGCCAAAAAAGCTATGTTTTGTTTGTTTTAAAATTGATCGATGGCGGGTAAATCGTAGACAAGCATCTATATGAAGTGGTTTAGGGTAAATGACAGATGTAACCCAGTCCCTATACATTTATAGTCTACTAGCCTTCCGCCCGCAGCTTCGCCCGCGTGGAGTTCGGTTATATCGCGTTTCCAAGAGAAACTTTCGAAAGTCTGGGATAAAAACTATCCTATGTTCTTCCTCAAGGTTAATTCTACCTCGGTACCAAATTACATTAAAATCAGTTCAATGGTTTAGGCCTGAAAGCGTAACAGACAGACAGAGTTACTTTCGCATTTATAATATTAGTAGGCATGGTACTAAAGAGTTATTTTTCAAAGTTTTATTAATAAATTTTTATATAAAGTTACAGAGTATCGATTGTTGATGCTCTGATTAAAATACTAATAAAATACTTTCACGTTTTAATTATTACTTGCGAGTGAATATCTTTCTATTGTGTGAATAATTTGTATGTTGTATACCTATTGTTGGAAACTTACAATCTATATTAAATATTATAAACTAAAAAAATTGTTACACTTTCAAATGATGAGTTCTAAAATGATTTTGATGTTAAAATATTATAAGTTTTTCATCAAGATTAGATACGGGCTGTAAATGATGAAATATACATAGTGGGAGAATAAAAACTAAATATTTGTATTTTCTTTGAAGTGACGCGACTTAGACGATAGATGGCCCTGTCGTTTGGTGACTATATGCGTAAATTATTTTTAAGCGGATATTACGTTCCTCTTTTTCTGGATTCCCTACTGAATAAAGACGAAGTAGCGTAAAAAATTAAGTCTATACTCTATAATAATGCTAAATCGTATTAAACAATAATAGTTACTACATAATGTTGCTGTTACAATATAAAAATAAAAAGAATTTAATCAACATAACACTATATAATAAAACGATATGGATTTACAATCCCGTCATATAAATTTGATAATCACAGATTTAAAATGTTTATAGTACTAATAAAACAAAATCCTTTATAAAGAAATTATGTGTTTTGCAACACATATACAAATAAATTATTTAAATTTGAAATTTTCTTATTAAAAAGTAGATATTTATTTCAAATATTTTCACTAAATCATAACAAGACGTTCAACTTAGTAAGTCTGTTATTCTCAAGTCAACGCTACAAATAATTTTCTACAAATAATTTATTCATAAATTCTTCACAAGAACCTGTTGTCTTTGTCACCTCTTTCAACGGAAAGTTACAAGATATTTAGACATGTACGTATTAACAATGTAAGTGAAGTTTATGACTGTAAAATAAGTTGTACGAAAAGGCTTTGTAATTCATTTTATCTCGTCGTGGAAAGGTAGTTATTATCTTGAAAGTAATAATATATTGAGATCTAATACTTTCGCGAGTATTCATTTAAATGAAA
Organism: Danaus chrysippus; assembly: GCA_916720795.1. Classification (NCBI taxonomy): domain Eukaryota; kingdom Metazoa; phylum Arthropoda; class Insecta; order Lepidoptera; family Nymphalidae; genus Danaus; species Danaus chrysippus. The sequence goes on from CAKASE010000044.1 coordinate 1,719,685, forward strand.
CTAATATTATTCGGATTACTACGCGTTTTTTATTATTTTAATATTTTAAACACTATGAATGACAGACATTCACATCTCGTCTGCCCGTGAACACAGTTGCTGAAAAGTAATCTTCGGGAGTATATAGTTAAAATAATAAAATACGCGTAGTTATATGAAAAATATTAGCTCATTTGAGTAATAATTTTCTTCATTTAATAAATTAGTTCTTAATTCATTACTCAACAGACTGTAAGTTAAAGTTTGTAAAAGTTCAACTCAACAGGTCTTCGTAAATTTTATATCAGTTTTCATGGATCCTCTCAGCGTTTAAGATATGATATTCAAAGTTGTAAGTGTGATGTAAATTGAGTATAATATAGCTTAAAAAACTTTGCCAGTTTTAAGATAAGGTATAAAATAAATATGTATATATATACCTACATATTATGTCATTTATTTAAAGCATAAAGGCATTTTCCCGAGGTTCCAAGCAATAATATTAAAACTTAATTTTATTATTAATTTAGTTTTAAAATCTTACGCTATTCTTTTAATTTAAAAAAAATAACGTGTAAAAATTTTTTTAGTATTTAAACTAATATTTGTTTGTACATAATTCACCAACGAATTTTAAATTTAAAATATCAAAAAATCTACATAGATTTTTAATTTGATTTATCGTAAAAAATATTTCTGAGAAAAGGAATACTTGAATAAAAGATCTCGTAACTAAAAGAATAGTTTAGTTCGTAAACTATTTTACTAACTCCAATAAACTGAACACTCGTGAACTAGTCACTGGAGATCAAATATTTGTTAATGTAATGGAAGATTCTGGAACGTTCGAGTTTGTCTCTGTACGTGATCGGGAATGTAATGCTCACTAAATATCATCGTTAACTTACCTCTTAGATTTACTATGTTACATCTTTAAATATCACAATTATGTCAATAATAAGAAAATATTGCCATGTAGAATAATTTCTACTGTACATATAAATATGGTTTAATTTCCTAACGAAATTATCGTGATGGCAACACCGACAAACGAACGCATATTTAAAGGCATATTATTTAAATATTTTCTTAGGAAGCTCTAAGTAATCCATATACTTTTTAAGTAATAAGAATTATTTAAAAAAATTGTAGAATATTCCTTTTAAGTCAATAGTTTACTCTTATTTTATAAACATCGTATTAAATAAGAAATGAATTTGTATATAATAATAATGTATTTAAATGTAAGTAATATATGTTGAATCTTATATATGTTTTGTGTTACACAATATTATACATTCCTTTCATGTTATACGATGTTTACTTTACAAGAACGTGCCGTCAGAAACTCAATAGAACTGGGAATTCCTATTTTTTCAACCCTAACTAGCTAATTTAAGGTTGTACTTATGTTATCTTGGGTTTTTCAATGAAGGACGGACGTTTAAATGTATATTAAATTATTAAAAGTTTTATTAAAAACATTGTTACCAGGACTTTTCGCTAATATAAATTCGGAATCTTCAATCTTAGCATTTGTATTTGCAATTCATACAACAAATCAATTCACGTACAGTAACAACAGTACAATGTAAACACAGCCTATCAAAGTGCCATTATGTTTTATTTATGAGATTCGTTTTAAAATCGTAGATAAATTTCACGTTTCTACTTTCTTGTGTTCGGTTGGAATGTGTTGAAAACTTTTATTTTATTATATATGATACATTTGGGTGCTATTGAACTTTGAATGATTTTGTAAATCATTCGTTCGTTTATTTTTATAGTGTTGCCATTAAAAAAACATTACCCCGATTATTTGTTATATAACAAAAAGATATTAATTAATATTTGCTTATCTTATAAACACTGGACTTTTTAAGTAGCAAGTGATTTAACGTAATTAATTAGTTAATTAGAACGTAATTTCCATTTTCGTTTTGTATTCCACGCCCCCCGCGGTCTTTGTTACTGTTACTGTGGAACTTTATTTTTATTAGGCGTATTTCTTCGTCCGCGACTTAATTCCTAATTGCTTGTAATTTTCGACACGTGCTCGGCCACTGTTGCGTGAAGTGTCTATAGTCTAAATATACATTTGTAATTTGTTTCTACTATCTATAAATTTTTATTACATCTGTTTGGATTTGTTGGACTTTTGTTGCAGACAAAAATATATTTTTTTTTATATAATAATTGAGTCAATATTTCAATTAATATTATTACGTATTGATAGGAAGAAGCTAACCACAAGTCGCCTACATTTATCGTAGGACGTAGGTGAACACCACAAAGGTGTCTGTATAGCCCGCATTATTCTTGATTCTATTCATACTTTAAAAAAATCAACTCAACTTACTTGTATTGTAAGGATCTTTTGTTAGATCTACCAGCTACGCTTGACGCTTGAAAAACCTGTTCCCGATAACTTGTAACGATTACAAAAGACGGGAGGCGACGCTTTTGTTTTACAAGAATTTATTATGAAAGAGAAATAATTAAGTCCTAATTAATTTGAATAACTATTCTATTGTAATTATAATATATTGTTTAAATTTGTAAATACTTATATAAACTGTGTGTGGTACTTGTTTTTTGTGAATGTTTTTAATGCTCTGGATATGAGTCCTTTTCATACGTGTGTTGCCATAATTAATAAATTTGATATGTAAAATGAATTTAATTTAATTAAAAATGTAGTGTTTACATCCAATATGAATTATTCATAGCAGCAGATAATATTTATCTTCATTCATTCCTTAGCATTCATTTGACTGAGAACGGTTTAAACGAGAAAAAATACTATATTCAAGATTTTTCATTATGTCATCTTGAGTTTTAGCTTTTTTATGATCAATATAATTTCAAAATAGTATATATTACAATAGCATAAATATATATCGTGTGTTTTAATGATCTAGCTAGCTTGTACAATATTATGTATGAATTATATCCCGCGGCTTTGCTCGTTTCTGGAGTAAACATGTTTTATTTTGGCACATAAATATATGATTAGTATCATTTTAACCATAATATAAACGTTAAATATAAAAAAAAACTGATTCTATGAAGCAGTTAGATTTTAACATCATTACCTATGTTAAATATTTTGTATTGATTAAAAATGGGTTTTTCTGATAATTATTAACTTTACCAAAGATAAGTATCTTCATCAATCAACACGAATACAAAGGATTATTATGATAACATATTAAAAATTAATAATTATGTCATGTTTTCACCTTAATAAATTTTATATACATTAATTATATTTACCATTTTATAGATATATAATAATTATGTTTTAAGTATTCAATTATTGATACATGACTCGGTTATATTATATTATACAACTGATCTCACACAACCAATAACAAGTTTATTGATTATTTGAAATTAAAGGAATTATACAAAGGGAAAGGGGAAATTATACAAAATACCTATTATCTTTGTTCATTGATGTACTACACACATACGTATTTTTATAATTTGACCTTTTAACTACTATATGTGTAATTTATCCTTTATTATTTTTTATATTTAACTATGACGTCATTTTTGTTTATTTGAAAAACATCATTTTTATCTTATTCAATATGAATTTTCAACCAGATGCGATATAATGATAATATTTTATCTCTTTAACATGGAAGTATTTTTTATCACCAACAATACATCCCGGACTGATTGTATATAGTACTTGATAAGCTGTTACATACAACCACGTTAAATATACATATACATATATATATATATATATATATATATATATATATATATATATACATATATATGGGAATAGTGCAAGGTTCAGGAGCGATGCACTCGGTGTTTCTGTCTCTTTCTAAAATGGATTTTCAGTGTGCTAGAAAGAGATGGAGAATGGTAAAGGCTTCGCGGCTAGCTCCCAATCCGCCCGCCCGCCCAGTCGACTTTGGTTTTCTGACCTGATCACTAGTTACTGATAGCTTACAAATATATATTTTACTATGACTGTATATTGAATAAAAATAATAATTATTATCAATTTTAATTAATAATTGATTGAGTTTGAAGTGAAAAAATATATATACATAATACATATGTACCGGTAAGATTTTTTAATTATGTATTATACTAATATAATAGGAATTAATAAGAATAATATTTGATATTATTTAATATTAAATTGTTTTCAAAAACTCCGAGCCAATAAAGTATAACATATATCTAATAATAGTAATGAATCGATGAAGTATGTGACTTAAAAAGATCGGCTGTTTAGGATTTATGTCATCAAATATTATACTTATATAATATTAATATTAATTATAATATAAATTAATACTAGTTTAATATTTATGAATGTTATTAACATAAAAATATATTCGAATATGTCTTATTGTTTCATTCACGAATCTCGTTTTTAACATATATTTGACTATTATTCAGAAATGCAAGCTATTTATTAAAGTACATCTTAAAGTACTGATGCTGTATTCAGGTTTGAAGAACTGTTTGATGATAAAGAGGTTTTCATTCAAGATACTTGTTCTGTTGTTTCTGAGCAAGGGTTGTCACCCTCCTACGCACGTATCGCCATTCAAGTGGAAGACTACTTGTTCAAATATCTCGCTGTTAGCGTTCGTTTATTTAAACAATATGAATATATTTTAAATAATAATATAATCTAAATGAAAGTAATATTTTTGAGATTATACTAGGTATATTTTATTATTTTAAAACTATAAACTCCCGACGTTTCGATTACTTTTCAATTTTCATCAACCGTGATCACGGACAGAGATGAGATATAATAGGCGTAGTATATCCAAATAATATTAGTTTCATTTAAATGAATTCTAGCGAAAGTCTTAGACATCAATAACATAATCTATACCATACTATATTTTGATGTATTTACTAATTTTATAATACCAATGACGAGAATTGTTCTCATTTAATACTTTATCATATAATTCAATATCAGTTTTAGCAATGTCGCCGTTTTTTGCATATTTTCTTTTTATATCGGCAAAAAAATTCCTTATTCGTCTGAATTGATAAAAGAAGTGTTCTATTAATCATTCATAATAATTCTATTTGTCGTCAACAGTCTTTTGTTTAAGAACCAAAGTGTTTTTATGTCATCATCTAAAAATCCAAAGATCCAAAAATTTCGTTTCCATTGACAGATAATATATATAAAACTTAGGGAATAATAACTTCATTGTATATAAAATATATTTGCATTTTTAATCTGTGAATACTTTTACGAATAATTGCAAGCTAACAAGAATTTCTGTTTAAAAGTATTGATTCTATGCTTGTATTTTTCAAAGTGCTTTTTTCGCTGTATTGCCAAAGTTATTTTTTATGGTAATTGGAGATTATGGAAAAGCGTTTATTTCCTTGTTTTTACCGATGTTTGTAAACTAAATGAGACAATATATTTAAGTACGTAATGTTCCTTCTGTCCTCCATCTTTGTGCCGGTATGTCGATAACAATAATTACTATAGTGCCACAACCCTTACGTATGGCATAACCCCTCGTAATTACGATGCTTTAAAAACCTAGGGTGGAGTTTTTTTTATATTTACGTACATAGTTGTTTTATTTTGCACGATATCGATTTTGGCGTCGAGTTATTAAGTTTTGTATATAAGTAAGTTATTTAATTAGTTATTTTCTTTGTTACAGTTCACAGCCTGGGTTGACGCTGTGATTTTCGTGTTCAGTCTCGAAAACGAAACGAGTTACAACACGGTGTCCACTTACTTCAATAAGATGTCTCACTATCGGAATTCCGCAGAAATACCAATCATTTTAGTTGGAACTCAAGGTATGTTGAGATATTTATAAATACATAATTATTACATATGTTTAGTTCATTACAAATTCGTATACTTACTATAGGTAAAATTTCTAATAATTTGTTAAGCCATGGTATTCTTTTAGAAAGTCTTCAAAGAAACAAAACATACAAATAATCTTTGTATGTCTAATTAGCATGATAATAAAAGTGTTAACAGTCTAAATCTTATCTATTATTTCCTCCTAATAATCGGTTATTCTTCCAGATGCCATAAGTGAAAGCAGCCCGCGCGTGGTTGACGACAACCGCGCTCGTAAACTATCCAATGAACTAAGGAGGTGCTCTTACTACGAGACTTGTGCGACTTACGGTTTGAACGTGGAACGAGTGTTTCAAGATGGTTAGTTTTAAATTTTAATACTATAAAATGTATCAGTATTACAATTTAAAAGACAATTGCATTAAAAAAAGAATAATTTGTTTATCTGTGCACTCATATTTCAATTGCATAATACATTTTTCTATACGCATATAAGTTTCGCGTGCGTCTATCTACAATTTGCGTGATGATATCGGATAGTGGATGTAGTTTTTGCGTGGGGAGTTTGTTACGCGCAGTGGTAACACCGGTCGCAAGCTGAGCGGTCGTATCGCTCGGATGGAGTAATTTTCATTCGTTCCGCATTGTTTACATTTTTTTGTCATTCTTCAATAAACGCTTTGCCGGTAAATTGTCAGTGTGTGATTTTTTGTGATAAGTGTAGTGTACTGATGGAGAAATGGATAAAACTCTTATATTCAAATCGAATATGTCACCAATATCGAGTTTAAGGCGTCGGAGTTCATGCTACAATATACAAAGAGCTGAGGAACGCGACCGACGAAAATCGGCTAAATTTGAATGTGCGTGGATGTTAACCGTTTAAAGTGTATTGTTTTCGTGCATCTTTTAAAATTGTTTTAGAATATGTAGATATGTTATTTTTGTGTGATGTGTTGTGACGAGCGTGTTATTTTTCCAGCGTGCCAGAAGATCGTAGGAACGAGACTATCAGCATCATCGCAATGCCTCTCAGGTTCGAGACCAGTCACTCCACAGCCCCTGGCCAATTCTCCAAGTCACAATCATTCGACATTCCTTTACAAGGTAAATCCTATGTCTAAATTACACGGTTCACTAAATTCAGTAAACGAGTTTAAATTTGTTCTGTCATAGGCAATTTAATGTCAAGGTCTTAGTTCGTAGCACCAAAACTAAATTCAAACTTACATAAATACGCTATTATACTTTTTATGGTTTGCCTGCTTCGTATAAAATAGGCGTTGAGTGTTTATATATTTATAGGTACAAGCAATATTAACAAACGAATGTTTGTATCATATTTATACTATTAATTTTAACTCAAAGATATCTTTATCAATATTAATTGAAAATTAAATATTAATCTCGTCTCGAACTCATCGTATCGTAGAATATTGAAATGATTTGATTATTTTATGTTATTTGTAAAATAGTCTACATGATATAAAAATCAAGATATGTCTTTATTTTATTGCTGATAAAGTTTTAGAGATTGTGTGATATATTTCTATTTTTATATAACTGTTATTTAACAGTGTAGTTTATGACTAGTTTTCATGTTTAAGTGGTATTTTGAAAACAAAATGTAGAATTTGCATAAAATTATGTTTATTTTCAGCGGCAGTAATCTTGACCTGATGCCAATTCAGAATTAATTTTCTCACATGTCTCAGTGTAATGCTTTGTCAAGGTTACACTTTCCATTATTACGGATAATGTTTAATTATCATGTTTAACAACCTGTATCTGTCTATAAACCAATCTAGATTTAGTTAGGCATGTTTGGGTTTATTTTTGTATAAACATGTGTTATTTATTATATGTTGTAAAGTGGTTTTTATACCTGCCTGATTTTTTTTATTATTCATTTGAAATTACTTTTACTATGAGTGTCAAGGATTGTTATCAGTTTACAACTTGAATAATTTATGCACATTAGTACTGTAACTTAGAACAAAATAGTTAGAACATAATATAAAAGTACTCTAACTGTAATTAAGTGTAAAATATTACTTAGAGTACTGATTACTCATATTATACATCTTCTTCAGGACTCACTGCCTCGTCATCACACACTGTCAGCGTCTTCTCATCACCTTCACCGAGGTGGTTCATCGTTTGACGCGTCATCAAACAGCAGTGGGATATCATCAACACATGTAGTAGAAATACACAGCACAAACGGCTCGGACACATCATCTAGATGGGGGAATTCACTCGGAAGTCATGGCTCATCGTCAGGATTGGTTTCCATAGCAACCGAGAATAACAACGTTAAATTCACTGCACCCCACTGCCTAGATAACCTACAACCAGTCAAAGATATCAAAGATCTACCAACGCCTTCATCTACGCCTACCACATCTAGGAAGTCAAGACGAAGATCGAATCTATTCACACCATCGAAGAAAGGTGATGACCGTTTGAAGAATGGTGAACTTGGGTCGGGGAGAGCGATACCATTGAAACAGGGTTACTTGTATAAGAAGAGCAGCAAGGCTTTAAATAAGGAGTGGAAGAAGAAGTATGTCACTCTATGTGACGATGGACGGTTGACATACCATCCTAGCTTACATGTGAGTTATATATATAAGTAATCTGTTTTAATATTGTATGTATGCCTAAAATATATTAGAATTACTTTAGAAAGAGTATAAAGCCCAATTTTTGAGTGCTTGAGTATCATTCCACTCATTGGAAGAACCAAAAAAAATTACCATACAGTTTGGTTTAGTAATATAAAGATATATATCAAGCTATGAATGTTTCAGGATTATATGGAGGATGTTAACGGAAAGGAAATATCGTTACAATATGTAACAGTAAAAGTTCCTGGACAGAAGCCTCGAGGATCTAAGTCTATCATTACAACTGTGCCTGGGTACAACGGATACACTAGTGTTGATATACATGACAGTATTGGAGGACTATCATTAGGTAAAGAAAATTATATTAAATTTAATATTAATATTTGTATGTAATTGTTGCTAAACATACATATATGTATTAAATAGTTATGTGTGTTTATTTTAATGGAATTTGCTGTATAAAAACTTTCATTTCTCTGAATGTATGGACACAGGATCAAATCTTAGTCTGATATGATAATTTATCAATAATTTTCATAAAAAATTTGGTATATATAAAAGTCAGTGGTGGCCTAGTGGTTAAAAGTATCTGCCGCTCGTGAACAAGGGCGCGGGTTCGATCCTGGCAAGTACAAATGTGATTAATCGGAGTCATATGTACTTTCTAAGAGTATTTAGACATCACTGACATCGTGAGGAAACCTGAACTTATAATTTCACAATTATAAGTTTGAAATCACCAACCCATCTTGAGCAAGTGTGGTGATTAATGCTCAAAACTCCATGTGAGAAAGAGCCTTTGATCAGTAGTGGGCTCTGGTAGGCTGATGACATAATTTTGTGGTCTTTATTATATATTTAGTAATTTATTTAGTTATAGAAATTTTAATAACTAATATATGTATTCTCAGGCTACAAAGACAAACCCACCCGAGCTACAGACAAGGCGTTGATGTCAGCGTTCGATACTATGAAGGAACCGGCGTCGGGGAGACAGTCGGCTGATGACGTCACTGATAAAGATACACCTCACGTGAAGAAACGACACAGACGGATGAAGAGCAGCGGGGTTAAGAAGGATGGGGACGAAGGTGGGGATGGGATAGAGTACTACATGGAGTATACAGTACAGTGCATTACATAGAGTAGTAATTGTAGGGTAAAAAGGACCTGGACTAATTTCAGTATACTGATATGCTTAGTTCGACGTTAAAAGTAACTCAACACTGAGTTTAATAAATGTAGAATATTAATTAGAAATGTAGCATATGAATTGCAATGAACCACACCTTACCATTTATATTGTTCATGTTACTGTTAGCTTGTAATATACTCGATATGCTTAAGTTTGTATAGTCATTTCTTTGATTATTTTTTAAAGGAAGGTTATGAGAATTCCATCCATATATGAATTAGTTATGGAATTATATCAACAATGTAACCATTTGTCTCTCGTTAAGACAAATATCTCTTATCTCTAATCCGTTCATTACTTACATGATTTTTATGTACCACGTGAAATAACCATCAATATTCAGTTAAGTTCAAACTCGTTAAGACAAATATCCCGTCTTTATCATGAGTTTATTACTTCATAATTTTATTTACCACGTGAAGTAATCATCAATATTCAGTTGAAATAATGAACTCTCTACTAAGTCATACAATTATCATTCCAGAAGTCGACCCGGCCACATCGTGTGAGTTCACGATAGTGTCGTTGGACGGTAAGAGATGGCGCTGGGAGGCGGGCGCGGGGGCTGCGGGCGGCGGCGCGGGGGGCGCAGGCTCGCCCGCCGCCGCCGCTGAGAGGGACGCCTGGGTCGCCGCGGTGGAGGCGCAGATACTGGCCTCGCTACAAGGACGAGTGAGATATACACTACATACTATGATATAGTTAACGATAAACGAAGTTATATATGTAATATGTTAACAATTCTATCATCTTCATCAGCCTATCAGAGCCTACTGCTGAGCAAAGGCCTCTTTCTCACATGGAGAAGGTTTTAGCTTTAATCACCACGCTCGCTCAAGACGGTTTGGTGATTTTCAAACTTATAATTTGAAATTATAAGTCCAGGTTTCCTCACGATGTTTTTTTTCACCGTATCTAAATACTCTTAGAAAGTACTTATGACTCGGAATAATCACATTGGTACTTGCCAAGTTTAAAACCGTGCCTACCTTAACAATTCTATACTACTTACAAAAATTAATAAGATTCTGTAACTGCGAATTTATAGTTTTATCTTGCATATATTTTTTCGACAGATGACAAATTTAATATTTAACTTGTATATTTATATTTATAAATGTAACATAATATTAATTACATATTAATATATATTACAGACGTCCCGTCAGCCGGCGCCTACCGGTGCTAACTCAACGGGCGACGTCCGAGCTACATACTACATACGACGAGTGAAGGGAAATGACAAGTGTTGTGACTGTGGAGCGCCAGGTATACTATAATACTGTTATATATTAATAATCTATACACTATACAAATCCTATATATAATATCTATCTAAATATATTATAAATGATACAATAAAATCATATCCCATTACTGAAACTAATATCATTCGGATTATACTACCAGTATTTTATCAGAAACGTCGGGAAAATGTAGTTTCTACAATAATAAAATAGTATGATCCTAATAATATTGGATCATTTAAATGAATACTCGTGAAAGTTTTAGATCTCATCATATCCTATGAGTACACACACACACGCGCTCACACAGCCATGTATATATACTAGCTGCGCCCCGCGGAGTTACCCGCGGATTTCTGGGATGTAAAGTAGCCTATATGTTATTCCTGGCCGTCAGCTTCCTGTATATAAAATTTTATGAAATGCTGTTCAGCCGTTTGAGCGTGAAGAAGTAACAAACATACACACACACTCACAAACTTTCGCAATTATAATATTAGTAGGATATTTATATATGTATTAATGTATTATAAATGTTTTTTTCAGACCCTGACTGGGCGAGTCTGAACCTGGGCGTGGTGATCTGTATCGAGTGTTCAGGAGTTCATAGAAACCTCGGCTCACACGTGTCGAGGGTCCGCTCACTGGATTTAGACGAGTGGCCGTCAGTATATAACACTAATATATACACCAGACTTTGTCCACATTTACTTAGTCATTATATATATGACAACTGGCAACACTATCTATTTATTGCCTGTGTTGCATGTCATAAATCACAAAGTCTGTATATTAGAATGTAGTTGTATTCTATTATCGGGTTCGATTCCCGGCTGACAAACTATTTTTATTTTTAAACTTTTATAATTGCTTATGTAGTCATACACAGTATAAGTTAATGTTTTTGTCCATAAATGTCTTTCTATACTAACATACCTTCTCACATTTATTTTTTCTGTTCCATAAATATATCATGAAATATCCTGTTTTATAAAGTATATATTAATATAATGATGAATGTTTCAAACAGTTTGGGTCACGTGAGCGTCATGGTGGCTATGGGCAATACGTTGGCGAATTCAATATGGGAAGCTGATCTAAGAGGACATATTAAACCCATCGCTACCTCCTCCAGGGAGGATAAAGAACGGTATGCAATAAGTTATTTATTATGCCAAATAATAAAATACTTATTTATCCATACGATTTTTACATCATCAAATAATCTTATAGAAGATTCTAAGTATTATTAGAATAATCCCTAAATAGTTTGGATGGTATAATAATTTTGGTTGAAATGAATAAAATAGCTTCTGCATATTTATATCTTACTCGACGTAATCCTCTCCACTTCGTGTCAGTAATACATAATACTAGAAGACCCGGCGAACTTCGTATCGCGCTATAATCAAGAAATATCTGTTACATTTTTTTAATTTATATTTTTGGAGTTTACCTATTAAAGCTATAAATCTCCGTATTTTGAAGTGCTACAGAATGATTGACATATTAGTTAGTTGTCAAACCTAATGTCAAAAAACGTTTGTATCAACAACTACTTATAAAAATTAAAATTAATTAAAAAAACATTGTCCAGCAGACAAAATTGTGAATCTAAACCATTCCTAGATCCCCTTGAACACACACAAAAAAATTTAATCAAAATCGGTCCAGTCGTATGAGAGAAGTTCAGTGACATACACACTCACAGAAGAATTGTATACATAAAGATTTGTTTAATATTTCAGGTGGATCCGTATGAAGTACGAGCGTCGTTCGTTCCTATCGTGTGAGTCTGTCCGCGGTAGTGTGGGTGAGGCGTTACGGACGTACGCTGCTCGAGGCGCGGTCGGGTCACTGGCACGTCTGCTGGCAGCGCAGCCACCACGCTCACCACATAATAATGATAGGAGTTTGGCGCTTAGAGCGGCCGCAGCGGCTGGACATCTACCCGCAGCGCAACTACTCATATGGGTGAGTGAAAATTATATTTATTTAATGGGGCAAAGTATAGAAGAGACGAAACTTCTCAGAATTCCGTGGCTTCACCTTGCGGGTGCCGGGTCCATCGTTGTAGAGAGATGAGCTTCAACAGTGACTGGGATTTGCGACCCAGGTGTAGGTTTAAGGGGCCCAATTTGAGGGATTTGGACGAAAATAATAATGGATTACATTGATATACAGAGATTTATTAAGATAATACCACACAGTGCGAAACGGTTGACACAATGGATTATAATACAATCAGATTGACATATTGCGGCATAGACAATTAAGACAATTTATATGTTTGGTTTATACTAATTCCAACACTACCAATAAAGTAAAGAACTGTATTAGTATAAATGAATATAATATTTGTCGTACTACGTGTATTTTATTATTGTAACTTCATATACTTCCGACGTTTCGACTATTTTAGCAACCGTGATCACGGGCAGAGGAAATGTGAATGAATCGTATTAGTATGACATCTTAGATCTCATTAGTACGACATTAATTAATTAATAATTTGGAACTGTTTTCATTGATTATACTCATCAACCGTGATCACGGGCAGACGAGATTAGATTGTGTTAGTATGTTAGTGATTTAAAACTGTTTTTATTGCTTAAAAATGTATTATATATTTCCAGCACAACGGCAACCCGAACTTCCCCGACGCTGACGGCCATACATGCGTATTCTACGCTCGAGCGGCCGCCAATCATCTCTCTGGTATACCGACCCAGTACCCAAAGAACCTCCAAATCACATGTCCACTCCACCCAAGCCCACCCACAAGCGGAACAAACTCTACAAGCTCAAGCTCAAGCGCAAAAAGCACCAAAAACGCTGAACCGGAATGCAATTGCATCATATTCGAATTGCTCAACGCTCAAAGCGCTTCAAACGCGCTAGTAGAGATATTAATCGGTCTACAGAATAATCAGTACATGAGCAACGGATTTGATTCATTCACACAGACATTAGGCCGACCGCTGGGCAGTCTGTCGCTAACGAACGGCAAGTGCGGCAGTATAGTGTAATTAATAATTAATAATATATAAGTTTTCATAGTTACCGTCGTATAATGTACCCACAGTTAGATATTAACTTGACAACTATCAGTGTAATATATATTAAGTTGTGAACTATTGTATTATGGCCGCTGTTTTATTATTTTCACAAATTTTTTATTGTAATTATTTGTAAATTATGTTTTATTCTTGTAAGTATATTTTTTGTCATTTATTTAATGCTTTATATGTAATGAGACGCCTCTGGTACTATTTTTGGATATTCCATACATTTTATTATAATTTATGTATGAAGTATTGTAAGTCAGTACATTATTATGGAGGTGCTTTGTTTAAGTAACTCAGTCTTTTGGTGCTGCTATTTTTATTTTCTATTTCGGTTGCTATATAATTTATTTAATTTTTCTTACATATAAAATGTTTAAGCGCAAATCGTGAGCCATATGATAGATAAAAATTAATATATTGTTTCATTTTTGGTTCTCAAGTGTTAAAGAAATTATTCTTTTTGCTTTTATTTAATAAACAGCACTCTCAGTGAAAATTAAATATATACTAATAATTCTTTGTACTATTGAGGATTTTACATAATAATGATATATTTATTTCCACTTCATTCCAGTCCATATATATCTGTAATTTGTAATACATACAATTTATATGTAGTGTAAATTTATTTTATTGTATAGATAATTCTTTAGCAAAATTTCATGTGAAATAAATTTTAAATCTTAGTTAAATGATACAATGTACTGAATTTTATAAAGGTCTCACTGCCGGGACAGTGTGTACGAGCCTTTATTGATATTAAGGCGGTTTTACACTATGAGAGCACTTTACATTGGATAGAGCACTGTATGAACACTTGAATGATCAAATATATATATAAATATCACATTGTATGCACTCGTCAGTAATGAAACACAATTTCAAGAATTATCTCCATATTTATTTTCTTCATTTTATATGAATTCTTTTCTATAAACGATGTATACTTAATACTTGTAATAGCGTCGATTGTAGTCTAGAACACACTTAGATGTAATTTATTGAATTAGTATACAAGATCTCAGCTCAACGCTATTTGTAGGGTAAATTAGAGTGAATATTTAGGATTAATTATTGTTCGCTTTCCCCCAACCTCCCTTGAGCTTGGATATATTCGCTTTGGCCACGGGTCAAGTATAGCTGGTCTTCGGATACATGCGACTCGATTTCAATACATTCCATTAACATTGTCCAAACTCAAGGGACTATAGTGGATGTGATACTCCTAAGGTTTCCCGTAATAAGCCAAATGTACTGAACCCTTCTGTGCCTACTTTACGTAGTCTACGCTTTATACTAATGATTACAGTCCATACGATTTATAATCTGTATGGACTGTGACGTTGTTATTGTATTATAATTAATACTTAATGTATACAAGGCGAGTATAGGACTATAATGAACGTGCATTTAGTTGTAGTGATACATTCGACCACGTCGTAATATCAACCTTATTGCTAGCATCACAACGGCGGTTTTCGATTGCTTCTTATATTTATTTAACAATTTTATTATATCTTCAACAGATTTTATTCGTTTTTTAAAAATGGAATTTGTAATTTTTTTAGTTTAAAATAAAACCGATGTCAGTATTGGATTATATTATATAACTGTAATGTTTTTGAATTATAGATGTTTTTTTAAATTCGTTACAAGGACATTTGATTTTGCGAGTTTATTATTTTGTTTGTTTGATATATTTTTTTGTATATTTTGTGTAGAGGCCAAAGAGCTTAACTTGTACATACGGCGCGGCCGCCTCCAGCCGCACGACTTCGTTACTGTAATTACTAAGACATTGTTGATGTTCTTGATATTGTGGAAATAAAGTGGAAACTGAAAACTGCCTCATTTATTTTATACCTTCAATCATAGTATACATTCATTGATAATAAAAAAGATAATTAAATTATTCATGACAGTACTTTTCTCGCAGTGGCATGTAAACCATTGATGAAAATAAGAACTTATTACCCTGCCCATACAACAACTAAACCTATCTAAGCGCACGGTAGTGCGCCGGTCAAGTTCCACAGGCCGGCGCATGCCGTGCACTATATTTACACGAACCGTTTCGACCCACTTTTGACCCCGTTGTAGCTCAGTGCCTATTGCAAGTACAGAGATAAAATTGTACCTACGTAATCATATACTAGTCCTAAAGCAGTATGCCAAATTTCATAGATAAAGCTTCAGTAGACCCTGAAATATGACCCTGTGAAAATAGCTAATTTTGGCACTGACTCACTGACAGGTAATCAAAACCTTTATATAGGCGCTCAGCTCAGCATAATAAAATACATAATAATGAAATATTAATAATTAATAATATGAGTACATCTATCAATCGGTGATAAATGAAACTAAAAAATAAATATACCTAGTTTAAAAAAAACTAAAAAACACGCTCCAATGATGAAAGAAACCGCGTGGAAACTAATTTAACCTTTACAACCTTGGAAATCAATTTAATTTAAATTGTGTAAAATAAACAATAAATGGTATTATTGAAAAAAAAAGCGTGGGGCGCTTCTCAAGAAGTGATATATGAAGCTCATCACGCTTTTTTTCACAAAAATACCATTTATTGTTTGTTAATTTATTTTTAAATTAATATTATTGTGAAAAAAGTGTGGGGCGCTTCTTAAGAACTGATATATATATATATATATATATATATATATATATATATAAGGGATATAAAATATTGTCATGTATACATAATGCACACTGTATAACTTAATTAAATATTGCTTACCTAAAAAATCAGGTTTCTATTGTTATAAATTACTTTCGATAGATGGCGCTAGCGGTATAATTGAATCGCGATATTGTTTTGTCTGCAGTATATATGAATGAAAGTCGATAAGGAATCGATGGTCATTTCTTTCTATTTCTTTCTACACTTACGTCTTGATATCTTATATATGGTTACGATTACGATTAAATGGATCACTGATTTGAATTGCTAAAGGATTAATTTTGATATTGCTTATTGATTGATTACTTGTGTGTGTTAAAAGCACAAATTCACTCTATTTCTTTTCCACTATTCATTTACCAACGATGGAAATTGTACATCTTTCGGTGGTTGGCGGAGATATACCACATAGGGTAATTTCTATGCCATCAGATGGTAGCTGTATGTTTCATGCTGTAAGTTATGCATTGTACGGCTGTATAGTACGATTGTATGTACGATTTCTTGAAAAAAAGTATTGAAATCTCACCAAAAACATTCCTGTTAAAAAGGGGGCCAAGTTCCAATCGGCTAATTGTTTGCCTAAAAAAGGGGTGAAATCCAATCTAATGCCAAGTTTAAATGCACTTTGAAATCGATCATAATCATCTTCATCAACAGCATAATCCACTGGTAAACATTTACCATTCCCAAGACTCGCCACCACACCCAGTCCTCTGCCTTCCACATCCAACCACTACCCGCCACCTTATTCACGTCAACGGTCCATCTGGCCGAAATTCACTTTACCATACACCCAACTTAAAATATGGTATAGTTGTGAAAATACGTAGGTGCTTGGTTAAAAATATCTTAAATTATAATACTTCTAAATTTGAACTTGGCAGGTTAATTCAATTATTTAAATTATATAATATTTAAATTATATAAATACTAGAAGACCTGGCGAACTTCGTATCACCCTATAATCAAGAAATATCTTTTACGTTTTTTTATTTATATTTTTGGAGTTTACCTGTAAGCCATAAATCTCCGTGTTTTGAAGTGCGACAGAATGATTGACATTTTAGTTAGTTGTCAAATCGAATGTCAAAAAAAAACGTTTGTATTGGGTGTATGGTAAAGTGAATTTCGGCCAGATGGCCCGTTGACGTGAATAAGGTGGCGAGTAGTGGCTGGATGTGGAAGGCAGAGGACTGGATGTGGTGGCGAGTCTTGGGAATGGCAAATGTTTACCAGTGGATCATGCTGTTGATGAAGATGATTATGATCGATTTCAAAGTACATCTAAACTTGGCATTAGATTGGATTTCACCCCTTTTTTAGGCAAACAATTAGCCGATTGGAACTTGGCCCCCTTTTTAACAGGCATGTTTTTGGTGAGTATTATTTAAGTCTAACATACATACTTTTAATCATACATTAACTCGGCGGGAGGCACTACCGGGTAAAATTTACAACATAGTGCATACTTTCGAAAATATTTATTTTTGTAAGTAATTTTGTGCAGTACCGTTTTAGATACATACCTTTCGACAGATGTTCAACGGTTCGACTAATAAAGAAAATCGTGACGAAAGAGACCTAGAAGAGATTACTTGAAGGTGTTGTTTCTTGTATTGCCACAAATTAAGTGTAAATCTAGCATCTTAAATATGCCTACATACATTTATGAAAAGTAAAAACTTGGTGGTAATGGCGAGCAAAATAATAATATTCCAAATAACAACAGGAAAGAGCCCTGCAGCCACACTCGCAAATTTTTCGTTTTGTGCACAAAATGGCTGAGCTTTTGGGCTATGTTTTAAAATTTCAAATATTACATATTATACCAAGTGTTTATTAGTTTCCAACTGTCTTGTTTAATTGAAAATGTAATACAATATAATATAAAAATTGGTTATATTTAATTATCCATAAAATAACTCTAGTTCTAGTTTACTTACATTAATATTATTGTGGTATTTTTTTTCCGCCGAGTTAAGAAAATATATGAATGTTTACCGACATTTAAAATGACATTTGAGTCACCATGTGGTAACATTGTTAAAAGTGTCATCTATAAACAGAAAACGAAATATTTTGGATCGGCTGCTGCTAACTGCAACTTGCAAGGGCCGCTTTGTTATATGTATAATATATTTTCTATACAATTAATAATCTATAATATAGGACGATCTACAAATTTCGTGTTTTATACAGATGTCTCTATGTGGCTGTGTAAACTTTAAATCGTCATAGAAACTGTTTTAACTGTCAAATGAAACGGGGCTCTCTGATTGGTCGGTAAACTGTTTATATTTTTTTCCCGCCATTTTGTTATTATTGAATATTGTCATTTGTCTTTCTAAGCGCAAGTGAATCGATAAGTTTTAATTAGATAGCTAATAAGTAAATTGTGAATTAAATTATTAACGAATTATGGATAATAATAACTAGTGATGTGTATTTAACGAAATTAATTACGAGTATAGTTTCGTTGTTGTCGTTTGTTGTTGTTTGATAATAAAATTAAAATAAGTGTAAAGTCAAGGTGTGTGACCAGTTGAAAATGAACTAAAAGAAAGGTATTGTCATTCGTTTTAATAAAAAGTATTATGATAGTTTTAATTAGTTTGTAACTTGTGTTCACACAAAAAAGTTATTTTGTTTTCCTTTTTTCCACCCCTAGTCAGTGACGCGATCGCGTCGTATTAGGTACACAAAATTAAAGTTTTTAAACTCAAAATTAATATCAACTTCTGCTAGTGTTATTATGATATTGCGTTTAATTTGAAAATATACTCTCGGGCTAAGGATACTGATTCGTGTTTGAGCTCTCATTGCCAACAAGAAACGAGAGTAAGGAGCGTCCCAAAGACTTAGGTACTTCGAGATTCTGATGAAAAATTTACGACTGTCAATACAGTCATGAATGTCGCTTTTCATACCATAGCAATCCACGCGGACCGCTTTTTTCGGTAAAGACGAGTTTCTGTTTCATAGACGTCGTTCCAGCATTCTCAAGTCAAGGGACGTCATGTTTTCCTCTAACGTTTGTTTGGGCTTTTAGTGTGGCGTTGGACGAGCGTATCCTCGGGAGCTACAGGAACTTATTTCAAGAATTGTTCCCATCGGACTACCCATCCTCCGCGATGACCCTGTCAAATCCACACAGTCAAGTTCAAGAAAAAAAAAGAGAACGGAAAGAATATTGTTTTATGAAAGGTAAGTATGTAATAAATTTAGATTTAAATATTTACGAAAATGAATGTTTTTCATATTTCATACGAGTATTTGATAATGGACTCATCAATAATAGAAAACCAAATTTATCTTTGAATAATACCTAATGGAATGATCTTGATAAAAGTCTAATACATTTTCTGTAGACTTTAAAAATATCACATGGAAAAAATATCGACTCTTGTTGAGTAATAAATCAATCTACCAAATGTTAACGATCTGTGGTATGGAATCGTAAAGGCTCCAGCGGTACCGACACAATTTCGGTAAAACATTTTAAATGACCCAAGCTTAGATAAGCATTTACTGAATAGTCTTTGATCAATCGTTGAATAATAATGGAATTGAAGGAATGATATATTTTTTGGTAAAAAAATGTTCGATTCTTGACTTTACTTACTGATTTTCATGAAGTAATTTTTTAATTCATAATACTGCGTTTATATGCTCTTTAATAAAATTGTATTTGAAACGACGTCGACAAATAGATATAATTTTATAAAATTTTATAAGTTCATAATATTTATATGTATTTTACTGATAAATTAATAAACTAATGATAAAATAATAAAACGATGTACATATATCATTACATTCAGTCGCGATTTATTTGAAGATCTCAATATTAAATTTTAATTAAAATTAAAAGAGATTTTTTTGATAAATTACGCAAGTAATTATTATTTCACTTCCATTAACCATCCCGTAATATATTTTCCTCATTGCTCACTTATAGTTTTCCATCTTCATTACAATTTGATACAATAAACGATCTATTTATCTTTTATGTTCTTTCATATTCATTTTGCTGCTAGGAAATCACTCTGTAGTAACATTTAACATTTTTTCACAATGGTTTCTTTGTAATTTTATCGTCATAGTAATAAAAATGGGTGTGCAATAAAAGTATATTATTATTGTTATAGCTCGTTACAATGGTATTATTTTTTTTATTGTTATGTTGTGGTTAAAACTGGAACTAACTACTGGATGTGAAAGAGTTTTTCGTACATTATTTTCTAATTTAAAATTTTCATCGTGTTTTTGGTTAGCTACACTATAGGCTTTTGTTAAAATTTTATTTTTAGGGCTTGTTCAATTTTCCCGGCAGTCTTTAAAACAACAAGAGAACTTCAACGTATAGTATTAATCAGATCCATTTGGCTGGTTATTGATACCCTATGTATTGAATCCACAGGCGGTCCATTGTGCTGTAGGGTTCAGGTTATTCTGATTATCGAGAATCTTATGTCAACGAATGATTAATTGCTCAGGACCAAAATTCTCAAGAAATAATCCTTATATTACTAGAAAATTAGCTTAACAAAAAATTTTACGATGTTTTGAAAAAAATATACCATAAAACACATAGTAAATAGCTTTAATTAAAAGCACTTCAGTCTATCCTAGATTTAAGTTTAAGATAGTTTTTCATACCTGTTTTAGTATAATACAAGTGCATAAGTATATACATATAATATAAGACATAAGTATGCCTACCAGCAAATGTAGATACTTTTTAGTTAATCCGTCTTGATAAATTTCGAAGGAATATTTAAAATATATTTCAAGTTATATTGATTTGTTAACAAAATTATACATTAAATGTCTCTTTCTTTCTTTGTTATATAAGGACAGGTTTCATAAGGCATTTTCAAGAAATCTCTCGCCCAACTTATCAAAGTATTGAATAACTGAGTTTATTTAGGAAGTGCCAAGTGGGTCCCTTAAGGTTCTTGTTAATTGGTGTCATATTTGATATTCTTGCAGTTATTTAAGGTCAAAATATTCCTTACTTACGTACGTCAGGTTCACTGAAACACTTATAAATTGTTCATATAAAGAATTAAGTTCACTTACTCTTATTAACTAAAACGTATTGTATTTCATCTAAAAGAATATTAGTTATATTCAGAAAAAGTTATATCTTGTTCAAAAACAGACGGAAATGGCAAAAATCATTTCAACTCAACGGATACCGGTTGATTGGATATAAGTTAGGGGATGTTTGATATTTGAGCAATAAAATTGAAAACAAAACAGCTATTTCCATGTACAAAAAGTCTTAAGAAACAAAAAAGAAATATACATCATATATATACAATATCTTACATTATTATTGTTATAATAAAGTTATTTACATATAAAATCCAATGAAAAAACTAAATGTTTTAAAAGCTTTATAAAGTTGCCAATGATTAATTGACTAGCTCTCAATTTACAGTTTTATATTGGACGCCGATAAACTGACTCATCTCTTTGTGATTTAACAAGCCACGCTATTTTAACTCTGCTCCGGTCAGTAATTAGACTTCACGAGGTGATCATTTTGCAACTCAATATAATTGAACACAGCCTTTGATTTGAGACAAATTAGCAACGTTGAAACTTTACGAAGCAGCGATAAAAGTGAAGTAGAATTTTTTTGTTTATTTTGTTTAGCAAATGCTGTTTTTATCGATAAAAATCGGTTTCTGATAGACAACTCCAAATAACAATAAAATTTTAAATTTTAAGACGAAGAAAAGGTGTGTTACTGACAAATGACATAAATATACGATACGAAATAGTAATTGCATTGTAACGATAAGATCATAATGAAGGTAAAAAGCTTGAAAAAATATATTAAGCAGAAAGTAAGTGAGTTTTAAGTTTTTTAAAAAGAAGAAATAGATTGAGCTTGACTGATAGAATAGGTAAAGAAATCCAGTGTCGAGAGACTTACGTAGTGAAAGAGAGGACTTAAAAAGATGTGAATTGATCTGAACTTTTAATAAGCAAGTTTCTAGATGAATGTAGAGAAGGGATATGAAGTCCTTAAGAGACTTTAACTTCTCCATCCATCCTATACCTCCATATCGTCATATAGACGATCTATTATTTAGAACTTATTCAGCTTTTCAATTATTTCGTATTTAAATTCGTAATCAATCAACTAAAATTATTAACAGAAGTCCAATTAACATATTATATCAGTGTATTTTCAATTTATAAAATTTTTCTCGGCTTGTCTGTTACACAACACATTAATTTGTTTATGATAGTGTTTTTTCTTGAGTGAAATAATAGAAAATTATCTTCATAAGGAACCGCGTTATGACATTTATTAAGAAAAATAGAGTCTGAATAACGGTTTATAAAAGTTTAAGTGACGGTAATGAGACAGGTCGGCTTCTTTGTGAACTTTATAGCTTTTTCAATTAGAAACATAAAAATATGCTCGTTGTACAGACGTTAAAGACAATTCATCTTAACTTATTGGTTTACTTTATTAAAAAAGAAATATATACTTATTTTGGGAGGCGTTTATATTATACACAATTATCCTATGATTTTTTTTTATACTAAAATTTGTGAAACCTAAAAGCATGGATTGAAATTTTATTTTATTTGTTAAAATAAACAAACTAATTAGTAGTAAAATAAACGTTATTTATATTCATGATATTCATTAAACATTAAAATTCATTCCCATTTGTAACGAGACTTGATAAATGTGTAAATTTATAAGCTTTGTTTGGGTCAGAAACAAAGGGTAAAGAATGAATTATGTTGAAAACAGAAATAAACTTTGTTGTAAATACATACTGTTTATTTTCAATTAATATTTTAATTTCAAGAATTACGTTACACTGTCATAATGTTACTCCTAAATTATAAGAATTAATTGAAACAGCAAGCAACATTTAATTTTACATTAATTGATATTAATTATACAGCTGGGTTCCGATTATTTAAAAAAGTAATTCAACTAATAGGTACAACTTTTTACTTGTAATTGTCAAGTTATATTAAGATCCTGTTTAATTCATTTGTGCTTCATTATTGCAAGGTTTCTTGCCCGTTAGTTTATTGCAGTCCAACTCCTCTAAAAAATTGTTATCAGCCATTTGCTAGCGGCGGTCATCTTAGATTTCAATTTATCATAGTAAATTGTATTCTACTTGTTGAAACCTTTCATTTGATACCCATGTTGATGGGATTAATAAAACCTACGTTATCCGCTATTTTGTAGCTAAGTTTGTCTTATAAAATCTTAGTAGATGCTTACTAAGTCGAAAGTTCTTAAGTGGCCTTGTGATAGTACTAATATTTTTTTAACATTTTAGTTATCTTGAGCTATAGTAATGGGGACGGTATGGATGCTATCCCTTTTGCATCTGATGAAATTGTGGTATTGCATGAGGAGTGGGATGAAAAGAGTAAAGTTATTTAAGTAAGAATTTCAATATTAAAACAGAAAAAAAAAATATTTTTATAAGTAACAAGTGTATTCTATTCGTTATTTTCGTGTAAGCTTTCCTTGACGCGAAACTATTTTTTAAATACGTATAATTCATAAAAAATTGAGTACTTAAGTATAAATAGCTAGTCAATAAACAAACATAAACAGAATATTTCCTTATTATTTATTAGTCTCATTATAAGTCAAGTTTTCATAATTCCAATTATTTTCAGCCTTTCAGAGACTAAGTCTCGTGCTGTTAGACAGACTTAGTTATCAAGATTATTTATTAAATTACTAAATATTTAAAAATATAGGTAACAGCACAAGAGGTTTTACATAAAATGAATATTAATAATAATTGTAATGAACTGTGTATGTGTGTAAGATATAATTTATTAGAATTATTACTATTTTATATGAAATAGTTGTATCATATGTATTAAAAATCTTAACATTTTGGGACACTGGCTATAAACTCATATATAACTCATAGTTATTCTTCCCTTTGTTTAAAAGTCTTAACTGGAAGATAAACTCGAGAATTCCAGTTGTAGTAAGGATGGCTTAACCATTAATAATGCAGTAATTCAATGTTTCTATGTACATTACACGGAAGAGAATATGTAATTTTTAATTTCTTTCATTCCACGTTCTAAAAACATGTTCTCATAAATTGTTAACAATTTGTTAATGACATTGATTCTTTACCAGTCTTGATTTATAAATCTCAAAAAGCCATAGGAAGTAGAAATAAATATGATAACTATAGAAATAAAAGAATTTAAAACTTAATAGGTAGTCGTCTAATCTGTACTTTCACATAAAATCAATTTTTATGTTTGCATTTGGAGAAAGCTTTTTTTACTACGAGTACTAATAAAATTTTCCGTTGAAATTTAATTTTGTGTAAAGGAAATAACCCATAGGTACATATTTTTCGACGCAATATAAGTATGTATTTATAACACACTGAAAGGCACCGTAAGGTAAAGTTTAAGGAAATTTTTGTATAAATTATAAATTAAGTAAAGCTTTTTCGGTAACACGAGAGACGGGTATGAGGAAATGAGAAAAAAATTGATATCTCATATATTATCTTTTCCTTTATCTCCACATACGTGAACGAATCATGTAATATAATTTTGATAATACATTTGAGATAATATGTTTGAATATTTCGTTAATTACTTTTAAATTTTTCATCTAAAACCTCTTTACAATAAAATGAGTGTGTAAATATTTTATATTAATAACGGTTTGAGTTTATTAATATTTCATTATATGGTAGTTTAATATGTACATATAAGTAAAAACAATTAGCAATCTTTTCAGTCGTGGTCATAAGTAACTTTATGAATATTAATTCTAGACCTTTTTCAGAGGTTCTGTATACTAGTTATCACGAATTACATATATAAGTACATAACGTCATTCAAATATTGTTATCGCAATATTATTTGTTTAAGAATATCTTTAATATTTTGGAAAACAGATAAAGTTGTGACGAGTCCCAAATCTACTCCAATTTGGAATTCGTTAACCTTTCTAAAAGTTTATATAGAAATTTTCTATTTTCATAAGAAAAAATCTAACAAAGTTGTTAAGGGAGAGTTAATATATGTGGCTGACAGAATATTGTGTTAAAGTTTATCTTTATTACAAATAATATCATATTTAATATTTTACAGTGTTTAGGTACTTGTAAGTATTGATACATGTTAAATATATCACGATATGAAATGGTCTATTGTTAACATAAAGAAATGATGTATACAATATGTATTAATTATAATATTATATATTAAAAGTTATAATTAATTATTCAATTGTAATTGTTATCTTAAAAGACAGTCAACAGATAGATTGGTAAGGACCAGCCAACGGACGTCACCTACAGAAATCTGTCCATATAAAATCAGACAGTTTTCATCCCACGACCTCTTCGTATTATTATTCATAAATTCAAATATATCCATGAGTTAATAAAGATTATTTATATTAAAAATACTGAAATATTCCTTATTGAAGGCAATGCAACTACATTGAACGTCGCGTCGGTTGAAAGGCGAGATAACTTCTTAACTTGCCTATCAAGGAACACTCAGCCTATGAAAAGTTATTATTAGCTCACTTTAACTTGTGATGCATCGATGAAGAAAGTTTGTTAATTTAGAAACACGTTATAGATAGAAACAAATTTGAAACATGTTAATAATATACAAACATGTAACTCGACAAGTATTATGCTCGAAATATTACAAAAATATAATAGTTTCAAAATATAAAAGAAATATTTTTGTATGCCTAGACTATTTTAGTTTTAGAGCTCTCGATTCAAAAGACTTATAAATGTTATTGAGGGAATCATGAACGAAAGACTTTGACTCAAATAACTTTGAGTAAATAAAGATTATTTAATTTGGGTAAAATATAACTTTGAAACTTGTTATCTATAGTTTATGCAGACATACATCAATGTTTTAATAATGAATTATTTATATAGTGGTGGCGACTACTATTAACCGAACAGATCTGAAACGTGTCGCGCGTGTCTCTATTATCGAGGAAGATTGACATAAAACGTCACATTAAATATACATATAAAGTCTTTTAGAAACTAAGATAGAAAACATTAAGACACCTGTATCAGAGAACTGAATAGGTCTTTAAAGAGAGTGTTTAAGAAATAAAATCTATACTAATATTATAAAGCTGAAGAGTTTGTTTGTTTGTTTGTTTGAAAGTACTGGCTCGAATTGAATAATTCTTTTTGTGTTGGATAGTCGAATTATCGAGGAAGGCTGTGGGCTATATAACTTCACAATACAACTAATAGGAGCAAAGATATAGTGGTAAATGTGTAAAAAACGGGAGATATTATTTCATCTTTGAAGCCTTCCGTTGCGTGCGCCGAGAAAACGGTTCAAGATACACAAAAAATATGTATTAAAGAACAATAGCTCTTTTAATGATCTAAAAAACAGTCCGCGACAGTATATGTCTATCTTTTAAGATTAACTCACAAAAACCGTTTTTATGGTACCTAATTTGGTCGAAATAATTTGTTTAAGTTGTATCAACATAATAATATTAATCTTTATTCAAATAAACAAATAAATATGTTGTTGGTTTAGAGTACTTCATTGTTAATAAAAAAAACATAGGTTTTATCCTGAAAATTCTACGGGAACTCGACCATTCCGAAAACCCCGCAAGAACAGGAACTATGTGGGAAGAACCAAAAATCTGCCGGAAGTCACTATTCCACGCGGACGGAGTCGCGACAAAAGCTAGTTACATTATATGCACTGAAAATGCATATAATGTAACTAGCTTTTGTCGCGCGTATTTTTATAACAGTATTTCTTGCTTTACTGTGGATTGATTTCCCCTTTGTTTTTTCTCAATACTGATTGGATAGTGCTTATTTCTTTTCTTTTGCAAGTTAAATTTGTAAGACTGAATGGATTGGTACGAAAGTTGGAAATGGAAGAAACTATCCTTGTCTCATATAAATTTTGGCTACCGTATCGTGGTTGACAATACAACTATATATCACCCCTCCAGACTAAGCGAGGTTAGCGAAGCACCCGTTTTCCGATTCTCCTACCGACTACGAACAAGAACACACTATAATATTAACTCTGGGCGCATCGTATTAGGCTCAAATCACTAGCAATTGTTTAAACTACACCAACATACCAGTTTAGACTACATGCCAGAACGCAATGAATTGTTTGTTGGCATGACTATTGTATTATGAATGGTAACTGTCGGCGAATGAAGTTATGGACTTTTCCCAAGAAAATTATTTTGATGCATATTTCATATAAATTTCTTTACCATAAATAATAACGCAAGCGTTGGCTCGTGTTTCTTATTGAAACATAAATAGCATAACTGTATAATCTTCAATTTATAGCAGGGAAAGTGTAGATTATGTGTCCGTCAGTACCATAGACAGACAGTTTTAGGTGGTAGAGCCTAGCTGTGGTGAGTTACTACAGCTCGAACATGGGCTGGCTCGACCGGGGAAGTACCACCCTCTCGCAGAAGATCGGCGTGAAGTAGCCTTTACTGGCTGCGTTTCGTCTGATGAGTGAGAGAGCCGGTTGCCCTTTCCCTATTCCTACCCTTTCCTTTCATTTCCTTATTCCCACCCCTCCCTACCCCCAAAAAACAAGGTTGGCAATGCATCCGCAACAAAATGTTGCGGATGTCTATGGGCGACGGTAACCACCTTCCATCAAGTGGGCCGTCTGCTCGTTTGCCACCTTTCACATAAAAAAAAAAAGTTCCGATGTTTTAAATTCATCATTACTGAGCGATATAAATAATATGTGGATACATTTTTGAAGGATGATAAATTAATCAAGTTTTTAATTGTCCTCTTGCAAAGGCTTTTTTTTTCTTAAAGCTATAATTAAGGTTTTATTTACAAGAGGCAGACTCATTAGCGACTACAAGTACCTACTTGTAATTTTGAATGTCACATTCAACACCAGGTTTATGTAAAAGATCCGCTCAATAAGCTATTTCTTTGACACAATCTGAGGAAATTAGTGTTGAATAGAAATAGTTAATTTTATTAATATATTAATAGAAATATCTATTAATTATTTCCCTTATTTAGTTATTCCTTATGAAAATTTTTACATAGTAATTCTTGTAACTTAAATGCCAGTAATCTTCTAATACTATAGCTGCTGGCTGCTTTATTTAAGTCATTGACATGTACCTCATATGTGCTTTTAGGGATCTCTGTTGTGTAATTGTTTACGTTTAAGAATTATTAAGTTATGAATAAAAATATTTGATTATATTGAAAACAGTTTAACGTTTGAAAAAATATATGTCTAAGGAGGTTAAGTCAGTGGTGTCCTAGTGGTTAAAGGGTCCACCTCTCGTTGCCGAGGGCGCGGGGTCAAACCTGGCAAGTACCAATGTGATTTTTCGGAGTCATATGTACTTTCTGAGATTATTTAGATATCACTGACATACGGTGAAGGAAAACATCGTGAGGAAACCTGGACTTATAGTTTCACAATTATAAGTTTGAAATCACCAACCCGTCTTGAGCAAGTTGGTGGTTAATGCTCAAAACCTTCTCCATGTGAGAAAGAGGCCTTGCTCAGCAGTGGGCGCTGATAGGCTGATGACGAAGGAGGTTAACAGATATATTTATATAAATTTTAAGGAAATTCGGTATTGGTACCCTGTGATTAACATTAAAATTGTGCTCACATACTAAGTATCACATTAAGATGTGAGTTTTGATAACATTCAACAATCGACTGTAAAGCAGTTTATCATTCAAGTTTCTGATGTTAAATATTAATGAAAAATATGTTGTCAGTAACAGACCATTTTTACCTTTATTTATTATTTACTCAACAATTTAAGTACTTTTCTCTTATTTTATCCCAAAAGATTTTGTAGACTCCCAGATTTTTTATAACGTTCTCTGTATATCTCACGTTTCCATTAAGGAAAAAACTGCGATAAAATATATTAGTCAAATAGAACACTTAAGTGAACAAACTAAACTCCTGCTTAGTTTTAATGTACTTCAAATCTCTTGGGTTGCATGAAGCTCGTCTCTATTACAAACTACGCAGTCGTGCAACTTAAATAACGTCACTAACTTCACTTATATTACTTTGTTGGCTCGGATTTATTTATTTCTGTTTCATCATAGCACGATGTTTAAAAAATAGAAAATTATAATCAATCTAAAAAAATTATTTTGCTAGACGCATAACTTGTAATTGGCTCGATCAATTGAGATAATTTTATTTTTGTATGTTCCTTAAAGCCCACGGAAGGTTTTTTGCTAAAAAAAAAGAAATTTAAAAACTTAAAAAAAATTAATGAAGACAATCAAAGTCTACAACTTAAACAAAGTTGAAATCAAATTCTTATAAAATAGTCATAGGTATACCTCAAAGATATATAGTTATAAAACCAGAACATATGTTTCAAAACACATCATCCTATTTTAACAAGGTACATACGATGTACAGTATACATCAGAACACCTTCTAAAGGGCAAGATATGTAAGTGTGTCATTTTGTTAGTGAAACGCTCTTCTTAAACTTATAAAACTATATTAGGCTTTATATACGTAAAACATTTTATCAAAATGAGATGTTTAAATACATCATTCCTCAAACAAGGTTCAAGAAACTTTTGCCAATATGTATTAAAGTCTAGGTTATTACACAAATGGCTTTGTTATTGGCTTTTCTTTGAAAATACTTCTAGTATTGTAATGATAGGATACCAATAATAATACAAAATCAAATTTCGTAAGACCGTCTTTCTATTTCATTACAATGACAAC
The DNA here is from genome assembly GCA_916720795.1 of Danaus chrysippus. Taxonomy (NCBI): domain Eukaryota; kingdom Metazoa; phylum Arthropoda; class Insecta; order Lepidoptera; family Nymphalidae; genus Danaus; species Danaus chrysippus. The sequence continues at coordinate 1,750,138 of CAKASE010000044.1, forward strand.
TGTCAATTTAGTTCTATTTTATTTTCTCAGTTATACGGGAATAGGAATTGTAAAATAATATTCCAAAAAATAATAAGACATTAGTTTTTACAAGAACCGTTCGTATTTTAAGATTTCGTGAAGGTAAACGAGTAATTTAAGGCGACACCGTAAATGAAAAATATAATAGCGAAATATATTTTTTATAATTCTCATCCATCTATCAACAATTTCAGTAGTAACTATATTTCATATATTATTAAATTATTTCTCGTTTGGTGACATGACTATCGTTCATCACAAAGTATATTAATTCAATCTACGTGTCCATTATCACATGTGAGGTCGGTGGTTTGTGAATAATGTTACTTGATGTTATTAGACATCTATATTACAAGAAGTATATTAAATTTTTTTTATGATGATCACTTGTTAACATTTCATAATATGTACTTGGAAATTTAAGTTTATATTATGAAAAAAAGATTCTAGTTCCTTCAACGTGCTTTGTGCTCAATTTCTGATCATTTTTGAAAGTATTTCTGTATCCTATGTTGTAGAGAACTTGGTTAGTGTTTTGTTCTATTTGTAATTGTTTATCAAAATTAACATATCACTTATAAACAGTCATCATAGTCGTTAATGGAGTGTACTTACAAGAGCGCGAATCGTTAATTACTGTTAAAATAAATATTTTTCACTATTCTGAATCCACTTATTTTACCCAAAATCTCTCAGTCGGTATCTATACGGTTTTATAAGCAGGAGTTAAGGTAAATATAAATAAATTGTCATTTAAAGTAAATAGATTTCTGAGTGTGACCTTCATATGAGGAATGTTGGGATACTGATTGATGGTCGGAGATATTGTACACTACTTCTGAATGAGTCCGTTTTATAATACTGAAGGGAATGGAGTACAATTTATTATGATATTTAAGTTTAAGGGGTTCATAAAACCCAAACATATAATCACGTAAAGGACCATTTCAATAAAGCCTTTTAAAATATGAGACAATTTAAATCATAATATTTATTGTAGGACCACTCAAGTATTATGTTATGAATATAATTTAATACAATATCTATTTAAGATTTATAAAAGCAGTATTTGTTAATGTATACACTTCCGTATTTCAGTATTTTTGACACCCTGACACGAAAGGTTAATGAGTGATAATATTATATCATAGTTTTTTAAAAAGAGAGAAAATAAATTAAACAATGAACAAGGTTTATTTATTCGCCTGTCTAATAATTTCTACATTTTAACACATCTTTAAATCTTTTTTGTTAATTTCAAGTGTAACCGGATTAAGGTGAATATTGCTATCTAAAATAACTGATGATTACTTACAAGATATTTCAACTGATGAAAATTGAAGTTGTAACATTGAAGATGTAAATATCCAACTTTCAATATTATGTACAAATTGATAGTGAAAACTATAAATGGATTTTGTTGTTAAAATTTTAAATAGTTTTGGATTTGAACGATTTTATTACTAACAAAAGTAAGTTGACAGCGTTGTTAAAAATTTTATAATTAATGCTATATCAAAAATTATGTTATGGTATACCATACTTAAGAATACTTAAGTAAAGAACACGTTACCTGAATAAAATACTCTATAATAATATATCGTTTCAACTATTAATAGAGACTACTCTTTTCGAAACTACATTCAATGATATAAAAATGAAAAGAAAAGATCCGTAACGAATAATGTATACCCATATACTCTCTTTTCTTTGCCTTTTAAAGTATATAATATTCGTCAACAGCTTATCAGCACCCACTGCTGAGCAAAGGCCTCTTTCTCACATGGAGAAGGTTTGAGCATTAATCACCACGCTTGCTCAAGACGGGTTGGGGATTTCAAACTTATAATTGTGAAACTATAAGTCCAGGTTTCCTCACGATGTTTTCCTTCACCGTATGTCAGCGGTGTCTAAATACTATCAGAAAGTACATATGACTCCGAAAAATCACATTGGTACTTGCCAGGTTTGAACCCGCGCCCTCGGCAACGAGAGGCGGGCCCTTTAACCACTAGGCCACCACTGACTATTATATTGGATTCACTTAATTCAAACGTCGTTTGAAAGTGACTTCAGAGAGGCCAAAGCTTAATGATATCTTGTTTAAGTAGCATAACTGCGGAGTTTGCTATAGAAACGAACTTCGTGCAACCCAAGAGACTAGGGATATACTCAAAGTTGGTCTAGTCTAGTTGGAGTCTAGTTTGTTCATTGAAGTGTATTTTATTTCTATATTTTTTATTAACCAAATGTTACATGAATAAAAACCATATAATGTAATAATTATAGTATATGGATTAAGAAGGTTACGTTTTTTACTTATCGCCTGAAAACTGTACCTCCTTTCGAGTGAATTAATTGTCAGTTGGGTCTTTAAGACGTTAAAAGATCAGTCAAGGTTACTTAGTCAACCTTCAATAGTTGTCACACGCTTTGTTCTGAAGTTGAGTATTATTGTACTATATTATATTGAGTGAAATTACGTGAAACTGTTGTTGTTAAGTATGAAGTGATTAATAAGGTGTAAGGGTTTCATTCTTCGGGATAATATAAGAAACACGAGGTGTAGAACAACCTGTTGTGCAATAAAAAAGTGATTGGTGGTGTTTATACGTGTTTAATGTAATCAAAATTAGCATCAGAAACCTGCAAAAAAAAATTTCATCTATCTCAGAAAACTGAAGCACGAGATAAGTATAATATATGTATGTGAATATATGTGGGAAGTGTACAAGTATAGATTTTACTAGAAAACAGGTTATCCAAAATATTAATATATCTTGTGAGAGAACAAGTATACAATGGAGAGTAATAACTAATTAATATCTCTCGGTCCTTCTCAGGAGTGTGGTGCGGGTGTCATCCGTGCTCCCAAAAAACATTATATGATATAATACAATAATTAAATACATTATGCAATAGTTGGTAGCCTCATCGATAACGGTTTGTTTTCCGTAAGTCCAATCAACAAGTCTAATTAGTCTTAACTAAATAAATGTGTTTATATATCATTGTAGGAAATTTTGCCTTTCTAACATACTAAAAGTGGAACATCCGATACAATATTTAAGTGACCGATTTACAGTTTAGGTGTTATATTTGTAATCATATCCATCAATAAGTCAACTAAGTATGTAAACAAAATGTTTGTACTAAATTTTCTCAAACAATCCCTGTCCTTCTTAAAAGTTTTCGAAAATTTACCAACGTCCCCAATCCAATTTATAGTTGTCAATGCTTCCTACTTTTTCAATACCTTTTAATGCCTTGATTTTTAAGCCGTATATTATTTTATCTTAAGGTATTGTTATTTTAATTTGTCCTCATTTTACTACTTCATATGTACATATATATACTGATGCACCGCAATTATCTAAAAATGGATATATTTGAGTAGCTTGTTGGATCCCAAAATATGTTTAAATAATTATTATATTATATTAAATCAAAATTTTTCATTACATGTAAAATTCGGGAGTATTTTTCTACTCTTGTCAAACTAAAGGCCTGTGAAGGGTCATGAACCTATGGATTCTTATGCCAAATAGGAAAGTCAAATTAGTGCTTTATTTTATAATGAAATTTACCCATATGATCTGGATGGGTTAGCTAAATTATATCTCAATAAATCCTGGTATTCTGAACGGTCTTCATCAAAGATCAGTAAAGATCATTATTATGTATCATTCCAACCAAATATTCCTCATAAACCTTTATTAAATAGCCGACCGCTCTGTAACACCCACATTATGTACATACATAGCTTAAGGAGTGACCACGCCAGCACTCTAGTCCACTTACCTAAAATTGGAATAAGATATCACTCATTGTGTGAATGTGCTTGGATGCGGGTTCAATATCTCATATCTTATTTTCTTGTCCAAAAATATCTTTTTGCTTATACGATCTTCTTCTCAAAAATACTCCCCGCCATATCAGCGTTGAGTATTTTATTAAATTTACTTTATAGTCCTTTATTCTGGTTTGTGTGTAAGTTTAATAAACTTCATTACCTAAAACCTTAGTACCTCTACGGTCTAGGTGCATTTATAAAATATAACTAGTCTTAATTAAAAAATAGATAGATAAACAAATTAATGGAATTATTATGTAATATTTTTTGCAATTATTCATTAAAAAAATTACAACCTAATGTTAGGGTTATAAAAATTACCAAAGTTTGTATGATAACAATATAAGCAATATGGATGTTAAAATATATTTTAAATCATTTTGCTTAGTGTGTCTGTAATGTCTAATTTAGTATTGGCTCCCTATATATCTTCATTCACGAATCGTCGTGAGTTTATTCTATTGAAGATTTATTAATCTAGAACATTTAAAGTTTCTATGTATAGGGATGACAATTTTTTTTAAATAACATAGTAAGATAATTATTTATGAACTTTTGACAAAGGGATGTAACATAGAAGGTGTAAGTTAAACTGAACGTATCATGCTTTGGTTCCTTATAAACATGCTTAATCTAAATTAAATTAATTCAATAACATTATAATGTACATTTCCAAACAAAATGGTACATGTCACTTTTCCGTAGTTATAATCGTACACATTCATGGAAGTTATTAATTGAGTGATCTGTATCTTAATGATTAAATTATAGTATTGATAAATTTGTGTAAAATCTACGTACTAAATAGACAGGACTAAAAAGTTTGACAACTCGAAACAAAATAAGAAAAAAATATTTCTACTGTATTACTCTTGAGTTGTTGTTAATTCTTTAATGGTTAAGGAATTTGAGTTTCAATGCTGTGCATATTATTGATCTTTTTAAAATAAAAGAATAAAAACATTGTAAGATATAAATAGGTATTGTTTTGTTGTTCATGCTGTTTAATTTTTAAAGCGAAACTTACATTAGTAACAAGTTACCAATATACCAATGAATTAAATAATAATTCTAGATAATTTGCGTTTACACGCTTTCAACTCACAAAAAAAATCCTTTAAATATTGCTATATTGTAAGCACAACAAAGAAAAAGTATTAATTTAGTTTACTTATTAACTTTTCATCGAATCCCGTAAAGTTTTCGATGTTATTTGTTCAGTCTTATAGGATTCTTCATTTACCTAGTAATAGTCTCACGCGCGGCACGTTTTGGGTCTATGAGGTAAATAGTTAGCGAAACTTCTATATGAATGGTTCAGTAGTATTCATTCATGTATTTGTGCATACAAGCCAAAAGTTACTATTTAACTAGTTATTTGGGGTTGTATATTACATAACAAGAAAGGAAAGAAATAACTTTAGAAACAAATTTTATAAAATAGAAATATAACACAAACATAAAGAACTATTCCAGAATATCAGCAATGCTATAAATTAATAATCACGCTGATAATTTTAAACCTGAAATTATCAACCTTTAGATATATGTAGGTGCAATAATCAATATTAATGTATTTTAAATATATTTCTAAATAAATAGAAACGACCAACTTACTCCGTCACCCCATTACAGATATAAGTTAATATTAACTTCACTAAGCTTAGTGCTCTTTAATAGTTAAGTATGTATAAAAGTTATCCCACACTCCAGACAGTGAACCAAATTAGCTCCAATGAATAATATTTCTGGGTTCTTTCAAAAATTTTGCTTTTTATATAAGAGTGAAGATTAAATTTTGTAAGGAACATAATAAATATGACCGTACGTATCAAGAGGACAGTATAATACTAATATTATTGAAAATATTTGCAGAGGTCACAATTGGAACTAATTTCTTATTTAGTACAACTTTGTGTCTTTTCTGTCTTATGATAGTTTGAATGAAATATTAGTAATATCTTAGAAATAACTTCAATAAAAAGCTTTATAACAAGAAAAATAAAAACTGGATAACTTTTTATGGTCAAGCGAATAATTCTTTACTTCTAATTAAAGTTTGATATCAATTTCATAATATGTTTTGTAAGTTAAATTATTAATTTAGCATAAAAGTAATATTGATTAATACTGAAACTAAAATTTTATTTAGAACGGTAAATTCATAGACATGAGCAGAAATCGAACCTACATCTTGCTGGATATCGTGTTACTCTTGTTTTTCTAATTAAGCTAGCGTTCCCTGGCCGGAGTCGGGCCATCAAGTATTGTATATTTAACTGTAATATTCTGAAGGAGATGGAATTTAGCAATTTTCCACTGAAAATTCTAGATGTTTTTATTTATTTATTTGTTACATTGTTATAAAACACAAACCGTGTTTTCAGAAACACAAACCTGAAAACACGGTTGAAAACAAATATCAGGTTAATCTCCTGTACTTTCAAAATACATTAAAGGTTAAAAGGTAAGTCAAGATATTGTATGATATATATTCCATTTCCTAAAAGCCATCTTTCTGTCAAGTCTATCAAAAAGCGCTTTGCTTGATTTACAATTTATGAAAAATAATTTTCCTTACCTTCCTCTTTTGAATATTCTCTCAGTATCATTATAAATCCTTATAAGAATGAACAAATATTTCAAAGTTTTAATTTACCTTACACTTAATGAATTGTAACGGGAACTTACAAGTAAATTTAGTCTATTATTTATCTATATATATAAAAGAAAGTCGTGTTAGTTACTCCACTTATAACTCAAGAACGGCTAAACCGATTTAGCTGAAAATTGGCAGGGAGGTAGTTTAGAGCCAGGAAATTGCAATAAGATACTTTTTTACCGTTCGACAGCATTCCTGTGGGACTTCACATGAAACGTCAGTCACTATAAAACGTGGTATAACGAAACACAATTGACAGCTATGCAACTGAGGTATAATGACAGATATGTAATAACGTAATGATGACAAATAGATATTTGTAAGAGATCTACTATATAAAAATAGGTCCGGTTTTCCATCCTGACGCTATAACTTCAGAACCAATTTCCACGGTTTTGCATTCTTTGGAAAGGTCTCGGGCTCCGTGGGGTTTATAACAAAAAATTTTAACAGAAAAGCGGGAAAATCTTTTTTCACATACAGCGCCATCATACATAATTTGTACTACAAATCAATATTTTAAGTAGATGGTGCCGGTGCATGATACATTGGTTGACAGCTACTCATTGTTCTCTACTCAGTTAATTTCATGTGACAAACCGGTATTGTGTTTGTAGTTTGAACTCTTAAAACCATTTAGTATTTGTGGGATAAATTTAGAAAACATTGTTTTCATATGGGCGTTATATTTTGCGTGTTCACGAGTTTGGAAACCATCCGCTTTATGTGTGTTAAAGTTAGACCAAAAAACAAAAAATGTGGTTTACAAAGGAGCACTTCAATGAAATGGATAATTTGCGGACACGTATAACACTTCGATTCGGTATCTACTTTGGATTCACTTTCATTTACTTAGAGAAGTTCAACTAAATAACACTTCATTTTTGTAATCGAAATGAATTCATTACTGTTGTGAAATGAAATAAAAATTTCTTTGCATACACATATAATATAATGCTCACATTATTTTAAAGTCGTAACGTTATACTTTACTGTTTATTTCAATTTTGTATCATTTATTATACAAATCCAAACAGACTAAAAGGCAGCTATCCTTTGAAATCAGCAAAATATTTTAATGTATAATATTGCATACAAAAACATACAACCATAAACAACTGGACTTACTAAGAATGGCAATATAAAATACAATAGTTGTTATCTAAATCTTCTACACTTTGGTTATCAAATATCTCAATGAATAAATGTTATAAGCTTTGTTTAGAGAGAGATAAAAATGAGATAGAATTTTATTTAAGAGTATCTCTATACAATCATAATTTTATAGTTTTGTAGATAGTGAAATCTTATTTATAGAGATAAATGTAAACATTGAGATATCTGTATATTTAGAACATTCTTTTATTATATAAAGTGTATTTGTTAAATTTTAACATTTTTTTATTGAATATAGGTAATTTTAATCGCTTAAAGGTTTATCTGAAAACAATATAAGTAAATTAGTTCTTTATTTCGCTGTTGATATTTCAAAACTTTAACATTATTAACATTATTACAGGCTGAAATACCTTTACAATTTATCACAATTTTTTTTCACCAATTACATATAATGACACTACTCAAGGTTTTATAATAAGGTATATATATAATTCACAGCATACTTTAATTTCTTTTCTTTGATTGTAATAATATTTTCATAAGTATTCTGAAAAATGTGTAAGAAGTTTCGTACGAAATTTCATATTTATATAAAGACGAGAATAATAAGCGGTATTAATATTATATAATGTTGTTTAAAAAACTTTCAGTGTTAAGAAAACATCAGACATGTACGAAAGATGATTAAATCTTTAAAACTTATTTGTCTAGACTTGATTCTTAATCTAATTGCTTTTGTTATTTATATTTACAAAAAAAATACTTTGTAACTAGCCAAAAGCAGGTGAGTGTTTGACAATTAGTTGAATATAGATGGTTCGATTAAAAGAAATATATTTATATTTTCTGTATAAAATTGAGTAGTTTACTATAAAAAATCTTCATTGGCCAGTGTTTAATCTTTAGATTATAACAAAGAAAAGAAAGACGATAGTAGACCGTTCTTACAATTATTAATATAACCTTTAGAAAATTAAGTCCCCAGTGAAATACCAAAGATTCTATTCTTAAGTGTTCTCCTTTGATGATAAATCATTTCACTCCCTAATTAATACCTCAGTGTATTGATATTTGACTTAATATTTGTTATAAAATATGTGGTCGTCTATATAAATAATTATAATTACAACAAAATATGTTTTGCAATAAAATAAGTTTTAAGTAAAAGAACTACATAACAAAAACTAAGAAGTTTAAAACAAAAAAAAAATTACACTTAAATGTTTTTCCTTACATATCTATATTAATAATATATTTAGGAACTTCTTTAGTACTTTTGACGTGGATTTTATGGAGAGATGTTTTTATTTCATAAATATTGAAAAATTAAAATTCCTTATTATTTATATAGTCAGGCTAGTTTAAGAACATGGATTTAAAATATTGATTTTTGGAGTAATGTATATTGTGTACATTATTTATGTAGTCTTTTGTACATATTTATGTAAGATAAACCCATATACATATATATGTTAAGATGTATCTTTAGGACTATCTTAATATACAGGTTATACCACAAGACCAAAAAGCACGTATAAAATTATGTTTAACTATTATAAAAAATAGTAGTAGTGTATTATATGTATATATGTAAGTTACTTTTATTACGACACGATTGAATTTAGCATTTTTATGATTGTTGTTGTCACTTTGTTGGATATGTCGCGAGAAAATTGGAAGAGAATCATTTGTTCCACATCTGAATATCAAAGGAGTAAGCAGAATATATTATAATGTCAAAGAAATATGTAATATTGTTGAAAATAAAAATAAATCCATGTAGTCGTTATAGAAATTATCATTTTTAATAGTTTATTAATTCCTTTATATGTTACTTACAATATTTTATGATAAACATTTGAATACCGACTATGTTGATCCTTAAAACAAAGATCTTAGTCGGTTTATTTATTAAGTTAATAGGCAATGTATTACAGCTCTAAATTTAAAAAAGATTACAACAACAAAGTGTTAATTATAATGATTGAGAATATAAAGGTTCAAAGACTGTCTCAATGTTGAGTTCGATTTTTATTTATTTAATTTTACTAAATTAACACTTCTGGAGATTTTTGATCTAAACTTGTTATTACATAAGGTATACAAGTAAAGGAATTGGTGTCGACATTCCATTTTAAAATTACAAACAGACGTTTAATATTACGTAAAATAAATGCTTTTTAATATCTACATACTAGCTGTTGCCAACTCCGTTTCTTCCTTCTCGTGAGTGACAAAGCTTAATATCGGGATCGGGATTTAAGATTGGTATAAAAGGTAGCCTATGTCTTTTTATAAGGTTTCAAGGTGTAGCGGTTTCGGCGTGAAAAAGTCTGTAAAACTAAAAAAGATGTTGTCTCAGCTTTAATTAATTAAATCTATAAACAGTTTAAGCATTCTTCAAGCAAAAATTAATAAATCCGACCGTACTAATAAGAGACACTTAAGAATTTCATTTAACTTCTCAGACGTTTCGAAATTGGCAACGTTATTAACACTTTAAATACTTGATGAAGAGACCTTGTTTATTGATGTGAAACTTTGAACTGTTGGTTTCGGTGCTACTCAAAAATAATAGTGTTTAAAATCATGCATTGAATATATTTTAATAATAAACGTGATTAAATGGAATATATTTGATGTTATTTAAAATGTTAATCATATTATTAAATTAATATTTTAAAAAGACTTTTTAGGTTCAATACCAATTATCTTGTTGGGTGTACAAATGAAAGGACGGGGATGTAAATCATAACAGGTCGATATAACGTCTTCTGTCATTATTATTAACTATATGATACACATGCCAAAAGTGAACAAACCAAACAAATAAGTAACCTTCAGAGATGTGAACTATTTTAAATCAGTCGTACATATGTTTGAAATTCCGTTAAAAATATAAAATACCTATTTTATATTTTTATTTAAAATAAAGTTTTTTAAAATGTCTCTATTTAAAATACTTCATATAAATATTTATCTTGTTTTTATTTAATATTAAAATAATATATATTTCCAAGTAACATTAAATATTCATCCCAGGGTTACATGTGATATAACCTCTGAGTAGACCTCTTCAGTGACGTTCGTTCAGTTTAAATATAATGTATAAAAGGACTAGTTACTGTATTAAAAAATTCAAACTCATATATTTTTATGTTTTTTATGAAAATAACACAAGTATGTAGAAACAAATATAAGTGCAACATTTTTAACTTAACAATATAGCTAAAGAAACTGAATAGCTTTCTAAACAAACAAAGAATGAAACAAAATAATAATATATTTGTAGATTATATTTACAAGTCCATAGAGGACGTTCCTAGTAGTACAGTCACGACAACAGGAGTTTTTTAAAGTAAGATGTATACAACGATTTATGTCTGGATATAAAAAAAAATATATAATAAATAAATAACAGGACCTCACTAGTAGTATAGACAAACACAAAAGAGTTTTTTCAAACACTGCGATAAAACAATTTCTTTATTTATGTAAGAAAGAATAAATAAACAGCTTAAAATTTTCCGTTTATCTTTTTGATATACAATACTTATTATACTGTGGTTTTACGAAACTTATGTATGATAATCCATTTTAAAGTGAAATTCCTCTTAACGGTACGCATATTTTAGGAATGTTCTATGGAATAAAGACACAAAATTCAATGGATAATGTGGAGTATTTTTTGTTCCGTTGTTTTTAAGTTGATAAAAATGAATGAGTGCTATAGTTAGAAACTACAATAGATGAAGAATCCAATCTTAAATAGTTGAAACCATAAGTGAAATCTCGATTTTGATATTTTAAAATCATTTCAGTTATCATAAGCAGTTCTTATAAATATTATTTTGAAATTGAATTTGGAAACCTTTTTTTTTATTTGTACGAGTATATAATTAGATGGTGTGGAAGTCTGATTCCATAGTGTAAAGATCATTGTATTTCACTACTGGTGTATTATATAATTGATTCTTATTGCTGCTAAGAAAACTTCAACATAATTCCAAAATATAAACATGTTAGGTTTTGAAAGTAAAAAAGTATAAAATTTTGTGATCTTAGCGGTTTTGAAACGATAGGCAATGAATTTAGCGAATGTCTGTATTCGGATGTTTTTACGAAAGGGTTCAGCCTCTTGTGATTTCCTTTGTCCTTTCCTAAAATTGTAATATGTTTTATATTTATTCCCGAAACTATACTGACATTTTAGACATGCCTTCCTTTGTTGTTGGAATTGTTACTGAAATACATATAAGAAGCTATATATTCAAATTCAAAACTTGTCTATAATCTTCTATATATACTTATCTATAATATGTAGTTGTTAAATAAATTTAATCATATAAAATTGTTTTGTAATTATGAAGCCGTTTAAAATCATATGTTTATGCTAGTCTTCTTGAAGTGAAATCAAGTTTTTAAGTCTAAGGTTTAATATGAATCTTCTCCGATATTGGTAATCATATGTATGTATATAGAACGGATCAACTAGGTATATAAAACAGGGGATAGTAATTGTACAAATATGAAATAAAGTATAGTTAAGACTAAATAAAAGGCGCAAAACGTTATATTCAATACTATAGTTTTATTTTTGCACAAAATGTTCTTAAGTTCACTTTTTTATTATTTATTACGTAACTCCTTGCATTACAGAAAGTATTCAAAGGATATTATAAATTATTAGTTCAATAATAATAAAATACGTTCGGCTTTTTTTAATAATTTGAAGTAGAATTTAAGAGAGCTTAGGAGAATTTGATTAAAAGAAACAAGATAGAGACTACATTACCCATTATGTTTTGTTTGCAAACTTTTCACGTACACCTAATTAAAAAAGACAGTTTTAATAATTGAATGATAAGATAAGGTAATTGAATGTGGCCCGGGAAAAACTATGTATGGGTAAAATATCGTATAACGAGTCATGCCGCTGACTTCGCGGAACGAACAGCAAGCCTTGTGAACCAGAAGATTCCACATACCATACAAGCAATAGAATGTGATTGTCATCCTCATATTGGGGCAATCATGTAGTCTTAGGTACAGGTTATAAGTTTTAACATGTCATTCGCATTTTAATATACATATAAGTATATTTCGTAGTTTTCCTGGAACCTTCGCTTGCCACCCTATATAATTTACTTCATTTAAGTACTTTACAATAATATATATAGTTTTTATTTTCTTAATATTCAATAAAACTAAACACCTCCATATGTATCAAGAGTGCCGTTTAAGATTTTTTTCCAGACACTGATAAAAAAAGGTCTTATTATTACAAAAAACGAAACTGTATATGAACCATTTTCGTTCATCGTCTCAAGAGCAGGATATAACTAGCCTATTTTACTCACAAACCGTACTTAGTTAAAGTCGTCAAACCGTATTTGGATTTCTATATCTCCTTTAGACATTCTTATGAAAAGAGGTCTTTAGTTTTTGTATTAAAAAACTCTAAAGATTCCATATATTCGACTAGGTAAGATCAAACGAAATCGTTTACTATTGATGATTAAAAACTAGCTTTGTATGTGAAGTAATTATTATTATTGTGAGGTGACGCCTTTTCCATTGTCTATCAATTACACATGTAAACAAACATTAAAAGACAAAATTGCCTCTCTTTATAATATTAGTATACAATTAGAAGAAAGTAATGAGTATTTTATACAAGAAAGGAGGATACGACGTTACGATCGGGCAGTGTAGTGAAAGTATCTAGAAACTGATGGCACCGTTTAACACAGGACTGGTCGTCGTGGAGCTGTATTTGGAGAGGCTCTGTGCGTAGATCAATATATATCTAGTCTGTTGGCTGATACATAGATGGTTTTAGAAGATTTAGTTGTAAACATATTTTTTTTACAATTTGCCAGTATAAGGACGTTAGAGAGAGCTTACATGTGAGCAAACAATATACAGTAGTAAATGACAGAAGCATTTTCTCTTCAAAGTGGAAGTAAATTCCATTAATAAATAAAAATTTTCAATTTACTATCTATCCTTAGGCGATGAATTTCCAAAAATCTTAACTTAGGGCAAGACTACTCCAGGTAATAAACACACCTGAAAACCCTTAGCTCTCTATGATAAGTTTAGAAATAATTTCCAATAAATAAAAGTATTTACCTAATTAATACCTTTAAGTGACGTCTAAAAGGTAAAAATAAATATTTCTTTCATAAATTTATTCTTTTATAAATATAATTTTTAAACATTGTCTGGGACCCATAATGTCCCTCGGGGCCATTCAAGACTAACATTCATAACAATGAATCAACAATATATAGCTATTTTACAAAGTACAGTATTTTGAAGAGCGTTTTAAATGACGAAGTTGCTTTTATAACAAAACTTTTGTTACATTAAGATTAGTATATAAGATTCTATTATTAGTATTCATAAGCAACTTTAATTAACAATTCAGTTTCATGTACGTAGTATAAAATGTTTACGGCGGTTAAAATAAAATGACGTGGGCCTGTGCCCTGAGGCTGGGTCGTTTCTTTATACATGACCGAATTGGATATTAACATACATTTAATGAAATACGTTTTCCTGAGTCGTATAACAAAAAATGTATGAAATTCATAAAAAATTTAAAATTGTTCTTAGCATAGAGATTGTTTTTTTTTACATTAGGTCTTTATAATGCTAATTTGGCACTGCAATACTGCAGTACACTGTGTACGGCAAGAGTTTGTCCTTATTCGATAAGCGGTATTATGTCTAACGTTTTACTTCTTTGCTAATTGTAAGTTAAGTTTGCTAATTGTAATCAGCCCCAAGATGGTTATTCAGTTGGATATTAGTTTCATCCACATTAAAGATTTTGGAAGGCTCAGCAAACATATAACCTTTTTTAACGTGCAGTGTAATTCTTCGTACAATTCAGACAATAATGTTAATTCGAAAGGTGATTGTCGTTTGTCATTCAATGTCAAAGAACGATTGAACCAATTTGTTTCTAATTTAATGCACATAATATTAAAATTTCGCATTTAGCATAAAATGTTCATTTCAGATATGATTAATAGAGTTAAAATTTGAATAAGTGTAATATTGAATTTGTTACATTTTATTGCAAAACCAAGTTTGTAAGCTAATGTCTTTATCTGTTTTTTATTACTGAGGAAAACTTACAGGCTTATGGGGTTTTATGAATTCAGCGTTTGTACATTATTAACAAGCATCGCAAACAAAAAATCGCATTAATAACAAAATTGAAAATACGGAATCATTATGTTTCATACGTTGTATCAAATTGTATAGTTATGATAATACCCCTTTGGATAAAGAAAAGATAAAAATTCTAAAACTGCAGACATTCAAAAGAAATCTCTAATTTCTCATATTCGTATGACGATTAATGCAAACGCAAATAACTATAGAGTATGTACATCTACATCAACGTAAAATTCGTCTGAGAATTCAATTACGACACTTTAGTAACAAAGTTTTGGCCATTATAAACTGGGTACTAACTGACTTACCATATAAACGGTTTATGTTGAAGCAAGGAAGGTTAACTAACACATTAACTTACGGCAATGAGAAGTAACAAGTAAACTACGCCTATATATATACTCTAAATAATTAATTATAGAACAAACCAATGATTTTTGTTAATGAAATGAGGTGATTATAAATGAATAATGAAATAGAAAGGATTTTTGATGGATATCAATAAACATCATAAAACTCAGTCTAATGGTTCGTTTATAACATTTTTAAGAGTATTCAAGAATCCCGATAGCTTGGGTCGCTGTAAAAACAAGAAAAAATGAAAAAATAAACAAATATTTAAAACGATAGAGAAACAATTAATTTAGAAAAAAATAAATTCATTTATTTTTGTTTATACCTTTTTATGATCCATTTAATGATGACAAGTTATACAATATACAAGTATGAATTAATAGGATGCAAATAATATTTTACAAGATTTATTGTAAGAGTTCTAGATTGCGGTCAGGTCTAAATTTCTGTAATCATACAAATATGAAATTAAGCTTATACTAAACCATTATAAATTAACAAAATAAACTTGATTCAATTGCGCTTCGTTCTAAACACTATTTAAGAGCAAATACAATAATGATTGAAATCGGATTAATGAGTTTGCTGCGTTTGAAATAACAATTGATCGATTTTCAATCTAGTTTTTAGTTTATTCAAAATGTTTGAGGTCATATAATGTGAAAGATTTGTATTGTTTATTTAAAAATATTTAATTTTTTTCTTTAATAACAATTATTTACTATTGAGAATGTAATATAAAATTCAGCATATTCTTCAACTGTAAACTCTTAAAGCTATAAATTTTGTTAAAACACTCGTACACGACAAATGTACTTGAGGGATATGAAAAACGAAAGATTATTTTTAATAACAATTTATAACTGCATAGTGATAAATGTTGTCGTCTTTTATTTATAGTTTCTATTGTTCCGATCAACTTTATCGTTGTATACTTATTATTTATACTAATGTAACAAATTAATCGCTGTATACCAGAGTATAACACAAGCTGAGTTTAAAATGTCTTTAAAAAAGTAGATTTTTTAAAGTCTATATTAATTATAGCATACATTATTAATACATGAAGTATTGTTTACATTGATGGAATATTCATTGGTCTTATTGAGATTTTAAAAACGAATGTGACTTTAATCGGATTAAAATTTATCTTTCATTTGCTTTTGCAATAATTTTCACCATGTAATATTATTCTGTATTTTTTCTTGTACCCAATATTAATATTGCGTTCCTTTTGTAGAAACATACATAAATTTAGAAAATTATCGCAATACGGTAAACGGAAAACAAATTATAGTTTATTTAACTGTATGTAATAATTCACTCTGAGTTTGCCTACTCCTTACAACCTTTTAGTAACATCGAATTGAAGCTTTTGCATTACTAAATAGATCTATAAAGATCTGTTTCTTTATATTTAATTTTATTTATGTTAAGATTTTATTAATTTTATGATAGTACACCAAAAAAATTAATTCCATTCATTGTCATTGTGCATAATTCATTCAAAAGACTGAGAAAAAAGTAATAAAAAAAATATTGAACACTCAACCGAATTTGAAGTCATAAAATTATAATAAAATCATAGAGTTTTATTATTTCTAAAATTATAAAGACGTGTTTCATTATTTCTTTTATACTATGGCTTCATTCGCAATGAAATCGTAAAATATTTTGCCAATGTTTACCTTTTTCTTCTTGTTTGACAAATTATTATCTTGAGTACTGTGTGGAGGAAACACTAAGAAGTTTGTCGAATGGAATAAAGGCGTCAATTTAATTATTATTATAATTTGTTTCGTAAAGAAGACTAGTTATATTTTTAGTTGCACCTAGAACCTCAAAAAATATGTAAATTATAATCCATACATCTTAGTTAGTATAAAGTAAATTTGCATTATTTTTATATATAACCCCTTCTCTTAATATTATGTCGGTAACGTCTGAATAGGTAATGTAAATACAATTAATTTTGACGTTGTTAAGATGTAATTTTCTTAAACTTTACTTAATGATAGGATGAAGCCATTGAATTTAAATGTAAGTCTATATATAAAAATAAGTTTAAACATAGCAAAGACCATCGATTGAGTCTGACATAGAGTAATATTTACAATTGCCGAACAAATATTCTCCCCGAACACGTCTATGAAAGCAAAACGGGGCTGTTATCTGAAAGTGATACTTCCTTGAAGAAGGTCTTCAAATGAAGGGTTAAGTTTATGTAAGTTCAACCTCAAGAAAACAGAACTTTGTGCTATTACTGCTTACAATAGTACATTTTATTTAGCTCCTGAATTCCATAATTTTCCCGTAAATATCCGTGGCAGCATTATAAACTTAGGGACTAATATATTGAAAGAAATCTTAAATCTTATACCAACAACAATCAATTGATTCCATACAGTTTCCAGTAATTCAAAATTCTCGACAATCCAACCCTTAGCAGCTCGTGAAGTTTTAGATGTAGGTAGAAAACTTAGGAAACTCAGATTGTTTTATCGTCTTTAATGAAGTGGTATGTTTACAGTTATTATAATTGGACATAATGCTATCGTCACGCTTTAATCACATCTTCTAGCCCCTTATAATTGCCGAACATCAGATGCGTCGCAGTCCTTCTTTGAGAACTACTCGTACTTTGTGGTCTTTCAAACACGTTCAAATAGATTTATCCTGAAAAAACAAGGCTAACATTGGCAATTCGATTTATGCTGCAGATTTCCAGGAGTAACGCTATATATTTATCATCAGATGAACAGATGAATCGTTTGCCATCTTATTGGCATACAAAAAATTATCTATAGTTCACAATAATTTTATGACCTTCTTATAAATATCTCAAAGAAATCAAACATAGCTGGTGACACTAATATGCGCCAAGTTTAGTTTAAAATTTT
This sequence comes from Danaus chrysippus, assembly GCA_916720795.1. Lineage (NCBI taxonomy): Eukaryota > Metazoa > Arthropoda > Insecta > Lepidoptera > Nymphalidae > Danaus > Danaus chrysippus. Next base: position 1,768,238 of record CAKASE010000044.1, read on the forward strand.
ATCCAAAGACACGTATTTTTTAAACAAATTGAAAACGTGTTGATAATCTTATGTTTTTAACCCGCAGTCAAATTAATTTCGTTAAATTGTATGAGCTTTGGTAAATTTTCTAAACATTCTATGTTGAAAAGCGTTACGGAATCGTATTTAGTAATTGGCTTCTGTATAAGAATTTTAATTGAAATACCGAAGTTTATAAATATTAAAATTTGAATAACATTTAATTAATTTTAATAACGTTTATTCCTATTATATATCGAATATCAAAAAAAATGCTACAAAAGTACTGTTTTATATTGAACCATTTAAGTTTTTTAAATAAATATATATACTTGAGAACTGTACTGAGGAAGGATGAAGTAAAATAAACCTAAGTATTAATCAAAACTATTCAAATGGTTCCTATGGTATTGTTAATTACTGTTATTATTATACCATTCACTTTTCACAGTAACTATTAATTGTTTATCTTTATGTAGTGTTCAATTCTTCTTATATTATAAAATAGAAGTATAAAAATCCAAAAAAATTAATAAACATTAAATAACTGTTTCGTTTTACTTTTTTCATATCTTTTGTTTTCCTTACATATTTAATATGGTGGTGCATTTCAAATGAATATTTTTTTTATTTGGAGTTACATATACTGTTAGATTAACAATACATAATTTATAATAACATAGTGAAGATACGAAAAACGGAAGTATACAGAAGGGCAATGTCATTATAAAATATGAAAGATGTTACAAATTCAGGAAGGAAAAAATAAAATCACTTGAGGTTAAACCCTTTTATTCAAATCTCTAAACACTTTTGCAGATATTTGGAACATTAATTTTGTGTATGTAAAAGGTTTCAAGGAAAACATAAAAGTTTAATGTAAATAACAATGTGTAGAATTTTAAACATAAAATATTAATAGTTTTGTTTTATAAATAAGAGAAGAGATGCTTTTGAAGCACCAATATAAATATACATATTTTATATTAATTACGAACTTAAGTTTTTACATATTTTAAGTAATTTTTGTAATATATTTTAATTTTTACAAGATTTTTTAAGTTCATTTTCACATAATTACACAATTTATAAAAAGTAAAAAACACATAAGATTATATCTGTAAAATAATGTCACAATTTGGGTTACTTTATAAATTTTTGTGGTCTGGTCTATAGAACAAGATCCTCAAAATAAAATCCACAAATGTTTAAAAAAGAGCTCTTAAGAACAGCTGTTGCTGTTACATTGACGCCTAACATAGATTAAAAAAATAATAATAATGTGTCGACTTTGCTCTGTAACTGTAATATTTATTTAAAAAAATATCAGTATTAAAATAATTCTTTCGTTCTTGTTATATTATAAATAACATAAAAGTATTTTTACAGCAAATAGTAACGAATAGATTGCATTTACGTGTTTAATTTCAATCTTAATCAATATATTAACTTGATGGAAAATATTTCGCTGGATTGAATTTTAAATAAATTGAGTTTCAAAATATACAAATGAATAAAAAATTATATAAAAAATCGTATACTGAATTGAAATCAAATCTAAAAGTAACCTAAGTTATATAAATAATACTGAGTTGTTTAATACATTGCGAACAATAAACATCAGGGCTTTCTGAAATGAAAGGTACGCAATCAAATGTGACGACTAAATACATATATATAACTGAGAAGTTCACTTGAGAACTCAAATAAGTTTGCGCCATTGTTAGATTTGCGACTCCGAAATTATAAAAGTAGTAATATTTTTATGAACATGTTGCATGCCGCTTGCCAATTGAGTTAAAAAATAATGATACAAACCAAAAGTATAAAATAGTTATTTTTTCAGAATTTTCATTTTATACTTTTGTTTTCAAGATTTCATTTTGGTTTTTTGAAATTGTTATTTAGCTTTGAATTCAAAAACTGCGCAACATTTTTAATCAAAACTTCCAACACGGTTTGACTGTATACAGCGATGTTCATTCGGATATTTCCGATTTACAACAAGTCATTACGAATCCTTCGTGGAACCAATTCGTTCTTTATTTCGTATCAACTATACAGTCGTTGGCATAAACCATTGTACAATTTTTTTACGTATTTCGCTTCTAAATAAATATATTCAAATTAAAATTTAAAAGATATTTATTACATCGGTATATACATTTATATTTATCGGTATATCCATTTAATACGGTGTAAGTTTTTTATTCACTTCTATTTTTTCTTTTTAAATTGATCAATTTAATAACGAAGAAATGAAAAGGTTTCGAACCTTAGCCTAAAAATTTATCTTAACACATTTTCTACAAAAAGTAGATTTTAAATAGATTTAAAGTACTTTATTTTAAGTATAACTTTCAGTTTTTAAAAATGATTTTTTTTTATTTGAACTTTATAAAAATTATACAATCACTTTACTTTTTGTCATTGAATTCCTTTCACATATTTTAACCTCTCTATATTATTCAATATAAGCATGTCTTGTGATTTTATAAATACAATCAATATACTACTGAAAACAATATATCAATCAAATTTGGCAAAAGACCGAAAAACCAAACACGGTTTTAATACATTTATATTTATTATATTCAAAATATTATGTAAAGTTTATATTTGCTTCTGACGCTTGCCTTCTCAAAACCTTCATTTATATCACGTTGTCTGTCGAAATGAATGTTTAGTCTCTTTGATAAAATAAAGTTATAACTAACTAGCTTTCCGCCCGCAGCTTCGCCGCGTGGAGTTCGGTTATATCGCGTTTCCAAGAGAACCTTTCAAAAGTCTGGGATAAAAACTATCCTATGTTCTTTCTCAAGGTCAACTCTATCTCTGTACCGAATTTCATTAAAATCAGTTCAGTGGTTTAGGCGTGAAAGCGTAGCAGACAGACAGACAGACAGACAGACAGAGTTACTTTCGCTTTTATAATATTAGTAGGGATAAGCAAACTTGTGTAACAGTCTTTCTTTGGTTAGTTGGTTTTAAATATAGCCTCATCTGTGTAGAAAAGTGCACAGTATATTTTGCCAGTGTGGTGTAGAATGGAGGAGACCCTATCCGGGATTAACTTATGAATTAACTAAAATTTAACAGCCCCGATTGAAGTCGTAATTAGGAATTTTGTTAGTCAACCTAAAACAATCCACATTCACTTAGATACAAACATAGAAGATACATATATAATATTTCTCCTCTATAATGGTATTGGTATAAGTCAGTCTAACCTCAATTATCATTTTTTTGACAATAAAATTATGTAATTCATATAAAATTACTTGTAACGAATAAAATACTTGATATTTCTAAGTTCGCATTGTAAGTAATAATTTTCATAACGTAATTTGAATAATTGTAAAAGTTAATAAATATACATTATTCAATATGATCGTATTCAACAAAGATATTCCGCATACTGTTTCCAATACGTTACAGAGAATGAAATGGGAATAAAAATAATTTCCCGTAAGTTATTCCATAATGTTTGTATGATACTGACTGAATACGTTTCATGTCAATGATAAAAACATTTATCAAAGAATATTTTTGAATAAATTTACCAAAAATATAAATGTTCTATTCGGAGCGCTTGTAAATTTTGTATCATGTCATAATAAATATCATTATGTTCTCAAATAAGCTTCCAATTTTAACGTTTACCATGTTGAACAAAATTATATACATCATATAATATACATAACCAACTTTCAAATGTGGAAAAATTTTTCAGTTTTTATTATTGACAGGAACATTATAAAAAAAATTAATTTCTCCTATTATTAAATTTTTATACTTAGTCAATTATTATATTTAGTCACAATTTCCAGCAATTAAATGATCCTGCAGTTATCGGTGTTTATTAATTAGTAATTAAGTTTTTCATAAAACTAATGAAGTGTTAATTAAAAATAAGGATGAAAGAATATTATTTTTGGAGCGAGGGGGAAGGGAAGAAACTTGGAATTTGTTTTCACTTAAAATCGAACAACCAATAACGATTTTGGTTTTTAAAAGCTCAAAATACTTATTTCTAAAAAAATTGATACATATCAAAGACTTTAAATTTTTCAATTATAAATTGACTATTAAGTTAGCATTTGAATGTCAGAAAGGTTGTTTAACTATGTAAAACAATATCATTGAACCACAAGGTTAAATCTAAGAGTTCAGTTTCAATTAACCGATTGTGTCTTGTGTTGTATACAATATAATTCTTCAAATAAATATTTGATTAGTCAAAGTAAGGAGTATTTAAAATCAGTGTAATATCTTTCTGTTGGAGTTGAAAAGACGACCTGTTTAAAAAAGTTTTGCTGGATGTAAAAAAACTTTAAAGATTAATCAAGATATGGATTCTGTCTATGAATTTCAATTTTCACGGTTATAGATATTTTCAAGGTTACAGTCTGTTTAACAAAGAACTGTATCTGTACATAATTTACAAGTATAAGGGTTTTTTTTATTGTTAAAAATGATTCATATAATGTTATTATAAATTTTCGAATAAAAAACAAACTAGTTTTCTAAACATTGAATGTCAGAGATATTGCATGTCTTACCCAATTTATTTTTACGGATAATAAAAACTTGTTCATTATATTTAAATTTCGTTTAACAGATACAACAATTTAAAACATATTTTTTTTATACAATTAAACCCACAGTTTTTAGGTGGTAGAGCCTAGCTGTAGTTAGTTACTACAGCTCGAACACGGGCTGGCTCGACCGGGGAAGTACCACCCTCTCACAGAAGATCGGCGTGAAGTAGCCTTTAATGGCTGCGTTTCGTCCGATGAGTGAGAGAGCCGGTTGCCCTTTCCCTATTCCCACCCTTTCCTACAATATCCTTATTCCCACTTCTCCCTATCCCTATAAAACAAGGTTGGCAACGCATCCGCAACATCTTTGTTGCGGATGTCAATGGGCGACGGTAACCACCTTCCATCAAGTGGGCCGTCTGCTCGTTTGTCACCTTTGACATAAAAAAAAAAAAAACTTACTATTGCTTAACACATTTTAATTTTACGTAAAGAGTTTGATAGGTGCACAAATTGTGAATTTTAAAACAATTCATAATTTGAACAAAATATAAAAATATTCTATATATATTAAGTTTATAAAAAGACATATATTAAGTAATCCTGTAACATCATCTGGGTAAAACATATGTTTGAAATCTTCTTTATGGCTGTTAAGAGAAAGTTGTAGCCTGTAGACACTAATACATCAACATTTTATTACTGAATTATTCATAAGAAGGTCTCGGCAACTATTTATCGCACAGGGTCAAAAGATTGCGTGAGTGTCCCTAATAATGAGGTACAATTTTACAAGCCTACATTTATTACAATCTACATGTAAATATGTATATAAGATGTACTATGGAAAATCATATGTTAAAACAAAGTAAATACTTTCTTTCTGGCACGTGTGTGTCTGAAAAGTATAAAATTCTATTAAACATAAAATGTAGTTTAGAAATGAGTATATAATTTTTGTAACTTGATGTTTGTCAGACTTCTTCTTTTGTTATGTTGCTTGTTACGGTATTTTTATCAATACATATTTTATCATACTCAGTCGATTCAAATCTTAGATTTTATTTTTCTCAATTTTGAGAAATCAATAACGAAAATTCAAATTATGCAACAAACTGAAATGTTACGAAATTAGTAGTGTTATAAACAAAGCAAAGGTTTTGAACTAATCTATAGTTTAAGAGTATCAGTACGAGTATAAACGGGAATATGTGTTTGTGTTTATGTGGGCGTTTATTGGTTTATTTAATTTCTAGCTGAACAAAGTTTTGTCATTAACAGTAAATCATAAATTATTAAAAGTAAATATCGTCAGTAAAACACATACTGAATGAATAGATTTCTATGTATATTTTTTTACGTTATACAATGGTTTCTTCTTCATAGATTTGAACGTACCGAAAAAAGGTCTACATAAATTTTTAGCCCCATTAATAAAAACAACACGCCTCGTGATTTTAAATGTCCTCGTCGTCATCAGCCTCTCAGAAGCCCACTGCTGAGCACAGGCCTCTTCTCACATGGAGAAGGTTTGAGCATTAATCACCACGCTTGCTCAAGACGGGTTGGCGATTTCAAACTTATAATTGTGAAACTAGTATAAGGTTTTTGTTTGTGAAACTATTTTAAATGTAAGCTTATAATTTCCGTTGTTAAATATTTGTAAACAAAACATTAAAATTAATGAAGTAGCCTTTTGTTTCGGTTTTTAATATATACGATTTCATGCATTTGGAAGGAGCATAGAAAATAATATTTTTTCCCCATTGAACAGCAAAAATTTTAATTCTTTTCTTTTTGTCATTACAAATTTCCGATTCTATGGTAAGTGTAACTGTGTTAAATTTAAAGTCATATATCATTTAACCTTGGTGGTTTTGCGGCGGTAGGGGTGGCAGGAAACCTGTCACTCCCGGCAATTGTACTAGCTATGGTGGGGAGCGAGTCAGGGTGGTGTGCCGTCGCCACCTTCTGCGAGGCAGTGATGCGCGCAAAGGAGGTAGCGGAAAGGGAAAGAGAGGTTGCCTCCTTTCTCCCCTCCCGCACCAGACGCACTGGGCGCCGTAGGGTGACCGATTTCCGGCCACCGTAGAGCGCGGCCTGTGGACGACAGGTTCGGGGCACCTGTCGTCCGATAACAGCCACAGGCTTCGAGGGGGAGGCGTGTAATCCACGCGCGCCTCAAAGTTTGAGGTCCAAAGTCGGGTGACGGGGCCCGCCTGACCATCTGGCGGGTCAATGCCTGTCGGGGAGGTAGCGACGAATGCTTCGGCGATACCCGCCTCTCCGGCACACGGGTAGATGAGGCACACGGGTTGGTTTTTGGATTTTCCAACCCGACACCAAAAAAAAAAAAAAAAAAAAAAAAAAAAAAAAAAAAAAAAAAAAAAAAAAAAACCTTGGTGGTAAATGGCTGTATGCTGTAGTGTATCTCTTGCTATCCTCTTTAGAGGTAGAGTCTAAATGTCTAAACATTTTAGTGAGAAAATGAAAATAATTATACAAAGGATTTTCTATTCAAACTTGAGGAACCCTACTTTGTTAAATATTTTATTCCTATTAAGAACAATTTACTGTGATAAAAGATTATAATAGTTCTCAAACTATGGTATTAGTACTATTTACAAGTTTGCGTAGTCATACTTATTATGAAACGATTCCAGTTTATCTATCACTCCCTATCTAAACAATCAATTTTAGTTAAAAATAAAACTAAAAATCCCTATTGTACTTTGCAGGACAAACTATAGGGTAGAGTGTACATCTTTATAATATCTAAAATTAATCCTTAGAATCAGTATTCTCCTTAGAATTTAATTAATTGAAACTGTTCATCGAAGTGACAAATTTAACAATTATATTGATAATGAAACAACAATTTATAAGCACTCAAATTGATTGTGGTTATTAAAAGATAAAATGTTTTCTGCAATCAAGAATTTATATAATTTATTGACTTTCATGAGTTTTGGATTGGATTTTTTTATTTATTTTTATAATTTAAATAATTATAAATAAAAATTGATCCTGTAGTAACTTATTTTCATCCAACTTCTTACTTGTACGGAAAGCTATTTCCAAGTAGGTATTCAACAAAGTTTTTAGCTTTACTTTCCATCAGTAAGATGAGAAACTAGTATACTACATGTAAATTTGAAATTCAGTCAAGTAAATAAACTAAACTCATATCAACTTTTGGTTTACTTCAAGTCTCTCGGGTTCTCGAAACTAGTCTGTATTGCATTCTCTGCTTAAGTAATATTGCATAAGTTTATGTCTCAATTTGTCTTTTATTCATGAACAGATATTCCAAAAAGTTCTACAAATCAATTACTTTTGCTTACACGTTATGAATATGTAGATACTAGATTTAAATTTTTCCTAAGGGTCTAAACAAATTTTATGTAAAATTTCCTCCTTACCTGATTATATTAAAATTTTTACTCATTTATATTTTATAATATTCTTGGATTGATCTTTGTTCTGTAATCAAAGACGTGTTAAACAGTTGCTTGCGAGTGGAGTATTTCGTTGGTAAGTTTCAAGACCATTTGATGTGATTGTAAGCAGTAGATGACAAAAACCAATACTAATCGAAAAACAACTTCATCCTATCTTCCCGTGATGACGGCTTCAGAAAAGTAGTCAAATCAGATTAAATGTATAATTGTAAAATACACGAAGTAAATCCGAAAATGTAGTTAAAAAAGTTTTTTGTTATTTTCTTTCTGTCCTTGTTATATTGGTAAATATATCTTTACTAAATAAATAGCCTGTAAATTATAAAAAATATCAACAAAGATATGTAAAGCACATCGTTACCAATTCCAATGAATGAAATGCGCAGTAAAACATATTATTGATTCTTCATTTAACATCTTCATGTATGGAATGAATGTTCTATTTTTTTCAACAACAATTTTACATTATTACTTGTGTTATCAATATCCTGTATTGGTGAGCAAAGTAGTATGGTGTGACAAGTTTAATCTATCCAATTAATTTCTTTTATTAAACCATTTTTAAATCAACCATACTATAATTTTATTTTAAAAATTCAAACAGATGTTTTGCAAATGCAGTTTTTATTTCCGTACAACTACATTAAAAGACTCGCCTAAGTGACCTTTTGACGCCTAGCTTCATAGTGAAATTGTGATTTTATATGTTTGAAAACAGAGAATTTAATAATTATACAAAAATTTTGCTCAAATGTTGATAAGCTAAATAAGAAAAGCTTTAGCTTAGTCCGCCTCTAAAACTGGATTTTCAGAATTTATAGAAAAAATATAGTACAATTTGCTGCTTTGGTTGGTTGTCTTATTTATTTGCACTTTCTGAAATTGAAAGAGGCACCAAAATTTTGACTAGCACATTTGTGTGCTAATCTATGAACCACGTGTCACGGGTTAGCTTTTGTGAATACTAAGAGGCTTTTTGACATCTTTTTTTACTAATTATTGACCTAAAATATTTTATATAATTGATTAAAATGAAAATTGAAATACTTTTTACAAAGGAGACTTTTAAAATACCTTAACAAGTTATTAGCATTCATTTAAAGCAATTTATGCAAAGGGATTTAACAATTTAGGGTAAATAGTAATATTATGATGACAAAATCTCGAGTAAAGTGGAATAAGCCTTTCAAATTAATATTTTAGATTCCAAATTAAATATTCCTAACTAAAAGATTAACTATTTTTTATTTAAATACAATATATTGTATTTCTACGTTTCATCTGAAAGATTATTATAAGTCTTGAAAGGGTATGTCTTGATAAATATGGGAAATATGGAAAATAAATGCCCGATAAATATGGATGATAAAATTAGCAAAGAATTTAAGTATTTTTAAGAATCAATTAGAAAAAAATAAGTTTGACTTAACGTTGCAATTAAAAACTTACCCTTTATAATGAAATATTATAAATTTGTTATCATTTAAAGTAGAGTTACTGGATGCAAAGAGAGTAAAAACTATATTAGACGAAAATTATCAAAAAGTAACTAAACTTAAACTTATACGAGTATAGTGAGTGATAAAGTAAAGAATGTATTGATGTATAAAAACCTCTTAAATCTTTTGTCTTTTTCTATGACTAGTTAATTTAGTCAACAAGGAGTGTATCCTTAAATACCTTAATTCCTATTAATATAATCAATTACTAATCATGTAGTAATAAAGTATATATATATATATATATATATATATATATATATATATATATATATATATATATATATATATATATATATATATATATATATATATATATATATACATATATATATACAGGGTGACTGGTGAATTACTATCGATATTTGAGGACGTGATATTTGACGATCATATATGACAAAATAAAAATTAATATAACATAAATATTAATAAACTTCTAAGTAAAGTTAACCAAAAGTTATGTAATTAATTACGCATCGTGTGAACACCCTACAGATTAGGTATACACTGACACTCACACATACGCGTGTCGTGACGTGGTGTTGTATCAGCACGCTGCCGCACGCGTCCACACTTGAACACTTGGAACGTGTCAACACTTTACTTATTTATACGGAAATTTTGTCAAAAATTAAGTGCCTATTTTTTTACATAATTCGAATGAGAATCATGTAAAAAAAATAGGTACTTAATTTTTGACCAAATTTCCGTATAAATAAATAAAGTGTGTACACGTTCCAAGTGTTCCAAGTGTGGACGCGTGCGGCGGGGTGCTGATACAACACTACGCCGCCGCCGCGTCTGTGTGAGTGTGTGTGTATACCTAATCTGTAGGGAGTTCATACGATGCGTAATTAATTACATAACTTTTGGTTAACTTTACTTAGAAGTTTATTAATATTTATGTTATATTAATTTTTATTTTGTCATATATGATCGTCAAATATCACGTCCTCAAATATCGATAGTAATTCACCAGTCACCCTGTATATTATTTTCCTGTACTTTTCTACTTATCGTAAGTAAGATTTTATATTTATTTGGGATCCTATATATTTTTTAATATTAATAACAATGTTTTAAATAAAAAGTATGATGTATTTAATATGACTAAATAAGTCTGAGTTAAGTTTTACTTCTTATTTAAATGTCAACAAACTATAAATATGGTTTTTTGTGGTTTCTACATTAAAGCAAAATATTATATTTCAGATGCCAAGTGTGAATTGTTTGTTTAATAGCCCTAATTTTTACATTTCAAATTCCAAGTACTGTCTTTTTATTTCTCATAGTATTATATCCAGTTAAAGTTAAATCTAAATGTTGTTGTTCATATTTATTTTTTCATAATATTGTAGCAATACGCCGGGTTTCCAAAAACCCAGTGAGGATTATTTTAACACATAGTGAAATAATACATTATTGGTTGTTAATAAACCATTTTACATATTTTAGAAAAACTAATATTTGGGATTTGTAAAATATAAGTTTAAATCCTTTCGGCTTAGAAATCTACAAAGCTTATAGCAGCCCCTATTAATTAAGAATTTATTACCTTATTCTGTCAAACCCTTATGATATTAAAAGATAATCTGGTCTGTAACAAAACATTACCAGTTAAATTTAGGGTTATTTTACAAAACTATATTTTTTTGTATGACTCGCGTTCCTTAAGGCTATTTATCAATGATGACAAACTTGCATACACGTTCATCTTATGAAGACGTATTCATGGTATAAAGCAACCAATTATTCAGTGCAATGTGGAAAAATACAGATTTCATAAAATATGTACTACTCGTCATACAACTACAACTATTAATTTTCAAAGAAGGTTTTGAAGAGAGTACAGCAAAAATTTTAAATGATTAAGATCAGACAGAACAGCAGTTGGTGTCGATTAAGCTGTTACTTTAGAAGCGGTGCTAGTGAAACTCATTCAGATTTCATTCTACCTTCATAGAGAGGAGACTATCGGATAGCTAACTGTACTGTACCATTTCTAAGCTTGAGTACACTATTGCATACATTTACTTCCTATTACACCCAAAGATTGATAGGCGTCTAAATATTTCACAAGGCATGATTTTCTTTACACGTAAGACTGTTCTGCAGATCAATAATTTTCTACTGCAATACACTTGTACTGTATCACAATCAATATACATATAATAATCCTGGTTCCTCATATTTATTCACTCTTTAATTTAAACTTCATATTGTTCACAATAAACAATTCATTCATTAAAAGTCCAGTTGCAAATGTTGTTACAACTGTTGATTCTCATACAATGAGTACGTATTAAGTAGACCAGAATTGTGTAAATTAGTTTGTTTATAATTTTGCATATGTTTCGAACTGTTGCTCTGAAAAAACATACAAAATGTAGTAATATAATTTCTATTGATTGTCTAATAATAGCAACACATATTCATGATCTTTTAGACACTCGTCGTTTCTCTTATTCTTTGTAGTATTACATATATCCAGCAAACCTAGATTTGACATTTAAATATACTTCAACAATGGGTTGGAACTAAACAGAATAAAATCCAATTAAAAATTATATCTGTCTCAAAAAAAACCTTATTACAAAGAAAACTTTTCTGTTTCCACATAGAATCTTTTTTTTTTTGAGTGTTTAACACGGCTTCACTAAAACCTCCCCATTTATTTGTGTGTGATGACATTAAAGGGAATAAATATTTTCAAATAAATTATAATTCTTATATCCACGAGGCGCCACAAGACTATAAAAATAATACAAGACAAAATAAAGCAATAAAATATATGTATTATCTTTCTTGGCGTTAAAATAAATGTATACATATTTTATGAATATACGTTAAGTTGGTGACAAATCTCATTAATTAATCTGAGCAAAATATTATTCCTGGCGCCCCAATTTTATATAATATATAATAATATAAATAAACTGCCTATTTTAAATGCTATATTTACCTATAAAAGGAGTTTATTTTATTTCATAATTATTTACGAACGTCTTTATAATTAAATCACACCTTAAGAGGATACTCTTGAATTTGTAAGCAATAAAAATCCTTTTAATAGCCAGTATGAACAAAGTCCGATGTATTTATCAAATTACGTTTCCATTCGCTTTGTTATACTCACTATTAGAGAACAAACAGAAACAGGATTGAAACCTAATTATTGAGTCACTGTGTTTGAAACACAATCAATGGAACTTATGTACCAAATTAAATACTTTGTTTTACTTACTTCTTAGTCTCAATAATATTCAAATACTTTCTGAACCTTTTTTCTTATACGCTTTACTTATGTTGTTGTTGTTGGAAATCAAATGTAATATTTATATACAGATTATTAGCTAACACTTTCACGACTATTTAAAAATATAGGCTGTATTAAATCTAACGAGATATAAGAGATCATATAAAGTATAATACAACTTCAATGGAAAGAGACTTCTTTATACTAAATGTGACAAATGAGCACACTTAAACCTAAGTTTCAATTTAATTTTTCAACCTAAAAGATTTTCTATAGTAACTGGAGTTTGCATAAATAATAATCAATTCTTGTAGATTTTAGGACTAAGGAGTGTCTATACGACTGTGTTCAAATTAATAACAGTAAAAAAAGCAATAAATAAGAGACAATATCAGGAATTGTCGTGATAATCATTGAATTTGTGAAGTTTCACAAATTGTAAGTTATGTGCGATCATAATAAACGTATTGGTATATAACTATTTTGCAAAAACTAAAGAGAATTGTTAACCATTAAAAATGAAATCAATTAAAGTTATCCATATTATTTTCAGCGTTATTACATTTCATTCATTAAAAGGATATCTTTTAAAATAAATGACTCCTATCAACCCATTAATATATGTAATATGAACACTCGTTCATTATGCAACATTTACTATATTACCGTCCTTTATATTTGCAATATTAAATTCGAATATTTTCTCTTCAGTCCAAAATATATGTAGATGGGAAAACGGCGCGTAAGCTGAATTTAATGACAGCAATTTTCCAAGTGTTTGCCAACATATTTCACTAACATCTACCACCGTTGAAAATATAATTATAATATATTAACTATATTTACTTATACTAAACGTGACTTCTAATATTTTCAAAATAAAATTTAACTACGTATAAAAATTGTATCTTTCACATTATTTTTGGCTATATGAATAATGTATTGTACAGGAATTCAATTATCTTTATCTAGTGACCTTTTTTGAATTAATATTGTTTAACACCGAAACATTAGATCCTATATCTTGCTATATTTTTAACTAATTTTAAGTTTGTTTAGGTGTCCAAACCTGCTTAAATCGTCTTCATTATTGATTTAACTGTATAAACTAAACAGCATCACGTTTCTTTCTAACTGTGTTGTATACTTAAAAATGTTCTTGTTACATGTATGATAAAATGATATATAAAGACGTATATTGTTTAAAGAAGTTAATATACATTCGCTGATATTTTTTTTTTTGGTGAAAAATTTAACTGGTTCATTCGTATAATGAAAAAGCAATAGTATTTATTTCTTGTAAATATAGGGTATGTTTAATAGGAAAATAATTTTGATATATTTAAACTTTCCTTCTACGAGTATAAATAACTTGTAACATTAAAGATCTACATATATTTTACTAAGACAATACTACTCAATTTACTTTAACATTGATATATTGTTTTATTAGATTTATATATGTCTCCTAGAAAAACTTATTATTTTGTTTTTACTGAGAATACTCAAGGGAATATTATATTTATGAGACATATCAACGAGCATAAATTCATTTTTTTTTGTCATTTTCACTCGCTGTATTGCTTTGAATATATTTTCCACTGATTATTATGAAATATATAATAATACCGTATATATTATATACGGTATATGTAATAAAACCCGTCAGTTAAATATATGTTGAATGAGATGAGTACCGTTAATAATAAATTTGGGCATTTTTATGACGTTTCATAGTTAGAATGAGCATATGTGTAACTATTAGATAAAAAGTATGATGAAAATTATTAGAGACAATATAAAAGGCGAAACGTTTATTTTATTTTTGGTATATATATCATACAAAAACTGATCAACAGAAAAGTGGCCAAATAGAATCTTTTAAATATAAATTCATTTAAAATAATCATTTCAGAATACATTTCTGTACGAATTAAATTGACGTGTTAGTCAGTTTCTAAAGAGACTAACATTTATCAAAATTCAGCTTTAGTTGGGAGGAAACTTACGAAAGACTCAATAATTTATTAAGTATTAAATTAGTAAGAAAGATATTGTACAATTCATTCACTATGTCAAAGCAACATTTATTTTGAGTCACGTGATTACTGTGGTATTTAAATTTACATTTTTAACGATCAATAGCGTTTAAGAGAGAGCGAAGAGATTTTACAGAAATTAAATAGCTATTATAATATGCAAAAGCTCAATCAATCAATGATATATCCAGTAAGTGTGATAAACAAAGTTCTTCTTACAATATATACATATATTATTTCAAAACACTCCACCTCCATATAGTTTTATAAGAAACTAGTTCGAGTGTCCTCACACGTTTTGTTTAACTCTCAAACAACAACCATCTGACATTGTTGAAATTCTTGTCATGTCTTTTCTGTTCAGTTAAAGTTATATCTTATTCGCACAAACTCAAATACCGAAAATATTATCATTCAACGTAAGATCCACAAACTAAATAAGTTTATTATCTTGAAAAACAATGATATTAAAAAATTTAAGCATTTTATTACTGTCATTTATTTAGATTAATTAAAAAATAATATATAAGTAGATCACAACAAACTAAATAAATATTTACAATTTTGTATTGTCTTGAAATATATATTTTTCTGCATTAGAGAAAGAAAATCATATATTATCTGGATAATGGTTAAGAAGCGCGAAAGACATTAAACATATTTTATGGGCTTATTTGTATCAGATAACTTTATAATTAAAAACCTAGGCAAGAGACGAAACTACTCAGCATTCCATGGATTCACCGTGCGGGTGCCGGGTCCATCGCGTTGCAGGGAGAGGAGCTTCAACAGTGCCTGGGACTTGCGACCCAAGTGTAGGTTTAAGGGGCCCCTTAACTAACGCGCGTTATACGCTCACCTCCACTGTCCAAGCTCCTCTCCCTACCTAACCAAATTTGAAAAGAACCTACTAGGGCTGCCTTCGATATACGTTCCAAGAATGCATTAATGTGAGTTCTGGACAAGCCCAAGTCCTTTAGTAGGTTGTAGAGAGATTTCGCTTTTATACCTCTCGCTCCTACCTCTACCGCGTACAAATCTACTACGAACCTATTTCGAGTGAGTTCGTTTGTGAGCTCGTAATATTTGTTGACCTTGATGGTATGGTCTTTGGGGATGTTGGTTTCCCAAGGGACCGTAAGCTCTATCACCACTACGCGCTTTAAAATTCGCGAAAACAAAAATATATCCGGTCTGGAGGCCGACGCACAAATATCCTCGGGGATTTTATATTGTTTTTCATACGTGTCCATCATTATAGTCCAATCCGACTCCGCTTTAAGGATGGAGTAAGGCTTGACGTTTGATTTTGTAGCCCTAGTGCCTTTTCTCACAAAACCTACTGATCATTCGTTTGTGGTTATTTCCTTTTGCGCTCTGGCTACCGAAAGACTAACCGCTTCACGTATCACTTCTAGAACCCTATCGTGACGACGCGAGTATTGACCGCTGTCCAGGAGTACCCTACATCCCACCAGCAGATGCTTAGCAGTTCCAACTGCCTTTCCACAGATATAGCAAGTTTTTTCGGTACTTTTACCCCATCTTACTAAATTACTCTGATCTGGGAGAGTCATCTGGAACGCATTGAGATAGAATTTTAGCAATGCTGGCGACCAATCATAAATTAAAGTGCGCCATTTTAATGCTAATGGGATGCAAAAATCTCCTATGTCTAACCATTCGTTCTGCATTTCTAAATTCATTGCATGGATCTTATACTAATTATTTTCCATTTCTCTCCGTACATTTTTCCTACAATTATTGTTTTAATTTATCCTTGTTCAATAGTAGACATATAGGTACATTATTATACAATAATAATTATAATATGTATTATTGAATAAACTTAATTATTATTATCACCATAATTGCTTAATGTTCCAAAAGGGGCTTGATGTCAGACAGGCGGCCGGTCGTAAAAACAATTAGCCAAAACTATTCACAACATGTAAGGCAGACCCTAGCTAGATCTGAGAAATTACCAGAAAGAAGAAGAAGAAGAATCGCTTACTGCTGTCCAACTTTATTATCAATGAATGGTTTTTCAAAAATAATTTTCAAATAAAATTAATTTGCCGAATATCTGTCTTAAGTATGCAGAGATTAAAATAAAAGGGTAAGGCTGTGGTGAAATCCTTTGCCCTTTCCTAACATTATTATACCTTTTATGTTTCATACTAAAATTGTTCTTGTGTTAATGTAAAATATTCACGAAATTATTATTTTCTCTCAAAAACATTTTCTATTGTCAAGTAGTTATTGAAAACCAGTATTTATGTATTTTATTTCACTTATTACCTTATATTGATGAGCAACTTTTATGAAAAACAAAAACATAATAAGTATATGAATTTCTGAATTGTCCATTTCAGTTCAAACATAAAATAAATAAACCTATTTTATTAACTTCTAAAATTGTATCTGGATTTTTTCTTTTCATTCATATATGTATATTTCCAAAATTTGATTATTATTATTTAATTTGGAGGTGTAAATTTATATGTATATGAGAATTGATACGATAAAAGAAATATAGATTTTTTGGATCTGATAAATTTTTACATACAAGTACAATGTACATACTATATGTTTATTGTATATATTATTATTAGCACAATTCATGTTTTATTAAATGTATTCAAATTAGAATACCTAAGATAATTCATTTTAATTGTATTTATTCATTCATATTTAGCAGCAATATTTCATAAATCCTGCTTTAAATATACAAAGTTTATAAATTTTACCAAATCCTTCTAATGGAACGCCTGTACGAACATAAATTTGTGGTGAACTGATGTTTTAACAGAGAGAAGTACAGTTTATAAGATTATAGGTTAAAGCAATATTTAATATAATTTATTGATATCTTAAAAACACAGTTTTCGACTTACATAATGTTATAGTAATTATTTGTAAAAACTTAGAAAACCAAAGACTTGCGAGTCTTAAAAAAAAATCTCATTGAACTCGTAAAGTTTGTTACAAAAAAACATGTTTCTAGATTTCCTTAATGTTATTGAATACTCAACCTCAGAATGAATCTCTCGTTGCTTGTTCCAACTGTAATTTAATCGCCGCTTTAAGAAATGAAGAACCGAACGATATGTTAATTTGAGTTAAGCTAAGCAAAGCAAACAAATTCAATTAATATTCCCTTTAAAACATTAAGAATATTCTTGTTCACATATACTTTAGAAACGAGATATCACTTTTATATGCTTGGCATAATATTATTAATTTATTGTGGTTTTAAAATTGAGGTTTTTTTATTCTTGCATTGTTACAGGAAAATGAATAACGAAAGGAAATAATATTAATATTTAAGTCACTTTCTCTCCAGATTCGTAGTTAAAATATCATGAAGTCTGTAAACAAAACCCAATAACTAAGCAACTAAGAAAATCGAGACTAACTAATGTACTTGTGTAACTTTATGATATCGATTTAAAAAAACTGAACTCCAACATTAAGATTGCCTACCTAAATTGCTTTTTTTAGGACTTTATTTTTTAACTTTTTTTTTTTTTTTTTTATGCGAAAGGTGGCAAAAGAGCAGACGGCCCACTTGATGGAAGGTGGTAACCGCCGCCCATGGACATCCGCAACATCTTTGTTACGGATGCTTTGCCAACCTTGTTTTTTAGGGATAGGGAGGGGTTGGAATAAGGAAATGGTAGGAAAGGGTAGGAATAGGGAAAGGGCAACCGGCTCTCTCACTCATCGGACGAAACGCAGCCATTAATGGCTACTTCACGCCGATCTTCTGTGAGAGGGTGGTACTTCCCCGGTCGAGCCAGCCCATGTTCGAGCTGTAGTAACTGACTACAGCTAGGCTCTACCACCTGTTCTCTTGCCACCACAGTTGATACATGACTGCTTTCTAAGCTCAGATTAGTTTAAACCAAAATTGTAAAAACTCCAACAGTCACTACAAAGGCTTTTTCGTAACTATTCTTATTCCATATTTTAGTAATAATTTCCTTGTGAAAATTCACGATAACAATCTTTAATGTTAATCATATTGGAAAAAATTACTTAGAAATGTTTATAACAGACTATCTCAAAATCATTAGCATAGATTTTAAAGTTTAAAGAGATGGGTGTCAATTTACTATATTAATGTATAGATATAAGAAAATTTTTTGAAACAAAAAATTGTAAAACTATGAAATACAAAAATAAAGTAAAAAATAAGACTTTCCTTGACTGTTACCTCCGTAGTCAAATGAACTTATTTAACTTATATTTTCTTGAGCAAAATAAATTTTGTATCCGATTAATTATCAAAGGGCAGAAAAAAGGTTAATAAAACCGATCACTACAAAATAAAGAATAATAATTATTTTGTAACTAGTTTATTATTTCTAAGATGCACTTAAACAAATATTTACTACAACATTTGCTCCAATGCTTTTAATGCATAAATGATCTCACAATAATAGAACAACAGAAGTTTTCACTCAACAATTAAATGTTTTCCGGGACTGTTCTAAAAACTTAAATTGAATTATACTAGAACAGTACAAGTTTAATTGAAATTTTGAACTATACACGAGTTTTCTAAAACGA
Organism: Danaus chrysippus; assembly: GCA_916720795.1. Lineage (NCBI taxonomy): Eukaryota > Metazoa > Arthropoda > Insecta > Lepidoptera > Nymphalidae > Danaus > Danaus chrysippus. The sequence goes on from CAKASE010000044.1 coordinate 1,787,609, forward strand.
ATAAAACTACTATATAATATGTATTTACTTTGCAAAACATAAATAACAACAATAGTTTAAGGCTAGCATAAATTTCTCTGTTAGGTAAACAGTCAGTAAGGCAACGAACTGCCCCTTATAAACATTTCTGAAATCAACCAGTCTTTGATTTAATAAATATATATGTAAAAATTAATAATGTTTAAACATTTCAACAAGAAAATGTAAATAATAATTTACTTTCAAGAACACTTAATAGAAAAATCACAAAGTACGATTACGATACGAAGTAAAACAATTCTAAATCTACGAGCTAAAAAAGAGTTCAGAAATTTTGCTTGTATTTTTATATATTACTTGTTTTTGCCCGCGACTTCGTCCGCGTTAGTTTCGTCATTCGTAATATATGTATAGCTGACCGGGCGAACTCTATTCCGTTTTAGAGGCCATTAATAATCAGGTTTCTCCTGTTTCAATCGAACAGAATGATTGAAATATTAGTTAGTTGTCAAATCTAATGTCAAAGAAAACGTTTTGTATGGGAAACAGAAAAGGGCTGTTTTTAGGGTTTTCCAGGCAATTATTCCAATTTTTCTCACCTTTTAAACCTTCCCTGGACTTCCAGGAGTATTTCAAGACTAAAATTAGCCAAATCGGTTCAGCCGTTCTCGAGTTTTAGCGAGACCAAGGAACAGCAATCCATTTTTATATATATAGAAGATAGATATAGATTAACTTGAAACCATTATTATATGGAATTGAAAGTATAAGAAATTTCAAAACTGTAACTGGTTTTATCTTTGGTAATTAATGGTATATTAATACAAAATATTCACATTCATGATAATAGAAAATACTTGATTTTGAAAAAAGAATTTTAGTAATGAAACTTCTTTAGACAAATAGTCTTGACATTAATTGAAGGAATTTATCATTATCATCTTTCTTTTGCTATAACAACGTAATGAGAAAACATCTCTTTATTATAAACTAGATAAGAACCTTTACTTAAAGGCATTTATTTGAATTGAACTTAAATGTCATATGTATTTATTTTTGGACAATTAATACATGAGCGATTCCTGAGCAACTTCATACTTGAGCGATTAACACCAAAATCAATATTTTTTAAATATTTATAACCTTTTCTTGTTAAAACAGCCACCCACGCTTAAAATTACTCGAAATAGCTCTGTTGCCTACATTAGAATTTATTCAGAATGATACTTGCATTCTTTAACCTTTACTCTTTTCTTATTTATACCTCAAAATTATTTTATATTTTAGGAAAAAATACAATTTTCAACATCCTTAAAATTATTTTCTTATTTGTCATATACATATAAATAGTGGTGAGAAAATATAAAACTAACCATTAAAAAAAGTTAATTAGAATTCGCCAATTTTAGATCTTTTCCATCCTACTATATTATTACTATAATATTCTTACCGTATTTAAACTTTTCTGATGCTCTTTTTAATTTTATCAGTATTTCATTGGAATTAAGCAAAACGTAAAGATCTAGTTATCTACAGTTCCAATAATGAAACAATTCTATTTGTTGCAGAAATCGACGCGGTGAAACTTCTTCGCATTCAATGGACCTAGCGTGCGGATCCCAGGTCCATCGTGTTGCAGGGAGAAATGCTTCAACAGTGCCTGGGACTTGCTAACCAGGTGTAGGTTTAAGGGGACTATCTAACAACCTTTGTAATGTACGTTAAACGTTGACTTCTGCGGTCCAAATTCCTCTCTATACGTAACAAAAATTGAAAAGAACCTACTAAATCTGTCTTCGAAGTACGATCAAAAAATTTATTAATATTAGTTCTGAACAGGCCCAAGTCTTTTAGTAGGTTGTAGAGTGATTTAACCTCCTTCTCCCACTTTTACGGCGTACAAATCCACGACGAACCTATTCCTAGGGAGTGCGTTAGCGGGCTCATAATATTTATTGACCTTGATGGCATAGTCTTGAGGGGTGTTGGTTTCCCCAGAAGTAGTAAGCTCTATCATTACAACGCTCGTTTTATCTATTGTCTCTTATACGTATCTATCATCGTAATCAAATCCGAATCCGCTTTAAGAATATAGTAAAGTTAACAATTCCATAAAATTTTCTTTGATGGACAAACGGTTTACTTTATATTCCATCTCAATTCCTTTTACAAAGTACCGTTTTATTCTCATGATAACATTTTAAGCTATTTTGTTTTCCAGTAATTTAATATATTAACAATAAATAACTAATCTTAGAACCTGAAGTACCTCTACTAAGTCACTCAGTACTTTAGATGTTAATTGGAAGCGCTCAAGATTGAGAGAATTTATAATGAAAACTGTTCTCTAAGAATAATATAACATAAGTTAAAATAAAATAAATATTTAAATATTATATTTAAAACTTATTAAGACATTATGTTCGTAATATGACACAATTTTTTTAAATAATTAAGTCAATATAGTAGTCACCTGATAAGTTATTCGACATTTTTTTTAATACGCTTTTTAGAAGCTAAAAAAAATTTATTAAAGTCTTTTAAGAATTAAATTATAACGTTTAAATATTCATAGTTTTAAACTATCAAAACAAGCTTCACTCGAAACCACCTGATACAAAACACTATTGCAAGTCACTATTACTAAACCTGCCGCAAACAACTATTTATATGAATTGAAATCAATTAACTAAGCATTGCCTAATAACATCTTTGATATGTCTTTATAGATTAAAAAGTTATACAAAATTCAAATGATTTTCTTTAGAATACCTTGTATATTAAAGAATTGACAAAATAGAAAGCATCCATTATTATTAATATCTGTAATTAATTTTTATAGTTAGGCATACTGGGAAGAATTTATAGGAAACTAGCTTTCCGCCCGCAGCTTCGCCGCGTGGAGTTCGATTATATCGCGTTTCCAAGAGAACCTCTCAAAAGTCTGGGATAAAAACTATCCTATGTTCTTTCTCAAGGTCAACTCTATCTCTGTACCGAATTTCATTAAAATCAGTTCAGTGGTTTAGGCGTGAAAGCGTAGCAGACAGACAGACAGACAGACAGACAGAGTTACTTTCGCATTTATAATATTAGTAGGGATGAAAAGGTTAATTATTTATTATTATATGTATTAAACTCTATTTTTATAATGAAGACCCGCACCTTGAGAAATATCTTGAATAATTCATCTGACCATTTGAAGTGAATCTCTACAGTTTCTTAAGAACAAAGATTTGACGCTACAAGTAAAATAAAACAGACAAATATAATTGAAATATCTTGCAAAACTTTAGATGTTCACGAAACAATGTAATCTGGTGAATACTTTATCTCAAAGCATTCAAGAGGATTTATTGCTGTGAAATACAAATACCTATTATGATATAACAATGAAATACACCTTTAAAGTTTTTCTATATCTTTCCAATTTCAGTTTAAAATTTTATTCTAAAAGAAACTTAAATTAATCAAAGGCTTTTTTAAAATTTGATTTACATCAATATTTATCATGCGAAAGGAAATTATTATTTTGATTTATTTAACCGTTTAGTATTTATTTATATCCTTTACTACAAACGACATGACACATTATTAACAGAAGCAATTAAATAGAATAAAGAATCTAATATTATTACATGCAAATATCGGTTTTGTGTGGCGTAATTTTCTTAAAGTCAATTTTAGATAGGAGATTAATAAAAAGAGATTGTAGAAGGACGTTATTCTATGTATAAAGACTATTTATATGCGTCATAATTTTTTATCGCATATCATTTGTCACTTTATTTTTCATTATTCCTGATACTTTTAGGAAAACCGTTTAAACGAGTATAGTGACATCCACAGCTAAAAACAAGTGAAAATTTGAATTTGTTATATTTGAGGATAATATTTTCAATAAAAATATAATTTTATAAAAAGTAATCTGTGATCCGTATAATTATTAGGAAATTATTTCTCTCCAGCTCTTACCGTCTTCTGCTATTTTATCTAATTTTATACAAAACTAAATTGACGATTAATCCAATTGTAGATAAGAATCAAATTTGTTTTATTTGTCAAGGGGCTAAGTTCTGAACATATCAATAAAAATTATCCAAATTTAGAAAGTGATTTAATTTTAAACCCAAAATTGATTTAATTTAGTGTAATAATATGTCATATCTTAGTTTATATATGATATTACTTAAACTTTTATGTTCCGTAAACATGTCCTCGTGATGGATGGTTTGATGGATAACGTTCAGTGGTGTGAATGATCTGCTCTAATGTGTTTTTAAGCTACTTATAGAATATGTTTTATATAGCAGAAATTAATTGTGTTTGCACGAACTATGTTTAAAAAGTCATATCCAATATTGCCGAGAAAAATTATGCGGAAAGTGATTTTTCTTTCCTTAACCCTTTTCGTATCAAAAAATGGATTCCCTTTTGTTTTCCAGTTGATGTACGTCGATTAATTTTATACTCATTTTTCATAACTTTCATTATTTTTGGCCTAGCCATAGTTCCTTGACGCCTCAAAAATATTTAAGATTTTAACGACTCAAATACCTTCTAATAACCTACAAATGCTAGATAATATATAAAAATAATTTGATATTCCGCATATTTCTCTGTAAATTATCTATGTATCATAAAATATATGAAGTATATAACTAGCACTGAGTTGTCTCTTTTAAAGTTTTTTTGTTTTCAAAGAGCTATACCAGACTCATCCACTACTGTATGGATGTTTCTGTGGTGTCGTTGTCATTCAAGATTTATTTAAGAATAGTTATTATTGTCTATTTGTGTCGCTACTATGTTAAGTTCCTATAACAAATTCTATCCATTCTTGCTTTAAGCTAAGTAAGAATGACGTTTCTATTAATGCTATTTCTTTTTCTGTTACAAATATTTTGTATATAGTTCCTAATAATTCGATGAAGCAAGTCCTAACATACCTTCTCTGCAAAAACTCGGCTACATTGAAGCTGGTTTACATTAATCTAATTAATTTTTAAACATATACATTAATTTGTATATCCGTGAGCGTGGTTTGAATATTTGTGTAACTGACATATAAAGATCCCTCTACCACTTTCATTGATACCCTCCAGGCAACGCTTTGTGTTCTGATAGAAACACGTGTGTTGAGTGAAAACAGGTTATTTTGAATCAGCGTCATCATAGGCAAAAAATCGTGACTAACTTTAATTTTATTGTTTAGTTTTTAATATAAAAAGTTTATTTTTAAAGATTTCAATAGAAATATTATTGGCAAATTACAGAACTAGAAATGGAGTCTAACTAGAAATTTGATTCAACAAAATTGACAATCTGCTTCCAGACCATTTGTCTGAACGAGGCAATTCTTGTTCAGTTTAGTAATATTCTAATTACTCGAGCAACGTAGTAATTTAAATCAAAGTATATTTGTTAATGTATTTTTTTTAAATATTCAAGGAGGATAAGAAAACGACATAATTACAAAAAATACAATTAAACATGAAATACAGTGAAAGTTATCAGTAAAGAAAGGCTCACTCCTATATTTAGAACTCTAATCTATTGTAGGCAACACTAAATCAGTTCATTACGAAACTTCTTCCTCTCGCTCTAGGATACGAAAGCATTTCAACGTAGAGGTTATATACTTATAATAAATTATGCCCATAAACACACTGCGTGAGAAAATTGAATCCCCACCACAATGTCTGCCCATAATAATATTTCATTTGAGTTCATTTACATATTGAGATAAGTATATCCTTAATAACTTTATGTACATGTTTATAAACGATTATTATTTCAGTTTTCTTCTTAATTCGTCATTTTAAAAAAATAGTGACTAATATTAACTAAAACATTTGTATATCCTCTATTAGTCGAACTGCTCTCTTGAAAGAAAAAAAAAGTCATTATATTTTAGTAGTAACAAGTAGTACATATTTGAAATAATTTAATCTTTAGACATTAATTTAACTAAAACTTTAAGTGGTACTTACATTAAATACTTAAAAAATTTATTCTTTTTGTTTATTTATATCAGAAAAATTAATTTTTATTAACAGAAAACTGTAATAGTAAACGTAAGATTTTATTCAAAATTACAGTTAAGTAAAATTAAGCAATGTAAATTTTGTATCATTTATTTATAAATAAAAAAAAATATGTGAAAGCATACGCTTTCGCTACTTTTAAGTTAAAATTCTCTACAAAACCAACCACGTACATATGTATGTTATGTATATGGGTCGTAAAACTTCTGGTAGTTTACAGTGAAATCAGTGATGCAGTTTAAATTATGTTTAATTGTACAAAGGAAATTGTGTTTATAGATATTTCAACTCCGTTTATAATTAATTACAATTAATTTTGACATTGTTATCATTATGTATAATTGTTTTAGATAAATAATTGTTATATATGATTAAAATATATGTTTAGTAAAAAAAACAAAGCCGCTAAACATAAATTATATGGTAAAAATTACACTTTGGCCACTAAACGATATACGATATTCACTTTCATTAAAAAAGAATTTGCTTGACCAATAAATGTTTTGAAACTAAGGCAAAAAATAAAAACCATTTCATTTTGCTTATCGAAATACAATGACAGAATTACAGTATTTTTCTATTTTCATACCTTTCATTTAATCCGATCAAGAGGTCACTCTTCATATCGTTGTGTCAATCCCTTTTATTACATTTTAAACCCATTCGTAGAATTTTTCAAAATAAGAACTTGCTAAGTGAATCGTTATTTGTCTTAATACAAGAATTTTTTGTACTCCAATATTTTAATTACACCGTTTTACATTTATAATTATTTGGAAACGGACGTGTATAATTGACATAAACGAAACTAACGAGCTCATTTTCTTAAATTTCATTTATAATTTAAAGGTACTCGAAATAAATTGCACTTAAACAAAGTGATAATTACAATGGTAATACAAACCTTTTATTATCACCGTAAAATTGTTTACATTTACTATTTATATTCTAATTTACTTAAAATTGGTTTACTTACAAAAGTACGCTTATAAAAGTAAATAATACGAAAAAGTAAAATTCAGTCGTATATTTGTTTCATTTACACAATATACATAATACAACTTATTTTAGTCCTTTCCTACCACTCTAGGTTCATGACTTACAAATACGTAAGTGCACACTGTTTTGACCTTCAAATCGTCATTGCAAACTTAATTTTAAGATAAGGATGTTGCGAATTAGGATGGTTAAAGCATATTAAATGTAGTATTAATAAACTACATTTAATATGCTTTTGGCAGCTTATGGCAGTTATTTTTTACGTAAAGTTTGCACTGACCTTCGAAAACTGGCAGACGGATGGTGCATGGACGCTATTAGAGTAAGAGCCCGGGGCCGCCAGACGTTACTTATTTTCTGAGTAACGAAAAGTATCGTACATAGTAGTGTTAGGGTATACTTTGAAGGTATGCATACCTGCTAACTTGGGCCGACGGCCAATTCACAGGCACCAGGTGCTAGAGGTACATAAAAATATTGGTCACTTTTCTTAAATTCTGAGAGCTGATTTTTATATATATTTTAAAAAATTGTATTAAAAATTTAAAATTAATATTGCCAGAACGTTTTTGTGAGCGGTAATTTCCGCCAGACGCTTTGAAGTTTGGAAAAAAAATAACCTAAGTTTACTCAAAGTCTGAGTCTTGATTTTTATATATGATATTTTAGAAACTATTTTAACACTATTTCTATGCAGCCAGAAAAATTGTAGGGGCCAAATATCTCCCACACATATTTAAAATCTCTTCATGAGTATTCGCGCACATAATGTTTTCGCGGTATTATATCACAAGCCCATTGAATTTATGTTTTAGCTCAGTCTTGTAATTTTTTTTAATAATAATTGAACCATATTTTAGTGCCCAATTACAAAATATAAAATTCAGTATGATAAAAATTATTAAGTTATGAGTGGAGAGGTTGGTACAAAAAGTAACTAAAAAATTAATTTTGTTACTAGCATTTTATCCTGTAAAATAATATTTATTTGTATTTTTCAACAAAACATAGAGAAATATGTAGAGCAAATATTACAAAAAAAAAATATTTAAGATGAATTACTTTCTTTATTAATAATAATTATATTATATTTTAGTTTTTAATATTCGTCATCGTTATCATTGGTATTTGAGAACTCGTCATCCAGCCAATCTTTGTATTGAGTATCTAAGTCAGCGTCATCATCATCAATATCAGTATTACTTATTTCTATCTTTGTAAAATCAAATAAAATATCATAATTATGAGTATAATTGCTATACATTTATAAAAGAAATTTAAGAAAAATACCTAAGTTTTTGTCAAGCGATTCACTGACAAAAGCTAGTAATTGGTCTCCATCGAACCAATTAAATTGATATCGGTTGTCTTCTAACCTCCATCCGTTTTAGAGAATAACGGTCCATATATAACCAGAGGGTCTGAAAATACCAATATCTTCATATGAGCATTATTCCAGAGACTAGCGATATAATTTGCTCCCCGGAACTGCTGTCGAAGTTCAGTCTTACGCGGTGGTAAGTTGCTCTCATCAAAGTTTTTAATATTTTTTCCGGATAAACTCTTCATTTATATCAGAAGCAGTATAGGTGATGATAAACTATTGAAGTCTTGCAGCATCTACATCAATGACTTCGGCTATGATATAAACATTGCAAATAAGGTTTTGGATGGTATTGAAGGTTTCTTCCTCAAGTTCACTATTACTACTGAATAACTCCAATTCGCCAAATTTGGTAAATGCTTTTTGGTATTATTTTAAATGAAGACATGTTTTTAAGAATCCCGAATGGCTTTTGTTTACCTTTCTTAAAAAAAAGCAGGATTGTAATCACAGCTAGTGATCGCGTGAATGTCTGGTAAACTTTGAGATAAAGACGGTCCTAATTTCTCGAAAATAATGATCTCATGCATACTCATGGCGAGATTTTAAATATGTGTGGGAGATATTTGGCCCCTAGAAATAGTGTTAAAATAGTTTCTAAAATATCATAATATATAAAAATCAAGACATAGACTTTGAGTAAACTTAGGTTATTTTTTTCCAAACTTCAAAACGTCTGGCGGAAATTACCGCCCACGAAAACGTTCTGGCAATATTAGTTTTAAATTTTTAATACAATTTTTTAAAATATATATAAAAATCAGCTCTCAGAATTTAAGAAAAGTGACCAATATTTTTATGTACCTCTAGCACCTGGTGCCTGTGAATTGGCCGTCGGCCCAAGTTAGCAGGTATGCATACCTTCAAAGTATACCCTAACACTACTCTGTACGATACTTTTCGTTACTCAGAAAATAAGTAACGTCTGGCGGCCCCGGGCTCTTGGACTATATTGATAATATTTATTTGCCAAATGATACATTAATTTATAAGCAGCAACATTTTGTAGATTTTTGTGAAGTATATATATATATTATTTAATTTGGATCTGCTGACAAGTTGAAACACAGGTGTGTTTTATAAATTTGAACAATATAGTAGGATTTCATCACAATATATCACGTGATCCCGTCATGTTGTGATGTGTCCAGATGGATTGCATTAGACCCAATACAACTATCTACCAAGTATATGAGACATACATATACAGTTTCACATTTGAGTGGGTCGGATTGATAGCCTCCAATGTTATAGATCTTTTCACATCCAAAACCTAATAAAAGAAGAAAACAGTCGATTTCGAATGTGTGATAACCTTAGTTATGATTATATTCAATGATCTTATATTATCAGAAAATACTTCTTTTTCATATATGTTTACTGTTGTATAAAACTATTTAGAGAAATAATATCACAATAATCTTCTATATATATAAAAATGGATTGCTGTTCCTTAGTCTCGCTAAAACTCGAGAACGACTGAACGGATTTATCTTATCTTAGTCTTGAAATGTTTGTGGAGGTTCAGGGAAGGTATAAAAGGTGAGAAAAATTGGTTCATTTCCGGGAAAACCCTAAAAACAGCCCTTTTCTATTTCCCATACAAATGTTTTCTTTGACATTAGATTTGACAACTAACTAATATGTCAATCATTCTGTTCAATTGAAACAGGAAAAACCTGATTATTAATGGCCTCTAGGACGGAATAGAGTTCGCCCGGTCAGCTATACATATATTACTAATGATGAAATTAACGCGGACGAAGTCGCGGGCAAAATCTAGTAATTAATATATTATAATGCAAATTGTAACAAAGTAATATTATCTATTAACGCCCTACTGCTAAAGATACATGTAAGTTATAAGTAAAACTATTGGTCAACAGAAAGATAGGTTGGAAATTAAATAAACAATTCTTGTTTAAAATATGGGATAGTGAAAAATTTTAAGTTAAAATCAAGTTGTTCCCAAAACTTTTGTGACATTATTAATATACAATATATATACATATATAATAAAACAATTTAATGATGGACAACGTAATACTAATTTTGTTTATGATAAAGAAATAGTAATAATAAAACAATACATAATTAATTTCAGCTGAAATAATATTGAAAATCATATTCGACTTCCTGATCTGATTACGAAAAGCTGTTTCAATAGTCGATATGCTAATTAGACCCCAAATTTTGTCCATATTAAATACATTTGCTATTTATTGAGCTAAGAATCAATTCATTGTCAAAACCAAGGACAATAAATTGGAAAAGTAGGTACATTCTACCTTAGAAATAAATATTGAATCCTAGGACTGTAGTTAATGTGCCAGATTTTAAGATAAATGACTTTAAGTTATAGTAACTAAATAGACTCGCCCACTGAGAGATTATTATTATCAATATATGGTAAGGTACAAGCCATATATTGACCATGACTATTCCTTAGAGAATAAGCTGGACGCTCAATCCTCCTTCCTTTTCTTCTATTTCTATAATATGCCTTAATATATATACCAAGTAGAATCACAGTTCAGCTACAGAAGACAATCGAATTGGATAATAACTTATTATATAGTGGTTAAACTGTTTCTATTGTTTTCAAACAAAATAGAACACAATCAGAATAAAAAATATCAGTTTGATTTAATGTAAAGTGCATTTAATCAAACTGATATTTTATATTCTTATTAAATAATTCCATTAAAATTTAATGAAAATAATGTAACTTCATAAATTTTATTAAAGTAATATAAAAAAAGTAATTGAAATAAAAACTAAGGCAACTTTAATTGTCTTGTGAAAGCAATCTGCCAAAATTTATAAAATTTATATCGGATTTATTACACATTCATTGTTCTTACAAAGAGAGACGCCAGCCTCGCTGACGTAACAAATGTCACTTTTTCTAGTACGTTCCATGATATTTTAAAATGAAACTTCAATGGTTCTTAATGTTCCTGTATTTCTCGAAGGTTCTTCATAGTCACATTATTCAATGGTCCGTTCTAAATGAACTCTCAACTCTGCCGTCGTGCGTCCAGACGTCATATTTATACCAAGATTTAAACATAGTTTTTTTCTCCTTTTAAACAATCTTTGATTTCGTTTTACTTTTAACAATAATCATAAATACTAATGAGTTTTAATAAGAATTGATGACAGCCTCAAATTATTTTCATGTCGCATCCGTTATTAAAGCTGATAACGACGATATATACAATTTCTTCTTTTGAAATAAACTTAAACTTGACCTTGAGAAATATTATTTCGAAAACTCTTAAGTCAATAATTAAATAAAATTATAACTCCTATATTTATTTGTGATACCAAAAGTTACTTAGTAATAAAACACAGTAATTATTAATAATAATTTTATAAATACAAAGCTTACAGTCAATCTGGGTAACTTTGATTCATCGGGTAACTTTGACAGTGGGACCATGAACTAGTTTCGATTATTTTTTCGCATGAAACCAACACTATTCATATATGTTTATTTAAGATTTGTGATTTTAAATAAGCTTCCTAAATGCACTTTAAAAAAAAGTAAGTTGTGAAAGTAAAAAAACGTCATAACTTCGTTTCTGAATATATCGCGCGAATTTAAGTTTACTTTAGGGTGAATAACTTTTTGAATATTTTGTGATTTTGGTTGTTGATAAGGTAAGTGAGATGTTATACAGAGCCATTTGTGAGTGTACTACCGCATTTTCATGAAAAAATAGCACATAATTAAATCTTATTTTGAAATTTCATGCATAAATATGAAAATACGTATTTTGAACAGTAACTGGGTAACTTTGACAGTGTCAAAGTTACCCTTACATAGAAACTAAAATGGTGGCGGAAGAGGTGGTAGAAGAGGTGATTGAAGAATTTGTTGTTAAAGATGGAGTTTTGCAACATGCACATCAAAATATATTGAGTTCTCACCTAGAACAAAAGTTATATTTAAAACAGAAGGAACACTGTTTCCAGGAAAAGTGACAAGTTACACATTTCCGTATTATACACTTGTTGTCATGAGTAGATCAACACAAGGTGGTTGGAAATGGCCAGATAAAAGAGAAATTATTAAAATTAGATAAGATGATGTTGTATCTCCAGAAGATAACAGTAAAACCAGTATAAAGCAGCCTGGGCCCTACACAAGTATTATTGACGATTTGCTCTATATGGAGTGGGGAGAATAGACAAGTTATGCTCAAGATTTTACAAAATGTTTGTTTGTTAAAATTATTTTTGCTTGTTTTCTTTATAATTTGAATAAAAATGTTAAATTAAAGGATTTTTTTAAGCGTTTTTGATGGTGTTAAACAATGTGTGTAACATTGCCAAATGTTGTAGACTGATTCTTCATATTTTTTTTTTAATATAAGACAAAATTGCAAAATGTTCGTTTTATTATGTCACATGCATCCATTAGTTAATAAATATATACCAGAAATACCCAAATTGAAAAAATAATACTTATTACTACATTTTTATGCTTGGCTCTGTGTGTGTCAAAGTTACCCATCTTAGGGGGGTAACTTTGACACACACAAAATTTAGATTTTATACAATATTGGTATGTTTTATAAACTTTCTGTGGATGTCTAGAGACGGAAAGTAATACGAGAGCACTGATAAAATAAAAACACCCGAGTGATAGGTTTAATTTTTTTAAATATAGTATAAAATATCACCCTTATCTGTCAAAGTTACCCAGATTGACTGTACATTTGTAGGTACAGCAATTTTTACCATCTAGATTTCCTAGTAATATCTAATATATAAAATTCTCGTGTCACAGTTTTCGTGCCCATACTCCTCCGAAACAACCTGACCGATTTTGATGAAATTTTTTGTGCTTATTCGGTAGCTATGAGAATCGGCCAACATCTATTTTTCATCCCCCTAAATGTTAGGGGTAGTCCACCCCTAATTTTTTTTTTTTTATTTTTTAGACAAAATTTTTAATTACTATTTTTTTATGATACAACGTACAAAAATACATACAATCCTAAATTTTCACCCTTCTACGATCAACCCTTATTTTTTAATAGCTATTTTAGTAATTTAATCATTTTTCATCTCCGGTCGATAACTGATCAATCGTCATTTAATAAGTTATCCCCGCCAGATATCTACAGGTGTCACTTCTGACCCAGTAAACAGCACGGAGTAGGGATGAGAACGAAGCCGGTCTTCTGTTTCTCTCACACAATTAGACTTCTCTCACTCCCTACACAGTTGTCGGCCATCGTTATTGTTTGTGCATCAAGTGTAGTAGTAACGTTGACAATTATTATTTTGCTAGCTCAGTGTAACTCTCATATTAACTATTAATCATTCCTAATCACTTCAAAACACGGAGATTTATGGCTTTAATAGGTAAACTCCAAAAATATAAATAAAGAAACGTAACAGATATTTCTTGATTATAGGGCGAAACGAAGTTCGCCGGGTCTTCTAGTCATTATATAAAGTTAAAAGCATTCGATTGACTTCCCATGGACCACTTCTTTTATTTAAAACGGTTTTATTGAGTGTATGGGCTATTATAAGTAAAAGGATTTTTATTACTATTACTAGAAGACCTGGCGAACTTCGTATCGCCCTATAATCAAGAAATATCAATTACGGTTTTTTATTTATGTTTTTGGAGTTTACCTGTAAGCCATAAATCTCCGTGTTTTGAAGTGCGACATAATGATTGACATATTAGTTAGTTGTCAAATCTAATGTCAAAAAAAAACGTTTGTATGGGAAATAGAAAAGGGCTGTTTTTATGGTTTTCCCAGTAATGAATTAATTTTTTCAGCTTTTATACCTTCCATGAACCTCCACGAACATTTCAAGACTAAGATAAGATAAATCCGTTCAGCTGTTCTGGAGTTTTAGCGAGACTAAGGAACAGCAATCCATTTTTATATATATAGAAGATTACTAAAGTACAAATAAATATCTTACCTAACAAGTGATATCTATGTTATATACATAGAACGTTATGCTCGTAAATTGAGAAGTGTTAGTAAGATAAACTAAAATGTTTAGATTTCAGCTTCTCGTGCTAAATATTTTACTGGATAAAATACAAAGCACTTTATTTAAAAACGAGGTTATGTAGTGGAGTTAGATTAAAAATAAAACAAGTTCTATAACAGGAGCAACGAGAAAGTTTTAAATTAGTTTCAACACAACTATTGATAAACAAACTTAAACTATTTTAGTGCAATCCCACATAGAAAAATCATAACTTACTACCCTGATACCGCAACTTTAGTTTTCAAGTTTATCACAGAGATGTTTAAAATAAGTATGATCGGTTAGAAAAAATGAACGAAAAATAATGCTAGTATTTCATATCTGAATTTTATATTTGAACGATGTTTTAGGTATATTATAACTTTATAATTCGTGAGCAAATATAATGAAATGTTTTCAGTTAACTTGATCTTTTTGCTATTGAACGTCTATATGTTATTCTATAGATCTTACTACACAAGATTTAATTTTCTAAAATATAAATATATTATAGGAACGTCCAAAAAAAATAAGACAAATATTTACATTTTGTAAACTTTATATTTTAAAATAAGTCAAAACACCACATTTATATGTTTTGTTAAGGTAAAAGGAGCTTGGTTGTTGTCAAAAAATTATTTCTGAAATTGTAAATAAGAATCTCGATTTCCCAGCCTCCTTAATAGTTCCGTTAGGTTACGGAATATCAATGAGCTTATAAGCAATACATAAAGAAATGGTTCAATGTTAGGGTGGATAGGGTGTCGTGACTCTTTTAGGTATCAATAGGAAAAAGAAACCTCATAAATATATATTTGTTTAACTGTTTGTATAACTGTTAGTGTGATGTTAATAAATCAATTTGCGGATAGATTATTAGCATTAGTTCTTACTATTTTGCTGATCCTTCATACTTCCTTAAGTAATAAAAGTCCACCGCCGATGAAAAAGGTATCCTAGAACATAAAGCCGCTTTACTTTTTGGAAAATAAAGGTTTTTTTGTTAAATTATGCCTATTTAGTTTTACACTTTAAATTAGTATTAAATAGAACTTCAAATAAGGTTCAAATACTATAATTTAATTTCAGTACAAAAAATATATTTTCAAAAAAAAAGTTTATTCTATCAGTGGTTACGAAAACATTATACATATTTTGTATAAAACATTTATGAAATAAGTTAAGGACAAAACATTGGCATTATACCTCTTCTATATTTATATACGAGTTAGTAATAAAAATTATTATAGCAAATATTTATCTCATAAAACATAAAGTTGTGAATTATAAATTTAAATTGAAATATCAGAAAAAAATTGTTAATCAATATACGTCGTAGTATTATTACTTGGTGGACTTCAGGTTCTAACTTTCGTTCACTTTTAAAAGATCGTAAGTAGCCTCACTAAGACGTCAAATTTAAGATAATTGGTTTAGCTAAGACTGGAAATATATAGTTCTAAAATAAATCCTCATTTGTATCTGTACAAAAGCTTTTTTTTTAACAAATTTTTGCCATCCTTAACTCTTGATTCTTGTCCATCTTTTGAAAGTTGACTATAAAGACATCACATTTATCATTACACCACACGAAGGAACTTAAAACAAAGTAGAGCCGATTAAGCAAATTAAAATATACTCATGTAACTGCAACAGAACATTCTGTATTATAAAAATACCTGGGTAGTAGTGTAACCGTAATTAAAATTGGCATTTTTAGTGGATTGTCATTTGTCAATGACCTATACTGCCTCGGCATAAAAACGTGCTTGAACTAAAGTTTTATTTTCTAACTTTTGTCGTTTATGTTCAACACCCCCGGTTAACCATATCTGAAAAGAAAAGTTGTATGAATCGAACCGAATCGAAGCATAAAATGAAAAAACTTTTTTGAATATGCATTTTCTGTGCTGGCTTAGAGTTCATTCATTTGTAGCCCCACTAATTTAGAATATTTTTTAGAATATAGATTCAAGGAAATTATTTACATTATAATTTCATCCACAATAGTTTTAGTGCTTGCAAGTTTTTTTATTTGTTTAAAAGTACGTCAAAAGTGTACTGACGAAAACACTGGGTTTTGCTAACAATATCGCTAGCTAACTCATTAAAAATAGACCGCAAAATAATTAGACAGTAAACTATTCAGATTATAAAGCACAATGTCAAAGATTTCCTATTTCTTAAGTTAATTATTATTTTAGAAACCTGTTGTATTTTCAGCCTTTTCCTATAAGAGTTATTTATGAATATCTAAGTATAAAATCGTTTGTTTTATAAAACAACTTGAAACGTAGGGTATAAGGAGATATTGTTATTTGACAATTATCTAAATGAAATTATAATATATTTCCCACCATTTACTGTTATTATTCCATAAATATAATTATATGGGAATAATAATTAATCATTAATTTTCAAAATGTGCTGTTTATACCCTTGCTCCCTACATTTTTCCTTAGCAAACGGAGCTGAAATAGATTTATGTACTTGAAATTATATTAAATACCCATTCTTACAATTCTTTATGTAATTAACAGTTTATAGCGATTCACATAAATTTCACCTTTTGAAATCCTTTCTTACCTTTTTTACCTATTTCGTTGAGCAAATATAATATTTACCATTTACAATTAAGAGGCTAGATACCAAATTTATTTAAACAAGAAAATGCGTTTAATGAAACTATACTAAAAAGAATTACGACGTAACGAAACTAGACCTCGATCAAGTTGAAGTTCTTAGCTCAAGTCTCAGTCAAAGGTTTCAGAAAGTTCGTTTCAGTTGCAAACTCCATTGCTATTTAAACAAGATATCTATACGTACAAAACTTAGCGTACTTCAACATCCATCGGGGTTCAGAGTTCAATGCAATTATTTAAATACTTTGTGATTCTAACAGAAAATACAATTGTTATTTCTTACTTGTTATTACTAAATTACATATGTGTTTCAATTATTCATCCATCCATCCACTCATCCATCCATCCATCAATCCATCAACAACAATAAATTCTTTATAACAATTAAATCTTTGTAACGAAATATAAAATTAAGAATGGTATTGAAATGTGTACAACGCTCACTTAGAATTACATGACTATGTTGGATAGATAGGTCGTTATTCTGTCAATTAGTTCGGTTAAAGTACAGAATTCATTTTAATCGCAAGACTTTAAGTATAACAAAACGAACGTCACTTTAAGTTTCTAGTTTAAATCAAAACAAAACACGTACTTGCTCTTTTGTGATATGAATAGAAATACAAATAAAATTAAAATTGACAGCTGTTCCTTTTTTTTTGATGTCTTGAGGAAACCCAAAATTCTTCGTATGATCTTGTTAGTTGTTTGCAAACTTTGTTATGTTAGTTTTGGTGTAAACTTAACTGTCTTTATAGAAGACCAGACTTTTGCGTAACTTCGTTCTATACAATTATAGTGGGTTTGTTAAACAGTTTACGTTAGATAAGAATTCGTTTTTGTATTTAAAAAGTGTCATTTATTCAAACAGGGAAATTGTCCGTTGTTTTCTCCTTATTAATTTCTTGAATTATTTTACCGTATGTCTTTTTAAACTAATTCAGTGTTTTATGATTTGCTTGTAATTCATTTATACTTCTCAACATACATTTCATCTTTTACAACAGTATGTTTTAGGTAAGTGAGAAAAACACTTAACACTATATATACTTCTGCAGAAATTCTCCTCCAACATACGTTATACACATTATACAGAAAGATAAGGCATGTGTTGTTTTCTTGTAATGCCTTTGATTACCGAGTACATTCTTTAAATTTTTTATATATTCTTAACCAAAGTCTACAATTTGTTGTGTTTGTCTTACTAAAATATCATAACAAATGCATCCGTAGTGATTTTCATAGAATAACATTTATGCTATTACTTTTTATAAAACAGATAAATTATAACAAAGGAAATGCCTCCGTATCAAATGTATATGAACAAAGCATCAAATAGAGACAATGTGGTGTAGTAATGTCATTGTTTATCCGTTATACTTTTTTCTTTTGTGAATTGAAAAAGAAAAAAATATATATTTTCGGAAGTGGTAGTCTTTGCATTATATAATTAACATATGAGTAATTATTTTATCCAAGTCCTGTATTTTCATTACTTGCATGTAATACCCTCGTTTCATTCGTTTCAAAAATTAATAAATAACATAAGTTTAAAATGGATATTCCTATATAAACGCAAGCATTATTTAAAGTGGAACGATACTTTTTAGAATTTTCAACTTTTACAGTGTTTTCAGATATGTACAAAACATTACGAGATATTAGAAACATCCCATATTTATTTCATCATTAGTAATATATGTATAGCTGACCGGGCGAACTCTATTCCGTCCTAGAGGCCATAAATAATCAGGTTTTTCCTGTTTCAATAAAACAGAATGATTGACATATTAGTTAGTTGTTAAATCTGATGTCAAAGAAAACATTTGTATGGGAAATAGAAAAGGACTGTTTTTAGGGTTTTCCCGAAAATAAATCAATTTTTCTCATCTTTTAAACCTTCCCTGAACCTCCACGAACATTTCAAGACTAAGATAAGATAAATCAGTTCAGCCGTTCTCAAGTTTTAGCGAGACTAAGGAACAGCAATCCATTTTTATATATATAGAAGATTCAGTTACGGAATTGTGTTAACAAAAAATTTTGCTGGATATCTATAATAATAATAGAAAAATCACTATGTATTATTAAAATGTTGTCTTTCATCTTTAGATAACAGAGACATATTTTTAAATTTGCTTTTTTCACCAGAACCTTTTAAGTATGCGGGCCACGTTAATGATCTAACGACCCAATGAAATGTTCTCTCATAATTCATAATTACTTACTCGTTCTTAACATATATCCCAGAGAAACAAAAATAATGTTAAATACATCTTATAATATATAAAGAGATTAAATTTTAATGTGAGACCCTATATAAAAAAAATCCTTTTGTTTTTAGTTTTTAAATTCTATGTCTAGAAAAGGAAAATTATTAAAAACTCCTCTATGTTATATGAAATAGCAAAATACTGTAGAAAAAAATAAAATTTTATTTCAAACAATGTACATTGGATTCAAAAGTCCTTATACTAATACGGGTACTTAAAACACTTAAGTCTATGAGGTTTAATATTATAGTTGAACATTTGTATTTTTTACTTTAATAACAAGTGAAAGAAGGAGATATTTTAAATAAAGATGACGGGGAGAGAGGTTAAAAGAGATTCGTTAGGCTTAAAAGAGTTAACCTTTAATACTTACACTCCACCTTTAAGTAACTGCTTAAAAAAAACTAAAGGAAGAGAGTTTGAAACTGAATAAATAAATATAATTTTGTTGTGAAACGGACATCCCATCATATGACAGACCTCTTTGCAGAATAGTTTTTGTTTGGTACAGGTTATTTTCTTTTTGAGTTTGTTGGAAAACTGTTAATACTCGGGTGTTCTGTGGTGTCCTTATCCTTTCTAAAAAGGTACAGGTAATCATGAGCACCACTTCAAACGACCAAAGACGACATACTTAATGTTAAGTATACCAAGTAATACAAATATAAGGTACTCTTCACATATAAGGAGATCTCTGTAGGTGTTCTTTCTTGATCATACTTTAAGTGTCTGAATTTATTTGCGAATTTTTTTTTCTACTTACTAACAACAAAAACAAACTGAATGTTTTATATTTAGTTTTGTCAATAAGGCTTGAAAAACATGCATATTTATCACCTACACACATACATACATATAACCTAGTAGTGATGTAGTAATATTTCTATATTTTATTTGTACAGAAGAAAGCACAAAAAATATGTATTAAAGAATAATAGCTTTTTTAATGATCTAAAAACCGTCCGCGACAGTATATGTCTATCTTTTAAGATTAATTCACAAACACTGTTTTTATGGTACCTAATTTGGTCGAAATAATTTGTTTAAGTTGTATCAACATCATAATATTAATCTTTATTCAATATATGTTGTTGGTTAAGAGTACTTCATTGTGAATTGAAAAAAAACATAGGTTTTATCCTGAAAATTCTACGGGAACTCGACCATTCCGAAAACCCCGCAAGAACGGGAACTATGTGGGCAAAACCAAAAATCTGCCGGAAGTCACTATTCCACGCGGACGGAGTCGCGGCAAAAGCTAGTATTAATATGAGTATAGTAATATAATAAATAAAATAATAAAATAAAAATAAACTTTATTGACTAAAAGGTTACAAATGAAACAAGTTGCGAGGGCCCCTGTACTAGGTACCAAATCCGTGTTACTGGGTGCCCCGCTCATCCACCAAGACAACTAGAACGTTAACAATGAACCTTGTAACACATATTTATAGAACTATCCATATAAAGCAGGGTTTACAATTTCATAAAGTAAGTAGAAAAAAGTGTGTGTGTGTGTGTGTGTGTGTGTGTGTGTGTGTGTGTGTGTGTGTGTGTGTGTGTGTGTGTGTGTGTGTGTGTGCTTGTGTGTGTGTATGTATGTGTGTATGTATGTGTGTCTGTGTGTGTGTGCGTGCGTGTGTGCGCCCAACATCATATTAATCTTATTATAATTGTAAAAAGTTAAATTTAATTATGAATTTTTCAGTTTCAGCATAGTTACACGTGAGCAATGTCTCCGTTAGAACACGCTTCACATTCGATTTTGTGAGTCTGTAGATGTCAAGTCTTCTGTTCAATTTGAAAATTGTCTATATTGTACTTGTTTGAAGCGTGTTAACCATTATTATATAAGGTTGTATTGTCAAACAATAAATAACCGTGATAAAAGATTTGAGAATTTGAGGTTACAGTTAAATGAATATAGCACGTATAATATAAGGAAAGTAACACAAGAAATCTAACAAAAACCAAATAACTTTCACATAATAAACTTATTAATACGAAATAGGTGTGTAGTAGTGTAGTATGAATGCGAGAACGACTTGAGTAGTTGTATGTATGGTATGTGATAGTGATGCGAGTTAGTGTATATGAGTATTATGTGTAATTTTAAATATGTAGTTAAAGTTACAATTATTTTGATGTAGAAAAGTACGGTTAAGTATATAACAAGATAATTCCTTATCTGATACAGAAAGTGTAATCGATTTAAGGTCAAGAACATTATTCTTGTATGAAATGATTCTAATAAAGAACAAGTACTACGCTTTAAGAAATATCTTACATACTGGCTGCAATGTATTGCAGGGATACGATTTGTTACAATTGTTACATCACCTTTCATATATCGAGATAGGTTACCGTTGTATATACCACAAACATAGAAACATATACCATGAACATAAACAAAATTATTATGTAAGAATAGCAGTAGACACAATTGTTTGGTAATAATACAAGTGTTGTAATATATTTCTCTCGTGTTTAAAAAGTTATTTTTGTGTTGAATTCTTAATATAGCAGGGATACGATTAGTTACAATTGTTACATCACATTTCATATATCGATATGGGTATCCATTGTATATACCACAAACATAGAAACATATATCATAAACATAAACAAAATTATTATGTAAGAATAGCAGTAGACAGGATTGTTTGGTAATAATACAAGTGTTGAAATATATTTCTCTTATGTGTAAAAAGTTATTTTTATGTTGAATTCTTAATAGTAAGTAGCAACAATAAAAATCGAGCAGTGCTATTGTTAGGAAGTTAAATAGTTATATAATTTACTGTTATGTAAAAAACATTAATGGTCAAATGCATTATTCTATATTAGTATTAATTAATTACCAGACAATATGCCACCCATTAGTCATTGTCTTCTATTTTTCTACATCTTGGTTGTAAAATTCAATCATTCAACTGTGTTCAAATAATAGCATAAATCAACGTTTTTTTTTATTTTTTATCCGATATTTATTTCATGGCACGTACTTTTTTTTTTTTGATGACGTAGTGGAAACTCTTTTTACGAGCCGTCCAACCGACCTTGGTGGGGCCGGAAGGGATGTGTGAGGCTCGGCCTGGGCAGGCCCCTACTCACTAAAACCACTGCGAAAGCCATCGGCCGCTATGTCGGTGTACCCCGGATCTGTCAGCGACAGGGCACACCAGCGACTGGCCGGTCCTGGCAAAGACCGGACTTACTCCCTCGGAGAATGGGGGCGATCCCGGCAATTAGGACCACCCCGACGACGCCGGGCTTTCAAAAGGGCCGGGTTACCACGCCGACCCCAGCCCGGAACACAGGGGTGCTATTGGAGGCGTAGGAATTGCCTCCGTCGCACCCCCGTACGTCGCCTGCGGGGGGAGGGAGCATCAGCCGCCCTCTCCCTTTCCCGCTGAGATGCCTCCTTCGTGGACATAACCGTCTCACAGAAGGAGGACACCGCCAACCAGGACCCATCACTCTCGAGCATCTTCTCCACGACACTCGAAAGCGACAGGTCCACTCCGCCGAGAGCCGCCACAAGGTCTTGGCGCTGCGCAGCCCATCTCGGGCACACCTCGAGGGTGTGCTGGGCCGAGTCATGGCACGTACATATTTCGGTATTATGCAGTTTCTGCAGTTGAACGGATAGTTCAGAAAAGTTCTTGCAACTAGCAGAAGCAAAAGTTTCAAGCTATTTATAGTGTGAAGGCATACTGGAGTTTCCTTAATAAGGACGAATAAGTAATACATGCCCCAATACTTCTTCGGTATTTAAAAGGATTTTGAACCTAAACAATATCTTTCAGGTATTCAAACGCTTCAACAACAACACCCGTTGTCTCTAAACTCATTCGTATTCAGTGTCCCGACGATACTATTATGGACGTAAGAAAGTCAGGTTCCTTATTACCAAGTTGAGCTTTCTTTAACAAGCAGAAATTTCCTTTTAACAAGATATATAAAATTTACATAAGAACTTACTAGTTAAACACTTTTTATAAAAACTAATAAAAATTTTGCATAAAGAGTGGATAATTTTATGTAAAAGTTTTAATAAATCTTGTTTTTTCCTTATAACAATTCAATTGTAATATGTATAAATATAATTGTTGTCAGAATAATTTAGTATGTTTTATATAATAACAACGAAAAAGTAAGTCTTAGTTTGATGTGAAATTGAGAACACAAAATATTCCTGTGAATTTCTCTAACTTACCACGTATGTAAGTCATGATGGCAGAAATTATGATAAGTATCCTCAGTTAGATATGTAAAACCTGTCATGTTTCACTGTCATAACTTTGAATA
The DNA here is from genome assembly GCA_916720795.1 of Danaus chrysippus. Classification (NCBI taxonomy): domain Eukaryota; kingdom Metazoa; phylum Arthropoda; class Insecta; order Lepidoptera; family Nymphalidae; genus Danaus; species Danaus chrysippus. The sequence goes on from CAKASE010000044.1 coordinate 1,811,256, forward strand.
TTATTTTTCAGAATTATTTATGTTAAATTTATGATAATTTCCTTATATTTATAGTTTTCATAAATGATAAACATAAAAAGTATAAGCAAAACGTTTAGAGGAAGAGCTAGTGGGCCCCAGGCTTTGGTTATTAAGGAATGAAGATTATTTTGTTAATATTTAAAGGGTTTTCGCGCTTTATTTTATAAACTAGAATCCTTATAGTAAATCTTGTAAATTATTATTTGTATTAAATTAAATTCTCTACATTCATAGTTTTTAAGTTGTCATTATTAAATGGAGCATAAAAAGTTATAAAGAAAAATAGATGAATTTATTCTATTTTTTTGTTCTTGATTACATTGTTTCATTCGTTGTAAATAATTTTTTTTTTCAAATTTTCTTGTTTTTCAGCGACCCAAGATATCGGAGTTCTTGACAGTTCTTAAAAATGTGATAAACGAAACATTAGACTCAGTTTTATATTGTTTATTGATATCCATAAAAAATACTTTCTGTTTCATTATTAATTTATATTCGCTTTATTATCTTAACTTAAATCATATGTTTGTACTATCATTAATTACTTAGAGTATGTTTATAGACGTAATTTATTTCTTACTTCTCGATGTCGTAAGTGAATATGTTAGTTAACCTTCTTTGCATCCACATAAACCGTTATATGTAATATAATAACCTACATAAACGTTTATAGGAACGGTAAGTCTGTTAGTATCCAGTTTATAATGGCCAAAACTTTGTTACCAAAGTGTCGTATTTGAGTTCTTAGACGAATTTCACGTTGATGTATTATGTTATTGTATTGTGACGTTACTTGCTTGTATTACTACCGAATGTTCCATTTAAGATGTATTGAAAGATTTTTTACAAAATCATTATATATAGCTGAGAAAATAAGGATTTCTATTGAGGTCTGAAGTTTTTGAATTTATAATCTTTACTATATCCAAAGGGAACTATCATAACTACACAATTTAATACAAAGAACCGTAATCAAGTATAAATATACCGTATTTTAATTTTTTTTATTAATGCGATTTTTTTTATTTGCGATGCTTGTTAATAATGTACAAACGGTGAATTTATAAAATTTTATAACCCTGTAAGTTTTCTTCAATAATAAAAAACAGATGAAAGGATTTGCTAACAAAACTGGTTTTGTAATAAAATGTAACAAGTTCAATATTACAGTTATTTAAATTTTTACTCTATGAACCCTATCTGAAATGAACATTTTATGCTAAATGCGAAATTTTTACATTATGTGCATTAAATTAAAAACAAACAATGATTCAATCGTTCTTTGACATTGAATGACAACTGACAATCACATTTCGAATTTTTATTATTGTCTGAATTACACGAAGAATTACATTTCACGTTAAAAAAATAATAAATTGTTTGCTGAGCCTTCCACCATCTTCAATGTGGATGAAAGTATTAACCATCTTGGGACTGTTCTAGTTTACAATTAGAAAAGAAGTTTAATATTATTAGAAAAGAAACCTTGGACATAATACCGTTTACCGAATAAGGCGAAACTTTTGCCGTACAATTTATTGCAGAGCCGAATAAGCCTCCGGCTAGCATCATAAAGACCTAATGTAAAAAAAGCAGTCGCTATGCTAACAACAATTTTCAAAATTTTATGAATTTCTTTATTTTTTTTTAGTATACGACTCAAAAAAACATATTTCTTTAAATGTATTTTAATATCCAATTCGGTCATGTAGTATAAAGCGACGACCTAGTCTCAGGGCACAGACCAACGTCATTTTATTTTGACCGCAGTAAACATTTTATGTTACTTACATCAAACTGAATTGTGAATTGTTAATTAAAGTTGCTTGTGAATACTAATAATAGAATCTTATTTAAAGTAACAAAGTTTTTTTTTTATAAAAGTAACTTTGTCATTTTAAACGCTCTTCAAAATACTGTACTTTGTAAAATAGCTATATATTGTTGTTTCATTATTATGAATATTATTCTCGAATGGCCCCGAGAGACATTATGGGTCCCAGACAATGTTTAAAAATTATATTTATAGAAGAATAAATTTATGAAAGAAAAATTTATCTTTAGGTTTTAGACGTCACTTAAAGGTATTAATAAAATGCTTTTATTCATCCGAAACTTATCGTAGAGAGATGAAGGTTTTCAGAAGTATTTGTTACCTGGGGTAGGCTTACCCTAAGGGAAGATTTTTAGTAATTCATCGCCTAAGGATGGACAATTGAAAAATTTTATTTATTGATTTAACTATACTTGAAACTTTGTATGTGGGTTCCACCAAGAAAGCAAGCTAGCATTAAGAGAGGATTTTTGTTTTTTTTTTTCTGATACCAGATTGTATCTCATGAACCATGACAGTCAGATAGTTTAAATTTTTATAGACGATGTACTTCTGTTGCGGTATAACAACGCTATCAGGATATAAGAGCATACTGCTGAGCTAAGGCTTAATTACCACGCTTGCTCAAAGTGGATTGGTGATTTCAAGATTATAATTTGAAATTATAAGTTCAGGTTTCTTCACGATAGTATCCTTCACCGCCTGTCAGTAGTGTCTAAATACTGTTAGAAAGTACATAAAACTCGGAAAAAAATAAATTGGCACTTGCCAGATTTCGAATCCCCACTCTCATGCACGAGAGGTGGGCCTTAACTGGTATTCTCTTACAAAGGTTAGTTTTTAGTTTATTTTTCTGCAAATTTCTTTCGTATTTCATCTTTGTCAAACACACAGAAAGATTTTTATAAAGCAACTACACATTTGTAACTTAGATAGCATATCAAGCTACCCACCCATTTCTCTACTACCAAATGATTTTTCTTTTGAATTTTAGCGCCTTTAATTTTCTCTGAAAGTTGATTTTGCGAAGACGATAAATAAGTCACAATAAGAGTCAATTTGGTTGTTTAATGTTTGTTTACATATGTAGTCGATAGACAATAGAAATGTGTTTAATTCACAACAATAATTAATTCACATACAAAGCCAGTTTTTTAATCGTCAATCGTAAACTATTTCTTTTGGTCTTGCTTTCAATCTTTGGTCAAAAATATTGAATCTTCAGAATACAAAAACTAAAGACCTCTTTTCGTAAGAATGTCTAAAGGAGATAAAGAAATCCACATACGATTTGATGACTTAACTAAGTAGGGTTTACGAGTAAAATAGGCTAGTTATATCCTGCTCTTGAGACGATGAACGAAAATGGTTTATATAGAGTTTCATTTTTTATAATAATAAGACCTTTGTATCAGTGTCTGAAAAAAATCTTCACTGGACCTCTTAATAAATATAAATATATTTAGATTCTTGGGATTACCGAAAGAAAATAAACACTATTTATGCTTTTTGTGTATTCTTTAAAAGTTTTGTTAACATTCATATTATAGTTAAGGAGTGTCTTATATGAAATAATAAAATATTTGGTAAACCAAGCCAGGAGTAATTGATTAAAAATCAAAACTGTCTTTTTAAAATTGCTGTAAAAGTTTGCTATCAAGACATCATACGTACATAGTCTTCATTTTGTATCATTTACTCAAATTCCCTTAAGCTCTCTTAAAATCTACTTCAAATTAGAAAAAGAAAAAATCCAATCGTATTTTATTATTACTTAACTAATTATTTATATCTCTTGAAAGCTTTCTCTTATACTAGGGATCACGTAATAAATAATAAAAAAGTGAACTTAAGAACATTTTGTGTTAAGATAAAACTATAGAATAATTAGATAAAACTATAAAATCCAATAACGTTTTGCACCTCTCATTCATTCTTACTTATAATTTATTTGTAAAATATGATTTTTTTAAAATTTCTAAATATAATTACCAATATCAAGGAAGATTCATTTTAAACTTCCCACTTGAAAAAGACAAGCATAAACATATGGTTTCAGACGACTTCATAATTACAAAACATTCTTTTATTATTAAATTTATTAAACTAAATATTATAGACAAGTTTTGAATTTGAATAAATAGCTTTTATACATATTTCAGTAGTAATGTAAACAAAGAAAGGCATGTCTAAAATGTGACTATGGTTTCGGGATGAAATATAAAATATATTACAATTTTAGGAAAGGACAAAGGAAATCACAAGAGGCTGAACCCTTTCGCATAAACATCCGAATACAGACATTCGGTAAATTCATTGCCCATCATTTGAAAACCGCTAAGAACACAAAACTTAATACTTATTTACTTTTAAAAATCTTACATATTTATATTTTGAAATTATGTTAAAGTTTTCTTAGTAGTAATAAAAATCAATAATGTTACATATGACATAATAATGACATTTATAATATGGAATTAAAAATGAATCAGACTTCTACACCATAGTCATCAGCCTATCAGAGCCTACTGCTGAGCAAAGGCCTCTTTCTCACATGGAGAAGGTTTGAATATTAACCACCACGCTCGCTTAAGACGGGTTGGTGATTTCAAACGTATAATTGTTTAACTACAAGTCCAGGTTTCCTCACCATGTTTTCCTTCTCCGGATGTCAGTGGTGTCTAAGTACTCTCAGAAAGTTCATATGACTCCGAAAAATCACATTGGTACTTGCCAGGTTTGAACCCTCGCCCTCGGCAACGAGAGGCGGGCCCTTTAACCACTAGGCCACCACTGACCTGACACCATCAATAAGACCCAAAGACCTAATGAAGTTGTATAAAATTACACTTTGTAATCCGATTGTCGAGAAAAATGTATATATGGAAGACAGGAAAAGTGAAAAATCTGTCATATTCCTTTTGAATGGAACAACTAGACACCGTTTTGGAGTTCCTCAAACTTTCGGGGGCTATTCTCTGGGTGATCCCAGACGGGTTGACAGATGGGTGATCCTCTGTTTGATACCAGGGATCCTCTGGTTAATACAGGGATGTAGGAAGTATTAGGCCACATTTCATATCTAATGAAAAGTTTCCAACGTTCTACCTCAAACTTGGCATCTTGAACTACTAGTTAAACACCAGACCTTTTAAATAAGACACTAACTTCATTCGGCCATACAGACGCTAATTTATCGATCTATGCTTCCTTTTGTTCTTTTTCTGTAATAATAATTAGTGTTCTATGGACTCAAGATACTATTTAAATGTATGTATCTTTTTGTTTGCTTTCATTACATTTACAAACGAATAAATAGTTCCTCTCTTTTACTGGAAACTAAAGAAAGCCAAATGAATAATTTTTCAAGAATAACTACTAATAGCTTCTTTCTCAATCCTACCGTGGGTATAAGTATTCATAAATGACGATATACAATTACCACAGTTTGGCGGTCTTTTCAAATTACACCAGAATATTATTGCTAACTTAAATTATTATTTTTAAATCATATTTACCAAACCAACATCAATTGACAAATCAATTAATGTATATAAATAAATATGAATAAAAAAAATTCCAAATTTAATTTCATAATAATATTTGTAAGAAATGCTTATGAGTTATGACAACTATGATTTAAAATACATATTAAGGATTCACTTCTTATATGTATTTAGGTCTTTAAGTTTTGATTATTTATCTATGGTCGTTACCTACTAAAGCACTCAAATAATACATTTATGGCAACTTAAATAAAAAATACACAATATTTTCTGTTGAATTTTGTATCTATAAGTATTTCGTACAATATTCCTAAAATTAATTACCGCTAAGAGTACTTTCACATTAGAACATCATACTTATGTATGATGTTCTACTACCATACGTAAGTTTCAAGAAACTTCAGTACAATAATTTTACTACATCATCAAAAGACATACGGAAAATTTTAAGCTGTTATTATTTTAGTTATTTTTTCATATATCAAGAAAAAAAAGTTGTGTACAAATTTTACTTTAAAAAACTCTTTTCGTCGTGACTGTACTGCTAGAAAATCCTCTATAGACTTCTACATGTACATAGTCTACGAATATATTATAATTTTGTTTCTTAACTCTTCCTTTGCTTAGAAAGTTATTAAGTGTTAGTTTTTATATCGAAATAAAAGAAAATCCTGCCTATAATTTCTATTTGATTATTCCTTATTATAATTTTTCATTCTATTCCAAGTAAATTCTTAAATTACGTAATTAGTTCTTTTATACATTTAAATTTAAGACATTTGAAAAAGAAATATTTATATAAAAATGTCCCTATTTGAACGAACCTCACTGAAAAGGTCAACAGAGGTTATATCACACGTAACCCTGGAATGAATATTAAATATTACTCGGAAATATTTGATTTTAATATTTAATATAAACAAGATAAATATTTTTAAAAAATATATAAATAAAGTATCAGAGACATTTTGACCAACTATATTTAAAAAATATATGTATACAAAATAGGTATTTTACATTTTATTATTGAATTTCAAACATATGTAAAGATGTTATTGTAATCGTCGTGGTGGCCAAGTGGTTAAAAGGCCCGCTTCCCATGCTTGAGGGCGCGGGTTGGATCCTGGCATTTAATCATCTTTATTATTATGAAAGTAAATTGAAAATATTTATAAAGCATGATTTTAAATGCTAATACTTTTAAATAGCAACAAAACCAACAGTTCAAAGTTTCACATCAATAAACAAGGTCTCTTCATCAAGTATTTAAAGTGTTAATAACGTTGCCAATTTCGAGATGTCTGAGAAGTTAAATAAAATTCTTAAGTGTGTCTTATTAGTACGGTTGGATTTATTAATGTTTGCTTGAAGAATACTTAAACTGTTTATAGATTTAATTAGCTATCTTACAGCTAAGACAACATCTTTTTTAGTTTTACCGATTTTTTCTATTCTTACTATTATTATAAATGAAAAAGTAACTCTGTCTGTCTGTTACGTTTTCACGCCGAAACCGCTACACCGATTTGGATAAATTTTAGTATGTATATGGACAGCTGAAACCTTGTAGAATAACATACACTAATTTGTATCGAAATCTAAAATGCTGATCCCGATATTAAGCTTTGTCACTCGCGACTAAGAAGAAACGGAGTCGGCAACAGTTATATATTAAAAATATAATAAAAATCATTTCTTTTACATATTATTAAGCGTCTGTTTGTAATATTAGAGTGGAACATCTACACCAATTCATTTACTTGTATATCTTATGTAATAACACGTTTGAATCACAAATATCCAGAAGTGTTAATTTAGTAAAATGAAATAAATAAAAATCAAACTCAACATCGAGACAGTCTTCGAACCTTTATATTCTCAACCATTATAATTAATATTTTGCTGTTGCGATCTTTTCTAAATTTAGAGCTGTACATTGCCTTTTAACTTAATAAATAAACCGACTAAGATCTTTCTTTAAGGTTCACAATAGTCGGTATTGAAATGTTTATCATAAAATATTGTAAATAACAAATAAAGGAATTAATTAACTATTAAAAATGATAATTTCTATGACGAATACATGGATTTAGTTTTACTTTGAACAATATTTCTTTGACATTATAATATATTCTGCTTATTCCTTTGATATTCAGATGTGGAACAAATGATTCTCTTCCAATTTTCTTGCGACAAATCCAACAAAGTGGCAACAACAATCATAAAAATCCTAAATTCAATCGTGTCGTAATAAAAGTTACTTATATATATTTTACACTAATACTATTTTTAGACTAGTTAAAACTTTTCATTTTTTCAACATAATTTTATACGCGCTTTTTGGTTTTGTGGCATAACCTGCACATTAAGATAGTCCTAAAGATACATATTAACATATGTATATGGGTTTATCTTGCAGAAACATGTACAAAAGACTATATAAATAATGTACACAATATACATTACTCAAAAAACCAATATTTTAAATCCATGTTCTTTAACTAGCCTGACTATATAAATAATAAAAAAACTTTCATTTTTCAACTTTATGGAATAAAATCATCTCTCCATAAAATTCACGTTAAAGTACTAATAAGCACTGTAAGTAATAGCATTACTTGATATGTATTATGTGTGACCCTTAATGTTGCAAAACAGATTTCGTTATCTTGTTATTAACCGACTTCGAAAGAGAAAGAGGTTCTCAATTCGTTGGAATCTTTTTTTTATGGATGTTGACGAATTCTCATATACTACCGGAAGAAAAAAGAAATATAGTCTTAAACTTAAAGAAATGTAGGAAAATAAAAACTAAGGAAATCAATTCTTTTAAGATAAATGCGCTTTTGAGATAAAATTTCCTCAAGGTTTTGGGATGACTTTTGAAGACTTATTCAAAAGGTGATTAGATATTAAGAAATTGTGTACATTAAATTAGCTTATTGAAAATTAAATGAAAATAGACTAGTGTTATGTTTATCTGTATTAAGTGTTTTGTCGATTTTTGTGCTGATAATTGGATAGATTAGGCAAGGAAATAGTGTTTAAATGTACAACTATTTTATGTTTTTAGTTCCTGTGTTTTTTATGTGGTTTTTTTACCAAAAAATTAATTTGTTTCAGAATATATTTTCTTATAATTATAATTATTTATGCAGACGATAACATTATTTTATAACAAGTATAAAGTCAAATATCAATACACTGAGGTATTAATTAAGAAGTGTAATGATTTATCATCAAAGGATAACACTTAAGATCAGAATCTCTGGTATTTCACTGGGGAATTGATTTTCTAAAGGTTATATTAATAATTCTAAGAACCGTCTACTATCGTCCTTCTTTACTTTGTTCATCTTTAGATTAAACACTGGCCAATGAAGATTTTTTATAGTATTTCACTACAAAATTTTATACATATATTTCTTTTAATCAAACCATCTCAATTGTAGAAGATTATAAATTAAAATAATTAGCAAACACTCACCTGGCTTTGGCTAGTTACAAAGTATTTTTTTGTAAATATAAATAATAAAAGCAATAAGATTAAGAATCAAGTCTACACAAATAAGTTTTAAAGATTTAATCATCTTTCGTACATGTCTGATATGTTTTCTTAACACTGAAAGATTTTTAAACAACATTACATAATATTAATACCGCTTATTATGTTCAATTTTATATAAATATGAAATTTGTTACGGAACTCTACACATTTTTCAGAAAACTTAAAAAAAATATTATTACAATCAAAGAAAAGAAATTAATGTGTGAATCATATATGTACCTTATTATAAAAACCTCGAGTAGTGTCTTTATATATAATTGGTGAAAAACAATTGTGATAAGTTGTAAAGGTATTTCAGTCTGTAATAATGTTAATAATGTTAAAGTTTTAACATATCAATAGCAAGAAAAAGATCAAATTTACCTGTATTGTTGTCAGCTAAACCTTTAAACGATTAATATTACCTATATTCAATTAAAAAATGTTAAAATTTTACAAAAATACTTTATATAATCAAAGAATGTTATAAATATACACATATCTGAATTTTTACATTCATCTCTATAAATAAGATTTCACTATCTATAAAACTATTAAATTATGATTGTGTAGAGATACTCTTAAATAAAATTCTATCTCATTTTTATCCCTCTCTAAACGAAGCTTATAACATTTATTCTTTATGAGATATTTGATAACCAAAGTGTAGCAGATTTAGATAACAACTATTGTATTTTATACTGGCATGCTTAGTAAGTCCAGTTGTTTACGGTTGTATGTTTTTGTGAGCAATATTATACATTTAAATATTTTGCTGATTTCAAAGGATAGCTGTCTTTTAATCTGTTTGGATTTGTATAATAAATGATACAAAATTGAAATAAACAGTCGAGTATAACGTTGCGACTTTAAAATAATGTGAGGATTATATATGTGTATGCAAAGTATAGTGTCAAGTGCGACCAAATATTTATTTCATTTCTTCGAGATCATTTTATAAGTCATTTTTAATATCAATTATTTCTACTAGAACGTACAGAAAAATATACGATTAATTGATGTAAAATGGCTTGATGGCTAAAAGTGTACTTATTATAAAATATTTCGTTCCGAAGAACTGATTTAAAAAATATATAAATGTACTTATTGCTTAATAAAATTAATATATTGTGCAAAATATAATATTAAGTACAATATAACAACGGTTAGTTTTCATTTAACTAAATAACAAATACTTCCATGTTGTGTTTGACGAAACGCGTAGCCTTTAGTAAGATAATTATACTTGTAGATCTATAGTTCATTCTTAATATGGTATTAGAAACTATAATAGCAGTTAGTAATGTAAATTAAACTTCCGAATTTCTTAGGTCTGAACTTCAGACTTTATCCAAGAACTTGTATATGAAACTAGAAAAATATTTATTTCACTTACGATCATAAGTTTTTTTACTTTAATCAATCTCCCAAAATAATTGATACACCTGACTGAATAATTAACTGATATTCAATGGTACACCTAGTTTAATTAGCGTAGTGACGGTTGAAACGGCAAATTGTAATGAAATCAACAAACCAACTTTATTTTCCTACATTATTTCATTGAGAAATGAATTTATATTTAAATTTTATATTAAATTATATTATGATTGTGATAGAGCTATAAATTAGGTTAATTTAAAATTATTGTCGCCTTTCAATATACTATACATAAAATTAAAATAGTAATAGGTCACTGTCATTATTTGAATAGTTTTTAATTAATATTTTCCTATTTCTTCTTATTCAATTGTATTACGAAGTATATTGATTTAAATATTTTATTTACTTTTTCGTTTTAGTGTTTTAAAGTCAATATGCAAAATTATAATACGCCAACAATCAAAATTATTTATTCTTATTTCTCTTACTTTTCAGAGTTACTTCCAATTTCTTTCTATGGTGGGTAAGGGACTACATTAGTAATATACCTATGTACATATATTTTATTTTGTGCGATTACTACGGAAACTATCATACTTTCAATGATACTCTGTTTGTACATACACATACTAAATAATTTACCTATTAAAATATACGATCTGATTCATTCTGGCAACTTCAAATTCTCATCAGAGTTTTGCGAGATAACGCCCAAAGCCTACGTATTTTATGATAAATTATTCACTCGTTGATAATCCAAACACTGTCGGAGTAATACATGGCATTACATAAATGTGACGATGTTCTTCCTTTAATGCTTGTTTATAAATTTAAGATCCACTTTATTATATTTCAATCTGATGTTGTCAGTGTTTTAGTATTACATATATTGCTGTTTATATAACTTTAGAATAAAAATCCTATAATTCTTTTACAATTTTAAATCTAAGTTCTTAAAGAAACGTTACATATAATATATACATAGTTTACTGAGTAAACTATTCGAATTTATATAAAATATTTGAACACACCAACAACAGTAAAATATATGTATGATATCCCTTTGTTCACTGTAATCTTTCAACTCGTAAAGTATCCTAGACGTCGAAACTACTACTTTATTAATTTCTGATGTCACTAGGGACTTTCCCATATATATATACGTCTTAAATTTTTTGTCGATGTCACTCTTACGTTTCACTACAGCCGACTACAAAAACGCATTAAAATGAATACTTAGAAGAATAACTACAGTAAACAACGTGGTTTGGGTCAAAGAATTTAGAAAGATGATATCAATCTGGATGGTATTTGCTTCTTCTCGTTGAAAGACCATAACATCGGTCGCCGTCATAGCTACCACCCATTAGACAAAGTCATGTCGCACAACGATTAGTTAAAATTTAGAAATTGTTATTATATATCAAACAAAGTTATTTGTTAAACATTTTATAGCTCTAAATAAAAAAAGTAACGAATTATTTGTAAAATCGTTATGTATAGAGTTAATTATTATTATTAATGTTCGAATACATATTAATTAAAATATATTTTATATTATTTTTGTATGTTTATATAGAAATAATAGATACTATTAACATTAAATATCATTTATTTCACGAATGAAATAAATAACTTGATCAAATATTATATCTTTAGTTGTTAAATCACTGATAAGTAAATAGAAAAAATATAAAATTGCGAAATCGGTAAATTAATTTTCTATGTATAGTAAACACAACGCTGAAAGAATGCCATAAACAAAATTGTGGTAAATCCTCTCTAGATTAAAAGTTTTGAAAAGACTTTAAAGCATAACCTCTTTTGAATAGGTATATTTTTTTTTTATTTCCATATTTCATTTATTTTAAAATTCTATCACTCAAATCTTTAATAAGATTACAAAATAGGTGTTGTCAGTAGCAAAATAATAAGTAAATTTTATTTACAGAATAGGAAGCGAAAATAAATAATATATTATATTAATACTTTATATTAATCCAAATGTTGAGTTTCCATTACAAAGTCACTTAAGTACCAGCTATACTAATTAGCTTCTAAGTAAGCCACTGAGTGAGTTAATCTCGTGCTTAAGGTTGTTAGACTGACTAAAATATCAAAATTAGTTACTAAATTACTTATGTAATGTTTAAAGATTCTTTTGTCACAAATAATTAATTAATGTAACAATTTTTACTTGTAACTTCCGATAACAACTCAATTTAGTGGAATGTAAATTATAATTTTAGAATATTTTGTATATTCTTCTAAGAATTTATAATGATACTGAGAGAATAGTCGAAAGAGGAAGATTAGCGAAATTATTTTTTATAAATTGTAAGACAAGCAAAGTGCTTTTTGATAGGCTTGACAGAAGGATGGCCTTTAGGAAATGGGAATATTTTAAATATATCATACATCTTGATTTCACTTTAACCTCTAATGTATTTGTTTTCATCCGTGTTTCCAGGTCGTGTTTTATAACATAGCACCAAAAAATAAATAAAAAACATTATCTAGAATTTTCGGCGGAAAACTTAATAGATGCCATATCCATCCTGACATTACAGTTATGCCATATCCATCCTGACATTACATACAATACTTAATGTGGCCCAACTCGCGCCAAGGACCGATAGCTTAATTATTACGCAATATTGAGCAAGATTTAAGTATGACCAGGAGTCATATCGATGATTTTTTTCCCATGGTGTCTAAATGAAATTTTGGTTTTGATTAATATTGTAATCAATATCACATTTATGCTTAGATTTTTATGTAACTTAGAAGAGATATTAAGAAATTGATATAAAACATTAATTAAGAGTAAAGAATTCTTCAGCTTGATCATGAAATGTCATTCATTATCTAATTCTTTCCATAAAGCTTTTTATTGAAGTTATTTCTTAGAAGTAACTCATATTTCATTCAAACTATCCTGAACTCTCAAAAAGCCAAATTATTACAATTTCAAAAGTTGATGATATTTAATTGAACTTATTTTATATTTTCTTATAATATAAGGGTCATTTAGATGTCAGATAAAATATTTAACTAAGGGAATCCATAACAATGAACCACAAACGTTTTTGTGAATTTTATGTTTTACAATAGTGTTTTTTATGTTTTATAATATATTTTTTTTCATAAATTTATGTCTTTGGCATTCTATAACACAATATTGGTAATAGTTCTTTATAGCAAAAATACTTTAAACGAAACCTTATTTAAAAATTTAACGTTAAAATGTTAATTTACGTATTTCCAGTTCTATGGTTGAGAAAATTAATCGATTGAATTGAAAAATTGAGACATTTTCCAGAATAATTTTAAATGAGAGTAATTTTGATATAATTCAACATCAATATTCATATCAGTTGTATTTTATAGTTATATTTAATAAGTCTACAATTTTGTTTAATTAAAGTTCTTTAATTAAAAAGCAAAGAAAATATTTTGTCTTGGTATAAACTCACACAGATTGAAGTAAAACAATATTAGATAGATAAAAATATCGTGACGTTTTGAAAATAATTAATATCATTAGTAGACAGAAACGACACAGAGTTATACTAAATGAGAAATTTGTTCCAATTGTGACCTCTGCAAATATTTTCAAAAATATTAGTATTTTACTGTCCTCTTGATAGGTTCTTTAATATTTAGTATCATCATCAGTATCAGTGCATCATATATATATATATATATATATATATATATATATATATATATATATATATATATATATATATATATATAGTAGTAAAATGAGGATAAATGAAAGTAACAATACCTTAAGATAAAATAAAATAGGGCTTAAAAATCAAGGCGTTATAAGGTATTGAAAAAGTAGGAAGCATTGAGAACTATGAATTGGATTGAGAACTTTGGTAAATTCGCGAAAACATTTTAGAAGGACAGGGATTGTCCGAGACACTTTAATACAGACATTTTCTTTACTTAATTAATTTATTCATAGATATGATGAAAAATATGTGAATCGGTCACTTAAATATTGTAATCGTAGCTGTATCGGATGTTCCACTTTTAGTATATTAGAAAGACAAAATTTCCTATCATGATACATAAACAGTAAACACATTTATTTAATTAAGACCAATTAGACTTGTTGATGGGACTTATGGAAAACAAACCGTTATCGATGTGGCTACCAACTATTGCATAATGTATTTAATTATTGTATTATATCATATAATATTTTTTGGGAGCACGAATGACACCCGCACCACACTCCTAAGAAGGACCGAGAGATATTAATTAATTATTACTCTCCATTGTATACTTGTTCTCTCACAAGATAATTTAATATTTTGGATAACCTGTTTTCTAGTAAAACCTATACCTGTACACTTCCCACATATATGTTCTTACATACATATATTATTCTTACCTTGTACTTCGTTTGTCTGAGATAGAGGAAATTTCTTTTACAGGTTTCTGATGCTAATTATGTTTAAATTAGACACGTATAAACACCATTAATCACTTTTTTATTACGTAACAGGTTGTCCTTATTAATCACTTCATACCTAATCACAATAGTTTCACGAAATTTCACTCAATACAATATAGTACAATAATACTCAACTTCAGAACAACCCGTGTGACCAACTATTGAAGGGTTATTAACCTTGACTGATCTTTTAGCGTCTTAAACACCCAATTGACAAATAATTCACTCTAGGATAGGTAAAGTTTTCAGGCGATAAGTAAAACAAACGTAACCTTCTTAATCCATATATTATCATATGGTTTTTATTCATGTAAAATTTGGTTGATAAAAGTATAGAAAGAAAAAACAGTTCAAAGAACAAACTAGACTCCTACCAACTTTGAGTATATCCCAAGTCTCTTGGGTTGCACGAAGTTCGTTTCTATAGCAAACTCTGCAGTTATGCTACTTAAACAAGATATCATTAAACTTTACGTGCTTTAGCAACTCTAAAGTCACTTTCAAACGACGTTCGAATTAAGTGAATCCAATATAATTAAAAGGAGAAGAAAACAGAGGATATAGGTATAAATTATTCGTTACGGATCTTTTCTTTTCATTTTTATATCATTGAATGTAGTTTCGAAAAAAGTAGTCTCTATGAATAGATGAAACGATTTTATTCGATAACGAGAATTTTATTCAGATAATGGTGTTCCTTACTTAAGTATTTAAGAACCATGTCATCTTATTACTAATAAAATAGTTCAAACCCAAAACTATTTAAAATCTATTTATAGTTTTCACTATGAATTTGTACTGTATAATATTGACAGTTGGAAATTTGTATCTTCAAAGTTATAACTTCAATTTTCATCGGTTGAAATAGCTTGTAAGTAATCATAACTTACTTTATATAGCAATATTCATCTTATTCAGGTTACACTTGAAATTAACAAGAAAAATTTAAAGAGAGGTTAAAACGTAAACATTATTACACAGGTAAATAAAAACCTTGTTCATTGTTTAATTTGTGTATCTCTTACAAAATAAAAAAACAGTGATATAATATTATCACTTATTAACCTCTGGTTTTAGGGTGCCAAAAATACTGAAATACGGAAGTGTAACAAATACTGCCTTTGTAAATCTCAAATAGTTATTGTATTAAATTATATTCATAACATAATACTTGAGTGGTTCTACAATAAATATTATG
Organism: Danaus chrysippus; assembly: GCA_916720795.1. NCBI lineage: Eukaryota > Metazoa > Arthropoda > Insecta > Lepidoptera > Nymphalidae > Danaus > Danaus chrysippus. The sequence continues at coordinate 1,827,219 of CAKASE010000044.1, forward strand.
TTTTAAATTGTCACATATTTTAAAAGGCTTTATTGAATTGATCGTTTACGTGATTTAATAATTTGAGTTTCATGAACCCCTTAAACTCAAACAGCGTAAATTGTACTCCTTTCCCTTCAGGATTACGAAACGGACTTATTCAAAAGCAGTGTACAATAGCTCCGACCATCAATCAGTATCCCAACATTCCTCATATGAAGGTCACACTGAAAAATCTATTTACTTTAAATGACAACTTATTTATGTTTACCGTAACTCCTGGTTCTAAAATCGTATGCTTTCCGACAAAGAGGTTTTGCGTAAAAGAAGTAGATCGAGAATAGTGAAAAAATTTAAACCAACGCAATTAAGACTCAGCGCTCTTTGAACCACAGACTATAAACCACTTTGATAACTGCTTATAACTGATACGTTATTTTTTATAAACAATAACAAATTTAAGAACCAAACACTAACCAAGTTATCTACAATATAGGGTACAGAAATACTTATAAAAATCGTTTTCATAAATTCAGTGTAATAGAATAGTCCTAGAATGGAAGAGCACGTTGAAACAACTAGAATCAATGGTTCAATGTCACTAATCAGACTAAATTTGTTAGTATATATTATGAAATATGAAGAATTGATGATCACGTCATAAAAATTTCATATACTTCTTGTAACATAGATGTCTAATTACATCAAGTGACATAATTCATAAACCATCGACCTCACATGTGATAATGGACACCACTGAACACCAGTTACCACTGAAATTGTTGATAGATGGATGAGAATTGTAACAAATATATTTTGCTATTATATTTTTCATTCACAGTATCGCCGTAAATTACTCGTTTACTTTCATGAAATTTTAAAACATGAACAGTATTAGTAAAAACTAATTTCTTATTAATTTTTGGAATAATATTTTACAATTCCATATTCCCATATAACTGAGAAAATAATATAAATATAAATTGACGGTTGTCATTGTAATGAAATAGAAAGACGGTGTTACGAAATTTGATTTCATATTATTATTGGTATCCTATCATTACAATACTTCGAGAAGATCCTATCCTATCATTACAATACTTCAAGAATTTTCAAAGAAAAGCCAATAACAAAGCCATTTGTGTAATAACCTTGAGTTTAATACATATTGGCAAAACTTCTTGAAGCTTGTTTGAAGAATGATGGATTTAAACATCTCATTTTGATAAAATGTTTTACGTTGATAATGCCTAATATAGTTTCATATGTTAAAGAAGAGCGTTTCGTATTTCGGTTCGAGCGTACATCGTATGTATCTTGTTAAAACAGGATGATGTGTTTTGAAACATATTTTCTAGTGTTATAACTCTATATTTTTGAGGTATGTGACTTTTTTATTACAAGAATTTGAGTTCTACTTTGTTTTAGTTACAGACTTTGATTGTCTATACATTTTTTTTAAGTTTTTTAAATTTATTTTTTTCATCAAAAAACCTTTCATGGGATTTAAGGAACATACAAAAATAAAATTATCTCAAGTAGTCGAGCCAATTACAAGTTATGCGTTTAGCAAGATTAATTTTTATTTATATACTGATTGTCTAATTTTGAAACATCGTGCTATGATGAAACAGAAATAAATAAATCCGAGCCAACTAAGTAATATAAGTGAAGTTAGTGACGTTATTTAAGTATCACGACTGCGGAGTTTGTAATAGAGACGCATGCATGCAACACATTCATGCAACCCAAGAGATTTGAGGTACATTAAAACTAAGCAGGAGTTTAGTTTGTTCAATTAAGTGTTCTATTTATCAAATATATTTTTATCAGTGTTTTTTCTTCAGTGAAACCATGATATACATAGAAAACGTTATTAAAAAATATATTTTTAGTACGATACTAAATCTGGTTATCAACAAAATCTGTTGTGATAAAATAATAGAAAAACACTTAAATAGTGGAATAAATGGTAAATAAAGGTACAAAAGCGTCTGTTACTGATAAAATGTATTACATTATTATTTGACATCAGAAACTTGAATGATAAACGTTATCCAGACGACTGTAGAGTGCAATCAAAAATCACATCTAAATGTGGAACTTAGATTGTGAACACAAATTTGATTTTAATAAATTACAAAAGCAAAGAATTTAAAACATCGAAACTGTCTCTATATAGTATTGACGGAAACATAAACTTGGCATTCACAACTATACAAAGTATACAAAAGATTGTAAAACTATGCTGCTTACGTATTTGATAAACACGAGCCAACGCTTGCTTTTTTATTTATGGTATAGAAATTTGTATAAAATGTGCATCACAAATAATTTTCTTGGGCGGATTCCATAACTTCATTAGCCGACATAGTTAACATTCATAAGGCAATAGTCATGCCAACAAACATTGAGTTCTTGAGTTCTTTCTAAACTACTATGATGAATTAATTTAAAATGTTGCTTGTGATTTTGGCCGAATACGATACGCCAAGATTTAGTGTAATGTTGGGTACTTCACAGAGGGTTCTGAAGCGGTTGCTCTTACCTCACGCATTTAGGAATGATCCCAAGTAAAGAGATTGTCAACCAAAAAATATTTGCCTAAGTGTATATAAGATTAGGGTAGTTCCTTCTACTTCCACCTTCATACCTATCCAGTCAGTTAAAAAAAATTAAAGTGCGACAAAAAAGAAATTAGCACTATGCAATCATTATTAAAAAAAACTAAATCAATAGTATTTAATTATTACGAAAACACACAAGTACAAATATGGTTTCAGTGCATATAATATAATTATATTTCTTAAACACTCTCTTTAAAGACTTATTCAGTTCTCTAATACACGTGTTTTAATGTTTTCTATCTTAGTTCCTAAAAGACTTTGTATCTTAAATGTGTAATTTTATGTCAATCTTCCTCGATAATAGAGACACGCGCGACACGTTTCAGATCTGTTCGGTTAATAGTTGTCGCCACCACTATATGAATAATTCATTACTAAAACATTTTTGTATTTCTACATAAACTATAGATAACAAGCCAGTTTCAAAGTTATATTTTACCCAAATCAAATTATCTTTATTTACTCAAAGTTATTTGAATCAAAGTCTTTTGTTCATAATTCCCTCCATAACATTAATAAGGCTATGAATTTGGACCTCAAAAACTACAATACTCTAAGCATACAAAAAATATTTCTTTTATATTTTAAAACTATTATATTTTTGTAATATTTCGAGCATAATACTTGTCGAGTTACATATTTGTATATTATTAACATTTCTCAAATGTGTTTCTTTCTATAACGTGTTTCTAAATTAACTTTCTTCATCGATGCATCACAAGTTAAAGTGAGCTAATAATAACTTTTCATAGGCTGAGTGTTCCTTGATAGGCAAATTAATAAGTTATCAAGTCTTTCAACCGACTTTCAATTTAGTTGCATTGACTTCAATAAGGAATATTTCAGTATTTTTAATATAAATAATCTTTATTAACTCATGGATATATTTTAATTTATGAATAATAATACGAAGAGATCGTGGGATGAAAACTGTCTGATTTTATATGGACAGATTTCTGTAGGAGACGTCCGTTGGCTGATCCTTACGAATCTATCTGTTAACTGTCTTTTAAGATAACAATTACAATTGAATAATTAGTTATAACTTTTAATATTTAATATTATAATTAATACATATTGTATACATTATTTCTTTATGTTAACAAAAGACCATTTCATATAGTGATAAATTTAACATGTATCAATATGTTAATTATAAGTACCTAGACACTGTAAAATATTAAATATGATATTATTTGTAATAAAGATAAAGTTCTAACACAATATTCTGTCAGCCACATATTAACTCTCCCTTAACAACTTTGTTAGATTTTTTCTTATGAAGATAGAAAATTTCTATATAAACTTTTAGAAAGTTAATGAATTCCCAATTGGAATTGGAATAGATTTGGGACTCGTCGCAACTTTATCTCTTGTCCAAAATATTAAAGATATTCTTAAACAAATAATGTTCTGCGAACAATATTTAAATGACTCTATGTACTTATATACGTACATACTTCGTGATAACTAATATGCAGAACCTATGGAAAAGGTCTGAAATTAATATTCATAAAGTTACTTATGACCACGAATGAAGAGATTGCTAACTGTTTTTACTTATATTATACTAGCATATTTTGAAATATTGACGAACTTAAACCGCAATAACAATAAAAAAAAAATACAAATTCATGTTTACCTTACAAATGTTTGAGATGAAACATTTAAAAAGTAATTAACCAAAAAAATTACATATAATATCTCAAATGTAATATCAAAATTATATTATATGATTTGTTCACGTATGTTAGCGGATAAAGGAAAAGATAATAATTAATATATATATGAGATATCAATTTTTTCTCATTTTCATGAGGAAATGAGAAAAAAACGGGTATGAACCCGTCTCTCGTGTTACCGAAAAAGCTTTAATTTATAATTTATACAAAAATTTCCTTAATCTTTACGTTACGGTGCCTTTCTGTTTATTTTAAATACATACTTATATCGCGTCGAAAAATATGTATAGATGTTCTGAAATTTATACTTCCATTATAACTAATTAAATCCAAGTGGAAAATTTATTAGTAAATAAAAAACAATTATAAGTGAAAATACCGAAACAAGCTGATTATTGAGTTTTCTTTCTGTAATATTTATATTGATTTTTACTTCCTGTGGATTCTTGAGATTATTAAAATAAGACTGATTGAGAATCAATAACGAGATTTACACTCATTCACACAACAAAACATGGAATTAAAAAAGCTATTAAAAATAAATTCTCCTCGGTATAATGAACATAAAAGCATTGTATTATTGCATTATTATTTATGTTAAAGCCATCCTTACTTCACTTGGAGTCAAGTCTTGAGTTTATCTTCCAGTTGAGACTTGTAAACAAAGGAAATAATAACTAATATGAGTTTAAAGTCAGTGTCCAAAAATTGTAAGACTTTATATTATAACTATTTCATACTAAATACAGATTATTTAACACAAATACGTAGTTTATTGTAACTATTATTAATAAGTATTGTAAGTAAAACGTTTTATATTTTTTAACTAAATTTCTAATTATTATTAATTTAATAAATAGTCTTGACTACTAAGTCTCTCTAACAGCCTTAAGCTCGAGTGGTTAAGTCTCTGAGTGGTTAACTTCAAAAATAATTGGAATTATGAAACTTGACTTATAATGAGACTAATAAATAACATTGAAATATGATGTTTGTTTATTGACTAGTTTATTAAAAAGATGTTTTACTCAATACCTACTCGATTTTATATAAATTATACGTATCTTAAAATATAATATTCGCTTAAAGGAGATCTTATACGATAAACCTGGTAACTTGATAAGGAAAAGAATAAACTTGGTACTAATAGAAATGAATATTATTTTTTAATATTGAAATTCTAAGTTAAATACATATTTTTACTGTTTTAATTCACCTCCTCGTGCAAACCCACGATAGCATCATACGAAAAGCGATAGCGTGTTTATCGTGCCCATAACATGAAATATTATTTGATTTTATTGAATTCAGCTAAAGATTGTTAACATTTAAATTTTAATTAGTAATATCACAAGGCTACTCAAAAACTTTTGACTTAGTAAGCATCTATTAAGATATTATGAGACAGCTTTGAACCATACCTGCGTGGTAATTTTACCATACAAATATTTAGAATATTTATTCTACAATTTCAAAATCATGGTATTTTTAATGCATAATAAATCTTCTGGTAGCGAATTTATCTTAGGTAAAATTAATGTAAACCTTTCAGGATAAAATTGATTACTAAGTATAGGATATGTATTTTTAGAATTTAAAAAAGAAAATAATAAAGTTTGATATTATTTTTAAATAAAATACAAAGGGTCATACAACTAAAACATTAACATATTATATCATTCGCCTGTGGAACACTTTCATACTTTAGGACGGTAATTCATATCTAAAGCTTTACAAATTACACCACTTTACCTCTAATAGATCTCAGGTTTGACACCATTTCTTCCTCATGACATCTTGCCTCTTATTAATTTATTTCTGAAGAACGAATTCCTAAAACTAAATATATTTGGAAGATATGAGAAATTACAACTAATAAAAATAACCGAAATAAATCACAAATATTTATACATATAACTTGTATAAGTGACGTTTACATATGGACTGTTTCAATATATCGGAAATGTCTATTAAATATCAATTGAAAAATTAATATTGTAACACAATAATAGTGTAACATAATCATCTGATGTAAATACAATCTTCTATATATATAAAAATGGATTGCTGTTCCTTAGTCTCGCTAAAACTCGGGAACGACTGAACCGATTTGGCTAATTTTAGTCTTGAAATACTTCTGGAAGTCCAGGGAAGGTGTGAAAGGTGAGAAAAATTGGAATAATTGCCGGGAAAACCCTAAAAACAGCCCTTTTCTATTTCCCATACAAACGTTTTTTTTGACATTAGATTTGACAACTAACTAATATGTCAATCATTCTGTTTGATTGAAACAGGATAAACCTGATTATTTATGGCCTCTAAGACGGAATAGAGTTCGCCTGGTCAGCTATACCTACATATATTATTCTTGACCAAACTAACGCGGACGAAATCGCGGGCAAAAACTAGTATTTTATAAATAAGGTAAAGTATAGGTACAATGAACAGATGTATAATCTGCTTTTAAGAACGTTGAATTAGTTATATTCTAGTATATATATATACATATATTTAATTCAGTAAACAGATACTCGAAAGTCGATCTTACTAGTGATCTCAATATCACTTGATAATAAGTACTAAAAAGTAGTATTAGTTGAATAATTTTTTTAAATATTCATAACTCAGCTGTATAGTTAATACTGTTTAATGTAAAATTAAATGTTGCTTGCTGTTTCAATTAATTCTTATAACTTAGGAGTAACATTATGACAGTGTAACGTAACTCTTGAAATTAAAATATAAATTGAAAATAAACAGTATGTATTTACAACATAGTTTATTTCTGTTTTCAACATAATTCATTCTTTACCCTTTGTTTCTGACCCAAACAAAGCTTATAAATTTTCACATTTATCAAATCTCGTTACAAATGGGAATGAATTTTAATGTTTAATGAATATCATGAATATAAATTACGTTTATTTTACTACTAATTAGTTTGTTTATTTAAATAAATAAAATAAATTTTCATTCCATGCTTTTAGGTTTCACAAATTTTAGTATAAAAAAAATAGGATAATTGTGTATATAAATATATACGACTCCCAAAATAAATATATATTTCTCAAACGGATTTTTTTTATTAAAGTAAACCAATAAGTTAAGATGAATCGTCTTTAACGTCTTTACAACGATCATATTTTTATATTTCTAATTGAAAAAGCCATAAAGTTCACAAAGAAGCCGACCTGTCTCATTACCGTCACTTAAACTTTTATAAACCGTTATTTAGGAGCTATTTTTCATAATAAATGTCATAACGTGGTTCCTTATGTAGATAATTTACTATTAATTCTCTCAAACAATACAACACAACCATAAACAAATTAATGTGTTGTGGAACAGACATATGTACCGAGATTTTTTTTTGTAAATTGCAAATACACTGACATAATAAATTAGTTGGCCTTCTATGAATAATTTTAGTTTTGAATTCATTCGTATTGAAAATCCTTAATGATTGAAAAACAAAGTAATAATTTAAATACTCGTATCAAATATTATTAGATCGATCTGGAGACAGGAAGGTATTGGATGGATGGAGAAGTTTAAATTACCTTAGACTTCAATGACCCTTCTCTTAATTCTTATTAACTTAACTTTATCCTTAAACATCCCTTCCCCCAATGCACATCTTTTTACGTCTTATCTTTACTGCCAAAGTCTCTTGATGCTAGATTTCTTTACCCCTTTCTATCCGTCCAGCTCAATTCAAATCTTCCTCTTAAAGAACTTAACACCTCTTCCTCGTCATAAAATTGAAAATATTTCTAGTTATTTGGAGTTGTCTTTCTGAGACCGCATTTTATCGATGAAACTGCATTTACAAACACTTATTTATTGAGTCTATCTTACTTTGAGGTCCTACACTTAATAGTATTATTATTACCGGTAATAAAATAACTTAAAATCTTAAAAAAACAATCACTATTATTTCTATACTACTACTTTATGTATATTATAAATAAAAATAATCATGTTTAAGTTTTGAAAGCACTCCAAATATTGTTCTTAATAGGTATAAATACTTTTTTGAACTTTCTAGTTTTTATTATTGTACCTATTGGTGAGGTCATATAAATAAAATAATCATCTTAAAAATTTATCATACTTGTATGTAAAAAACGGAATAGCAAATAGATATATCTTGACAAACATAGTAGAAATATAGGATCAGTAGACAACTTAATTTACAACATTTAGATGCATAATGTAATAACAAAAAAAATGAACAAAAACTTTCCACTTATTTTTTATCGCTTCTTCGTAAAGTTTCAACGTTGCTAATTGGTCTCAAATCAAAGGCTGTGTTCAATTATATTGAGTTGCAAAACGTTCACCTCGTGAAGTCTAATTACTGACCGGAGCGGAGTGAAAATAGCGTCGCTTGTTAAATCACAAAGAGGTGAGTCAGTTTATCGGCGTCCAATATAAAACTGTAAATTGAGAGCTAGTGAATTAATCATTGGCAACTTTATAAGGCTTTTAAAACATTTTTTTTTATTGTACTTCACATCTAAATTAATTTATTGTTATTTCGTTTTTGTTTCTTAAGACTTTTTTAATCATATATTTGTTAATACCCACATGAAAATAACTTTCATTTATTTTTAATATTATTATTTATTACTCAAATGTCTAACATCATATTTTTGAACAAGATATAGCTTTTTTTTAAATTGAAAAGTTTTCTTTAAGGTGAAAATATACAATACGTATAAGTTAATTAGAAGAAGTGAACGTAATTATTAATCTGAACGAGTTATAAATGTTTCAATAAACCTGACGTACCTACTCGTAAGTAAGGAATATTCTGACTTTAACAAACTGCTAGGATATCAAATATGACACCAATTAACAAGTACCTTAGAGGATCCACTTGGCACTTCCTAAATAAACTCAGTTATTCGATACTTTGATAAGTTGGGCCAAAGATTTCATGAAAGTGCCTTATGAAACCTGTCATTATATAACATCATTTGTAACGAGCTTTCCGCCCGCAGCTCCGCCCGTGTAGAGTTCGGTTATATCGCGTTTCCAAGAGAACCTTTCAAAAGTCTGGGATAAAAACTATCCTATGTTCTTTCTCAAGGTCAACTCCATCTCTGTACCAAATTTAATTAAAATCAGTTTAGTGGTTTAGGCGTAAAAGCGTAACAGACAGACATACAGACAGAGTTATTTTCGCATTTATAATATTAGTAGGGATAAGAATAGATAAAGAAATGAAACTTGTGGCTTTGTAACAGAACTAACAAAATAATTAAAATTAGACTTAGTCATCAAAAACATAATAGAACTGTAAAACATAATATGAACATAATTATGGATGTTCTTGATTTTAGTTTTTAAATTCTACATTAAGATTTTAGAAGATCTGTCGTGGTTACATTTAAAATATTCATTTACAACATTAGATATTATTTATCGATACGTTTCTACTATATAACAGTTATCACAATAACGTAAAGGCGATGTGAAAAAGAGGTCATTTTGGTCAACTAGTATTTAACTTAAAAAATACTTTGATTTGGAATTTATCAATTTGAAATTTATCAATTGACTAAAAGTGACGTTTAGTGAAACGATTGAATAAAGTACCTACATTTGCTGGCAGGCATAAGCATTTATTTAGAAAATTCAACTCATAGGTTATCAATGACATGATCATGTTACATAAAAGCGCTTTGATTACTTGTTACATTAAATGGATCTGATTTATCCAATCTGTTGAAATTCTCTTGGCCTTTTCAAAAAAAAAATGTTTGAAAACTGAACAATCCCTTAAATTAAACTTTAACAAAAGCCTATTGTGTGGTTAAACCAAAACCACGATGAAAATTTCACATTGGAAAATAATGTACTAAAAACTCTTTCACATCCAGTAGTTAGTTCCAGTTTTAAATACAACGTAACAATAAAAAAAGATAATTCGTTTTGCATTGTAACAAGCTATAACAATAATAATATACTTTTATTGCAAACCCATTTTTATTACTGTAACGATAAAATTACAAAGAAACCATTGTGAAAAAATGTTTAATGTTATGTACTACAGTAATTTCTTAGAAGCAACATTAATATGAAGGATAACAAAAGAAAAATAAACCGTTTATTGCATTAAATTGTAACGAAGATTGTAAAATATAAGGGAGCAATAAGGAAAATAACTTACGAGATGGTTAATTAACTGTGATCAATAATATAAGTTTAAAGAAGACTCTTTTCATTGAAGTTGTATTATACTTTATATGATCTCAAATATATCATTAGATTTAATATAGCCTTTATTATTAAATAGCCGTGAAAGTGTTAGCTAATAATCTGTACATAAATATTATATTTGATTTCCAACAACAACAACATATGTAAACCATATAAGAAAGAAGGTTCAGAAAGTAATTGAATATTATTGAGACTAAGAAGTAAGTAAAACATAAAGTATTTAATTTGGTACATAAGTTCCATTGATTGTGTTTAAAACGCAGCAACTCAATAATTAAGTTTCAATCCTGTTTGTGTTAGTTCTCTAATCGTGAGTATAACAAAGCTAATGGAAATGTTATCTGATAAATACATTGTACTTTGTTCATACTGGCTATTAAAAGGATTTTTATTGTTTATAAGTTCAAGAGTTCCTTCTAAGATGTGATTTAATAATTGTGAAATAAAATAAACTTCTTTAAAATAGGCACTTTCTTTACTTCACTCTGAAATATGAATATAAATTTTGGGTGCCAGGAATAATATCTTACTCAAATTAATTAATGAGACTTGTCACCAACTTAACGTATATTCATAAAACATGTATACATTTATTTTAACACCAAGAAAGATTATACATATATTTTATTGCTCATTTTGTCTTGTATTATTTTTATAGTCTTGTGGCGCCTCATAAATGTAAATATTATTATTTATTTGAAAATATTTAGTCACTTTAATGTCATCACACACAAATAAATGGAAAGGTTTTACTGTAGCCGTGTTTAACCCTCAAGAAAATGATTTAATGTGGAAACAGAAAAGTTTTCTTTGTAATAAGGTTTTTTTTGAGACAGATATCATTTTTAATTGGAATTTATTATGTTTAGTTCCAACCCATTGTTGAAGTAGGTATATTTTAATGTCAAATCTTATTTTGCTGGATATAATACTAAAAAATCATGATAATGTTTTGCTATTATTAGACAATCAATAGAAATTATATTACTACATTTTGTATGATTTTTCAGAGCAACAGTACGAAACATATGCAAAATTATAAACAAACTAATTTACACAATTCTGGTCTTCTAAATACCTTACCCATTGTATGAGAATCAACAGTTGTAACAACATTTGCAACTGGACTTTTAATAAATGAATTGTTTATTGTGAACAATATGAAGTTTAAATTAAAGAGCGAATAAATATGAGGAACCAGGATTATTATATGTATATTGATTGTGATACAGTACAGTGTACTGCAGTAGAAAATCATTGATCTGCAGAACAGTCTTACATGTAAAGAAAATCATGTCTTATGAAATATTTAGACGCCTGTTAATCTTTGGGTGTACTAGGAAGTAAATGTATGCAATAGTGTACTGAAGCTTAGAAATGTTACAGTACAGTTAGCTATACGATTGTATGATGAAGGTAGAATCAAATCTGAGTGAGAGTTTTAATCAGCAGTGACAGCTTAATCGACACCATCTGATGTTCTGTATGATCTTAATCATCTCAAAGTTCTGCCGTACTCTCTTCAAAACCTTCTTTGAAAATTGATAGTTGTAGTTGTATGACGAGTAGTACATATTTTATGAAATCTATATTTTTCCACACTCTTCTGAATAATTGGTTGCTTTTTACCATGAATACGTCTTGATTAAATGAAAGTGTATGCAAGTTTGTCATCATTGATACATAGCCCTAATGAATGCGAGTCATATTTATCGGGCATTTATTTTCCATATTTCAGATATTTATCCGGATATGCCCTTTCAAGACTTACAATCTTTCAGATGAAATGTAGAAATACAATATATTGTATTTAAATAAATAATAGTTACATATCTTTAAGTTAGCAATATTTAATTTGGAATCTAAAATATTAATTTGAAAGGCTTATTCAACTTTACTCGAGATTTTGTCATCATAATATTACTATTTACCCTAAATTGTTAAATGAATGCTAATAATAACTTGTTACGGTATTTTAAAAGTCTCCTTTGTAAAAAGTATTTAATTTTTTATTTTAATCAATTATATAAAATATTTTTGGTAAATAATTAATAAAAAGAGATGTCAACAAGCATCTTAGTATTCACAAAAGCTAACCAGTGACACGTGGTTCATAGATTAGCACACAAATATGCTAGTCAAAATTTTGGTGCCTCTTTCAATTTCAGAAAGTGCAAATAAATAAGACAACCAACCAAAGCAGCAAATTGTATATTTTTCTATAAATTCTGAAAATCCAGTTTTAGAGGCCGACTAAGTGAAAGCTTTTCTTATTTAGCTTATCTACATTTGAGCAAAATTTTTGTATAATTTTTAAAATTCTCTGCGTTTAGACCTATAAAATCACAATTTCACTATGAAGCTAGGCGCAAAAGGTAACTTAGGCGAGTCTTTTGATGTATGGAAATAAAAACTGCATTTGCAAAACATCTGTTTGAATTTTTAAAATAAAATTATAGTTTGGTTGATTTAAAATGGTAAATTTGTCATAATATAGGTTTACTAAAAGAAATTAATTGGATAGATTAATCATGTCACACCATACTACTTTCCTCATCATTACATCATATATTGATAACACAAGTAATAAAGTGAGCTCGGTATTAAACTTGTTGTTGAAAACAACAGAACAGTCATTCCATACATGAAGATGTTAAATGAAGAATCAATGATATGTTTTACTAAGCATTTCATTCATTGGAATTGGAAAAGATGTGCTTTATCTTTGTTTATATTTTTTTTTAATTTACAGGCTATTTATTTAATAAAGATATATTTAGCAATATAACAAGGACAGTATACAGTAAATAATAAAAATATTCCTACAAAAAACTTTTTAACTCTATTTTCGCATTTACTTCGTGTTTTTTACAAATATACATTTAATCTGATTTGATTACTTTTCTGAAGCCGTGATCACGAGAAGATAGGATAAAGTTGTTTGTCGATTAGTATTGATTTTTCTCATCTCATGCTTACAATCACATCAAATAAATGGTCTTGAAACTTACCAACGAAATTCTCCACTCGCAAGCAACTGTTTAACACGTCTTTGATTACAGAACAAAGATCAATCCGAAAAAAATATTAAATATAAATGAGTAAAAATTGTAATATAATCAGGTAAGGACGAAATTTTACATAAAATTTGTTTAGACCCTTAGGAAAAATTTAAATCTAGTCTATATTACAATACATATTACTAACGTGTAAGCAAAAGTAATGGAGTTTGTAGAACTTTTTGGAATATCTGTTCATGAATAAAAGACAAATTGAGACATAAACTTATGCAATATTTAAGCAGAGAATGCAATACAGACTAGTTTCGAGAACCCGAAGGACTTGAAGTAAACCAAAAGTTGATATGAGTTTAGTTTATTTACTTGACTGAATTTCAAATTTACATGTAGTATACTAGTTTCTCATCTTACTGATGGAAAGTAAAGCTAAAAACTTTGTTGAATACCTACTTGGAAATAGCTTTCCATATAAGTAAGAAGTTGGATGAAAAGAAGTTACTACAGGATTAATTTTTATTTATAATTATTTAAATTATAAAAATAAATAAAAAAATCCAATCCAAAACTCAAGAAAGTCAATAAATTAAATAAATATTTGATTGCAGAAAACATTTTATCTTTTAATAACCACGATCAATCTTAGTGCTTATAAATTGTTGTTTAATTGTCAATATAATTGTTAAATTTGTCACTTCGACGAGCAGTTTCAATTAATTAAATTCATTTATACTGATTCCAAATAGAAAATTAATTTGAAATATTATAAAAGTGTACACTCTACTCCATAATTGTCCTGGTAGATTAAAATAAAGCGTTTTTTGTGTTTTATTTTTTAACTAACTGTTTGACAGGGAAGATTTGTCATTGAAAAACTGGAATCACTCCATATTAAGTCTGACTTTAAAAACTTGTAAATAGTACGGATAATGAGGTTTGAGAAATATTAAACAATTATTGACTCTCTTTCTAAGTATTAGAAGCTATTATAACAGTTTATGGTTCTTATTTGGCATAAAATATTTAACAAGGGTGAAAATTCCTCAAGTTTGAATAGAAAACAGATAGTAAAGAGGTTTTTCTCTAAGAGGATAGATAAAGATACAGCCATTTATTACTAAGGTTAAATGATACCTATATACTTCTACATTTAGAACAGTTACACCATAAACATAAAATCAAAGAATCTAAAGATTGTAATAGAAAAAATAAAAGATGATTAAGGTTTTAGGCGTCCAGTAGGAAAAAAATAATATTTTCTGCTCTCTTTTCGAATGTACGAAATCGTATATATAAAAAACTGAAACAAAAGGCTACTTCATTAATTTGAATGTTTTGTTTACAAATAATCAACAACGGAAAGGATTAACTTATATTTAAAATCAAGAGGCGTGTTGTTTTTATTAATGAGGCTAAAATTTTATGTACAAATTTTTGGTACGTTGCAGCCTGTGAAGAAGCCATTGTATAATGCAAAAAATACTAAAATCATTTCATTCAGTATGTGTTTTACTGTCGATGTAATGACAAAAATTTGTTGACCTAGAAACCAAATAAACCAACAAACGCCCACATAAACACAAACACCTATTCCCATTTATACTCGTACTGATACTCTTAAACTTATGAAAGGCCGGATTACCAAAATAAACAGCATTAGACTATATTTTGGATAGATTAGTTCAAAACATTTGCTAAAGCTAAAAAATTGTACTAGTTTATATAGAAGAACACTAATTTCGTAACATTTCAGCTTGTTGTATAATTTAAATTTTCGTTCTTGATTTCTCAAAATTGAGAAAATCAAAAATAAAAGATTTGAATCGACCGAGTACTGTAATGATAAAAATAACGTTACAAGCAACATAACAAAAGAATAAGTCAGACAAACATCAAGTTACGATAAAACTATGCAAAAAATATATACCCATTTCAAAATAACATTTTATATATTTTAATAGAATTTTATTCTTTTCAGACACACACGTGCCAGAAAGAAAGTATTTACTTCGTTTTAACATATGATTTTCCATAGTACATCCTATATATTTACATGTAGATAGTAATAAATGTAGGCTTGTAAAATTGTACCTCATTATTAGGGACACTCACGAAATCTTTTGACCTTTGCGATAAATAGTTGCCGAGACCTCCTTATGAATAATTCAGTAATATAATGTTGATCTATTAGTGTCTACAGGCCACAACTTACTCTTAACAGCCATGATGAAGGTTTCAAACATATATTTTACCCCGATGATGTTACAGGATTACTTAATTTATATGTCTTTTTATAAACTTAATATATATAAAATATTTTTATATTTTGTTCATATTATGACCTGTTTTAAAATTCACAATTTGTGCACCTATCAAACTCTTTACGTAAAATTAAAATGTATTAAGCTATTGTAACTTATTGTTTGTTTAATTTTATAAGAAAAATATGTTTTAAATTGGTGTATCTGATAAACGAAATTTAAATATAATGAACAAGTTTTTATTATCCGTAAAAATAAATTGGTTAAGACATGCAATATCTCTAACATTCAATGTTTTGAAAACTAGTTTGTTTTTTATTTGAAAATTTAAAATAACATTATATGGATCATTTTTAACAATAAAAAAACCCTTATACTTATAAATTATGTACAGACACAGTTCTTTGTTAAACAGACTGTAACCTTGAAAATATCTATAACCGTGAAAATTTAAATTCATAAACAGAATCCATATCTTGATTAATCTTTTAAGTTTTTTTACATCCAGCAAAACTTTTTTAAACAGGTCGTCTTTTCAACGCCAACAGAATGTTATTACACTGATTTTAAATACTCCTTACTTTGACTAATCAAATATTTATTTGAAGAATTATATTGTATACAACACAAGACAATCGGTTAATTGAAACTGAACTCTTAGATTTAACCTTGTTTTTCATTGATATTGTTTTACATAGTTAAACAACCTTCCTGACATTCAAATGCTAAGTAAATAGTCAATTTACAATTGAAAAATTGAGAGTCAATTTAAAGTCTTTGATTTGTATCAATTTTTTTTAGAAATAAGTATGTTGAGCTTTTAAATACCAAAATCGTTATTGGTTGTTTGATTTTAAGCGAAAAGAAATCCCAAATTTCTTCCCTTCCTCCTCGCTCCAAAAATAATATTCTTTCATCCTTATTTTCAATTAACGCTTAATTTTTTTTCATGGAAACTTAATTACTTATTAATAAAAATCGATCTTTATATTGCAGATTAATTTGCTTGCTGAAAGTTGTGACTAAGTATGTATAATATTTCAACTTCATAAATATAGAAAAATTGAGAATAACTATATAAGACAGTGTTAATAATATGAATTCATGCTATGAGTGTTTGTGTTGAAATAAAAGATAAATTTGTAACAGCGAAAGAAATTATAAATATTGTATAATGTTCCTGTCAATTATAAAAACTGATAAATTTTTCCACATTTATATGATGTATATGTCGGCACTAGCGCGCCAACTAAACATAACTATAACCAACACGTGCACCGATCACGCCACCGAGCGCGTGATTCGATGCCCCACTCTCCCCACTACTAGCTGTATAAAAGACGTTCACGATTATTCGAGGGGAGTCTTGGCTCTGACGTGGCGCGGTGCACTAGTTGTACTTAGCCTGTTAACCTTGACTCTTTGGATAATTAATTTGTGAAAACGAATTAATTATTATTCTGGTGTTGTAATTTGGTCCTTGGACTAATTATATCCGATTTCAACTATTATTCAGTTTAAAAGAACTTCATGCCTTGAATTATGGCCCATCCATCTATCCATTTTTATCTTATATTCCTACATATATAATTTTGTTCAATATGGTTAACGTTAAAATTGTAAGCTTATTTAAAAACAGAATTTAATGATATTTAATATAACAAAATACAAATTATAACCAATATATGACACAATATAAAAATTTCCAAGCGCTCCTACTAAAAAAATATATTTTTAGTAAATTCATTCAAAAATATTCTTTGATAAATGTTTTTATCGATGACATGAAACGTATTTAGTCAGTACCATACGTACATAATGGAATAAGTTACGGGAAAATATTTTTGTTCTCATTTCATTCTTTATAACGTATTGGAAACAGTACTCGTGTCTTTGTTAAATACAATCATATTGAATGATGTATGTATATTATATTAACTTTTACAGTTCTATTAAAAAAGAATTTCATATATTTCTCGCAAAATAGTTAAATAAAATATTATTTTGTTTATTCTTTTGAAAAACTGGAATAATTATGTTTTCATAAAGAATAACTAATGTTCATTCTATTCCAAAAAACAACGACGAGACAGAACAGAACGTCTGGCAAAAAATCTTCCGAAGCCCAAAGGCTGGTGTACTTACTCCAAGGTTTAGTGCTACCACCCACACTTTTAATCCTACATATCCACAATATGTTTTTAACTAACAATATACTTGTTGCTATATGCATGGCAGTGAGGGTGATGTTTTATAAACTGGCCTGGCAAATATGTCTCGGGAGAAAATGGAAGAAAGTTGAAAAAAAAATTGTGCTTGATGTTGAAATTTCCTTAAAGCAGGATTCTGATTGGACACAGTTGAATTCATGGACTAGAATAAGCAGTCATCATCAAGTGGACTGTTTGAAATAAAAAACTTTTCTTTTCTTACATATCAGTCCTAAATACGGTTCGAACGAAGGTAGAATATACACCTTGACTTAAGTTCCTTTAACTTTATAAATTTTTGTCATACAAACGGAAAACGACCTTTAATTTGCCTATAATCTATTTGATTTTAATGCAATCACTATTGCTTCCAAACATTAAGTTAATGCACGGTATTCAAATATATTCAGAAGAGTTAAACTTTGAACCAGCAAAAACAAAAGACAACCATAATAAGAAATTCTGAAACAGAAGATAAATCAAATGATCTGCAACGTATTTGATACAGGAAGTAATTTCGTATTTAATGTGGGCATAATTAATATACTAATATAATTAAAATATGAGCGGCAGAAACTATTTTCATAATATAAATTATAACTACCATTTTCTACTGCATTATAATGCTTAGAACTCTAATAAACATGGAATGGAAAATCAGAATTTATGAAATTCTTTCATCAACCATATGGATTTTTCTACGACATTTTATAGTAGCATAAGTTGCTCCTCAAAACATAAGCCCCATAGTTCAATTAAAATCTGCTCTTTATTTTTTTAATTATAATTACTAATACATACTCTTATATAATATAGTTGGGGTAACATCCCCAAAGACCATACCATCAAGGTCAATAAATATTACGAGCTCACAAACGAACTCACTCGAAATAGGTTCGTAGTAGATTTGTACGCGGTAGGGTGGGAGCGAGAGGTATAACAGCGAAATCTCTCTACAACCTATGTACTAAAATACTTGGGCTTGTCCAGAATTCACATTAATGCATTATTGGAACGTACATCGAAGGCAGCCCTAGTAGGTTCTTTTCAAATTTGGTTAGGTAGGGAGAGGAGCTTGGACAGTGGAGGTGAGCGTATAACGCGCGTTAGTTAAGGGGCCCCTTAAACCTACACTTGGCTCGCAAGTCCCAGGCACGGTTGAAGCTCCTCACCCTGCAACGCGATGGACCCGGTACCCGCACGGTGAATCCATGAAATGCTGAGAAGTTTCGTCTTCGTCTCTTAGGTATGTAGTTGTTAAATTGCCATAATCTAATTATCTATGTACATATTCAATAAGAGAACTTTTAATATGATGGTGATGAATTAACAGATAAAAATTTGTTGAAACACATTTTATTTTATCAAGTAATGAAATACAAAAGTATTCATGATAGCTGTTTTCTTATATTATTATTACCCTTTTGAACGTATACAGATAACGAGTTATGATTATGAATTTGATATGACAAGAGAATACCTAATTTAATTAGTGTTAAGTATCATTGGTTTTAAAGCAAATGAAATTTAAATATTTCATACTAATTATTATATATATCGACGCTATCAGCTTTAATAACGGATGCGACATGAAAATAATTTGAGGCTGTCATCAATTCTTATTAAACCTCATTAGTATTTATGATTATTGTTAAAAGTGAAACGAAATCAAAGATTGTTTAAAACGAGAATTGAACTATGTTTAAATCTTGGTATAATAATGACGTCTGGACGCACTACGGCAGAATTGAGAATTCAGAGTTCAGTATGTTCGTATCATTGAAGTATGTGATTATGAAGAACCTTCGAGAAATACAGGAGCATTAAGAACAATTGAAGTTTCATTTTAAAATATCATGGAACGCTCTAGAAGAAGTGACATTTGTTACGTCAGCGAGGCTGGCCTCTTTCACTTTTAAAAACAACCAATCTTCTATATATATAAAAATGGATTGCTGTTCCTTAGTCTCGCTAAAACTCGAGAACGGCTGAACCGATTTGGCTAATTTTAGTCTTGAAATACTCCTGGAAGTCCAGGGAAGGTTTAAAAGGTGAGAAAAATTGGAATGATTGCCGAAAAAACCCTAAAAACAGCCCTTCTCTATTTCCCATACAAACGATTTTTTGACATTAGACTTGACAACTAACTAATATGTCAATCATTCTGTTCGATTGAAACAGTAGAAATTTAATAAATACCAATACCGGGTTATTGAAGACGGAATAGAGTTCGCCCGGTCAGCTATACCTATATTACTAATGACAAAATTAACGCGGACGAAGTCGCGGGCAAAAACTAGTTTGTAATAAATCCGATACCTATATATGTACGAGTATTTTCTAATTCACGTTTTGTTAGACACAAAATGTATAGAACCATTTTGTAGCCTTCAAACGGTTATATTAAATTATTATGGCCAAGTAATTGTTATATACCACAACAGAAGCTTACGAATGCTGGAATAATATTGAGGTAACCGCATAATTTCTGGTCGCGACATCTTAAAGAAATAATTATGGTTCAAAATCCTGAAATCATATTTCTTTTAAAAATACTCTTTTTTTAATAACATATGTATATTTTAAGCGATGCGTACATGACAACAGCCTTTATGCATACATGTATACATAAAAATGGCTGAATAAAGGATGTCAGAATAATTAAGTAATCTCACAGAAATTAGTGCTTTTGCTTGAAAACAATTGAAATTCTATAAATATGTACAATAACTGCATATTTTCAATACTAACAAATTAATATACGTCAAAGTTTATTTGACTAATTGAAATTAAAATCTTCGTAACATGTCTCACAAGCTAAATCAAATCCTTGAGTCTCTCTTATTAGTTCTCCGAGATTAATAAACTTACCGACAGTACTTTGAGAATCCTTCAACTGTTTGTAAATTAAAATGTAAATCTAGAACTTCAACGTTACGATGTTTGTTTCAGTTATATTGCAATATTTGTTAGTGACTTTTACATAATATGTTTTACTGTAAGTTATATACAGTAGATATTAGGCATTGAATAAATAGAAAGGTTGCATGAATAAATTCTTGAATTTTATAAAAGTATAACTCTTTCCTTTTTTTTCTTTATATATATATTATGAAACTGTTTTCAGTGTTGTTGTTTAATGATTCAGCAAAATAAACGGATCTTTTCTAATTTTTTATTTTGCAAATTATTAACTTGAAGTAGAGATACCTTTTTTAAACTCACCTTTTATTTAGATCCTTCTATTTAAACACATTGAATTTTTTTTTTGTTTCGATTTATATATGTAATTCATGTAAATATATCATTGTTACGAACAATACAATAAAATTTTCTAGCAAAGCTTAGCAAAAAACAATACAAATACAAAAAGTATCGTTTCCATGATAGCCGTACTCAGTTTTTAAAATTGATTTTTTTTCAATAGAGCTCTATTGAAAAAAAATCAATTTTAAAAACTGAAAGTTATACTTAAAATAAAGTACTTTAAATCTAATAGGAATGTGTAGAAAATGTAGTAAGATATATTTTAAGGCTAAGGTTCGAAAGCTTTTCGTTTCTTCGTTATTAACGTGATCAATTTAAAAAGAAAAAATAGAAGTGAATAAAAAACTTACACCGTATTAAATGGATATTAAATTTTAACTTGTATCATACAAATAATCTGAATATATTTATTTAGAAGCGAAATACGTAAAATAATTGTACAATGTTTTGTGCCTATGACTGTACGAATTGGTTCCACGAGGGATTCGTAATACTCGTAACTTGTTGTAAATCGGAAATATCCGAATGAACATTGCTTCGCTGCATACAGTCAAACCGTGTTACAAGTTTTAATTAAAAATGTTGAACAGTTTTTGAATTCAAAGCTAAATAACAATTTCAGAAACAAAAATGAAATCTTGAAAACAAAAGTATAAAATGAAAATTCTGAATAAATAACTATTTTATACTTTTGGTTTGTATCATTATATTTTAACTAAATTGGAAAGCGGCATGCAATATGTTCATAAAAATATTACTACTTTTATAATTTCGGAGTTTCAAATCTAATAATGACGCAAACTTCGTTACGTATCTCTCTTATTTGAGTTTTCAAGTGAACTTCTCATTTATATATATGTATTTAGTCGTCACATTTGATTGCGTACCTTTCATTTTAGAAAGCCCTGATGTTTATTGTTCGCAATGTATTAAACAACTCAGTATTATTTATATAACTTAGATTACTTTTAGATTTGATTTTAATTCAGTATGACATTTTTTATTTATTTTTTGTTCAGTTTTATATTTTGAAACTGAATTTATTTAAAAGTCAATCCAGCGAAATATATTCATTCAGAAGTTAATCATTTTGATAAAAATAGAAATCAAATACCTTGAAGCAATCTATTCGTTACAATTTTCTGTAAAAATATGACAAGAACGAGGGAATTATGAGTGCAGTTGTCGCTTTTTAGAGACAGCCGATATTTTTTTTAATAAAGATTACAGTTACGGAGCAAAATTGAACCATTATTTTTTTTAGGACAATACATAATTATTTTTAGAAATACATAATGGTAATTTACATAAATATCAGGATAATGGGATTGTATAATGTTACATACAAAATTAAGCCATTAAAATATTTTTTACTAATAAGTTGATTACTTGGATGTACTTAAGCATCAATAGTCGAAAACAAAAGTTACTGCAAAAAGTGTCTTATAAGGTACGTATACGTGGCAGTAAATTTTTTAGATGACAATTAATTCGTAGATGGTCTTTTAAAATTTGTAATATATAGTTATTTACCTTTTTACCTATATTTTTATATATAGTTATTTATGAACAACAAACCGCCCTTAGTCTCTTAGCTTATTATGATGAGCCCGTTTTGCAAACAGAAATTTTGAAGATGTAAACAGGAATATGTTTCTTCATTTAAATATATATTCAATGTTCAAATTCGTAATCATTGCTTTCATGAACTGAATAATTATGACACCAAGACCACTACGACATATGACATGTATATATACTAGTATTCTTCTTTTTCAAAATACCTGTTAAAAGCTTCACTAAAAGCCTGTTCTAATTTGAATTAATGTATTCAGAGAGTATGTTCTTAATCCACATTGTTTTTATAGGTCAGGAACAAAATTAAAACTTCATTTCACAACTTTACTGCCTTAACACATTGAAAATAAAACATAATTTAAGACTGCGGTTTCATTTTTATGGGATAGCGTTAAAGATTCATTTATCATCGTAAGGAAAACAAAAATATGAAAAAAGTAAAACGACACAGTTACTTAATGTTTATCAATTTTTTTTGATTTTTTATACTTCTATTTTATAATATTAGAAAAATTGAAGACTACATAAAGATAAGCAATTAATAGTTACTGTGAAAAGTGAATGGTATAATAATAACAGTAATTAACAATATCATAGGAACCATTTAAATAGTTTTGATTAATACTTAGGTTTATTTTACTTCATCCTTCCTCAGTACAGTTCTCAAGTATATTTGTTTAAAAAATTTAAAAGGATCAATATAAGAGAAATTATACAACCATTGACATTGTTAAAACAGTACTTTTGTAGCATTTTTATTGATACTAGATATATCGGCTGAGATAGAAAGAGCCCTGTAAAATAGGTAACATGGACGTTCGCCCCCAGGCATAAGTGATAGTTAAAAATAATAATCATAATAAATCACAATATAACATTTATTAATTCAAATTAAAATCACGAATTTAACATAAATTAATAATTTAGTAATTGACAAATTTAACTATTTCGACCATTGACAATTAATTTGAGAATAATTGATTTTAACAAATTTAATATTGAAGAATTTTAGACACTTCAACAAATTATTATAACTTTGACTAATTTACAATCAAGAAAACAATTTAAATTAGAAACAATTCAGGAGTGACAAATATCACAATTAAGAGATGTGAACGAAGCTAGTGCTAACGTTGAAGTGTGTCCGGCCGCCTAGCACGTCGCTTTATATAGGTCGTTCGCCACCTCGCCTGACTTGTTGAGCGATAAGAGATTGTAAACGCCTGTACGCGCCTGTACGTGCTTGTTGAAACCTGTTCCTTTTGCTCTCACGCCGACACGGCCATTCTGCATGATGGTCGCCTTCGACCTAGTTCTTCTTCTAAGTCGATACGTTCTTGGCAGAACGGTCGTGGTCATCATGATGTGTGGTGGCACGCTTCACAACACGTCGCCACTCGTCTCTCGTCCACTGCAGCCCTGACTTGGTCCGTCCAGCGCATGGGTGACCTGCCACGCGGTCTTGTACCCTCGACTTTGCCCTGCAATCACACAATTACGGAGGCCCCTGTCCTCCACTTAGTTACTCATTGTAAGGAGGCCCCTGTCCTCCACTTACATTACACAACTAAGGAGGCCCCTGTCCTCCACTTAGTTACTCAATGTAAGGAGGCCCCTGTCCTCAACTTACATTACACAACTAAGGAGGCCCCTGTCCTCCACTTAGTTACTCACTGTAAGGAGGCCCCTGTCCTCAACTTACATTACACAACTAAGGAGGCCCCTGTCCTCAACTTAGTTACTCAGCACGTGATTAGCTCAGAGGTATCACTCTTTGGTGTATACGTGTCTTCTCACGGCTTTCACAAGACATCACTACAGAATCTTATAATTCTCTCAAGAATAGCACGTGATTAGCTCAGAGGTATCACTCTTTGGTGTATACGTGTCTCCTCACGGCTTTACAAGACATCCCTGCAGAATCTTATGATTCTGTTACAGTTAGCTCAAGGATAGCACGTGATTAGCTCAGAGGTATCACTCTTTGGTGTATACGTGTCTTCTCACGGCTTCACAAAACATATCCCTACAGAATCTGATGATTCATAATTCACATAAGGATACATCATGGTTACGAGGATAGCTTAAGAGTATTAACACAAGTTAAACTCAGAGGTACCATACTCTGAATTTCGTATACCACAATAGACGGTTATCGCGTCCCGTCACTCTTCCCGTTGTGGCTGATGGAAACTAGTCTGTAGAGACCAGTGGTTGAAAGCGCAGCCTGTTCCGATCCTCATTTGCTCGGCTAATACCTGACTTAGATAACTTCAAACGCTGATGAGTGTTGTGTATGGGATGCAGGCGGAATCGTTCTAAAAATATTATACATTTCATGGATTAGACAATCTATTTATAGAATGCGTATAAGACTTATTTTCTTTTTAACCAATAGGATTCTTTTATTTTAAAGAATATTTTCCTCAATCCAACATGTTAAGACATTACTGGAAAGCAGTTGACACAACAGTTAATTGTTGTGGTCCCACAATGGGATACTCTATGGCTTTCTTGAAGAACGCGTCTCTTAGAGAGCAGTCAGTGATCTCTTCTCAATTCTATTGTTAAATACGCGAAGTATCGGGTCATAAAATTCACCACGGTTTCTTTGAAATGAATAGGATTTCGAATAAAGAAGTAAGAATTCTGTAGTCTAACACATTTCCTATACTCAACACATGAATCTAATTCTTTTAAAGAAAACCCATTAATAGGTGAATAGATTGAAAGAAAATCTACTACGTATTTAGATCGCTTCGTAGAGTTAAAGTCTGTTGGTATTTTGAATTTCTTATCATGAAAGAAATGAGTCCTTTAAAGACGTTTGAAACTCACCTTTGGTTGAATCATAAAGAGGTGTCGTGAACACGAGAAAAATTGGAAATGAATTTTTGTAATACACCCTGCAAAACCGTTGAATTGTTTTTCTTGGTTAACGATTCTGGGAATAGGTGATTTTATAAAATCTTAAGGCTTTGTGGTCCGGGGGACACATTTGTCCATTTTCAATTACGTTACAAAGATATTCAGAGATATCGCACTCAATAATATTAACCGAAAATTACCGTGATCTTGTTTGATCGGAAGATTTATTTTCGTCTAAGGTCACAGTCAATATTTATGTACGACTATGTCGAAGTTTTTGAATGGGTCATCCCTTGTTATGGACCAATATGGAACAATAACAGTGACGCAGTTTTTCTAATTATCATCACTTTCTTTTTTCCTTCTATCAACACGTCAAAAGGACGTTCATGATCTGACAAAAACAGAACCGAATTTCTACAAGAAAATATCCACAAAACATGGACACTGTATTGTTGAAAGGGAATATAACTTTTGTTAGAAATTTTTGGGCAGCACTTGCACTTCGAGGCCCACTGCTCTACAATTTGTAACCGAATCCCCAGTTAACACCCGCATCGTATTTATAATATTCAAAAGTAACACCCAGTTGAGGGTAGGTTACAATATTGGGCGCCAGATCCTCTCACATGAATTTACACAATTATAACAAACATGTAAATGGCGCCTGTTTTCCGTTATAAGAATTTCCAACAAATATTAGAATATAAATAAGGTAAAGCTTAGAATTGTGAAGTAGACAAATATTTAAATCATTAGAAATAACTAGCTGACCCGGCAGACTTCGTATTGCCTCAATCAAGAAATAAATTATTTCTTAATTATTTTTTATGAGTTTACCTTTAAGCCATAAGTCTCCGTATTCTGAAGTGCGACAGAATGATTGACATATTAGTTAGTTGTCAAATCTAACGTCAAAAAACCCGTTTGCATGGGAAATAGAAAAGCGCTGTTTTTAGGGCTTTCCCGGAAATTTCTTTTTCTTTTTCAGCTTTTATACCTTCCCTGAACCTCCACAAACATTTCAAGACTAAGATAAGAAAAATCCGTTCAGCCGTTCTCGAGTTTTAGCGAGACTAAGGAACAGCAATCCATTTTTATATATATAGAAGATTATCACCAACACCATATTTAGTGTTTAGACACCTTTATATAAAGTGTGTTCTAATTTTAGAACAGTATATACAAATGGGCTTCATTATCACCTCGTACGATACGAGTACATATCTACAATTGGTATTATTTTAGAAATAGCAATCTCCTTAGGAGTGACATTGTCTTGGATCTATTGCAAAATGAGCTAGACCTAATCCTAAGGTCTTTGTTTGAATTGAAACGGGAGGTCGTTTTTGGACTAGTAATAGCAGCCATGTGAATTATTATAGATACGGTGAGAGTACTTAACTTTTGTCACCTGTATTTCCAATAACAGCTTCTTCTAACAGACGGCGACGCACCAACACGGGACCGGTGCGAGCATGTAGATAGGGCAAAGGATCGCTGAGTCGCGGCCGTCTTGTTGGAGCCACAGCCTGATTTAGAAGTCCTGCTAGAAATTCTCGATTAGCACCCATACTTAACTTTTGTTGCTACCAGACGACTGCGGACATAGCTCGACGCCACTAACGCCTGGCTGACCAAGTGGCGTATCAAAGCAAGCACACCGAAGTCGCACCACATTACATTCACCCTGAGGCGCGGAACCTGCCCTTCAGTTAAACTAGGATCCGACTCATTGCTGCAATCAGCTTGCGTTAATTACCTTGGATTTCATCTTGACCGAAGGATGACCTGGAAAGAATACATAAAAATGAAACGCAATGAAATGAACTTTAGATTCAAAAACCTACTCTGGCTTCTTGGTAGACAATCTGCACTGTCCCTGTCCAACAAGCTAAGGGTTTATTGTTCCATAATAAAACCAATCTGGACCTATGGAATCCAACTGTAGTCAACAGTCAGCAAATCCAACACTATGAGCCTACAGAGAGCACAAAATAATATCCTTAGGACTCTGTCATCGGCCTGCGAACGACCGAACCTCGTCACTAAAATAGGGGACGACCTATCTTTATCAAACGTAGTTAAATCAATGGTCGATAGTTCTAGGTCGTGGCAGGCGGTCCTCTCCTTTTCGAAACCGTCATGGCGCAAAATGGGATGGCAGACACGGGGAGTCGGCCGCCCCGCTACAACAAGGTCCTCGAGTCGGACGACGTGCCGTACCATCTTGGCACGTCTCTGGTTGCCCCTACAAACCCATCCTGCTTTGGGTTCGTGACCGGATAGCCACACCTGGAGGCCGCGGGCTGGGCGGAAGCGTTACCGCGGCCTCTTTCCACCTGATTATAGTCGTAGAGCCGCGTTACGTTCTCTAGCAGACAGAGCCTGGTTATTTCCATTTCCTTCCGTGCGGGCTGATGGACCTGAAGAGTTCCCAAGGTCCATCCCACTTCTGATATCGGCTGAGATAGAAAGAGCCCTGTAAAATAGGTAAACATGGACGTTCGCCCCCAGGCATAAGTGATAGTTAAAAATAATAATCATAATAAATCACAATATAACATTTATTAATTCAAATTAAAATCACGAATTTAACATAAATTAATAATTTAGTAATTGACAAATTTAACTATTTCGACCATTGACAATTAATTTGAGAATAATTGATTTTAACAAATTTAATATTGAAGAATTTTAGACACTTCAACAAATTATTATAACTTTGACTAATTTACAATCAAGAAAACAATTTAAATTAGAAACAATTCAGGAGTGACAAATATCACAATTAAGAGATGTGAACGAAGCTAGTGCTAACGTTGAAGTGTGTCCGGCCGCCTAGCACGTCGCTTTATATAGGTCGTTCGCCACCTCGCCTGACTTGTTGAGCGATAAGAGATTGTAAACGCCTGTACGCGCCTGTACGTGCTTGTTGAAACCTGTTCCTTTTGCTCTCACGCCGACAGATATGTAATAGAAATAAACATTATTAAAGTTCAGTTAATTACAATAAAAATAATTAAATGTTATTCAAATTTTAATATTTATAAACGTCGGTATTTTAATCAAAATTCTTATACAGAAGCCAATTATTAAATACGATTCCGTAACGCTTTTCAACATAGAATGTTTAGAAAATTTACCAAAGCTCATTCAATTTAACGAAATTAATTTGACTGCGCGTTAAAAACATAAGATTCTCAACACGTTCTCAATTTGTTTATAAAATACGTATCTTTAAATAAAATTTTAAACTAAACTTGGCGCATATTAGTGTCACGAGCTATGTTTTGATTTCTTTGAGATACGAACGTCATAAAATTGTGAACTATAGATTGTGAACTATAGATTTTTTTATGCCAATAAAATAGCAAACGCTTCATCTGTTCATCTGATGATAAATATATAGCATTACTCCTGGATATCTGTAGCATAAATCGAATTGCCGAGGCTAACCTTGTTTTTACAGAAAGAATCTAATATACCCGTCATTGAAAGACCACAGAGTAGTTCTAAAAGAAGGACTGCGACGCATCTGATGTTCGGCAATTATAAGCGGCTAGAAGATGTGATAAAAGCGTATTGATAACATTACGTCCAATTATAATTACTGTAAACATTCCACTTTATTAAAAACGATAAAACAATCTAAGTTTCCTAAGTTTTCTACCTACATCTAAGAGTTCACGAAGTACTAAGGGTTGGATTTCCATTTGGATTTCAATGCGAATAAAGCCATAGTATTATAAAAATAATGCAACACGCCTTCATAAATTTAGGAATAATAAAACACTATGATTTTATTGTAATTTTAACACTTTAATATTTTTTTATTGCTTTTTTCTCAGTCGCTTGTTGTTATTTAATCGAAATTTAAGAAACAGTAACTGCTTATAAAATCGTTCGAGACAATATTTTATGAATTATTTTCATAAACAATACAAATCAAAGTTTATTATCTGCCAAATAAACATATTTTTCCAATACCCTTTATGGGTATTATTATCTAATGAACATTTATTGCGATTCATTGATATATTATCAGTTGCTAAGTACTTCTAGATCAATACAGCTCAATGAATTATTCACAATGACAGTGAACGGAATTTATTTTTTGGTGTACTATCATAAATTGAATAAATTCTTAACATAAATAAAAGTAGAAATAGTGAAACAGATCTTTATAGATCTATTTATTTCAAAAGTTTTAAGGTATATTATGCTTTTAGTATGACTAGTACAATAAGAATACGCAAGCTTCAATTCGATGTTACAAAAAGGTTACAAGGAGATGCCAAACTCAGAGTGAATTATTAACATATACAGTCAAATAAACCATAATTTGTTTTTCTTTTGCCGTATTGCGCTCATTTTCTAAATTCATGTATGTTTTTACAAACGGGAGGCAATATTTAGAAAGGGTACAAAAAAAGCTACAGAACAATATTACACGGCAATCAATTATTGGAAAAGCAAATAAAAGATAATTTTTATTCCGGTTACACTGATATTTGTTTTTCAAATCTCATTAAGACTAATCAATGTTCCATGAAATGTTTACAATAAATGATACATATATTAATGTTAAGTAAGGTATATATTTACTTAAAAAAATCTACGTCTTTAGAGATCTGTTAAACTCAGCTTATTTTATTTATTCTCTGATATAAAGTGACTAATTTGTTACATTAATAAATATAATTAGTACAGAGCGATAAAATTAAATAAAATTGAGGTGAAATACGATAACAATATTATTATGTACATTTAGTTGTTGTTATTAATCGTAGTCTTGCATATCCCTCAAGTACATTTCTCTTGTACGAGAGTTTTTAAGTTAATTCATAGTTTCAAGGTTTAAAACTATACGGTGAAATTATTATTAGATTTTCAATTAAATTTCTTTCTCTTGAAAGAAAGACTATCAAGTCAAAAATATCATTTTTTTTTCAATTTATAATTAAATCTTTCTTTCACATTGTGTGACCTCACACATTTGGAATAAACTGTAAACTAGATTGAAAATCGATCAATTGTTATTTCAAACGCAGCAAACTCATTAATCCGATTTCAATCATTGTTGTATTTGTTCTTAAATAGTGTTTAGAACAAAGTGCATCGGATTAATACATAACGTTTTGTGTGAGATATTAATTGATAATAAATGGGATATTTATACTATCTCAATTAAAGAGGATAATTTGAAAATTTCCTGTGGCTAAATAAAAGTTTAGTATTTTGTATTTGACATTCTTTGTATTGCTTGCGGATCCTACATGGGAATTTCATTAAGTTTCTGAGCTTACATAATTCAGTCACACAGTGCTTGTTTAATTCATATATTTATTTATTACTATATATAAAAAAAATATGTGATACATCCATAATAATCAATGATTGGAAATTATAACAGTAATGATTTTAATTGACACATTTTCAGTATGAAAAGTTATGTATGATTAAACTCTTACATATTAAAAAACAATATGTCTATAAAGGCAGGTAAAAATTTAAATTAAAAAAGTTTAATGGAATATTAATTTCATATCACAGAAAAGAGCTAGAGTTTGGTGCACCAAAAATTATGCAAGAAAGTTCAGAATAATAATCTATCAAACTTTCTGAGGGCAATCATGTCTAGTAATATTCATTAATCTACATAGTAGTGTTTTGTAATAAACTTTGCTACATATATATTCAAACGACTCGTATCTTGTGTGATTATAAATGGGAAAAATACTTAATTTACACAACCAATCTAAAATGTATAAATAACAAGTTGACGTATAATGTTCATTCAAAATTACTTTACTTATTGAATAATATTAACCTTTATTGTATGGTCCCCTCCGGGAAATGCCTCGAACAGCAAGAGGATTTATTAATCATATGAACCGCCGCGCCGCGCCGTCCCAACCAACGAAATACCTACAGTTCCTATAGAATTGATGTTTATAAATGAAGCATTTTCACCTTTATAGAAAGAAATACATATATTGTTTTGCTGTTTTTAATGACCGTTATATAATACAAACTTAACAGTAAATAATCAATAAACTAAGAATATCTCCAAGACAGACTTTTGTGTTACACAACTGTAAAAGAGTGATTTATATTTGTAATAAAAAAATATTTTTTTAATTATTTTAACTCATCACTTATTTACTAATACAACAAAGTTGCAGACCTTAGTCATTTTAAATTTGCAGTGGATCTAACAGTTATTAATGATACGACATTTCGTACATTTAGTACATTTACTGAGAAATTGTGTTAGAATTTCTCAAATAGTGTTAGAATTTCTCAAATATGGTGTACGTACATATATCATAGCCATCATTTATGTATCTGCAAATATATAAGATGCAGAACCAATTCAGAATATTTTTATTAAAAAATAAAATAAGTATATCACTGAAAAAAATATATTCATCTAGTTCATCTTTTATAACATTGTTACAAGAAAACGCTCACAATGACATTATGGCATCGTGTTGTTCGTTTGAAGAATATTATATGTCTTGTCAATGCTTTTACTTGATCTCAAAGCATCTGAATTTCAGTAACGTTATTTATTCAAATAAAATTTGGAGATTGAACGATATTATTTTTAATTAGAACAAGAATTTAATAGTTCTACAAGAAAGTCAAGACTTTTTTTAATATTAAAATATTCTATTGTATTGTTTTTCGTCTTGTTTCTCTACTTCTAATTTTTTTACTTTTCCTTTACAAAAACATACAAAATATTACATTGTTTAAAATATAATATCACAATATTCCAATCCTTTTATTAAGCCCTATTATTAATATCACATTTAAAATGTGTTAACGAAGAAATATATTGCTATAAAATATAAAAAAATATTATTTTACTGTTCAAAATATAACTAGTAAAATATAAGACAACTTGATTCATTTTAATGATTACTTGTCAATTTATATTTTATATTTTTTAATATTAAATATAATCATTCATGCAACATATACATATGTGAGAAAAGAAACTAACATACAAATAATAGATTAAATGAATCATTAACGGAATTGTATTCGATGTCTGTGTTGTATAATAATATGCATAATGAATGAAAATTCAGGAAATACTCTTATAAATACTTTGCTCTTTTTTATTTTATTGTTAAAATTTTAATATTATCTTCGGTGATATGTATGTAAATTACGTACTGAGAGAGAGCTAGCCTGATGACTCTGAAACCATTAAAATCGTGAGATTTAATAATTAAGGGATTTATTTCTGAACTGAAAAACTCAAAGGATGGTTTATACCGAAAATATTCGCCCTGTTAAATTAGGAGTGTGTTATCGTTAACTATGTGAGGGTGACGTATGTACCTTTCACAAATCACGATTCTTTCAATTTCTTGTATGATATAGAAAATATAAGTAGAAAATTTAGCACATACTTTTCAATAAAAATATTTATCATATAAATAAACTTTTTCAGGTATCTACATTAAAAAAACTTTAAATAGTCACCTTAAATTAAAAAAAAAAACAAAATATTGATTTACTGTTTGAAATCTTAGTCATTAAAATTTTCCTCAACTTGATAATGAATGTTTTATTTTGATATTATCTATTTTGGACTTTAAAAAGGTAATTCTATAAAGTAATCTATCATCAGTCAGGTTTTTTAAATATAGGAATACTTGTGGAGCTCTCTGAAAACTCCTTTTACAATTATTTTTCCAAACAATGAAAATTCACAATATAAAATATATTTTTTGCTCTCTGCATTCAATTGATACAAGTTAGTAAAAAAAATCAATTTTATGTGTTTTTTTGACAAGCAATGTTTTCAGTTTTAAAGTAATTTGAAAAAAAATAAAGAAACTTGGACATTTAAGATAATTCTACATATCCTTCGTTTTCAAAATAATACCCATGATATTATGTAATTCTCTATATAAAAGTACTAAGAGATTTTTTATAAAAGATTATGGGTTAAGATGAAGTTTATTGACATTGACATTAGCTTCTTCTCACTGCTAATTGATGATTACGAAATATGCAAGGCTTATAAAATACGTCTATATAATTTAATTTATCTTTGAAGGTGGATAGTATACTAATATTTTCATTCTTGCACCAATTACCTCTTTATCATTAATCAACCGAAGCCATGTATATACTCTTTAAGGAACGACAAACACTAAAAATATATAAGACTTTGATTTCTCGTTTCCCTCTGATCTGGCTTCTTAGTGGCTGATGAGATTAGAGCTAAGGTAGAAAATGTTTTCCAATTGAATTGAAGGTAGAAAATGTTTTCCAATTGAATTTCATTCAATCGAATTATGAATTAAATATTTGAAATATTTGAATAAAAACATATTTCATTGCTAACATAACTCCTTGTTTTATACATTGTTTGTGTTCTTATTTTATTTTATAAATATTTAATACTTTTTTATAATAAGTCTCACTTAATTCGGGAGTTCTTCAACCGTAAATCTCAGGCTTAAATGTCGTTTTAGTAAGCTTTGCTGAAGTTATTTGAAAATAAATAGATAAAGTCTAGGAGCTAAAACCTTAATTCAATTATACATATTTCTTAAAAAAACTGGATATTTTATAAAGAAAATAAGAATAATGTCAAAGATTTTTAAAAATACCTTAAAGTGTACTAGAAATCGGGGGAACTATTATTAGTAAAGACTGTTAAACTGAACAGCTTATCCTTATTTCCATGAGGCTATCTTAACACATGGTTAGAATATACAAGTAATAACAAATGTATAAATTCTTTGTTAAATAATATTGAAAAAGCATGTTCATCGATAAGAATAAACGCGATATACAGGGTGACTGGTGAATTACTATCGATATTTGAGGACGTGATATTTGACGATCATATATGACAAAATAAAAATTAATATAACATAAATATTAATAAACTTCTAAGTAAAGTTAACCAAAAGTTGTGTAATTAATTACGCATCGTGTGAACACCCTACAGATTAGGTATACACACACACTCACACATACGCGGCGGGGGCGTGGTTTTGTATCGGCACGCCGCCGCACGCGTCAACACTTGGAATACTAGGAACGTGTCAACACTTTATTTATTTATACGGAAATTTGGTCAAAAATTAAGTACCTATTTTTTTTACATAATTCGAATGAGAATCATGTACCGAGTATGGTCCTTAAATATTGATAGTAATTCACCAGTCACCCTGTAAATTCAAAATATATAATAAACAAAGCTCCCGAAGCTCGTCGAATAACATCGCAAAAACCGCTAAATTACTGGTCGGGAAGT
This sequence comes from Danaus chrysippus, assembly GCA_916720795.1. Classification (NCBI taxonomy): domain Eukaryota; kingdom Metazoa; phylum Arthropoda; class Insecta; order Lepidoptera; family Nymphalidae; genus Danaus; species Danaus chrysippus. The sequence goes on from CAKASE010000044.1 coordinate 1,862,231, forward strand.
CTTGAAGAAATAATTTGATTTATACTCCTAAAAAGGAATTTATTTGATAAAAATCTTTATACTTGTACATAAAGCAAATTTTATATGGAGTCTATAATATCAAAAACTATTAATTAAACTTATATAACTTCCGTGGAAAGTTAGATAAATTTTCTGATCACTTGATGTATGTATGTAGATGTGAATGTAGTTTGTAGAATGTTTTAAGTACGTAAAAGTTACTGAGTGGCAATGTAACATAAAAATTGTACTGATAAGCATTTTTCTTCTTGATAAAATTGTTTGTTGAAGGTGCATAGCATTCTAAACGATTAATTCAATCTATTTAAACATTTGTATTTAAATCAGTCACAAATTAATAATAACAAAATAATAAAGTAAATTTTATTGATCGGTAAAATAATATACCACATAATATTTTGGAGTAAACAAAGTTGGGAATGAAGGCAGTTAATTATTTTCTATTGTATAAAATTAGGAAGGTGATTTATTTTCTTTGTGCTTTGTAATAACTTACATTTAATTTCCCCCTAAGGAATCCCTTTTGATATTTTATACAAGTAATCCCCAAAATGTACATAGAAATATTCATTTGGCATCCAAATAAATTATGGTCAGTATGAAATTGCCGTAATGATTTGAAGTTACTTAATAAAAGCCTCTATTGAAGTCTTTATTTCAATTAAATATTCGGTTAATTGACATTTCATATTTTAATATAAAGAAGGTCTCCTTATTGAAATTTACTTTAAATTAATCATTTTATTAAAAATTTTAGGTTAAATTATTTTGTATAATTTATTCGGCTTTGTTAAAGCGATGCTCGACAATACTAAGAACCGATATTAATAACTTTACACAAAATTCAGCAGAAGAACTTGAAATTGTAGATGGTATACAAAACCATAGAATTTTATGAATCCGCTATCTGCTAACATTCAACAGGATTTATTTCTGGCAAACTACAATATTCCAATGAAACCAAATGGCTATTATTACAAAACAAACAAATTTATTTTCTCGACAAAACAATTTAAAACTTATTTTTCTTGTTTACCAAACAGTCTATCTGGGAAATCTAAGATTCAAATTATATTAAAAGTTTATTTTGTTGAATAAAGAATTCTATTTGCCTCCGTTTACTACCTTTTCATAAATAATATCATTCATATTATAATTTTCTTTGAATTCCTTTTTTTTATAATCTCGCATCTCCACCTCCACTAACTTTTGTTTTCTATTGTAATTTATTACCAGTACTACTAAGAATAATAACTACTAGTTACACTAAATATGAGATTGATATTAAATAAATAATGCTTATAATCGTATGTCTTCTGCTAGCTCTTCAGTCTACGAATAATACAAAAGCAAGTAATTAGTTTCTATTTCTTTATAAGAAAATCCTAGTGTATGAAAAATAATCACGGTAATTATAAATCTTAATAAAAATGACATCAGCACATTTTAAATGAACTTTCTCCCCTAAAATATAATAGATTAAGATGATGGCTATAGTATTTTGTGGTGGCATACTTTATGCATACATTTCGTTTACAGTTTTTTCTTTATCTAAATATGTTTTTGATAGAAAATATTATATTCTAATACAAAGTATATTATGTTACTTTCAAAGAACGGCCTTCCTTTGAGTTTGTCTAGACTCTAGATTGTGTCCAAAGAAAGCTTAAATCGAAAATTATCTTTTGATACTATCTGGTAAGGACAATGCTTTGTGATTTGTCAAGTAGATACAGTTAATAGTTTGTTAAATTAAATCTTTTATTTCATTTTTAATGTCATTTATATAATTCTAAAATGTTGACGAATCTTTTAGCAAATAAATTATTAGCGCTAACCTATCGAAATTTTTACAGTTGCTGAAATTGCTACCAAAATTATTCTATTAAAAATACTTCAAAAGTGTTTTAAAATTCATTTAATTAACTTTCTCCAAAATAATTATTGCCTCTAAATTAAAAGTTACGACATTTGATTCCCTTTTTTTAAGATATTGCTTGAAATATAACGTCTTTCAACATCCTTTTTTACTTTCTTAGTATTTAGTGCACATATGTATAAAGATAATAATCATTTAAACTGTTACAAAAAAGGCCATCAAAGTTTCAAGTTTCAAGTAAGAATATTGCACATATATTTTATTATAAAATTGTCCAACACGTAGCCCCGGTTTGTTCTGAAGCAAAATTAATAGACCTTCTTTTAAAAGTGTCTCTAGTTAAATCGCTTTCGCAGTTCAAAACTTCAGAAAACGCATTTAACGTTAATAATAATTCATAATAAGGTCTTTTGTATTAAGTTGTGTCTTTTAAATATGCTAGGTAAATAATTTTATTTCAAAAAACATTTTTAAAGAGAAAGTATTTTTAATGAAAGTATAGCAAAATTTTGCTTAACAACTAAGCTTGCCACTATAGCCATATCAGAAATTGAAGGATCTTTTAAATATTAAAATATAAAAATATCATAAATATAGTTGTAGTAGAAATAAACATTTCTTTCTTCATTTTTATTTAATACAATTCAAGCTAAAAATTTATGAAAGCGCTTTAACAAGAAACTTAATTTCGAGCAAAGTATTTCTTTTTAAATAGTTCAAATTAAAGAATTTATGACTATATCATTTTATAGTCAACATTTTTACATCCAAGACAAAAGTGGCAATAGTTTTAACATACTTAACTTTTACATAGAAACATTTTGCATCTCAACTAGTCTATTATTAAATCTTATAATATGAAGGAATCTTTTCAATAAGAAATAGTATTAACCAGTTATTATTTGGGAATCTAGGATATAAATTTTGCTACAAATGAGTGCTTTTCTTGTGTATAAATATGAAATACATAAATCTAAACAGATCACAAATGTCATAAATGTATATAATTTTGTTCTCTTGAGTTGAAATCTGAAATCATCATGGAATATTTTATACATATAATGTCACTGTGATTCTTATGGAGCTAGATACAAGACTTCAATTCCGTAAACAGTTTATGATAGGACCACAAAGTAACAGAGTAGGGTTGGGATCAAGTTAGGAAGCCAAAGATACTGATATATAGTCTTTTATTCGGCAAGACGAGAATTCAAAATATAGGATCCATGCACTGAGCGCAGAAATGCAGAACGAGTGGTTACACATAGGAGATTTTCGCATCCCATTAGTACGTAAATGGGGTATCTTTATTCATGATTTGTCGCCAGCACTGCTAAAATTTTATCTTTATCGGTTTTCGATGACTCTTGGATAGCGGTAAATACTATGTTAAAGCGCGTTAGCTAGGGGCCTCTCAAACATGCACCTGAATCTCAAGTCCAAGTCACTGTTGAAACTTCCCTCCCTGAAATCTGATGCAGTGGACCCGACACCCCCACAGTGAATCCATGGAATACTGAGAGGTTTCATCTCATTAACATAGTATTTGTTATGCGAAGTATCAGGGCTATTTACATTTTTGATAAACAAACAAACAAACTTTATTAATGTAAAAATTAAGGGACGGACGTTGCCTATATAATTTCAAATTAGGCAATCAAGGAAGCTTATAAAGAATTTTACAATTATTTCACATTTTCACTTTTATGACCGTAAAAGATATAACTGTTTTGCGAGATTTTTCAAATACTCCATCAGTACCTCCTATTATTTTTGGTTATAGGTTTTATAAAAGTCGACCGAAAGTTGACCACTTTGTTCTTTATAAAATATTAATAATTAGTAAACAGTACTATCTTGTCAAACATATTCTTCACAGTCAAACTAGACAAAAATAAAGAAACTTCTTATGAAAACCTATAAATCATTTTAATTATGTAGAACTGTTTAAAGCTCATATTTTTTTCTATTACATGTGCCAAAGTTTTTAAAAACCCCAATTTCTTTCAATAAATATATAAAATTACAAAGACTCCTGTTCAGCTATCAATATCGGTTTTTAATTAATTTCAAATACAGCCCCAAAAGAATTTATCTCATTACCAAAATTAAATTCTTGTGTGAAAACACATAGCAGATAATTTAATTAAATATAATTGTCAATTAGTGAGTACAATCTTTAATATAATACTTAATAGGATATGTTTACAGCGGAGTATATAGATAGTTGTATGAGTTATTATATATTAATATATGTAAACAACACAGGATTTCTAACTGTATAAATTCTTAAAATATTTATGAGAAATGTAAGAAAACGAATTTAATTATTTTTCTAACCCAATACCTAGTCTTGTAATTTTGGTCTTCTAATTTTTACTATATACAACCATAAATCATAGTCACGCTAAATTGCATTTAGTCTAAACAGACACAATGAACTGTTCGTTTTTACCTTTATAATACAAACTCAACATTTCGTTCAGTGAATGAGAGATCAAAGTTATTATAAAAACATAATAAGTTTTAAATCTCTAATAACTGAAGAACATGTAATATAATCATTTTAATTCAGGACTAGTACATTCCATATAAATCATCAATAAATTATTGCAGAACTTAATATTACTGTTTAATACGATTGGATATAATTCATAAGTCCGTATCTTATAACTGGTATATAAGTTAAACTGATATCCTTTGAACACATACAGTAATCACTAATTTAATAAGATTTATATAAAAGATATAGCATGAATATGACTTATTATTACTTAACAATAGAATACTACATTTATAAAATACCATATAGGAAATAAACAGACACATTTACATACTTGTCTAATATATTATTGATGACAAATGATTATATCAATTATGTACCTATAATACTCGTATATATACATAGGTACATTACAGAATTACAGAATTTATTGTTGAAGCGAAAGATAATAATAAAAAGACATATTATTTAAACTAATAACAGAAACAGTTTCAAAATGACTAATTTCTTATGGATTTCAATGGACTCTCAGGCAGCAATTATTAAATTTGTAAAGTTTCTCAATGTGTGTGTTATGTTCCACTGATTGGAAGCTCATAATAAACGTATTGCTTTATAAGTAAACTATGTATTTTGCAAAGAACAAAGACAATTAATAAGAATTAAGTTATCCATATAATTTTCAGCGTTATTACATTTCATTCATTAAAGGATAGCCTTTAAATTATGTGATTCTTATCAACCCATTAATATACATATACTTTTCACTCAGCTTTCAGCTCATTGTACATTATGCAACATTTACTATATTACCGTTCTTTTCATATTTGCAATATTAAATTCGAATATTTTCTCTTCAGTCCAAATTAAATGTAGATGGAAAAACGGCGCGTAAGCTGAATTTAATGACAGCAATTTTCCGAGTGTTTGCCAATATATTTCACTAATATCTACCACAGTTGAAAATATTATTATAATATCTAAATTATATTTATTAATACTAAACGTGACTTCTAATATTTTCAAAATAAAATTTAGCTATGTATAACAATCGTCTCTTTCAAGCTATTTTTGAATATATGAATTATGTATTGTACAGGAATTCTATTGTCTTTATCTATTTGTGGATCGCTTCAAAAGATGACCAGTTATTTCAACGCGGGATTCGTATGCTGCCCGAAAGATGGGAGAAAGTAGTGGCTAACGATGGACAATACTTTGAATCATAAATGTATAACCAGTTTTTTTACACTAAAGCCTCGAATTTCGGAAAAAAACGGCGAAAGCAAAGTTGTACACCTAATAGTATTTGCGTATTTTACTCCAATTATTAGCTTATATTAATGAGCAAATTTTTGAGAAAGAAAAACATAATAAGTAAACGAATTTCTGAATTGTCCATTTCAGTTTAAACATATAATACATAAACCTATTTTAATCCCTAGCAATATTTTATTAACTTATAAAATTGTATCTGGATTTTTTCTTTTCATTCATACATATTTAAAAAATTTGAATATTATTATTTAACTTGGTTGTGTAAATTTATATGTATATGAGAATTGATAGAGTTATAATAAAAGTTACTATCAATTGACATTTACTTTACATTTATTAAACTTTTTTTATATTCATTCACAAACAAATAGCATTAAAAATAGTCGTCATTATAAAAGCACTTTTTTATTATTTTACTGTTTTATTCATGAGTGAATCTTTTGGTTTGGTTTGTTGTACATAATAATAGGATACGATAAAAGAAATAAAGATTTGTTTTTGGGCCCAATACATTTTTACATACAAGTACATATTATATGTTTATTATATATTTACTGGCATAGTATCATTCCTTTAAGTAAGATGTACATATATTTTTTTAAATGTATTCAAATTATTATGTCTAAGATAATTCATTTATATGTATTTATTCATTCATATTTAGCAGCAATATTTCATAAATCCTACTTTAAATATCCAAAGTTTATAAATATTACCAAATCCTACTAATGGAACGCTTGTACGAAGATAAATTTGTGGTGAACTGATGTTTTAACAGAGAGTAGTACAGTTTGTAAGAGTGTTGGTTTCATCAATATTTAATTAATCAGAGTTCATTGACACCTTAAAACCACAGTTTTTTAACTTACATAATTTTGTAGTAATTATTTGTAAAAACTTACAAAACCAAAGACTTTCGAGGCTTTATTACAAGTTTGTCAGACAACCACTAAAGGTTCAAGTATTCGCCAGCCTATGAATATTTTTTTAACAGTTTGATTTAAAAAAGCATGTCTGTAGATTTCTATGTATAATATTAATTAATACTCAACCTCAGAATCAATCTCTCATTGCTTGTTCCAATTGTAATTTAATCGCCGCTTTAAGAAATGAAGAACCGAACGATATGTAAATTTGAGTTAATCTAAGCAAAGCAAACAAATTCAATTAATTTTCCCTTCAAAACATTAAGAAGATTCTCATTCACATATACTTTAGAAACAAGATTCTACTTTTATATGCTTTGAATAATATTATTAATTTATTGTGGTTTTGAACTGGAGGTTTTTTTAATTCTTGCATTGTTACAGGAAAATTAATAAGAAAAGGAAATAATATTAATATTTAAGTCACTTTCTCTCCAGATTAGTACTTAACCCTTAGCCACCTACCTACAAGTTTTATTACACAATCACCTACCTCCCGTCTGGGAGACACCTGTACTCTAAATCAAAGATTTTTGTAAATTAGGAGTCCAGTTAGAATGAAATATCTTTTTTACGTATTTGAATGTTTTATTAAAAGAAAATAAACATAAAGTGATCAACTATACCTACTATAAACTCAACTAAAATGAACAACACTTATACTTTGGCATTTTTAAGCCTTACTTACGTTGACTAAACTTACGTTTTTAGAAATATAAAAATAAATGTAAATAGGAACTCCAAAATAAACTTTTCTAATCTTTTAACATTTATTAAATATAGACATGAGACATTTAGAGAGAAAAAATAAAAAAATAAACAAAATTGCAGACTCTAAACCTACAGCTTTTCACGGCAGTCAATGCACAGCTTGTTCGAGCACTCGAGGCAGATTGGTCTCTTACATTCGAAACACATGTACTGGGTCCTGCGAATCTTTTTAGGGTCACAAGTTGAGCATTTTTTTCGTATTGTGACTACTTCTTCACCACGTTTGGTACTAGAAATCACTGCTGGTTGACTGGTTACTTCGTCATAGTGAAGAATACGTCGAAGTGAAATTTTGATGTCACGCTGGAGATTCACATTTCACTCGCGGCGCTATGAGGTGTTGTAAGCTCTTTAGCTAGTCTACAATATTATGTTTCTTCTACAATATTATGTTGTAATGTTCTAGAACGAGAATCCTGGGGAGCTGATGACCAACGGTACCGGTTTTTACCAAAATAATTTGTTTTTCTCAGTCTTTACCGTATTTCAGATAATGGCACTTCATATTCAGATGAACTCTGTGATTCGTCAAGCACATTGTGGGATGAAAGAGGTACCATACCTGCTTGTAAAGTAGTTTCTTCCTCGGCTTCAATTTCAGAACACGATCCTCTGCATTATTCCAGTACTATTGTACTCCAATTTCAGTGTCGTCATCGCTACACTCATCGTTCGGTATATTTTCTTCATCCGATATATTATCTTCTAACCAGCGTTCAATAATGGAATCATTTAAAGCCATTTTCACCTTAAGCCAATAAAAAAAAATTGTCACACAAACACCTACCATCCGTCTCTGAGACACTCGAAGATAGATTTTTACTTACCAGGAAAAAATGGCGCGCATCTCCGACCTCGATAAGTGTTTGCGCAACACTGATCGGTGCGGGGAAAAGGTACAGGAAAGCACAGGTTCATAAGACGCATACACAGCAAAATATTTACGACTTTAAAATAGCTTCCGTCTGTGAGACGGGAGGTAGGTGGTTAAGGGTTAATATATCATGAAGTCTGTAAACAAAACCCAATAACTAAGCAACTAAGAAAATCGAAACTAACTAATGCACTTATGTAACTTTATGATATCGATTTAAAAAAACTGAACTACAACATTAAGACTGCCCACCTGAATTGCTTTTTTTAGGACTTTATTTTTAACTATTCTCTTGTCACCACAGTTGATACATGATTGCGTTCTAAGTTCAGATTAGTTTAAACCAAAATTGTGAAAACTCAAACAGTCACTACAAAGGCTTTTTCGTAACTATTTTTATGCCATATTTTAGTATTAATTTCCTTGTGAAAATTCACGATAACAATCTTTAATGTTAATCATATTGGAAAAAGTTACTTAGAAATGTTTATAACAGACTATCTCAAAATCATTAGCATAGATTTTAAAGTTTAAAGAGATGGGTGTCAATTTACTATATTAATGTATAGATATAAGAAAATTTTTTGAAACAAAAAATTGTAAAACTATGAAATACAAAAATAAGGTAAAAAATAAGACTTTCCTTGACTGTTACCTCCGTAGTCAAATGAACTTATTTAACTTATATTTTCTTGAGCAAAATAAATTTTGTATCCGATTAATTATCAAAGGGCAGAAAAAAGGTTAATAAAACCGATCACTACAAAATAAAGAATAATAATTATTTTGTAACTAGTTTATTATTTCTAAGATGCACTTAAACAAATATTTACTACAACATTTGCTCCAATGCTTTTAATGCATAAATGATCCCACAATAATAGAACAACAGAAGTTTTCACTCAACAATTTAATGTTTTCCGAGACTGTTCTAAAAACTTAAATTCAATTATACTACATAGAACAGTACAAGTTTAATTGAAATTTTGAACTATACACGAGTTTTCTAAAACGAATAAAACTACTATATATGTATTTACTTTGCAAAACATAAATAACAACAATAGTTTAAGGCTAGCATAAATTTCTCTGTTAGGTAAACAGTCAGTAAGGCAACGAACTGCCCCTTATAAACATTTCTGAAATCAAACAGTTTCGGATTTAATAAATATATATGTAAGAATTAATCATGTTTAAAAATTTTAATAAGAAAATGTAAATAATAATTTACTTTCAAGAACACTTAATAGAAAAATCACAAAGTACGATGGCTAAAGCGAAGTAAAACAATTTTAAATCTACGAGCTACAACAGAATTCAGAAATTTTGCTTGTATTTTTATATATTACTAGTTTTTGCCCGCGACTTCGTCCGCGTTAGTTTAGTCATTAGTAATATATGTACAGCTGACCGGGCGAACTCTATTCCGTTTTAGAGGCAATTAACAATCAGGTTTCTCCTGTTTCAATCGAACAGAATGATTGACATATTAGTTAGTTTTCAAATTTAAATTCATAGAAAACGTTTGTATGGGAAATAGAAAAGGGCTGTTTTTAGGGTTTTCCCGGAAATGAATAAATTTTTTTCAGCTTTCAAACTTTCCCTGAACTTCCACGAACATTTCAAGACTAAGATAAGGTAAATCCGTTTAGCCGTACTCGAGTTTTAGTGAGACTAAGGAACAGCAATTCATTTTTATATATATAGATATAGATTAACTTGAAACCATTATTATATGGAATTGAATGTATAAGAAATTTCAAAACTGTAACTGGTTTTATCTTTGGTAATTAATGGTATATTAATACAAAATATTCACATTCATGATAATAGAAAATACTTGATTTTGAAAAAAAGAACTTTAGTAATGAAACTTCTTTAGACAAATAGCTTAGAGATAACGTAATGCTGACATTAATTGAAGGAATTTATCATTATTATTTTTCTTTTACTATAACAACGTAATGAGAAAACATCTCTTTATTATAAACTAGATAAGAACCTATACTTAGAGGCATTTATATGGATTGAACTTAAATGTCATATGTATTTATTTTTGGACAAATAATAAATGAGCGATTCCTGAGCAACTTCATACTTGAGCGATTAACTCCAAAATCAATATGTTTAAAATATTAATAACCTTTTCTTGTTAAAACAGCCACCCACTCTTAAAATTACTCGAAATAGCTCTTTTGCCTACTTTAGAATTTATTCAGAATGCCTGCATTCTTTAACTTTTACTCTTTCCTTATTTATACCTCAAAATTATTTTATATTTTAGGAAAAAATACAATTTTCAACATCCTCAAAATTATTTTCTTATTTGCCATATATAAATAGTAGTGAGAAAATATAAAACTAACCATTAAAATAAGTTAATTAACCTTTAAAGAAAGGAATTCGCCAATTTTAGATCTTTTCCATCCTACTATATAATATTCTTACCGTATTTAAACTTTTCTGATGCTCTTTTTAATTTTATCAGTATTTCATTGAAATGAAGCAAAACGTAAAGATCTAGTTATCTACAGTTCCAATAACAAAACAATTCTATTTGTTACAGAAATAGACGTGGTGAAACTTCTTCGCATTCAATGGACCTAGCGTGCGAGTCCCAGGTCCACCGTGTTGCAGGGAGAAATGCTTCAACAGTGCCTGGGACTTGCTAACCAGGTGTAGGTTTAAGGGGACTATCTAACAACCTTTGTAATGTACGTTAAACGTTAACTTCTGCGGTCCAAATTCCTCTCTATACGTAATAAAAATTGAAAAGAACCTACTAAATCTGTCTTGGAAGTACGATCAAAAAATGAATTAATATTAGTTCTGAACAGGCCCAAGTCTTTTAGTAGGTTGTAGAGTGATTTAATCTCCTTCTCCCACTTCTACCGTGTACAAATCCACGACGAACCTATTCCTAGTGAGTGCGTTAGCGAGCTCGTAATATTTATTGACCTTGATGGCATAGTCTTTAGGGATGTTGGTTTCTCCAGAAGTAGTAAGCTCTATCATCACAACGCTCGTTTTAACTATTGTCTCTTATACGTATCTATCATCATAATCCAATCCGAAACGGCTTGAATATAATAAAGTTAACAATTCCGTAAAATTTTCTTTGGTGGACAAACGGTTTACTTTATATTCCAACTCAATTCCTTTCACAAAGTACCATTTTATTCTCATGATAACATTTTAAGCTACTTTGTGTTCAAATAATTTAAAATATTAACACTTAGTAACTAATTTTAGAACCTGAAGTACCTCTACTAACCTGAAGTACTTTAGATGTTAATTGGAATCGCTCAAGATTGAGAGAATTTATAATGAAAAGTGTTCTCTAAGAATAATATAACATAAGTTAAAATAAAATAAATATTTAAATATCATATTTAAAACTTATTAAGACTTTATGTTCATAATATGACACAATTTTTTTACAATAATTAAGTCAATATACAAGTAGTCACCTAATAAGTTATTCGACATTTTTTTTAATACGCTTTTTAGAAGCTAAAAAAATTAATTTAAGTCTTTTAAGTATTAAATTATAACGTTTAAATCTTCATATTTGTAAACTATCAAACCAAACTTCACTCGAAACCACCTGATACAAAACACTCTTGCAAGTCACTGTTACTAAACCTGCCGCAAACAACTATTTATATGAATTGAAATCAATTAACTAAGCATTGCCTAATAACATCTTTGATATGTCTTTATAGATTAAAAAGTTATACAAAATTCAAATGATTTTCCTTAGAATACCTTGTATATTAAAGAATTGACAAATTAGAAATCATCCAGTATTATTATTATCTGTAATTAATTTTTATAGTTAGGCATACTAAGAAGAGTTTATAGGAAATGAAAAGGTTAATTATTTATTATTATATGTATTAAACTCTAGTTTTATAATGAAGACCCGCACCTTGGGAAATATCTTGACTAATAATTCACCTGACTCCTTTGAAATGAATCTCTACAGTTTCTTAAGAACAAAGATTTGACGCTATAAGTAAAATAAAGCAGACAAATATGAATGAAATATCTTGCAAAACTTTAGATGTTCACGAAACAATATAATCTGGTGAATACTTTATCTCAAAGCATTCAAGCGGATTTATTGCTGTGAAATACAAATACCTATTATGATATAACAATGAAATACACCTTTAAAGTTTATCTATATCTTTCCAATTTCAGTTTAAAATTTTATTTTAAAAGAAACTTAAATTAATCTAAGGCTTTTTTAAAATTTGATTTATATCAATATTTATCATGCGAAAGGAAATTATTATTTTGATTTATTTAACCGTTTAGTATTTATTTATACCCTTTACTAAAAACGACATGACACATTATTAACAGAAGCAATTAAACAGAATAAAGAAACTAATATTATTATATGAAAATCTCGGTTTTGTGTGGCGCAATTTTTTTTAAAGTCAATTTTAGACAGGAGATTAATAAAAAGAGATTGTAGAAGGACGTTATTCTATAGAGACTACTTATATGCGGCATAATTTTTTGACGCATGTCATTTGTGACTTATTTTTCATATTTCCTAATACTTTTAGCAAAACCGTTTAAACGAGTATAGCTTAAATTTGTTATATTTGTGGATAATATTTCCAGTAAAAATATAATTTTATAAAAAGTAAACTGTGATCCGTATAATTATTAGGAAATTATTTCTCTCCAGCTCTTACCGTCTTCTGCTATTTCATCTAATTGTATACAAAACTAAATTGACGATTAATCCAATTGTAGGTGAGGCTCAAATTTGTTTTATTTGTTAAGGGGCTATGTTCGGAACATGTCAACAAAAAATATCCAAATTTAGAAAGTGATTTAATTATAAACCCAAAATTGATTTCATTTTGTGTAATAATATGTAAGTTTATATATGATATTACTTAAACTTTTATGTTCCGTAAACATGTCCTCGTGATGGATGGTTTGATGAATAAGGTTCAGTGGTGTGAATGATCTGATCTAATGTGGTTTTAAGCTACTTATAGAATATATTTTATATTGCAGAAATGAAATGTATATGTACGAACTATATTTAAAAAGTCATATCCAATAATGCCGAGAAAAAATTTGGCGAAAGTTATTTTACTTGCCTTAACCCTTTTCGTATCAAAGGATAACCTTTTGTTTTCCAGTTGATGTACGTCGATTAATTTTGTACGCATTTTTTATAACTATTATTATTTATGGCCTACCCCTAGCGCCCTGGTGCCTGAAAAATATTTTAATATTTTAACGACTCAAATACCTTTTTATAACCTACAAATGCTAGATTATATATACAAATAATTTGATATTCCGCATATTTCTCTATAAAATATATGAAGTAATATAACTAGTATGTACTGAGTTGTCTCTTTTAAAGTTTTGTTATTTGCAAAGACTCATCCACTACTGTATAAATGTTTCTAGAATAGTTATTAATTATTATTGTCTATTTGTTATATAGAATAGTTATTACTATCTATTTGTGTCGCTATAATGTTAAGTTTCTATAAAAAATCTATCCGTTCTTGCATTTAGCTAAGTAAGAATGACGTTTCTATCAATGGCTTTTTTTTCCTTTACAGACCTTTTATATATATGTAGTTCCTTATAATACGATGTAGCAAGTCCTAACATACCCTCTCTGCAGAAACTCGGTTACAATGAAGCGGGATTACATTAATCTAATTAAATTTTAAACATTAATGTATATGTTGTAATTTCGTGACTTACTTTAATTTTCTTGTTTAGTTTCAATATTTATTTTTTAAGATTTTAATAGAAATGTTATTGGCAAATTACAGAACTAGGAATGTAGTCTAGTTAGAAATCTGATTCCAACAACATTGACAATCTACTTCAAGACCATTTGTCTGAACGAGGCAATTCTTGTTCAGTTTAGTAATATTCTAATTACTGGAGCGATGTAGTAATTTAAATCAAAGTATATTTTTTTATGTAAAAATCTTTTAAAAATATTCAAGGAGGATATGAAAACGACATAATTACAAAAAATACAAATAAACATGAAATACAGTGAAAGTTATCAGTAAAGAAAGGCTCACTCCTATATCTAGAACTCTGATCTAGGCAACACTAAATCAGTTCATTACGACACTTCTTCCTCTCGCTCTAGTATACGAAAGCATTTCAACGTAGACGTTATATACTTATTATAAATTATGCCCATAAACATACTGCCTGAGAAAATTGAATCCCCACCACAATCTCTGCCCATAATATTTCATTTGACTTCATTTACATATTGCGATAAGTATATCCTAAATAACTTTATATACCTGTATATTAACGATTATTATTATTTTAGTATTATTCATTTTTCGTCATAAAAAAAAACAGTGACAAATATTAACCTCATCAATTGTCGGTCGTCTATTAATCGAACTGCTCTCTTGAAAGAAAAAAAAGGTTTTATATTTTGATGATAACAAGTAGTACATATTTAAAAAATCTTTAGGCATTAATATAACTAAAACGTTAAGTGGTACTTACATAAATGCTTAAAAATATTATTCTTTTTCTTTATTGATATCAGAAAAATTAATTCTTATTAACATAAAACTGTACTAGTGATGGATGAACGTAAGATTTGATTCAAAACTCTAGTTAAGTATAATAAGCAATGTAAATTTTGTTTCGTTTATTTATAAATAAAAAAATATGTAAAAGTAAAGCTTTTGCTACTTTTAAGTGAAAATACTCTACAAAATGACCAACGTATACAGTATGTTATGTATATTGGTCGTAAAACTTTTGGTAGTTTACAGTGAAATCAGTGATGCAGTTAAATTAAGTTTAATTGTACAAAGGAATTTTTGTTTGTAGATATTAAAACTCCGTTTATAATTAATTACAATATATTTTCACATTGTCTTCATTATATATAATGGTTTTAGATATATTATCGTTATATATGCTTAAAAAATATTTCTTTAAAAATAAAACAAAGCCGCTAAACATAAATTATATGGTAACTATTACACGTTGGCCATTAAACGATATACGATATTTACTTTCATTAAAAGAAAATTTTGCTTAATCAATAAATACTTTGAAAGTAAGGCAAAACATTAAAACCATTTCATTTTGCTTATCGAAATACAATGACAGAATTACAGCATTTTTCTTTTTTCATACCTTTGTCTTTTAATCCGATCAAGAGGTCACTCTTCATGTCGTTGTGTCAATCCCTATTATTACATTTTAAACCCATTCGTAGAATTTTTCAAAATAAGAAGTTGCTAAGCCAATCGTTATTTGTTTTAATACAAGAATTTTTTTTACTCCAATATTTTAATTACACTGTTTTACATTTATAATTATTTGGAAATGGACGTGTATAATTGACATAAACGAAACTAACGAGCTCATTTTCTTAAATTTCATTTATAATTTAAAGGTACTCGAATTAATTGCACTTAAACAAAGTAATAATTACAATGGTAATACAAACCTTTTATTATCACCGTAAAATTGTTTACAAGTAGCAAATATAACATTACATATATCTATTCTAATTTACTTAAAATTGGTTTACTTACAAAAGTACGCTTATAAAAGTAAATAATACGAAAAAGTGAAATTAAGTTGTATATTTGTTTCATTCACACAATGTAATACAACCTATTTTAGTCCATTCCTACAATTCTAGGTTCATGACTTACAAATACGTAAGCGCACACTGTTCTGACCTTCAAATCGTCGTTGTAAACTTAATTTTAAGATAAGGATGCTGCGAATTAGGATGGTTATAGAATATTAAATGCAGTATATTATGTGGCAGTTATTTTTTTCGTAAAATTTGCACAGACCTTCGAAAACTGGAAGAGGGATTGCGCATGGACGCTATTGATAAATTATTTGCCAAATATTAATTTATAAGCAGCAACATTTTGTAGATTTTTGTGAAGTATATATATATATTATTTAATTTGGATCTGCTGACAAGTTGAAACACAGGTGTGTTTTATAAATTTGAAGAAATAGTAGGATCTCATCACAATATATCACGTGATCCCGTCATATTATGATGTGCCCAGATGGATTTCATTCGACTCAATTCAACTACCTACCAAGTACGTAAGACATAAAATACCGTTTCACATTTGAGGAGTCGCATTGATAGCCTCCAATGATATAAATTTTTATATATCCAAAACCTAATAAAAGAAGAAAACAGTCGATTTCGAATGTGAGATTACCTTAATTCTGATTATATTCAATGATCTTATATTATCAGAAAATACTTCATTTTCATATATGTTTACTGTTTTATAAGACTACATATTTAGAGAAAGAATATCACAATAATAATAATATATTACAATCAAAATTGTAACAAAGTAATGGTACCTATTAACACCCTACTGCTAAATATACTTGTAAGTTATACATAAAACCATTGGTCAACAGAAAGATAGGTTGGAAATTAAACAAACAATTCTTGTTTAAAATATGGGATAATGCGAATATGTTAAGTTAAAATCAAGTTGTTCCCAAAACTTTTGTGACATTATTAATATACAATATATGTACATATTCATTCATCAGCCTATCAGAGCCCACTGCTGAGCAAGGCCCCTTTCTCACGTGCAGAAGGTTTGAGCATTAATCACCACGCTTGCTCAAGACGGGTTGGTGATTTCAAACTTATAATTGTGAAACTGTAAGTCCAGGTTTCCTCGCGATGTTTTCCTTCACCGTATGTCAGTGATGTCTAAATACTCTGGGAGAGTACATATATAATAAAACAATTTAACCTGATGGACAACGTTATACTAATTTTGTTTATGTTAAATAAATAGTAATAATAAAACAATACATAATTAATTTCAGCTGAAATAATATTGAAAATCATATTCGACTTCCTGATCTGCTTACGAACAACTGTTTCAATAATCGATATGCTAATTAGACCCCAAATTTTGTCCACATTAAATACATGTGCTGTTTATTGAGCTAAGAATCAATTTATTGTCAAAACCAAGGACAATAAATTGGAAAAGTAGGTACATTCTACCTTAGAAATAAATATTGAATCCTAGGACTGTAGTTAATGTGACAGATTTTAAGATAAATGACTTTAAGGTATAGTAACTAAATAGACTCGCCCACTGAGAGATTATTATCAATATATGGTAAGGTACAAGCAATGTATTGACCATGACCATTCCCACGAGAATAAGCTGGACGCTCTATCCTCCTTCCTTTTCTTCTGTTTCTATAGGCATAATATACCTTAATATATATTATAATAGGCATAATAGCCATAATATGCCTTAATATATATACCAAGTAGAATCACAGTTCAGCTACAGAAGACAATCGAATTGGATAATCTCTTATTATGTAGTGGGTAAACTGTATCTATTGTTTTTAAACAAAATAGAACACAGTCAGAATAAAAAATATCAGTTTGATTTAATGTTAAGTACATTTAATGAAAATAATGTTACTTCATAAATTTTATTAAAGCAATATAAAAAAATAATTGAAATAAAAATTAAGGCAATTTTAACCGTCTAGATAAAGTAATCTGCAAAAAATTTATATATCGGATTTATTACACATTCATTGTTCTTACAAAGAGAGACGACAGCCCCGCTGACGTAACAAATGTCACTTTTTCTAGTACGTTCCATGATATTTTAAAATGAAACTTCAATAGTTCTTAATGTTCATGTATTTCTCGAAGGTTCTTCATAATCACATTATTAAATGGTCCGTTCTAACTGAACTCTCAACTCTGCCGTCGTGCGTCCAGACGTCATATTTATCCCAAGATTTAAACATAGTTCTATTCTCCTCTTAAACAATCTTTGATTTCGTATTACTTTTAACAATAATCATAAATACTAATGAGTTTTAATAAGAATTGATGACGGCCTCAAATTATTTTCATGTCTCATCCGTTATTAAAGCTGATAACGCCGATATATACAATCTCTTCTTTTGAAATAAACTTAAACTTGACCTTGAGAAATATTACTTCGAAAACTCTTAAGTCAATAATTAAATAAAATTATAAATCTTATAATTATGTGTGATACCAAAAGTTACTTAGTGCTAAAACAGTAATTATTAATTATACATATTTTATAAATACAAAGCTTACATTAGTAGGTACAGCAATTATTACCATCTAGATTTCCTAGTAATATCTATAAAGTTAAAAGCATTCCCTTGATTTCCCATGGACCACTTCTTTTATTTAAAACGGTTTTATTGAGTGTATAGGCTATTATAAGTAAAAGGATTTTTATTACTATTATGTATAACAAGTGATATCTATGTTATATAGAACGTTATGCTCTTAAATTGAGAAGTGTTAGTAAGATTAACTAAAATGTTTAGATTTCAGCTGCTCGTGCTAAATCTTTTACTGGATAAAATACAAAGCACTTTATTTATAAACGAGGTTATGTAGTGGAGTTAGATTAAAAATAAAAACAAGTTCTAAAACAGGAGCAACAAAGAGTTTTAAAACAGTTTTAATACAATTTTTGATAAACAAACAAACTATTTTAGTGCATTCGCGTATAGAAAAATCAAAACTTTCTAACCTGATACCGCAACTACAAATTCATTTTTCATACCAATATTTTACACAGTCATAAATGGATTTATTTGGAAAAACAGATGGAAATGCGTCATACGTAAAATATTGAAGCTCTGATTTTAAATTTGGCAAAAGTTCAAAATAGAACTATAATTTCATTTAGGGGAATTTTAGAAATAAAGTCCAAATAAATACAAATATATCCATCTTTAGCGACCTCCTTTCGTTAACATAAAAGAGATAAAATGTTGGAATAATAATTATATTTATATAATGTACTTCTATTTTAAAGTGATTGTTGTTTCTTTGTTATAGCATTTTAGTAAAATTTTTGAAGCACTGATGAATAATGATTTTTAACTATATATGTACATCGTTGAAGTTAACTTTGAAACATACTTAGCAGTCACAAATTACTTTTTAAATTATGTAAATTCTTCTAACGAAATATGTTTTGGGATAATTTTATTGCAACATTGGAATCTAATAGTGATTTTTTATCACACTGAAACTAACATCAGTGTCATAGTTAGTTTCATTGTTTGTATAGTCAATTTGATGGTACGGTCATAAATCAAAACGTCAGGGTCATTGTAATATCATAGGGATGAAATTGAAAACGGTAACTTATGAAATTTATAGTATTCAAATACATTAAAAAATGGTATAATTTTGTCTTAATTTAAAAGTGAAGATATGAGTAGCGAAATTAAATTCCTAAAATTTCAATTCAAGGAAGAAAGTGGACACAGATACAGTATATGTAATTATAAAGAATTTCTTCAAATTTATATTGTATATGTGTCTGTATGATTAGAAAATCCTGGAGGCAATAGGTAGTTTTTTATATTTACTTAAAGATGCATAAAAAATATATAATGAAGCTGAAATATGATACTGTAATTCATTTATGGTATAAAGGGGAAGATTTGATACAGAACGAATGGGTTTAAGGAACACAGACTCACTCACACACTAATATTTTTGGTTATAATCATTATACATTTGGTTATCCATTTACATTTTATAACCATTAAAAATCACAAACAACGAATAATTTAAACATTTTTGTATTGTGTTAATAACAGTAAATGTTTTCTTTGCTCTCCTAATGAGGCAAACTCAATGAAGTATGTAAGGCATTCTGGTATATTTTCTTATTCTATACTCTGTACATGCATTTATTATTCGGTATGTAAAAAGCTATAATTTTTAAACATCATAAGTTTACGGACAAGCAATGAATTGATATTTGCCGAAAACTTTCCTATCTCGAACTTTATACAAGATTAAAAACTATTCTTTCAATAACAAATAAATGCAATCATATCTGAGACAAGGATGTAATCTTGTTTGATGACTTAACAAAATACCTCTTGCTCGGAAATTAAAATTAGATTTTGATGGAAAGGTTATAATGTGCTCTCAATCTGATACGTGTTACTAATGATAAGACTCGTATTTGTTTTGTAATTTAGGTGTAATTTTTTTATAAAAATCACATTATATCAAAACGCCACTACAGATGCTTACATAAAATTTTTGGTTAAGACTTCGATTTGGGAATGAAAAATTGTTGGGCAACCTGAAAGTATTTACCAAAAACTTGTAGCCCTTGTTCCCTTGAACAGAACTTCATTGATTGGCTGAAAACGAGGATAGTGATATCCATCTCCAATAAAATATATAAATAAGTTATTTGAATAAATCGTTAAAAATAAATAAACTCAAATATCATTTCCTCTTCAAATTGTTAAACTCCAAAAGCGATTTCACAAGAAATACTTTGAAAGAAAAGTCCATAATTTTTTCTTAAGTTTGAAATTGGGTAAATGATCTGTCATTTATGAGAAAAACTTTGTTTATTACTGCGCTTAGTATTAGGTGATTTATTTCAAATATTTACTACACTAGCTATTTTTATATTTTATTAGCAAACCATGTGTGAAACTTAATTAAACTCTATATTGTTTAATTCTCAGAAGGAATAGATAGTATTGAATTTTCTTGAAAATGAAATCGTTCCTCTAACATAATCCAGATAGACTCGATCGACGATTTTTCTTCGAAACTAAAATAATATTATTTTATAAAAGACACAGACAAGTGTAAAATATTTCAATTTAAAAAGAACTCTTTGATTGCCTACGACTTCGTCTTTCTGAAATTCGAAATAAGGTTTGGATAGAAATTGAAACCACATCATTAAATATAATACATTGTTTATCAAAAAGCAATCTCAAAACAAGAAACTAGAAAGTAAAATATAAATAAACCACACGTATCTTTTGTGATATGAATAGAAATACAAATAAAATTAAAATTGACAGCTGTTCCCTAAATTAATTTGATCAAACTGATCACATTGTTCTTTAATTACTGTTATACTAAACTCATATCAACAATGCTGCACATTATTAAAACGTAGTAAAACACATCACAGTAGTAAGACATTTTGCTTGTAAAGTCACAAGTAAGTTGCAGGTAGAAAAAATGAAGTTAATATATTGTAAATAGAAGGACGTTTGCTTTAGTATTTGAAACCGCAGAAGAAAAACTGTCAAATTAAATTTCATGTTTATGATTTAAAACCATTGTCTTTTAAAAAGTTCTTTTATTTAGTATCTATAAAACATATTCATTTATTTGTTTAGTTGTGATTTAATGAGAACCCAAACGTCTTGAGGAAACCCAAAATTCTTCGTATGATCTTGTTAGTTGTTTGCAAACTTTGTTATGTTAGTTTTGGTGTAAACTTAACAGTCTTTATAGAAGACCAGACTTTTGCGTAACTTCGGTCTATACAATTATAGTGGGTTTGTTAAATAGTTTACGTTATATAAGATATCGTTTTTGTATTTAAAAAGTGTCATTTATTCAAACAGGGAAATTGTCCATTCTTTTCTCCTTATTAATTTCTTGAATTAATTTTCCGTATGTCTTTTTAAACTAATTCAGTGTTTTATGATTTGCTTGTAATTTTTTTATACTTCTCAACATACATTTCATCCTTTACAAAGGTATGTTTAAGGTAAGTGAGAAAAACACTTAACACTATATATACTTCTGCAGAAATTCTCCTCCAACATACGTTGTACATATACACATTATACAGAAAGATAAGGCATGTGTTGTTTTCTTGTAATGCCTTTGATTACCGAGTGCATTCTTTCAATTTATTTTATATTCTTAACCAAAGTCTACAATTTGTTGTGTTTGTCTTACTAAAATATCATAACAAATGCATCCGTAGTGATTTTCATAGAATATCATTTATGCTATTACTTTTTAAAAACCAGATAAATTATAACAAAGGAAATGCCTCCGTATCAATTGTATATGAACAAAGCATCAAATAGAGACAATGTGGTGTAGTAATGTCTTTGTTTATCCGTTATACTCTTTTCTTTTGTGAATTGAAAAAGAAAAAAATATATATTTTCGGAAGTGGTAATCTTTGTATTATATAATTATCATATGAGTAATTATTTTATCCAAATCCTGTATTTTCATTACTTGCATGTAATACCCCCGTTTCATTCGTTTCAAAAATTCATAAATAACATAAACTTAAAATGGATATGTATAATTAAAATGTTGTCTTTCATCTTTAGATAGCAGAGACATATTTTTAAATTTGCTTTTTTCACCAGAACCTTTTAAGTATGCGGGCCACGTTAATGATCTAACGACCCAATGAAATGTTCTCTCATAATTCATAATTACTTACTCGTTCTTACCATATATACCAGAGAAATGTGTATATTATAAGATGTATTTAACATTATTTTTGTTTCTCTGGTATATACATGTAAAGAGATTAAATTTTAATGTGAGACCCTATATAAAAGAAAAATCCTTTTGTTTTTACTTTTTAAATTCTATGTCCAGAAAAGAAAAATTATTAAAAAATCCTATATGTTATATGAAATAGCAAAATACTGTCGAAAAAAAAATTATTTTAAACAATATACATTGGATTCAAAACTCCTTATACTAATACGGGTACTTAAAACACTTAAGTCTATGAGGTTTAATATTATAGTTGAACATTTGAATTTTTTACTTTAATAACAAGTGAAAGGAGGAGATATTTTAAAAAAAGATGACGGGGAGACGGGGAGAGAGGTTAAGAGAGATTCGTTAGGCTTAAAAGAGTTAACCTTCAATACTTACACTCCACCTTTAAGTAACTGCTTACAAAAAACTAAAGGAAGAGAGTTTTAAACTGAATAAATAAATAAAATTTTGTTGTGAAACGGACGTCCCATCATATGACAGACCACTTTGCAGCATAGTATTTGTTTGGTACAGGTTATTTTCTTTTTGAGTTTGTTGAAAAACTGTCAATACTCGGGTGTTGTATGGTGTCCTTATCCTTTCTAAAAAGGTACAGGTAATCATGAGCACTACTTCAAACGACCAAAGACGACATACTTAATGTTAAGTATACCAAGTAATACAAATATAAGGTACTCTTCACATATAAGGAGATCTCTTTAGGTGTTCTTTCTTGATTATACTTTAAGTGTCTGAATTTATTTGCGAATTTTTTTTTTTCTACTTACTAACAACAAACACAAACTGAATGTTTTATATTTAGTTTTGTCAATAAGGCTTGAAAAACATGAATATTTATCACCTACACATATCCATATAACCTAGTAGTGATGTAGTAATATTTCTATATTTTATTTCTACAGAAGAAAGCAGTATGCAATTACAAATTTACTTGTATACGCTCTTACTCGAAAAGTGTGGTTAATAATAATTACTCTAATGTTGTCTACTATTAATTATTTGTGCAGAGAATTTAATCGTAACGTTACTGTAATCATCTTGCATATTATATATCATACACTCATTCATTTTCCAAATAGTTTTCTCCCTTTGAGCCTTACTCCCCGATCATCTATTTTTATTCTGCTCTTGCTTTTCTTTAATCATTGAATATTTGCTGCCCACTCATAATTGTACGGACTTATTTACATACGATTAGTTACAAAAATAGATTTTTTTCCTATATCTTAAATCTTTGAATACCTTCCTTCACAATCTTATCTGATCGTAAACACGGTTGCTCAAAACCCAAACGTTGGAAGTATTTACATTGTAAAATTCGCGTAATAATCCGAAAAATATTAGATTCACTTTTATCACTTTATGTTTGCGTTTAAACTAGTTTGTCTCTGATTTTAATAAACATTTATCTATATTTAATTATAAAACATTGAAATATGTAGAACTACGATATTATTGTTCACAATACTTAATAAAATTTTAAATACTAATTCAGTAAAAAAAATATCTTTTGCATCATAAGCATCAAAAGCAAGCAAGCATCATCTTAAAAACATTCAAAATATTATATTCTAGCCAAAATCATGTCAACAACATAAATTTTTCATTAAAAGGAATTTATTCAGTTTGTTTAAATTATAAGGGGACTCCTTTTGGTTTGACGAATCACACGAGACGGTGACTAAAGCGTTACAACATTTATTTATGTACCGTCTACTATACTCTGAAATGTCTTTCTATAAGATAAATATATTGCAAAGAATTTTAAATATTTACCCCTGCAATTGTTTAATTTGTAGTAATAATCTTATTACTTCATCATATTAACAAACAGATACTTTTATTAACAACTTCTTTAAAGGACCGTACAATTTGTATACAGACACAAATCCAAGAAATGACAGCTGATATCAAATCATTAACTACTATAGTAATATAATTATAGTAACGTAATAGCTATATAATTTAGTATACACTCTGTTATGTACAAAAACATTAATGGTCAAATGCATTATTCTATATTAGTATTAATTAATTACCAGACAATATGCCACACATTAGTCATTGTATCCTAGTTTTCTACATCTTGGTTGTAAAATGCAATCATTCAACTGTGTTCAAATAGTAGCATAAATCAACGTTTTTTTAAATTTTTTATCCGATATTTATTTCATGGCACGTACATATTTCGGTACTATGCAGTTTCTGCAGTTGAACGGATAGTTCAGAAAAGTTCTTGCAACTAGCAGAAGCAAAAGTTTCAAGCTATTTATAGTGTGAAGGCATACTGGAGTTTCCTTAATAAGGACGAATAAGTAATACATGCCCCAATAATTCGTCGGTATTTAAAAGGATTTTGAACCTTAACAATATCTTTCAGGTATTGAATCGCTTCTACACCCGTTGACTCTAAACTCATTCGTATTCAGTGTCCCGACGAATCTATTATGGACGTAAGAAAGACAAGTTCCTTATTTTCAAGTTGAGCTTTCTTTAACAAGCAGAAATTTCCTTTTAACAAGATATATAAGACATTACTAGTTAAACACTTTTTATAAAAACTAATAAAAATTATGCATAAAGAGTGGACAATTTTATGTAAAAGTTTTAATAAATCTTATTTTCTCCTTATAACAATTCAATTGTAATATATAATCTAATTTTTGACTGTATAATTTATTTAATAACAAAGAAAAAGTAAGTCTTATTTTAATGTGAAATTGAGAACACAAAATATTCATGTGAATTTCTCTAACTTGCAATGTATGTATGTCATGACAGCAGAAGTTATGATAAGTATCCTCAGTTAGATATGTATACAGTAAAAACTGTCATGTTTCAATGTCATAACTTTGAATATTATTTTTCAGAATTATTTTTGGTAAATTTTTGATAATTTCTTTATATTTATAAAGTTTTCATAAATGATAAACATAAAAAGTGTAAGCAAAACGTTTAGTAGAAGAGCTAGTGGGCCCGAGGCTTTGGTAATTAAGGAATGAAGATTATTTTGTTAATATGTAAAGGGTTTTCGCGCTTTATTTTATAAACTAGAATCCTTATAGTAAATCTTGTAAAATATTATTTGTATCAAATTAAATTCTCTACATCCATAGTTTTTAAGTTGTCATTATTAAATGGAGCATAAAAAGTTATAAAGAAAAATAGATGAATTTATACTATTTTTTTGTTCTTGATTACATTGTTTCATTCGTTTTAAATATTATTTTTTTTCAAATTTTCTTGTTTTACAGCAACCCACGATATCGGAGTTCTTGAATATCTTAAAAATGTGATAAACCAAACATTAGACTCAGTTTTATATTGTTTATTGATATACATAAAAAATACTGTCTATTTCATTATTAATTTATATTCGCTTTATTATCTTAACTTAAATCATTTGATGGTTCTATCATTAATTACTTAGAGTATGTTTATAGACGTAATTTATTTGTTACTCCTTGTTGTCGTAAGTGAATGTGTTAGTTAACCTTCTTTGCATCCACATAAATCGTTATAAAATAATAACCAACATAAACGTTTATAGGAACGGTAAGTCTGTTAGTATCTAGTTTATAATGGCCAAAACTTTGTTACCAAAGTGTCGTATTTGAGTTCTTAGACGAATTTCACGTTGACGTATTATGTTATTGTATTGTGTACGTTACTTGCTTCTGTTACTAGCGTATGTTCCATTTAAGATGTATTGAAACATTTTTTACAAATATAGCTGAGAAAATAAGGATTTCTTTTGAGGTCTGATGTTTTTGAATTTTAAATCTTTACTTTATCCAAAGGGACCTATCATAGCTACACAATTTAATAAAAAGTACCGTAATTAAGTATAAATATACCGTATTTTATTTTATTTTTATTAATGCGATTTTTTTGTTTGCGATGCTTGTTAATAATGTACAAACGGTGAATTTATAAAATTTTATAACCCTGTTAGTTTTCCTCAATAATAAAAAACAGATGAAAGCATTTGCTAACAAAACTGGTTTTGTAATAAAAAGTAACAAGGTCAATATTACAGTTATGTTAATTTTTACTTTATGAATCATATCTGAAATGACCATTTTATGCAAAATGCGAAATTTTAACATTATGTGCATTAAATTAAAAACAAATTGGTTCAATCGTTCTTTGACATTGAATGACAAACGACAATTACCTTTCGAATTTATATTATTGTCTGAATTACACGAAGAATTACACTTCACGTTAAAAAAATAATGAATTATTTGCTGAGCCTTCCAACATCTTCAATGTGGATGAAACTAATAAACATCTTGGGACTGTTCTAACTTACAATTAGAAAAGAAGTTTATTATTATTAGAAAAGAAACCTTGGACCTTTTACCGAATAAGGAGAAACTTTTGCCGTACAATGTATTGCAGCGCCGAATAAGTATCCGGCTAGCATCATAAAGACCTAATGTAAAAAAAGTGGCTATGCTAACAACAATTATCAAAATTTTATAAATTTCTTTAATTTTTTTTTTATACGACTCAGGAAAACGTATTTCATTAAATGTATGTTAATATCCAATTCGGTCATGTATAAAGCGACGACCTAGCCTCAGGGCATAGGCCCACGTCATTTTACTTTGACCGCAGTAAACATTTTATACTAGGTACTTACATCAAACTGAATTATTAATTAAAGTTGCTTGTGAATACTAATAACAGAATCTTATTTAAAGTAATAAAGGTTATGTTTATAAAAGTAACTTTGTCATTTTAAAAGCCCTTCAAAATACTGTACTTTGTAAAATAGCTATATATTGTTGATTCATTATGAATATTATTCTCGAATGGTCCCGAGGGACATTATGGGTCCGAGGCAATGTTTAAAAATTATATTTCTAAAAGAATAAATTTATAAAAGAAAAATTTATCTCTAGGTTTTAGACGTCACTTAAAGGTATTAATAAAATGCTTTTATTTATTGGATATTATTTCTAAACTTATCGTAGAGAGATGAAGGTTTTCAGAAGTGTTTGTTACCTGGGGTAGGCTTACCCTAAGGGAAGATTTTTAGTAATTCATCGCCTAAGGGTGATCAATTGAAAAATTTTATTTATTGATGGAACTATACTTGAAACTTTGTATTTGGGTTCCGCCAAGAAAGCAAGCTAGCATTAAGAGAGGATTTTTGATTTTTTTTCTGATACCAGATTGTATCTCATGAACCATGACAGTCAGATAGTTTAATTTTTTACAGGTGATGTACTTCTATTGTCGTTATAACAACGCTATTAGGATATTAGAGCATACTAGTGAGCTAAGGCTTTTTGCACGGAGAAGATAAGAGAATTAATTAATTACCACGCTTGCTCAAAGTGGATCTCATTATGGATTGGGGATTTCAAGATTATAATTTGAAATTATCAGTTCAGGTTTATTCACGATAGTATCCTTCACCGCCTGTCAGTAGTGTCTAAATACTGTTAGAAAGTGCATGAAAACTCAGAAAATAATAAATTGGCACTTGCCAGATTTCGAATCCCCATTGTCATGCACGAGAGGTGCCTTAACCATAACATAAAATAAATATTATAAGGTATTCTCTAACAAAATTTGGTTTTTAGTTTATTTTTTTGCAAATTTCTTATTTATTTCATCACTGTCAAACACACAGAAAGATTTTTATAAAGCAACTACACATATGTAACTTAGATAGCACATCAAGCTACCCACCCATTTCTCTAATACCAAAATATTTCCTATTGAATTTAAGCGCCTTTAATTTTCTCTGAAAGTTGGTTTTGCGAAGACGATAAATAAGTCACAATAAGAGTCAATTTGATTGTTTAATGTTTGTTTACAAATGTAGTCGATAGACAATAGAGATGTGTTTAAATCACAACAATAATTAATTCACTTACAAAGCCAGTTTTTTGATCGTCAATCGTAAACTATTTATTTTGCTCTTGCTTTCAATTTTTGGTCAAATATATTGAATCTTCAGAACTCTTTAATACAAAAAGTAAAGACCTCTTTTCGTAAGAATGTCTAAAGGAGATAAAGAAATCCACATACGATTTGATGACTTAAGTAAGTAGGGTTTACGAGTAAAATAGGCTAGTTATATCCTGCTCTTGAGACGATGAACGAAAATGGTTTATATAGAGTTTTATTTTTTATAACAATAAGACCTTTTTATCAGTGTCTGAAAAAAATCTTCACTGGACCTCTTAATAAATATTAATATATTTAGATTTTTGGGATTACCGAAAGAAAATAAACACTATTTATACTTTTTGTGTATTCTTTATAGGTTTTTTATCATTCATATTATAGTTAAGGAGTGTCTTATATGAAATAATAAAATATTTGGTAAACCAAACCAGGAGATTAAAAATCAAAAATGTCATTTTAAAATTGCTGTAAAATTTTGCAATCAAAACATCATAGGTAATGAAGCTTAATTTTGTATCTTTTATTTATATGCCCTTCAGCTTTCTTAAAATCTACTTCAAATTAGAAAAAGAAAAAATCCAAACGTATTTTATTATTACTTAACTAATTATTTATATCTTTTGAAAGCTTTCTCTTATACTAGGGATCACGAAATAAATAATAAAAAAGTGAACTTAAGAACATTTTGTGTTAAGAAAAAACTACAGAATAATTAGATAAAACTGTAAAACCCAATAACGTTTTGCACCTGTCATTCATTCTTACTTATAATTTATTTGTGAAAAATATATATTTTTTAATTCCTCTATAAAATTACCAATATTAAGGAAGATTCATTTTTAACTTCCCACTTGAAAAAGACATACATAAACATATGGACTTCAGACGACTTCATAATTACAAAACATTCTTTTATTATTAAATTTATTAAACTAAATATTACAGACAAGTTTTGAATTTGAATAAATAGCTGTTTTATATTTCAGTAGTAATGTAAACAAAGAAAGGCATGTCTAAAATGTGACTATGGTTTCGGGATGAAATATAAAAAATATTACAATTTTAGGAACGGACAAAGGAAATCACAAGAGGCTGAACCCTTTCGCATAAACATCCGAATACAGAAATTTGGTAAATTCATTGCCCATCATTTTAAAACCGCTAAGAACACAAAACTTAATACTTATTTATTTTTAAAAATGTAACATATTTTGAAATTATTGTAACGTTTTCTTAGTAGTAATAAATATCAATAATGTAATACGGAATTGTAATATGGAATTAAAAATGAATCAGACTACACCATCGTCATCAGCCTATCAGAGCCCACTGCTGAGCAAAGGCCTCTTTCTCACATGGAGAAGGTTTGAGCATTAATCACCACGCTTGCTCAAGACGGGTTGGTGATTTCAAACTTATAATTGTTTAACTATAAGTCCAGGTTTTCTCACGATGTTTTCCTTCACCGTATGTCAGTGGTGTCTAAATACTCGCAGAAAGTAAATATGACTCCGAAAAATCACATTGGTACTTGCCAGGTTTGAACCCTCGCCCTCGGCAACGAGAGGCGGGCCCTTTAACCACTAGGCCACCACTGACCTGACACCATCAATAAGGCCCAAAGACTTACTAAAATTGTATAAAATTGCACTTTGTATTTGCACTTTACATTTGTCTCGACAATCGGATTACAAATATTTATATTGAAGACAGGAAAAGTGAAAAATCTGTCATATTCTTTTTTGAACGGAAAAACTAGACACCGTTTTGGAGTTCCTCAAACTTTCGGGGTTATTCTCTGGGTGATCCCAGATGGGTTGATAGATGGGTGATCCACTGATCCACCTGGGACTCGCTATTTTCATCAGATGTAGGGAATTTTAGGCCACATTTCATATCTAATGAAAAGTTTCCAACGTTCTACTTCAAACTTGGCATCTTGAACTATTAGTTAAACACCAGACCTTTTAAATGAGACACTAACTTCATTCGGCCTTACAGATGCTAATTTATCGATCTATGCTTCCTTTTGTACTTTTTCTGTAATAATAATTAGTGTTCTATGGACTCAAGATACTATTTAAATGTATGTATCTTTTTGTTTGCTTTCATTGCATTAACAAACGAATAAATAGTTCCTCTCTCTTACTGGACACTAAAGAAAGCCAGATGAATAATTTTTCAAGAATAACTACTAATAGCTTCTTTCGCAATCCTACCGTGGGTATAAGTATTCATAAATGACGATATACAATTACCACAGTTTGACGGTCTTTTCAAATTACACCAGAATATTATTTCTAACTTAAATTATTGTTTTTAAATTATATTTACCTAACCAACATCAATTGAAAAATCAATTAATGTATATAAATAAATATGAATAAAATGTTTTCCAAATTTTTTTCAAAACAATATTTGTAAGAAATGCTTATGAGTTATGACAATTGAAGTGATTTAAAATACATATTAAGGATTCACTTCTTATATTTAGGTCTTTAAGTTTTGATTCTTTATCTATGGTAAATACTTACTAAAGCACACAAATAATACATTTATGGCAACTTAAATAAAGAATAAATAAAAAATACACAATATTTTCTGTTGAATATTGTATCTATAAGTATTTCGTACAATATTCCTAAAATTGACTACCGCTAAGAGCACTTTCACATTAGAACATCATACATAATATCATACATAAGTTTCAAGAAACTTCAGCACAATAATAATTCTACATAATCAAAAGACGTACGGTAAATTTTAAGCTGTTTTAGTTATTTTTTCTTATATCAAGAAATAAAATGTTCTGTACAAATCTTACTTTAAAAAAAACTCTTTTCGTCGTGACTGTACTGCTAGAAACGTCTTCTATAGGCTTCTACATGTAGTCTACGAATATATTATAATTTTGTTTCTTAACTCTTTCTTTGCTTAGAAAGTTATTTAGTGTTAGTTTTTATATCGAAATAAAAGAAAATACTGCCTATAATTTCTATTTCATTATTCCTTATTATACTTTTTCATTCTATTCCAAATAAATTCTTAAATTACGTAATTAGTTCTTTTATACATTTAAATTGAAGACATTTGAAAAAGAAATATTTAGATAAAAATGTCCCTATTTGAACGAACCTCACTGAAAAGGTCAATAAAGGTTATATCACACGTAACCCTGGGATGAATATTAAATATTACTCCGAAATATTTGATTTTAATATTTAATATAAACAAGATAAATATTTTTAAAAAATAAATAAATAAAGTACCAGAGACATTTTGAACAACTATATTTAAAAAATATATGTATACAAAATAGGTATTTTACATTTTATTATTGAATTTCAAACTTATGTAAAGATGTTATTGTAATCGTCGTGGTGGCCACGGGTTAAAAGGCCCGCTTCCCATGCATGAGGGCGCGGTTTGGATGCTGGCATTTAATCACCTTTATTATTATGAAAGTAAATTGAATATATATATATATATATATATAATTTTAAATGCAATTACTTATAAGTAGCACCAAAAACAACAGCTTAAAGTTTTTCATCAATAAACAAGGTGTCTTCACCAAGTATTTAAAGTGTTAATAATGTTGCCAATTTTGAAATGTCTGAGAAGTTAAAGGAAAATCTTAAGTGTCTCTTATTAGTAAAGTCGGATTTATTAATTTTACTTGAAGAATGCTTGCACTATTTATAGATTGAATTAGCCATCTTACAACTGAGACGACATCTCTACCGATTTTTTTCTATTCGTATTTTTATTATAAATGAAAAAGTAACTGTCTATTTGTAACGTTTTCACGCCAAAACCGCTACACCTATTTAGATAAATTTGAGTATATGGATAGATGAAACCTTGTAGAATAAAAGAGACAAATTTTTATACCAATCTTAAATCTCAATCCCGATAAGCTGTGTCACTCGCAAGTAGGAAGAAACGGAGTCGGCAACAGCTAGCATGTATGTAAATAATAAAAAGGATTTATTTTACGTATTATTAAATGTCTGTGTGTAACATTAGAGTGTAATATCGACACCAATTCATTAACTTGTATATCTTATGTAATAACACGTTTAGATCACAAATCTCCAGAAGTGTTAATTTACTAAAATTAAATAAATAAAAATCAAACTCAACATTGAGACAGTCTTTGAACCTTTATATTCTCAACCATTATAATTAATACTTTGTTGTTGTAATCTTTTTTAAAATTTAAGACTGTAATACATTGCCTATTTACTTAATAAATAAACCGACTAAGATCTTTCTTTAAGGATCAAAATAGTCGGTATTGAAATGTTAATCATAAAATATTGTAAATAACATATAAAGGAATTAATTAAGTATTCAAAATGATAATTTCTATGACGAATTCGTGGATTTATTTTTACTTTGAACAATATTTCTTTGACATTATAATATATTCTGCTTACTTCTTTGATATTCAGATGTGGAACAAATGATTCTCATCCAATTTTCTCGCGACACATCCAACAAAGTGGCAACAACAATCATAAAAATGCTAAATTCAATCGTGTCGTTATAAAAGTTACTTACATATATATAATACACTGTTACAATTTTTTATACTAGTTAAAAGTTTTCATTTTGTCAACATAATTTTATACGTGCTTTTTGGTTCTGTGGCATAACCTGCACAATGCACATTAAGATAGTCCTAAAGATACATAATAACATATGTATATGGGTTTATCTTACAGAAATATAAAAGTACAAAAGACTATATAAATAATGTACACAATATACATTACTTCAAAAACTAATATTTTAAATCCATGTTCTTTTACTAGCCTGACTATATAAATAATAAAGAATTTTCATTTTTCAACTTTAAAGAATAAAATCATCTCTCCATAAAATTGACGTTAAAGTACTCAGCACATTAAGTAATAACATTACTTGATGTGCGTTATGTGTGACCCTTAATGTTGGAAAGCAGATTTCGTAATCTTGTTATTAACCGATTTCGAAAGAGGAGGAGGTTCTCAAATCGTTGGAATCTTTTTTTTATGGATGTTGACGAATTCTCAAACACTACCGGAAGAAAAAAAAATATGGTCTTAAACTTCAAGAAATGTAGGAAAATAAAAAACTAAGGAAATCAATTCTTTTAAGATAAATCGATACCTCCTAAGTATAATGAGTCAACTGACATTATTGTAATTTTACAGGAGAGTGATTTGAAGGCAAATCGTTTATATTTTAATGAAATCAAATTAATTCGAAATAAAGTAAATGTTTTTTGAATAAAAATTGTAAGCACTTCCTTTGACATATAATGATTTTGCTGATTTTTATTTTTAAATTACATTTTATGTAGATGACTGGGTATACGCCGGCGGCGCTCAATAGTGAAATGGTATAACTACCAGTTATATTCATATACGTTGTCCACCAAAATCCATCGTTTACACCTAAACCACATGAAATATGGTGGTCATTTTATGAATATATTTTTACTTTTATTCATTTTCGGGGTTTCCTGTCTCACTTAATAATAAAATGTTGAAATTATATCACTTGACTCATTATACGAGGAAAGTACTAGCAATGTTAGCATTTAAAACCTCAACGTATACTGGACCAATGTAATCTACGCGAGGGTTTTTATTAATATTTTTTTTATATTTTACGATATGTGGGATTAATAAAAGCTAGGAAGAAGTACCAGAATTATAAGCCAAAAAAAACTCATTTTAAAGAATCATAATTAAGTAGGAATATCTTTTTAAAATAATTGTTTTATAAAAAGCTAAACGTAAACTAATCACTATTAAAAATATGAATGCTCCATCATTAAAGTTCCATAAAAAACAACAAACAATTATCAATCAAAATAAAAACTAAAACAGCTTTAGTAGGTCAATAAAAATAATCAGAACTAAAAATGGTAACTTACGTTAAACATTAATAAAGATTATAGGAACTAATAACGTAACAGTCTTGGTATTTCTAATGCTCAAAAATTAGTGACAAGGCTTAACAAATTAGAAATAAGTCAGAATCGCTATTGTTAGATCCATTAGAAAGCTAGAAGAAAAAACAAATAAACATTTAACAAAAATCGATGTTCTATCATCAAAGTTTCATAGAAAAACAAAGAACAATCAATAAAAAGAAATTAAACAGGTACTTCTCTAGTGCGTCACCAAAAATAATAAGAACTAAAAATGGTAACTTACATTATACAATTTTAATAAAAATAATAGAAATTAATAACACAACAGTCAAGGCATTTCTAATGCTCAAAAAATATAAAGTTTAACAAATTAGAGATCAGTCAGAATCGCTGTCGTTAACGTCATCCGTTGAAATTAAATTATTAAAAAATAAATGGTACTCCTTAGGAATTTCCAGCGTCTTACAAAGGTCCATCAGGTCTCTGTGCTTATTTTGGTCAATAGGAATGGGTCTCTGATAAGCTTAAGAAATATTGTTTACATCAATATTTAATTCTTTCGATTTCGTGTAGCTTTAGGTTTTTTACACAATCTATCCACTTGTAAGAATCATCTTGGTAACTCGTCTTATAAACCAGCCTAAATGGATATTCCGCTTTAACTTCTACTTCCGTTACCTTATTACAGAGTATTTTGGTTCCATCGTTGGTAGTTGTCCAGTTGTTTATAAGGGAGCGTTCAAGTATTACGTAACGCAATTTTCGAAGATTTTTGACCCCCCCTTCCTCTCTCGTAACGCACAGTAACGTTTTTCTGAACCACCCCCCCTTTCTCAAAACGTTACGTAACACTCAAGTGATAAATTTCGTCCAAAGTCG
Organism: Danaus chrysippus; assembly: GCA_916720795.1. Classification (NCBI taxonomy): domain Eukaryota; kingdom Metazoa; phylum Arthropoda; class Insecta; order Lepidoptera; family Nymphalidae; genus Danaus; species Danaus chrysippus. The sequence continues at coordinate 1,897,620 of CAKASE010000044.1, forward strand.
TAAAACAATATGTAATAGTTTGGTATAGTTTTAATCTATTAAATGAAAAAAGATCATTGACACAAATCTCCCTCTTCTGAAGAAATTACAGTATAAAGAATATGAACTCACGGATAAACACTAACGAATACTAACCACGGAAGCAACATTAAAAGACTTACAATGCAATCTAGGTATTCCCAGTAAAATATCAATTAAGAGGTTTGCAAACTTGGAATATCAAATAAAAATATCGACCAGACTAATACAATCTGGTCAACATAATGTAGCGTATATGAAAAGAGTTGCCAGTTTGGGGGTTTTTATTAATATTTTTTTAGAAACAATGCTACGTAACGTTTTGTAAGAGACACTCCCTCCCGCCCCTGTAACGCATCGTAACGTTTTCCGAGACCCCCCCTCCCCCCAAATTGCGTTACGTAATACTTGAACGCTCCCTAAGTTTTAGCTGTGATTTATAGTCTTTAATTAAATCCTGCGACAACTTCAAACTAGCTAACATATACATTAAGAATACAATTCTGTTTCTATTTTGGCCTCCACAGTTGTCTGACCAGAACCGGTAATCTTTGACACCATTATCCACCGTATCCTCTATAAACTTGAAAACACAGCTGGAAATTTCATTAGCGCCTCTCTTTGCTGTCTGTTGATGCCATGAAAAACAATAACCCTGACGAGATCCCAGATTGAATATTGTGAAATTATACAAAGAAAGTTTCCGTTTATAATAAAAAGTGCTGTTTGACTCCATTTTGTTACTAATAGCACTCGACGGCCATGGTCGTATATTGAGGTGCGATGTAGTTGTATCAACGCGTCCTCCCTCACGCCCCGCGTACACTGGTACAATGTTAGTTAGATCAGTTTACAATGTATGATTTTTACTGATGTTGCAGTTGATTTAGTATACGTGAAATTATTTCGGTAATTATCGTTCTTTTTTAATTTTTTTTAACACAAACGTTAAGATTACGACTTATCACGTACGTTTATATAAAAATATAAAAATACCTAAATTTGTTAGTTGACTCAGTATACTTAGGAGGTATCGAAATGCGCTTTCGAGAAAAATTTTCCTCAAGGTTTTGGGTTGACTCTTGAAGACTAGTTCAAAAGGTGATTAGATATTAAGTAATGTGTTCATTTTGTTAGATCTTAAATTAGCTTATTGAAAAGTAAATGAAAATACTAGCAGTGTTAGTTTATCTGTATTAGGTGTTTTATCGATTTTTGTGCAGATAATTGAATAGATTAGGCAAGGAAATAGTGTTTAAATGTACAACTATTTTATGTTTTTAGTTCCTGTGTTTTTTTATGTGGTTTTTTTACCTAAAAATTAATTTGTTTAAGAATATGTTTTCTTATAATTATTTATGCAGACGATAACATTTTTTTATAACAAGTATAAAGTCAAATATCAATACACAGTGGCGGGGCAAGACCTAAATTTGTTGTGGGCAAGACAGATGTCGCGAGGCCCTATTCTATGGAAACTTGAAGCTCTTACTGCCTGCTAATTTTAAAAACTTAAACGTTGATACGTTTTTTACCCTTAAAGATTTGGTCTCCTTCAAAAGACATTATAAAGCGTATTTTGTATACAAGTAATTACTGCGTTACATACTTATTACCAATTGAATATTTGGTACTTTATGTAAAATAGACGAGTACAGGTACCGATGTATTACAAATCAGAAAGAAAACAAAAACAATTAAAAAATTTCACTGTTTTCGGGGCAATCAATATACTTAAACTCTATCTATTTATTCGCTAAATATTATTAAAACATTGAATACACTATTCTTATTAAAATAGGTTTAATTAATTCTGATTTCCAAAAAGGGTTGATGTCAGGCAGGCAACCGGTCGTAAAAACAAATAGCCAAAACCATTCATAACATGTAAGGTAATAAACATGTAAGGCAGACCCTGGTTATAGCTGGGAAATTGCCAGGAAGAAGAAGATATATTTTTTTAAATTCTCGCTTCAAAAATTTTTGAGGCGCGAGGCCCCTTTGTACCGCGAGGCCGGAGGCGATGGCCCACGTCGCCCACGCCTTACGCCGCCACTGTCAATACACTGAGGTATTAATTAAGAAGTGAAATGATTTATCATCAAAGGATAATACTTAAGAACAGAGTCTCTGGTATTTCACTGGGGATTTAATTTTCTAAAGGTTATATTAGTAATTCTAAGAACGGTCTACTATCGTCCTTCTTTACTTTGTACATCTTTAGATTAAACACTGGCCAATGAAGATTTTTATAGTATTTCACTACAAAATTTTATTCATATATTTCTTTTAATCAAACCATCTCAATTGTAGAAGATTATAAATTCAAATAATTATCAAACACTCACCTGGCTTTGGCTAGTTACAAAGTATTTTTTTGTAAATATAAATAATAAAAGCAATAAGATTAAGAATCAAGTCTAGACAAATAAGTTTTAAAGATTTAATCTTCTTTCGTACACGTCTAAACCGTTTTCTTAACACTGAAAGATTTTTAAACAACATTATAATGACTACATATACCGCTTATTATGTTCAATTTTATATAAATATGAAATTTGTTACGGAACTCTTTACACATTTTTCAGAATACTTAAAAAAATATTATTACAATCAAAGAAATTAAAGTATGGTGTGAATTATATATGTACCTTACTATAAAAACCTTGAATAGTGTCTTCAAATGTAATTGATGAAAAAAAATTGTGATAAGTTGTAAAAGTATTTTAGTCTGTAATAATGTAAATAATGTTAAAGTTTTGATATATCAACAGCAAAAAAAGAACTAATTTACCTGTATTGTTGTCAGCTAAATCGTTAAGCGATTAATTTTACCTACATTGAATTAAAGATATATACGATATAAACGTTAAAATTTTATAAAAACACTTTATACCTGTAATAAAAGAATGTTATAAATATACACATATCTTAATTTTGAAATTGATCTCTCTAAATAAGATTTCACTATCTATAAGACTATAAAATTATGATTGTATAAAGATACTCTTAAATATAATTCTATCTCATTTTTATGTCTCTCTAAACAAAGCTTATAACATTTATTCTTTACGAGATATTTGAAAGCCGAAGTGTAGCAGATTTAGATAACACTATTGTATTTTATACTGCCATCTTAGTAAGTCCAGTTGTTTATAGTTGAATGGTTTTGTCTGCAATATTACACTTTTAAATATTTTGCTGATTTCAATGGTTTGCTATCTTTTAGTCTGTTTGGTGATAAAGCTATAAATTAGGTTTTTTATGATAAAGCTTTAAGTTATAATTTTTTATGATAGAGCTTTAAATTAGCTTTTAATTTGGTGATAAAGCTATAAATTAGGTTAATTTAAAATCATTGTTTCCTTTCCATATCCTATACATAATATTAAAGCAGTAACAAGTCACTGTCATATTTGACTAGTTGTTACTTATTATTTTGTGAATCAAATGCATTACGAAGTATATTGGTTTTAACATATTAGATATTTTTTCATTTTAGTGTTTTAAATTTAATATACAAAAGTATAATACGCAAAAAATCATTATAATTTCTCTCTTACTTTTCAGCCTTATTACCAATATATTATTTCTATGGTGAATAAGGGATTAAATTAGTAATATACATATATTTTAATTTGTGAGATTAACACCGAAACTATCATACTTTCAATGATACTCCGTATGTACATACACATACTAAATAATTAAACTATTAAGATATACGATCTGATTCATTCTGGCAACTTCAAATTCTCATCAGAATTTTGCGAGATAACGCCCAAAGCCGATATATTTTATGATAAATTCATCACTCGATGGTAATGCAAACACTGTCGGAGTAATACATGGTATTACATAAATGTGATGATGTACCTCCTTTAATGTTTGCTTATAAATTTACGATCCACTTTATTATATTTCAATCTGAAGTTGTCAGTTTTTTTAGTATTACATATATGTCTGTTTATATAACTTTTTTATATTCTTTTACAACTTAAAATCTAACTTCTTAAAGAAACGTTACATATATTATATACATATATCTACCCAGCCGTATTCGGCTATAGTGACTTAGCTTTGTTTTATAGATTACATAGGTAATATTTAAGAGCTGCGATGCGACCTCACATGACTAAAGTACCCAATCTTATCACTAAATGTGCGACCACAAGTGTCACACGTCAGTGTACCATTTACATAATTGTATGTTATATTAGCAGGTGGACTTGCTTTTATTCGGTCGCGTTTGAGATCCAGTTCTAGTTTTCTTTTATCTTCAAATGCATGTACTTTTTCATGTACATGCCGTCTCCATCCAGATCTGTTTTCAGCGAGAGATTCCCAGCGAGACGGTTCAATGCCGCAGCTCTTCATGTGTCTTTTCTGAACATCTTTGAAGCGTAAGTATTGGCCCCCGCGTTTCCGCTTACCAAACTCTAGTTCAGAAAAGAAGATGCGCTTCGCTTTTCGCTCGTCTGACATTCTCGCAAGGTGTGCGCACCAACGCAACTGACGCTGCATCAAGTATGCCTCAATGCCATAGACATTAGCTCGTCGAAGAACATCGGTATTGCATTATATACATAGTTTACTTAGCAAATTATTCGATTTCATACAAAATATTTGAACACAGCAACAACAGTAAAATATATGTATCATATCACTTTGTTTACTATATTCTTTCAACTCGTAAAGTATCCTTAACGTCGAAACTACTACTTTTTAAAATTGTAATGTCACTAGGGACTTTTCCATATATACATATGTACATCTTAAATTTTTTGTCGTGGTCACTCTTACGTTTTACTTCTTAATTCTTAGAATAATAACTACAATCAACAACGTGGTTTGGTTCAAAGAATTTAGAAAGATGTTATCACTTGATTGTATTTGCTTCTTTTCGTTGAAAGACCATAACATCGGTCGCCGTCATAGCTACCACCCATTAGACAAAGTCATACCGCACAACGATTAGTTAAAATTTATAAATTGTAATTATTATATACCAAACAAAGTTATTTGTTAAACATTTTATGGCTCTAAATAAAAAAAGTAACGAATTAATTGTTAAATCATTATGTATAAAGTTAATTATTAATATTCGAATACATATTAATTAAAATATATTTTATATTATATTTGTATGTACATATAGAAATAAATGATAATATAAACATCAAATATCATTTATTTCAGCAATTAAATCAATAACTTCATCAAATTTTATATCTTTAGTTGTTAAATCACTGATAAGTAAATAGAAAGAATATTTGAACACACGTGCACGACTTTATTAAATACATAACTAACAAATCTTCGTTTAGATAAAACTCTGAGATCAAATGTTAAATGTATTACATGTGCCAACAAATTTTTACATAAACGATTAAAATTAATTTTTCAGACGTTATAGCAAATGTCTCATAAATCATTCTTTCCACCAGTTATTTTAATAAAAAGACAATACAATTTTTCTTAATTTTTTTTAAATTAAAATTAACAAAACTGTTCTCAAGTCAGTGCATATCGATATATATTATGTATATAACAAAACGTTGACTTTATTTATTTATTCACATATTATACTATCATCTCGCCAGTCTAAAATGCTGACATTTAGTAATAATGACATAATATTTAATTATTTAAAACAAAGCGTGTTAAACATCACCACAACCACATCATTTCTGTTCACAACAACTTGAAGAAATAATTTTGGTTTAATTTTCAAACACTTTATGGTATCAGCTTAAAAATAGAAACATAGTTTTAATTAAAAGTAACACATAAACTATGAACGTTACACTATTGTAACAAAACAATAATAAATTTGTATAATATGTAGTTGATTAACACAACGCTGTGCATTGTGGAGACATTCAAATGAAATGCAAATTGAATAGCACTTAAATTCATGGTAATTCAACTTCGTACATTCATTAATATTGCATTAACTTACTTACTAAACTAATTAGCTTCTAAGTAAACCACTGAGTTGATTAATCTCGTGCTTAAGACTGTTAGACTGACTAAAATAACAAGATTAGTTACTAAATTACTTAACGTTCAGAGATTCTTTTATCAAAAATAAATAATAGACTAAATTTACCTGTAAGTTCCCGTTAGAATTCGTTTAGTGTAAAGTAAATTAAAAGGTTGAAATATTTGTTCATTCTTATAAGGATTTACGAGTATAATGATACGGAGAGAATATTCGAAAGAGAAAAGCAAGGAAAATTATTTTTCATAAATTGTAAATCAAGCAAAACGCTTTTTGATAGGCTTGATGGAAAGATGGCTTTTAGAAAATGGAATATATATCATACAATATCTTGACTTCATTTTTAACATTTAGTGTATTTGAAAGTACAGGAGTTTAACCTGATATTTGTTTTCAACCGTGTTTTCAGGTTTGTGTTTTATAACAATGTTACAAATAAATAAATAAAATCATTTAGAATTTTCAGTGGAAAATTGGGAAATTTCATCTCCATCACAATATTACAGTTAAATATACAATACTTGAAGACCCGACTCCCGCCAGGGAAAGCTAGCTTAATTGGAAAAGCAAGTGTAACACGATATCCAGCAAGATGTAGGTTCGATTCCTGTTCATGTCTATGAATTTTCCGTTCTAAATTAAATTCTAGTTTGAGTATTAATCGATATTACTTTTATGCTAAACTAGTAAACCCGGCGAACTCCGTTTCGCCACCAGAAGGCTTTTATATAACATTTCGTTTGGTGATTAAAAGATGAAGATTATTTTTTTGTTTTATATTTGAAAAGGCAAATTTTTATTTCATTTCACAACAGTAATGAATTCATTTCGATTGCAAAAATGAAGTGTTATTTAGTTGAACTTCTCTAAGTAAATGAAAGTGAATCCAAAGTAGATACCGAATGTCCGCAAATTATCCGTTTCATTGAAGTGCTCCTATGTAAACCACATTTTTTGTTTTTTGGTCTAACTTTCACACAAATAAAGCGGTTGGTTTCCAAACTCGTGAACACGCAAAATATAACTGCCCATGTGAAAAACAATGATTTTCTAAATTTATTCCGCAAATACTAAATGGTTTTAAGAGTTCAAACTACAAATACAATACCGGTTTGTCACATGAAATTAACTGAGAAGAGAAGAATGAGTAGCTGTCAAACAATGTATCATGCGACGGCACCATCTACTTAAAATATTGATTTGTAGTACATGTTATGTATGATGGCGCTGTATGTGAAAAAAGATTTTCCCCCTTTTCTGTTCAAATTTTTTGTTGTCACGGAGCCCGAGACCTTTCACCCAAAAGCAAAACCGTGGAAATTGGTTCTTTCGTTCTGAAGTTATAGCGTCAGGATGGAAAACCGGACTTATTTTTATATAGTAGATTTCTCACAAATATCAAATTGTCATCCATACGTCATTACATATCTGTCATTATACGTCAATTGCATAGTTGTCAATTGTGTTTCGTTATTAAACGTTTTATAGTGACTGACGTTTCATGTCAAGTCCCACGAGAGTGCCGTCGAACGGGATAAAAAGTATCCTATTGTAATTTCCTGATTCTAAACTACCTTCCTGCCAATTTTCAGCTAAATAGGTTCAGCCGTTCTTGAGTTATAAGTGGAGTAACTAACACGACTTTCTTTTATATACATACATATATAGATGAATAATTTTACTTACAAAACATATTATGAAATTGATATCAAAATTTTAATTAGAAGTAAAGAATTATTCGCTTGATCATAAAAAGTTATCCAGTTTTTATTTTTCTTGTTATAAAGCTTTTTTTTGAAGTTATTTCTTAGATATGTATTACTAATATTTCATTCAAACTATTATGAATTTAACATTCAAACTATCATTATTAGACAGAAAAGACAAAGTTGTACTAAATAAGAAAATTGTTCCAATTGTGACCTCTTCAAAATTGTTCAAAAATATTAGTATTATACTTTCCTCTTCATACGTACGGTTATATTTATTATGTTCCTTACAAAATTTAATCCTCACTTTTATATAAAAAGCAAAATTTTTGAAAGAACCCAGAAATATTATTCATTGGAGCTAATTTGGTTCTCTGTCTGGAGAGTGGGATAACTTTTATACTTAACTATTAAAGAGCACTAAGCTTAGGGTAGTTAATATTAACTTATATGTCTGTAATGGGGTGACGGAGTAAGTTGGTCGTTTCTATTTATTTGGAGTTTTATAATGACAAAAAAGGAAAGAAATATATTTAAAAGACATTATTATTGTAACTAAATATATCTAAAGGTTGATAATTTCAGGTTTAAAATTGTCAGCATGATTATTAATTTATAGTATTGCTATTATTCTGGAGTAGTTCTTTTTGTTTGTGTTATATTTTTCATTTTATAAAATATATTTCTAAAGTTATTTCTTTCCTTTCTTGTTAAATCGTAAACAATCCCAAATAAATAGTTAAATAGTAACTTTTGGCTTGTATGCACAAATACATAAATGAATACCACTGAATTATTCATAATTAACGCACACCCTGAAAGTAGTTTGTTCAGAATCGGTATCTGGATCGATTTTTATAGTTTTTTATGTAGGTCATTTTTTTTTTCTCAAATTTAGATAGAACTAAGTAAATTACAGTCATCCCACGCATGCAACACCAACAGCGACAGTAGGCACACATCAAATACCTATGCACGTGTCCATTGACCTCCTAGATCAGCTGATTTGACGCCACTCGACTTTTTTTTGTGGGGGCGGATTAAATCGCTAGTTTATAAAACAGAGATAACAAATGTTGAGGAAATAAAAAATAAGATAATAACCGCCTTTGTAAAAGTGAAAAGTGACGCTGCAGTATTATCTAAAATAAAACCACAATTGTGAAAACGGTCATTAAAGTGCATTGAACAAGGCGGTGAACATTTTGAAAATGTTTTAAAACGACAACGCCGTGCGAGTGCAAAGTAAACTGTAAATTTGTTTATGATCTTTAAATTATTGTAAATATTTTGATTCACACCATTTAAACACGCCGACTTTATCGTAGATATTGTGGTGTCTCATCAAATCAGCTGTTTAATAATTCTTATTTACAAATTTAATTTAACAAATCAGTAATTATAAAATGTTGGCTTCACATTAAAAAGAAAATTCAATGTCAACAATCTAAAGCTTGAAAAGTGTGATGGAAAGAAAAATCATAAATCATATTATGTTATTTCGTGTACTTATTATTACCTACTTCTTATTATTGTCGGACGGCACTCGGAGAGAGGGGCGCGGGCGCGGCGAGTACATTGTATCTGTGTGTGTGTGCGTGTACAGCGGAGTGTTGGTGAATAGCTGACCATATTATTTGCACGAAATTGGGATAACTAATTTCACAAATAAAAAATGGAAACACACATATAAATAATATTTTGTGTATTCCTTGCGTTTATATTATTATATTCTAATTGGGGTGTTTGAGGGTGTGCGTTAATTATGTTACACGTCGTAGAAGTTTCGCTAATTATTATTTACCGCATAGACCCAAAACGTGCGGCGCGTGAGACTATTACCGAGGTAAATGAAGAATCCTATAAGACTGAACAAATTATATCGAAAACTTTACGGGATTCGATGAAAAGTTAATAAGTAAACTATATTAATACTTCTTCTTTGTTGTACTTACAATATAGCTATGTTAAAAGGATTTTATGTGAGTTGAAAGCGTGTAAACGCAAATTATCTAGAATTATTATTTAATTCATTGGTATATTGGTAACTTGTTACTAATGTAAGTTTCGCTTTAAAAATTAAACAGCATGAACAACAAAACAATACCTATTTATATCTTACAATGTTTTTATTCTTTTATTTTAAAAAGATCAATAATATGCACAGCGTTGAAACTCTAATTCCTTAACCATTAACGAATTAACAAGAACTCAAGAGTAACATAGTAGAAATATATTTTTTTCTAACTTTATTTCGCGTTATTCAACTTTTTTAATCTTGTCTATTTAGTAAGTAGATTTTACGTAAATTTATCAATACTATAATTTAATCATTAAGATACAGATCACTGAATTAATAACTTCCATGAGTATTTACGATTATAACTACGGTAATTTGAAGTCATTTTCAAACGCCGTTTGAATTAAGTGAATCCAATAAATATTCTTTAAAAGGAAAAGAAGAGAGATTATGGGTATAAGTTATTCGTTACGGATCTTTTCTTTTAATTTTTATATCATTGAATGTAGTTTCGAAAAGAGTAGTCTCTATTAATAGATTAAACGATATATGTATTAATATAGAGTATTTGATTCAAGTAACGGTGTTCCTTACTTAGGTATTCTTAAGAATGGAATACCATAACATAATTTCCGATATAATATTACTTATAAAATCTTTAACAACGTTGTCAACTTACTTTTTTACTTATAAAATAGATCAAATCCAAAACTATTCAAAATTTTAACAACAAAATCCATTTATAGTTTTCACTATCAATTTGTACATAATATTGACAGTTGGATAATTGTATCTTCAAAGTTATAACTTAAATTTTCATCAGTTGAAATATCTTGTAAGTAATCATATGTTATTTTAGATAGCAATATTCATCTTATACAAGTTACACTTGCAATTAACAAGAAATATCTAAAGACGCGTTAAATCGTAGACATTATTAGGCAGATAAATAAATAAACCTTGTTCGTTTGTTACAAACGCGCTACATATGAAGAAAAAAAAATTAGCATCGCCGTGTCGACATCTTTGTATCGATAAAATATCGTATAACGAGTGACGCCGCTGACTCCGCGGAACCAACACAAAGCCGTGTGAGCCAGAAGATTCCACATACCATACAAGCAATAGAATGCCATTGTCATCCTAACATCGGGGCATTCATGTAGTCTTAGGTATAGGTTATAAGTTTTAATATGTAATTCTTATTTTAATATACATATAAGTATGTTTCGTAATTTTCCTGGAACCTCCGGTTGCTACCCTATAAAATTCATAGTTTAATTTGTTTTTCTCTTTAAAAAAACAGCGATATAATATTATCACTTATTAACCTTTCGTGTCAGGGTGAAAAAAATACTGAAATATGGAAGTGTAAAAAATACTGCCTTTGTAAATCTCAAATAGTTATTGTATTAAATTATATTCAAAACATAATACTTGAGTGGTCCTACAATAAATATTATGATTTAAATTGTCACACATTTTAAAGGGCTTTAATGAATTGATCCTTTACGTGATTTAATTGTTTGGGTTTTATTAACCTCTAAAACTCAAATAGCATAATAAATCGTATCCCCTTCCCTTCAGTATTATGAAAAGGACTCATTCAGAAGCAGTGTACAATAGCTCCAACCATCAATCAGTACCCCAACATTCCTCATATGAAGGTCACACTGAGAAATCTATTTACTTGAAATGACAATTTATTTATGTTTACAGTAACTCCTGGTTCTAAAACCGTATAGTTTTCGACGAAAAGATTTTAAGTAAAAAAAGTAGATTCAGAATAGTGAAAAATATTTAATTTAATAGTAATTAAAGATATGCGCTCTTGTACACTCCATTAACGACGATGATTACTGTTTATAAGTGATACGTTAGTTTTGATAAACAATTAGTACAAAACACTAACCAAGTTTTCTATAATAAAGGATACTGAAATACTTACAAAAATGATCAGTTTAATAAATTAAGTGTAATAGCCGTAATTTACACCGTAAATGGAAATTGAACACAAAGCACATTGAAGCAACTAGAATCTTTTTTTCATAATATAAACTTAGAAACTAAATTTCCAAGTACATATTATGAAATGAAACAAGTGATCATCATCATAAAAATTTCATATACCTCTTGTAATAAAGATATCTAATAATATCAAGTAATATAATTCATAAACCACCGAACTCACATGTGATAATGGACAGGTAGATTGAATTAATATACTTTGTGATGAACGATAGTCATGTAACCAAACGAGAAATAATTTAATAATACATGAAATATAGTTACCATTGAAATTGTTGATAGATGGATGAGAATTGTTACAAAAAGTATTTTGCTATTATATTTTTCATTTACGGTGTCGCCGTAAATTACTCGTTTACCTTCACGAAATCTTAAAACACGAACGGTACTGGTAAAAACTAATTTCTTATTATTTTTTGGAATCTTATTTTAAAATTTCAAATTCCCATATAACTGAGAAAATGATATAAATACAAATTTACGGTTGTCAATGTAATGAAATAGACAGACGGTCGTACGAAATTTGATTTTGTATTATTATTACCCTATTGGTACCCTATTATTACAATATTTCCACTTTCAAAGAAAAGCCAATAACAAAGCCATTTGTGTAATAACCTAGACTTTAATATATATTGGCAAAAGTTTCTTGAACCTTGTTTGAGTAATGATGTATTTAAACATCTCATTTTGATAAAATGTTTTACGTATATAAAGCCTAATATAGTTTTATATGTTAAAGGAGAGCGTGTCACTGACAAAATGACACACTTACATATCTTGCCCTTTAGAAGGTGTTCTGATGTATACTGTACATAGTATGTACCTTGGTAAAATAGGATGATGTGTTTTGAAACATATGTTCTGGTTTTATGACTCTATATTTTTGAGGTATGTGACTATTTTATAAGAAGAATTTGATTTCAACTTTGTTTAAGTTGCAGACAGTTGCACAATTTTTCTTTTTTTTAGCAAAAACCGTCCGTGGTCTTTAAGGAACATACGTTATGCGTCAAGCAACATAATTTTTTATTTATATATATAGATTTATCATAATTATCTATTTTTGAAACATCGTGCAATGATCAAATGGAAATAAATAAAACCGAGCCAACTAAGTAATATAAGTGAAGTTAGTGACGTTATTTAAGTATCACGACTGCGCAGTTTGTAATAGAGACGAGCTTCATGCAACCCAAGAGATTTGAAGTACATTAAAACTAAGCAGGAGTTTAGTTTGTTCACTTAAGTTCTATTTGACTAATATATTTTATCGCAGTTTTTTCCTTAATGGAAACGTGAGATATACAGAGAACGTTATAAAAAATTCTGGGAGTCTACAAAATCTTTTGTGATAAAATAAGAGAAAAGTACTTAAATTGTTGAGTAAATAATAAATAAAGGTAAAAATCGTCTGTTACTGACAACATATTTTACATTAATATTAAACATCAGAAACTTGAATGATAAACTGCTTCTCAGACGAAAGTAGAATGTGATCAAAAACCACATCTTAATGTGATACTTAGTATGTGTGCACAATTTTAATGTTAATAACGGAGTGCCAATGCCGAACTTCCCTATATTTTATATAAACATATCTGTTAACCTCCTTGGATAATTATGTTTTCAAACATCTAACTGTTTTCAATTTAACCAAATATTTTTATTCATAAAGTTAATAATTCTTAAACGTAATCAATTACACAACAGGGATCCGTAAAAGCACATATGAGGTAAATGTCAATGACTTAAATAAAGTAGCCAGCAGCTATAGTATAAGAAGATTACTGGCATTTAAGTTACAAGAATTACTCTGTACATATTTTCATAAGCAATAACTGTATAAGGGAAATAATTAATAGATAAAAACAGAAATTTAAAGTTACAGAATATTTTCCTAGGTTTTATAAAAACAATTATTACCAAACACAGTTTTAACGTGTGTTTGTCAATGTGATTGGTAAATTTGTTATTCAGATAGGCCGTTTTAATTATAATTATTTTCAGTTCTGATTAATTATACTTTGAAGCAAAAAGAAAAATTAAAAGATATTATAAGAAAGATCCAAGTACCGTTAAATCATTATAATTATGTATGTCTATAAACGTTTTTCGCAGCTCAGTTACAAATATAAAAACTTGTTTTAGCCTACATAAAAAATTCTAAATAAAATTTCTATTTCTTTCATTTTCCTATTTCACCTCATAGTTTATTAAAATCGATTATTTCTATTCTACACCAATTTGCTCAGATTATAAGATGGTCTTATACAATTAATTAATAACTGCTGTTGAATATGACATTCAAAATCACAAGGTAACTTGTATTCGCTAATGAGTCCGAGTCTTGTAAATAAAACCTTAATTATATAATTTTAAGAATAAAATCATTTGTATATGTCAATTAAAATGTAAATCAATTTATAATCCTACAAAAATTCATTCACGGGTTATTAATATCGCTCAAGAATTTAAAACATCGGAACTGTCTTTGTATGGTACTGAAGGACACATAATCTACACTTTCTCAGCTATAAATTGAAAAGATTATACAGTTATGCTATGTATTTATGTTTCAATAAGAAACACGAGCCAACGCTTGCGTTATTATTTATGCTAAGGAAATTTATATGAAATATGCATCACAAATAATTTTCTTGGGAAAAGTCCATAACTTCATTCGCCGACAGTTACCATTCATAATACGATAGTCATGCCAACAAACAATTCATTGAGTTCTGGTATGTTTTCTAAACTGGTATGTTGGTGTAATTTAAAAAATTGCTAGTGATTTGAGCTAATACGATGCGCCCAGAGTTAATATTATAGTGTGTACTTGTTCGTAGTCGGTAGGAGAATCTGCAGACGGGTGCTTCGCTGACCTCGCTTGGTCTGGAGGGGTGAAATATAGTTGTATTGTCAACCACGATACGGTAGCCTAAATTTATATTAGACAAGGCTAGTTTCTTCCATTTCCAACTTTCACACCAATCCCTTCAGTCTTACAAAATTAACTTGCAAAAGAAAAGAAATAAGCACTATCCAATCACTATTGAGGAAATCAATAAAGTAACAAATACTGTTATAAAAATACGCGTGTTTATATTTTCAGTGCATATAATGTAATTTTATTTCTTAAACACCCTCTTTAAAGACCTGTTCATTTCTCTGATACACGTGTCTTAATGTTTTCTATCTTAGTTCCTAATAGACTTTATAAATTTAATGTGACGTTTTATGTCAATCTTCCTTGTAAATAGAGACACGCGCGACACGTTTCAGATCTGTTCGGTTAATACATAGTTGTCACCACCACTATATGAATAATTCATTATTAAAACATTGATGTATTCCTATATAACGGCTTGGCGCAGTGATAGTATTATAAACTATAGATAAGAAGCCAGTTTCAAAGAAATATTTTACTCAAATCAAATTATCTTTATTTACTCAATCATATTTGAGTCAAAGTCTTTTGTTCATAATTCCCTCGATAACATTTACAAGTCTTTGATGAAATTGAGAGCTCTTAAACGAGAATACTCTAGGTAATTGTACAAAAATATTTCCTTAATATTATAGAACTATTATACTTTTGTAATATTTTGAGCATAACACTTGTCGAGTTACATATTTGTATATTATTAACGTTTCTCAAATGTGTTTTTATCTATAACGTGTTTCTAAAGTAACAAAATTAACAAACTTTCTTCATCGATACATCACAAGTTAAAGTGAGCTAATAATAACTTTTCATAGGCTGAGTGTTCCTTGATAGGCAAATTAAGAAGTTATGTCGTCATTCAGACGACGTTCAATGTAGTTGCATTAACTTCAATAAGGAATATTTCAGTATTTTTAATATAAATAATCTTTATTAACTCATGGATATATTTTAATTTATGAATAATAATACGAAGATATCGTGGGGTGAAAACTGTCTGATTTTATATGGACAGATTTCTGTAGGAGTCGTCCGTTGGATGGTCCTTACCAATCTATGTATCTGTTGACTGTGTTTTATTATAACAATTACAATGGAATAATTAACAACTACTTTGTTAGAATTTAACAACTTTGTTAGATTTTTTCTTATGAAAATAGAAAATTTCTATATAAACTTTTAGAAAGGTTAACAAATTCCCAATTGGAGTAGATTTGGGACTCGTCTCAAATTTATCTCTTGTCCAAAATATTAAACATATTCTTAAACAAATAACATTCCGACAACAATATTTAAATGACGTTTTGTAACAGTTTATATATTATGTACTTCGTGATAACTAATATACAGAACATCTGGAAAAGGTCTAAAATTAATATTCATAAAGTTGTTTAGGACCACGACTGAGAAGATTCCTAATTGTTTTTACTTTATAAGTAAAAACAATTAGGAATATATTATATATTATAATATATTATACCATATTATAAAATATTGATAATCTCAAACACCAGTATCAAATAAATCCTTACAAACTCGTGTTAATTTACAGATGTTTGAGATGAAACATTTAAAAAGTAAGTGTCCAAAAAATTTAATACAATATTATCTCAAATGTATTACCAAAGTTATATTTTATGATTCGTTCATATACATTAGCGGATAAAGGAAAAAATAATATATATGAGATATCAAATCTTTTCTCATTTCCTCATACCCGTCCCTCGTGTTACCGAAAAAGCTTTACTTAATTTATAATTTATACAAAATTTCCTTAATCTTTATCTTACGGTGCTTTTCAGTGTGTTATAAGTACATAATTATAATACGTCGAAAAATATGTATAGATCATTTCCTTTATACAAAATTAAATTGGAACGGAAAGATTATTATTAGTACTTAATAAAGCTATATCCAAATACAAATTTAAAAAATGATTTTATGTGAAAGTACAGATATCAGACGACTATTCAGTTTTAAATGAGACTAATATTTTCGGATTTACTACGCGATTTTTTTTTTGACTATAAACTACATACTCCCGACGTTTCATCTACTTTACAGCAACCGTGATCACGGGCAGACGAGATGTGAGTGTCTGTCAGTCGGTCTTGTTATTTTAATATTTTAATAGTAGGTACTCGCGAAAATCTGAAATCTCATTTTTAAGTTTTAAATTCTTTTATTTCTATTGTAGTCACTTTTATATCTTCTTTCTGTGGTTACTTGATATTATTAAATAAGGCTGGTAAAGAGTCAAGAACGATTTTCAAGCTCATTCACAAATTATATATTAACAATTTATGAGAACATGTTTTTAGAACGTGGAACAAAAGCTATTAAAAATACATATTATTCTCTTCCATATAATATACAAAGAAACATTGAGTTATTGCATTATTAATGGTAAAGCCATCCTTACTTCAATTGGAGTTAAGTCTTGAGTATATCTTCCAGTTGAGACTTTAACGAAGGTAACAATAACTAATATGAGTTTATAGACAATGTAAAAAGTATGTAAGATTTTTAACATATATTATAACTATTTCATATAAAATACCAATCATTTGCAAGCACATACAAAGTTAGTTACAATTATTATTAATAAATATTGTAAGAAACACAATTTTAAGTATTTAGTAATTTAATAAATAGTCTAGATCATTAAGTCTGTCTAACAGCCTTAAGCTCGAGACTAAGTCTATGAGTGGTTAACTTCAAAAATAACTGGAATTATGAAACTTGACTTATAATGAGACTAATAAATAATATTTAAATATTCTGTTTATATTTGTTTACTGACTAACTACTTAAGTTTTTCACAATACCTACTCGATTTTATATAAATTATAAGCTTTTAAATATATATATATATATAAATATATATATATATATATATATTTATATGATTTGTTCACGACCAGGAGAGCTTACACGAAATTTTCTTTTTAATATTGGAATTATAACTTAAATAATTTCAATGTTTCAATTCACCCGCTCGTGAAAACCTACGATAGCATCATACAAAAAGCGATAGCGTGTTTATCGTGACGTAACATTAAATATTATTTGATTTTATTGAATTCAGCTAAAGATTATTAAAATTTAAATATTAATATCACAAAGCTACTCAAAAAATTTAGACTTAGTAAGCATCTATTAAGATATTTTGAGACAGTTTTGTTCCATACCTGCGTGGGAATTTTACCATACAAATATTAAGAATATTTATTCTCCAATTCACAAAAAATCATGGTATTTTTATTGAATAATAAAGCTTCTGGTAGCGAAAAATAAAGCTTCTGGTATGACGTAAAATTAAAACCAAAAATTTCAGGATAAATAATAATTTTTAGAATTTTAAAAAGAACATAATAAAGTTTGATATTATTTTTAAATAAAATTCAAAGAGCCTAACTAAAACATAAACATATTATATAAATCGCCTGTGGAACACTTTTATACTTTAGGACGGTAATTCGTATCTAAAGCTTTACAAATTACACCATTTTACGTTCAATAGATCTCAGGTTTGACACCATTTCTCGCTCTTGATATCCTGCCTCTTATTAATTTATTTCTGAAGAACGAATTCCTACAACTAAATATATTTGGAAAATATGACAAATTACAAGTAATAAGAAGAACCGAAATAATTCACAAACATTTATACGTAAGTGTCGTTTACATATATGTATGCATACTATTTCAATATATCGCCAAGGTCTGTTAAATATAAATTAAAAAATTATTCGTATCTTTATGAGTATATATGTAATGATTTTGATCAAATGTTTAAATACGTAACTTCATCTTTTTTATTTACTTCAATAATTTTGTAACATAAACCTCTGATGTAATCCAATATACATATATATAATAATGGAGTACTCTGTGAATTAATAAAAAAGTGTCTTATAAATCATAAACCCAGTTGAGTAACCAAATGACACTTGTTTACTTAAATAACATGTAAAAAAGAAATAAAATCAGATGTCTAGTCTGCTCAGACGATTAATAAAATATTTATTTAATTATGTATATATAATATATATGTATATCGATCAGTGAACAGATAAAAGTCGATCTATAACTTGGGATCTTCATAGGAACTTGTTAATGAGAGGTAAAAACTTGTATTAATTGAATTATTTTTTTAAATATTCATAACTCAGCTGTATATAATTAGTACTCGATATTAAATGTAAAATTAAATGTTGCTTACTATTTCAATTAATTCTTATAACATCGGAGCAACATTATGACAATGTAACGTAATTCTTGAAATTAAATTCTTTAAATATTAAAAAAAATAAACTGTATATTTTTACAACAATTTTTTTTTTGTTTTCAATATAATTTACTTCTGACCTAAATTAAGATTTTAAATTTTCACATTTATCGAGTTTCGTTACAATGGCAATGAATTTAAATGTTTAATGACTATAAATTAGGTTTATTTTCCTACTAATTAGTCTTTGTAACGAGCATATTTTCATGTTTTTCATTGAAAAAGCTATAAGTTCACAACGAAGCCGACCTGTCTCATTACCGTCACTTAAACTTTTATAAACCGTTATTTAGACGCTATTTTTCTTAATAAATGTCATAATGCGGTTCCTTAAGAAGATAATATACTATTTAACACTCAAAAGAAAAAAAAAGAATCATAAACAAATTAATGTGTTGTATAACAGACAAGCCGAGAAAAAAATTATAAATTTAAAACACACTGATATAATATGTTAATTGGACTTCTGTTAATAATTTTAGTTAATTGATACGAATTTAAATACTTAATAATTGAAAAGCACAATAGGATCTAAATAATATGTAGATCGTCTATTTGAAGATCAAGTCCCTCGACCCTGGATTTCTTTACCCCTTTTCTATCAGTCAAGTTCAATCCATTTCGCCTTGTTTAAAAACTTAATACTCACTTCCTTTCTGCTTAATTTTTTTTCAAGCTTTTTACCTTCATTATGATACTGTCATTACAACCTTGTGATTACTATTTTATATCGTATATTTAAATGTCGTATTTAATTAATACACATCTTCCTCGTCTTAAAATTTAAAATTTTTCTTGTTATTTGTCGCTGTCTATCAGAAATCGCTTTTTATCGATAAAAACAGCATTTACTAAAGAAGATAAACAAAATTTTTCCACATAACTTTTATCGCTGCTTCGTAAAGTTTCAACATTACTAATTGGTCTCAGATCAAAGGCTGTGTTCAATTATATTGAGTTGCAAAACGATCACCTCGTGAAGTCTAATTACTGACCGGAGCGGAGTGAAAATAGCGTGACTTGTTAAATCACAAAGAGATGAGTCAGTTTATCGGCGTCCAATATAAAACTGTAAATTGAGAGCTAGTGAATTAATCATAGGCAATTTATATAAAGCTTTTAAAACCTTTATTTTTATTGTACTTCATATCTAAATTTATTTATTGTTATAATAATAGTGTAAGGTATTGTGCGATGTTTATTTCGTTTTTGTTTCTTAAGACTTTTTTAATCATGTATTTGTCAATACCCACATGAAAATAACGTAAAAACTATCCTACGTTCTTTCTCAAGGTCAACTTCATCTTTGTACCAAATTTCATTAAAATCAGTTTAGTGGTTTAGGCGTAAAAGCGTAACAGACAGACATATAGACAGAGTTACTTTCGCATTCATAATATTAGTAGGGATAAGAATAGATAAAGAAATGAAACTTCTGGCTTTGCAACAGAACTAACAAAATAATTATAATTATACCTAGTCATCAAAAACATAATAGAACTGTAAAACATATGAACATAATTATGGATGTTCTTGATTTTAGTTTTTAAATTCTTCATTGAGATTTTAGAAGATCTATCGTGGTTACATTTAAAATATTCATTTACAACATTAGATATTATTTAGCGCGACGTTTCTACTATATAACAGTTATCACAATAACGTAAAGGCAATGTGAAAAAGAGATCATTTTGGTCAACTAGTATATTTAACTTAAAACATATTTTGCTTTGAAATTTATCAAGATGAAATGACTAAAAGCGACGTTTACTGGAAAGGTTGAATAAAGTACCTACATTTGCTGGCAGGCACAAGTGTGTATTATATAAAATTCAACTCATAGGTTATGAATGACATGATAATGTTACATAAAAGCGCTTAACCAGCCAAATGGATCTGATTATTTATGTCTGTGGAAATTCTCTTGGCCTTTTCAAAAAAAATGTTTGAAAACTGAACAATCCCTTAAACAAAACTTTAACAAAAGCCTATTGTGTGGTTAGACCAAAACCACGATGAAGATTTCACATTGGAAAATAATGTACGAAAACTCTTTCACATCCAGTAGTTAGTTCCAGTTTTAACCACAACGTAACAATAAAAAAGATAATACCATTGTAACGAGCTATAACAATAATAATATACTTTTATTGCAAACCCATTTTTATTACTGTAACGATAAAATTATAAAGAAACCATTGTGAAAAAATGTTTAATGTTATGTACTACAGAGTGATTTCTTAGAAGCAAAATGAATATGAAGGATAACAAAAGGTAAATAAACCGTTTATTGCATTAAATTGTAACGAAGATTGAAAAATATAAGGGAGCAATAAGGAAAATAACTTACGAGATGGTTAATTAACTGTGATCAATAATATAAGTATCAAGAAGACTCTTTTCATTGAAGCTGTATTATACTTTATATGATCTCAAGTATCTCATTAGATTTAATATAGCCTTTATTTTTAAAAAGCCGTGAAAGTGTTAGCTAATAATCTGTACATAAATATTATATTTGATTTCCAACAACAACAACATATGTAAACCATATAAGAAAGAAGGTTCAGAAGGTATTTGAATAGTATTATTGTGTCTAAGAACTAACTAAAAAATAAAGTATTTAATTTGGTACATAAGTTCCATTGATTGTGTTTCAAACACAGCGAATCAATAATTAAGTTTCAATCCTGTTTCTGTTTGTTCTCTAATCGTGAGTATAACAAAGCGAATGGAAACGTAATCTGATAAATACATTGGACTTTGTTCATGCTGGCTATTAAAAGGATTTTTATTGTTTACAAATTCAAGAGTATCCTCTTAAGGTGTGATTTAATTATAGAGACGTTCTTAAATAATTGTGAAATAAAAAAACTTCTTCTATAGGTAAATTTAGCATTTAAAATAGGCACTTTCTTTACTGCACTCTGAAATATGAATATAAATTTTGGGCGCCAGGAATAATATTTTGCTCAGATTAATTAATAAGATTTGTCACCAACTTAACGTATATTCATAAAACATGTATACATTTATTTTACCGCCAAGAAAGATTATAAATATATTATATTGCTTTATTTTGTCTTGTATTATTTTTATAGTCTTGTGGCGCCTCGTGGGTCTAAGAATTTTATTTTATTTGAAAAAAATTAGTCACTTTAACGTTAACTCACACAAACAAATGGATAGGTTTTACTGTAGAATCAAATCTGAGCGAGAGTTTCACTAGCAGTAGGTATTTCTACAGTGACAGCGTAGTCGACACCAACTGCTGTTCAGTCTAATCTTAATCATCTCAAAATTCTGCTGCACTGTCTTCAGAACCTTCTCTATATTGATAGTCGCAGTTGTATAACGAGTAGATACATATTTTATGAAATCTATATTTTTTACATTGTACTGAATAATTGGTTGCTTATTAAAATACGTCTTGACAAGATGAATGTGTATATAAGTTTGTGTCATTGTTAACAAATAATGTTAACTAACGCAAATTATACCACAAAATATAGTTTAATAAAATGACCTCCAATTTAAATGGTAAAGTTTTATCAGAGACCAGATTATCTTTAAATATCACAAGGGTTTGACAGAATAAAGTAATAAATTCTTAATTAATAGGGGCTGCTACAAGCTTTGTAGATTGCTAAGCCGAAAGGATTAAAACTTATATTTTACAAATCCCAAATGTGTTTTGCAAAATAGATTTTAATTAGTTTGAAAAATATCACTTTTTAATAAAATATATAAAATGGTTTATTAATAATTTATAACAGATTATTTCACTTTGTATTAAAATAATCCTCACTGGGTTTTTTTTAAACACGACATGTTGCTTCAATATTATGAAAAAATAAATAGGAACAATGAAACATTTAGTTTTAACTCAAACTGAACATTAAATGAGAAATAAAATGGCAGTACTTGGAATTTGAAGTGTAAAACATAGGGCTATTAAATTAACTATTCACGCTTGGCATCTGAAATATTATATTTTGCTTTAATTTAGAAACTACAAAAAATTTAAACCACTATTTATATTTCGTAATCATTCAAATGAGAATTAAATCTTAACTCAAACTTGTTTTTAAGTATTTCATAATTACATTGAATACATAATACTGTTAACTTTAATATAAATACTAAATGATGTACAAAGGCTCTTGAATACCTAAATAATCGTTATAAATAAAATGTGGGATCACAAATAAATATATTAAAATGAATTTACGTAAAGTAGAAACGTTCAGGAAAATAATAAACTGTAAACTTTACTATTACTTCGTAAGTAATTGATTATATTAATAGGAATTAAGCTATTTAAGGATACACTCTTTATTTCTTAAATCGAGCTAGTCGTAGAAAAAGACGAAAAAAAATCCGTGAGATCGTACTGTTAATTACACTGTCCGGACACAAAAAGATTTAGAAGGATGTTAAACATAAATACATTCTTTACACTCATTACATATGTATTCAGAAAAAAATACAGTTTTTGCTATCTTTGCATTCAGTAATCTTATTTCAAACTAGCACAAATTTCGCATTTTTATTATAAAAGGATATATTTTAAATCATGTCTATGAAGAGAAAAAGGTTTATATGAATAAATAGAATTTAATACTTTTGAAAATAAATTATAGTGGAAGTCATTATGATGGAATATTTAATTTGGATTCTTAAATTATGATTTGACAGAATGTATGTTTTTATTGCCTCACAAAGCATTTTTAAATTAATCCAATGACAAACAATTACATTTTTGTACAACGCTATTTGTTGAAAGGCGAAACTTTTCTTATTTAGCTAATCCGCATTTGAGCAACATTTTTAATAATTTTTATAATTCTCGCTGTGAAACTAGGAGTCAAAAGTTCACGTAGGCGAGTCTTTTAATGAAGTTGTATAAGTCAGAAGTAAATACAGCATTTGCATAACATCTGTTTGAATTTTTATAATAAACTTATGGTATAGTTGAATTAAAAACAAAAAACTATACTATACTAAAGATTTCATTAATGAAGACTAGAAAATATGTGAATAGATTAATCATGTCACACCATACTACTTTGCTCACCAATACAAGATATTGAAAACACAATTAATAAAGTGAGCTCGGTATTAAAATTGTTGTTGAAAACAACAGAATAGTCATTCCATACATGAAGATGTTAAATGAAGAATCAATAATACGTTTTACTGCGCATTTCATTCATTGGAATTGGAAACGATGTGTTTTATCTTTGTAGATATTTTTTATTTTATAGGCTATTTATTTAATAAATATATATTTAGTAATAACAAGGACAAACAGTAAATAACAAAAATATTCTTACAATTATTTTTTTAACTACATTTTCGGATATACTTCGTGTATTTTACAAATATATATTGCATCTGATTTGATTACTTTTCTGAAGCCGTGATCACGGGAAGATAGGATGAAGTTGTTTGTCGGTTAGTCAATACTAATATTACTAAAACCAATGTTTTAGTCATCTACTGCTTATAATTTCATCAAATGGTCTTGAAACTTACCAACGAAATACTCCACTCGCAAGCAACTGTTTAACACGTTATTTGATAACAGAACAAAGATCAATCCAAGAATACTATAAAATATAAATGAGTAAAGATTTTAATATAATAAGGCAAGGACGAAATTTTACATAAAATTTGTTTAGACCCTTTAGAAAATTTTACGTCTGGTCTTAAATACATATTCATAATGTGTATGCCAAATTAAAAGATTAGTTAAACTTTTTGGAATATCTTTTCTTAAATAAGTACAGTAAGTAAAAAGAAAGAATGAGCAAATTCTTTTTTGTCGGTGCAATTCTGTGAGTAATTTCACTATATGGTGAATAAAAGACAAATTGACACATTAACTTATGCAATATTTAAGCAGAGATTGCAATACAGACTAGTTTCGAGAACCCGAGAGACTAAAGGTAAACAAAAAGTTGATACGAGTTTAGTTTATTTACTTGACTGAATGTCACAGTTACATGTAGTATACTAGTTTATCATCTTACTGATGGAAAGTAAAGCTAAAAAATTTGTTGAATACTTGGAAATAGCGTTCTTTACAAGTAAGAAGTGGAATTAAAAGTAATTTCTACAGGATTAATTTTTATTTATAATTATTTAAATTATAAAAATAAATAAAAAAATCCAATCAAAAACTCAAGAAAGTCAATAAAATTACATTGTTTTGTACGTATATATGTATATGTTTCTGTTTATTTATTTATGTATATATGTGTATGTATGTGTATGTATGTTTATTTATATAAATATTATTTTATAATGTATGTAAGTATATAAACAGAAGTCTGCACTGAATTGCCCGTTGTATGACTCTTATCACTCACCTCCATAGGTTGACTGGAAGAGATCTCTTTTAGAGATAAGTCCGCCTTTTTGTATGTTTTTTTTTTCTATTATGTTATTTTCTGTCTTGTGTTTTTTTTGTGCAATAAAGGATATAATAAAATTAACAAATAATTATAAAATGTTTGATTGTTGACATTTTATATTTTAATAACCACAATCAATTTGAATGGTTATAAATTGTTGTTTAATTGTCAATATAATTGTTAAATTTGTCACATCGATGAGCAGTTTCAATTAATTAAATTCATTTATACTGATTCCAAGTAGAATACTAATTTGAAATATTATAAAAGTGTACACTCTACTCCATAATTGTCCTGGTAGATTAATATAGAGGGTTTTTTGTGTTTTATTTTTAACTAACGTTGTTTATTTGACAGGGAACATTTGTCATTGAAAAACTGGAATCACTCCATATTAAGTCTGTTCCAAATCACTTCATTCAGTATGTATTTTACTGTCGATTTAATGACAATACTTTGTTGAGCTAGAAACCCAATAAATCAACAAACGCCCACCTAAAATCATACAAACACCTATTCCCGTTTATACTCGTACTGATATTCTTAAAGTTATGAAAGGCCGGATTACCTAAATAAACAGCATTAGACGATATTTCGGATAGATTAGTTCAAAACCTTTGCTGTAATTTGCTGAAGCTAAAAATTGTATTTATAGTAGAACACTAATTAAAAAATTGTATTATAAAGAAGAACACTAATTTCGTTACATTTCAGCTTGTTGTATAGTTTAAATTTTCCTTTTTGATTTCTCAAATTGAAAAAAAACTAAAATCGAAGATTTGAATCGACTGTATGATAAAAATACCGTTACAAGCACATAACAACATAACAAAAGAATAAGTCAGATAAACATCAAGTTACAATAAAACTACGCAAACATGATAAACCCATTTCAAAGTTACATTTTATATTTAATAGAATTTTATTCTTTTTAGAAACACACGTGCCAGAAAGAAAGTGTTTACGTCGTTTTAACATATGATTTTCCATAGTAATAAGCCTACATGGCTTGTAAAATTGTTCATCATTATAAGGGACACTCACGCAATCTTTTGACCCTGTGCGGTATATAGTTGCCGAGACCTCCATATAAATGATTTAGTAATAAAACGTTGATGTATCAGTGTCTACAGGCTACAACTTTCTCTTAAGAGACATAAAGAAGATTTCAAACATATATTTTACCCGAATGTTGTTACAGAATTACTTAATTTATATGTCCTTTTATAATCAATTATAAATTTTAAATATTTTCATATTTTATCCATAGAAGCTGTTTTGAAATTCAGGAACGCAACATAATTATTGCACGTAAAAGACTCTATTTAACAATTCACTGTTTTACACATATTCAGATATTTTGGTTCCCTTTGCAATGAACTGCATTGACATTAATTAATTATATTATTCTCGTATATCATACATTATTCTTTCTTAACTTAAGAATGTATATTTTTAGGCAATTAAAATAAATTATAAAATACTTTTTCTCTTTCCATTGTTTCGAGAAACTTAGAGAGAGAACATCTTAGCAACATCTACAGTTTTCTATTATGGACGTCCCGTAGATAGTTTTCTGTTTGTTATCTTGAAAATATTAAAACGAAAACCACAAAAACGTTGTATCTAAACAACATTAATACTTTTAATTATTTCTTGAAAGATGATTTTTAATTATAATTATTAAAATGTACAAAGATATATGTAATAAGAAGTTTCAAAAAAGCTATAATAAGTTATTGTGGGTTTAATTTCATAAGAAAAATATGTTTTAAATTGGTGAATCTGATAAACGAAATTTTTATATAATTTACAAGTTTTTAATATCCGTAAAAATACATTGGGTAAGACATGTTATATCTCTAATATTCAATGTTGACAAAACTAGTTGGTTTTTATTTGAAAATTTAAAATAATATTAAATGAATCATATTGAACAATAAAAAAAAATCCTCTTATACTTGTACATCATATACAGAAATAGTTCTTTGTTAAACAGACTGTAACCTTGAAAATATCTACAACCATGAAAATTGAAATTCAGAGACAAGTCCATAACGTGATTGATATTTTGAGTTTTCTTTACTTAAAACAAAACCTTTTTAAACAAGTCGTCTTTTCAACGCCAACATAATACACAGAATTTTAATACACCTTACTTTGACTACTAAAATATATTATAAGTGTATATAATACAGGATACAATCGGTTAATTGAAACTGAACTCTTAGATTTAACCTTGTGGTTCATTGATATTGCGCTACATAGTTAAACAACCTTTTCTGACATTCAAATGCTAACTTAAGAGTCAATTTACAATTTAAAATTTGAGAGCCAATTTAAAATCTTTGACTTGTATCTAATTTTTTAAGAAAGAATTATCGAGCTTTTAAGAACCAAAATCGTTAATGCTTGTTTGGTTTTAAGCGAAAATAAATTCCAAATTTGTTCCTTTCCTTCTCGCTCCAAAAATAATATTCTTTCATCCATATTTTTAATTAATGCTTCATTATTTTTATGGCAACTTAATTACTACTTAATAAACACCGGTTATTGCAGGATCATTTGCTTCTTAATTGCCGGGATCGCCCCCATTTTCCGAGGGAGTAAGTCCGGCCTTTGCCAGGACCGGCCAGTCGCTGGTGTGCCCTGTCGCTGACAGATCCGGGGTACACCGACATAAAGGCCGATGGCTTTCGCATTGGTTTTAGTGAGTAGGGGCCTACCCAGGCCGAACCTCACACTTCCCTTCTGGCCCCGCCAAGGCCGGTTGGACGGCTCGTAAAAAGATTTTCCCTGCGTCATCAAAAAAAACAAAAGGATCATTTGCTTGCTGGAAATTGTGACTGAGTATAATATTTCAACTTCATAAATATAGAAAAATTGAGACTAACTATATAAGACAGTGTTAGTATAAATTCATGCTATGAGTTATAAAAGTTCGTGGATATGTATTTGAAATATAAGATAAATTTGTAACAGCGGAGAAATTAAAAACATTGTATAATGTTCCTGTTAATGAAAAAACCTGAAAATTTTTTCCACATTTGAATGTTGGTTATGTATATTATATAATTTTGTTCAACATAATATAAAAATTGTAAGCTCATTTGAGAAAATAATTTAATGACGTTTATTATGACAAAATACAAAATATATCAAAAATATGACATAACACAAAATGTACAAGCTCTCCGAATAGAATATTTATATTTTTAGTAAATTTATTCAAAAATATTCTTTGATAAATGTTTTTATCATTGACATGAAGCGTATTCAGGCAGTAGCATACATACATTAAGGAATAAGTTACGAAATAAGAAATTATTTTTATTCTTATTTTATTTTATGTAACGTATTGGAAACAGTATTAGCGATATCATTGTTGACTACGATCATATTGAATAATATACATATATTAACTTCTACAGTTATTGAAATTACGTTCTGAAAATTATTACGTACTCATATTATGCGATCCTTCAATTGATATTTAATGCATTACAATCAATTTTATATGAATTAATTTTACTATTAAAAAAACTGCAATGGAGGTCAGACTTTTAAATATATATACCAATAAAGAAGAGAAATAAAAAACACAAGTGTGGAGATTGGTTATAACTTTAGATATTTGCAAATTGAATAACTTTTCAATTTGATAGACAGCATGATATAAATAGAACTTTAGAGTAGTTCAGTGTCAGAACCAAATATAAACTTTACATAATGTTTTGACTATAACAAACATAAATGGATTAAAACCGTGTTTGGTTTAGTAAAATAATGTTTAAGATAATTTAATAAGAACATAACGGGGATTGGAGTAAGTGTAATTTATGATAATTTCCATTGCTTTTACATTAAATAAGAATTTCATATATTTCTAGGAAAATTGTATTTAAATAAAACATTATTTTGAATAAAACATACATTTTAGTTATTTAAGTAAACTAAGTATTTATTGACAACTAAAATATATTTATCATGGAAAGTGCGGCCCTTAAGTGATAGAACTATTTAAATATCCCTCTTAAATATTTTTTTCTAAATGAGAAGTGTCACATCAAATTTTGTATAATGCTGCCTGAAAGTAGAAGAAAAATTATGCCTGAAATGGAAACTTACCATCAGATGGACCGTCTACTAGTCTATTATCTATTTCAGATAGAAAAAACTGTCCTTGTCCTATATCTCAGTCCTATAATATACGGTTCTAACGAGGATAGAATATTCAACTTCACTAAAGTTCTATAGACTTTACACTTTTAGGTCATCCAAGCGAAAGGCGGCAAATAATTTGACCTATGATCTGTTTGATTTTAATGAAAAGCACTATTAGAACAAAACCTTAAGTTAAGGTACGTTATTAAAAATATTAAGTGGAGTTACAGTTTAAACTCACAAAAACAAAAGAAACTTATTATGAGAAGTTCTGAAATAAAAGAGTAATAAAAAGTTCTGCACCGTATTTGATTAAAAAAAAAAGTAAATTTAATGTGGGCTTAATTAACATAAATAAAACATGAGGGAAAAAAATAAGTTCATAACATAAATTATAACCACCACTTTTCTGCTGCATTATAATTTTATCAATTTAAAAGATCAGTGGTCTTAAAAATGAAATTTAAATACATGTCATACAAGGGAAATTACAACGGAAATAAAAAAGGAGGTATAAAAGAACAACTAATATATATTAATATATAGTACTTTTATTTTCTAATTCACGTTTTGTTAGTACAAAATGTATAGTAACCTTTTGTTGCCTTCAAACGGTTATATTAAATTATTATAGGCTCACGAATTATAGGCTCACGAATGCTGGAATAACATTGAGGTAACCGCATAATTTCTTGTCGTGACATCTTAAACAAATAATTATTGTTCAAATCCTGAAATCATATTTCTTTTAAAAATACCTTTTTTTTTAAAAAATATTTTAACCGATGCATAAGAACAGCCTTTATGCATACGTATATAAATATAAATGGCTTAAAAAAAGGATGTCAGAATAATTAAGTAATCTCACAGAAAGTATTGCTTTTGCTTGAAAACTATTGAAATTCTATAAATATAATAACTACATATTTTTAATATTTACAAATTAATATACGTCAAAGTTTATTTTTCTAATTGAAATTAAACTCGTCGCAACATGTCTCACAAGTCAAATCAAATACTTGAGTCTCTCTTATTAGTTCGCCGAGATTAATAAACTTAACGTCAGTACTTTGAGAATCCTTGAACTGTTTGTAAATTAAAATTTAAATCTTGAACTTCAACGTTACGATGTTTGTTTCAGTTATTTTGGAATATTTGATAGATACTTTAATACAATCTGTTTTACTGTAAGTTATATAACTCATTGAATAAATAGAAAGGTTGCATAAATAATTTCTTAAATTTTATAAAAAAAATCTCTTACCTTTTTCTACATTACATATATTATAAAAATGTCTTTAGTGTTGTTTTTTATTGATTCAGCAAAATTAATGGACCTTTTTTAAAATATTTTTTTTATTTTGCAAATTATTTACTTGAAGTAGAAATGCATTTTATAGGCTCAACATTTATTAAGACCCATTTGAAATTTTATTTCTTTTTATCATCTTGGCGAACAATGCAATAAAATATTCTATCAAAATAACAATATTTATAAAAAACTATTTCAAAAAATAAAAAATAAACTGTGAGATTTTTCAATGCAAAGTTAAAGTAGGAGCTAAAATAATGTATTGTAAATCTAATAGGAATATGTAAAACAAATTGTTATGTACAAGAAACATTATTAAGCTTAATGGATTTTAGAAAGATTTTCGTTTTTTCCTTATTGTCTGGATTAATTTAAAAAGAAAAAATTCAAGTGAATAAAAAAACTTACGTTTTTACGATGTAAAAAATATCTTTTAATTTTTAACTTGTTTCATACGAATGATCTGAATATATTTATTTAGAAGCGAAATACCTAAAATGATTGTGTAATGTTTTGTGTCAACAACTATAATTGATACGAAATAAAGAACGAATTGCCTCCACGAGAGATTCGTAATGACTTGTTGTAAATCGGAAATATCCGAATGAACATTGCTTCGTTGCATACAGTCAAGCCGTTTTGCAAGTTTTAATTAAAACTTTTGTGCAGTTTTTGAATTTAAAGCTAAATAACCATTTCAAAAACATAAAGGAAAATATTATTATTGCTGTAAATCTATTTTTAATAATTAACCATTTAAAATTTTGTTTTGAATTATTATTTTCTAACTGAATTGGAAAGCGGCATGCAATGTGTTCATAAAAATATTACTACTTTTGTGATTGTATTTCTAATACAATTATATAAACAGAATGTAATTTATTTGTCTCTTCTAATAAATTCAATAATTTCGGAGTTACAAATCTAACAATGGCCCAAACTTCGTTACGAATCTTTTTTGTTTGAGTTCTCAAGTGAGCTTCTCATTTATATATATATATATATATATATATATATATATATATATATATATATATATATATATATATATATTTAGCCGTCACATTGCGTACCTTTCATTTTAGAAAGCCCTGATGTTTATTGTTCGCAATGTATTAAACCACTCAGTATTATTTATATAACTTAGATTACTTTTAGATTTGATTTTAATTCAGTACGACATTTTTTATTTATTTTTTGTTCAATTTTATATTTTGAAACTGAATTTATTTAAAAGTCAATCCAGCGAAATATTTTCCATCAGAAGTTAATTATTTTGATTAAAATAAAAATTAAATACGCCGATGCAATCTATTCGTTACAATTTTCTGTAAAAATACTATTATATATATTTATTATATGATAAGAACAAGAGAATTATTAGTGCTGTTGTCGGGTTTTAGAGACAGCCGATATATTTTTACAATAAAATATACAGAGCAAAGTTGAAACACTATTCTTTTAATCTGCATTAGCCATCAATGTAAAGGCAACAGCTGTTCTTAAGAGCCCTTTTTTAAACATTTGTGGGTTTTGGTTTAGGAATCTTGCTTTGCAGACAAGGCCACAAGTTTTTTACTTTTTATAATTTGTGTAATTATCTGAAAATTAACTTAAAAAATCTTATATAACTTTAAATATTTTACATAATAAATTACAAAAATATGTTTAGATTGGTGTTTCAAAAGTATCTCCTCTGTTATTTATATGTATAAATCATACTATTAATATTTTATATCTGAAATTCTACACATTGCTGGAATGATTTCAGTAAGTAAAATTTTATTACGTTACAAAGCATATATTGTAAATATGTATATTGTATATGTTTTTAAAGAAGAGGAGAATAATTATTTTTATAAATAATGGCAAATACTATAAATATCAGGATAATATAAATGTATAATATTACCTATAAAATTAAGCTATTAAAATATATTTTACTAATAACCTGATTAAGTATCTATACTTAAAAACAAAAGTTATAAGTCACATATGTACAATATATGTGGCAGTAAAATTTTAAGATTGCAATGAATTCGTAAATAGTGTTTTAAATTTATAATATATGTATAGTTATTTACATCAAACTTTCATGTTTTCCTTGAAACCTTTCATATACAGAATATAAATATTCCGAATATCTGCCAAAGTGTTCAGATATTTGAATAAAAGAGTTTAACCCTCATTTGATATATTTGTTCTTTCTTGAAATTGTAACATCTTTCATATTTTATAATGACATGGCACTTCTGTGTATATTTTCGTTTTTCCTATCACTATTGATAATAATCTAGTACTTTTAAGTTGAAATTAAAATTATTATTCATTTGAAATATAGAACCATACTAAACATACATAATATGTTTACGAGAAACCAAGAGAATTATATTTCATCTAAGCGCCCATACGAAAAAGATATATTTATTTAAACCTTAGTCCCAAGAACACCCATGCAAATTTTTTTCATTTGCAGAACATATAAAATAGTCAAATTATATTAAGCCTTGAGCCAAATACATATATGTATATCAGAACACCAATATTCCAGAAATACAAAAATGTCATTGACAATAAACCTTCTCAAATCTCTCATCTTAGTATTTTAAGTCCGTTTTGCAATCAAAAGTTTTTACGATTTGAATAGGAATAAGTATATTGCCTTATTTAAATATACATATATAAAATGTTCAAAGTTCTTAATCATCGCTTTCATGAATTTAATTATAAACCCAAAACCACTACGACATACACTCTTCTTTTTCAAAATACGGGTTTGAAATCTTTTATATAACTCATTTTAACAAACTATTAATTGTTCCGCTGTTTGTTGTTCTACTATGAACTAAAGTATTCAGACAGGATGCTCTTAATATAGATTGCGTTTAAAGGTCAGGAACAAAATTCAAACTTCATTACATACATTTACTACGGTAACCATTCGAAAGGAAAACAATTTAAGATAGAGTTTTCGTTTCTTTATGGGGTATGATTAAGGATTAATTTATCATCGTAAAAAAAAAAGAAAATAAAACAATGAAAACATTAAATTAAAAAGTAATTTAGTGTTCATCTAAATTTTTTGCATTGTTTTAATACTTCGATTTTATAATGTTTATGACTACATATACATGAACAATTTATAGTTACTGTGAAAAGTTAATTTTAATTTTAATAAATACTCTGAAAAGCCCCATTTTACTTTCATAGTCGTGTTCGGTAAGAATATTTGTTCGGCAATCGTAAAAATTACTCTATGCCTCAATCCATGGTATTTGCTATGTTTTAACTTATATATATACATACATATTTATCCTTAAATTCAATGGCTTCATCCTATCATTGAATGAAGTTTAAGAAAATTACATCTTCACAACGTCAAAATTAATTGTACTTACGTAAGATATGTAAAAATAATGCAAATTTACTGTATACTAACTAAGATGTTTGGATTATTATTTATATATTTTTTATGGTTCTAGGTGCAGCTATAAATATAACCAGAGGCTTCTTCACACAACAAATAATAATAATAATTAAATAGACGCCAGTATTCCATTCGACAAACTCCTTCGTGTTTCCCCACTCAGTACTCAAGATAATAATTAATTTGTCAAACAAATAAAAACATAGTCATTGGGCAAATATTTTACAATTTCAGTGCGAATGAAGCCATAGTATAAATAAAATATTGAAAAACGTGTTCATAATTTTAGGAATTATAAAACACTATGATTTTATTGTGATTTTGAGACTTTAAATTCGGTTGAGCCTTTAATATTTTTTTTAGTGCTTTTTTCTCAGTCTCTTGTTGTTATTTAATCGAAATTTAAGAAACAGTAACTGCTTATAAAATAGTTCGAGACAATATTTTATGAATTATTTTCATAAACAACACAAACCAAAGTTTATTATCTGTCAAATAACATATTTTTCTAATATCCTTTATGGAAAATTATTATTCACAACGACGATGAATGGAATTAATTTTTTTGGTGTACTATCATAAAATGAATTAAATCTTAATATAAATAAATGTAGATATAAAGAAACAGACCTTTATAGTTTTATTTATTTAAAAAGTTTTAAGGTATATTAGCTTTCAGTATTAGTAGTACATAAGTAATATATAAACAATAATAAGAATGTAGTAATATATAAACAATAATAAGAATGCGAACGCTTCAATTCGATGTTACTAAAAGCTTATAAGGAGATGACAAACTCAGAGTGAATTATTACATACCGTCAAATAAACCACAATTTGTTTTCCTTTTACCGTATTTCTACCAATGAATGTTCCATGAAAAGTTAAATAAGTCAATATTTATATTTCTTTAAAAATTCTAAGTCTTTAGAGATCTGTTAAACTCAGCTTGTTTTATTTATTCTCTGATATAAAGTGATTAATTTGTTACATGAATAAATATAATTAGTATAGAGCGATAGAGTTGATCGGAATAATAGAAGCTATAAATCTTTATAAGATAAAATAAATAAAATAAAGGTGAAATAACAAAACAATATCATTATGTACACTTAGTTGTTGTTATTAGAATTAATATTTAGTCTTTCATACCTCTTAAGTATATTTCTCTTGTACGAGTGTTTTTAAGTAAATTCATAGTTTTAAGGTTTGAAAAATACGCTTAAATTTGATTTTAAGTAGTAAAAATATGTTATGTGTAACAGAAATAAAGAATTGAAATATTTTTACCTTTCACATTATGTGACCTCAGACATTGGGAATAAACTATAAACTAGATTGAGAATCGATCAATTGTTATTTCAAACGCAGCTAACTCATTAATCCAATTTCAATCATTGTTGTATTTGCTCTTAAACAGTGTTTAGAACAAAGCGCAATTGATCTCTCTCATCTCATCGGATTAATACATAACGTTTTGTGTGAGATATTAATTGATAATAAATGTTATATTTATACTATCTTAATTAAAGAGGATAATCTGAAAATATCATGTGGCTTAATTAAAGTTTGAGAAGATATCATATTTCATTGATAACTTTTACTGCTTTAAATAATTATAAACTCCTTTGACTTTTCTACCGTGCCTTGATCGTGTTCCTTTGCAAATTTGGCGCATCATCATTACTACGCTTACTCATTTATTTATTCAGTACATTGTGGCTTGTGTATTGTTGTATTTGATATTCTTTGTATTGCAGGCGGATCCTACAAGAGAATTTCAGAAAGTTTTTAGAGCCTAGATAATTCAGTCACGCAGAGCTTGTTTTGTACATATATTTATTTTTTATTATAAATGTATATAAACAAAATATTTGTGAAACATCCATAATAATCAATGATTTGAAATTATAACTGTAATCATTTTAATTGACACATTTTCAATATGAAAAACTATATTTAACTAAACTCTTACATAATAAAAAAAAATACGTCTATACACTCACGTAAAAACTTAAACAAAACAAGATTATTGGAATATTAATTTCATATACAGAAAAGAACCAGAAGAGAACTAGTGCACCAAAAATTATGGAAAAAAGTTCAGAATAATAATCTAGCAAATTGTCTGAGAACAATCATGTCTAGTAATATTCATTTATCCACATATGAGTGTATCGTAATACACTTTTCTACATATACATATATTCAAATGACTCGTATCTTGTGTGATTATAAACGGGAAAAATACTTAATTTACACAACCAATCTAAAATGTCTTAATAACAAGTGAACGTATAATGTTCAAACAAAATTATTATACTTATTGAATAATATTAACCTTTATTGTATGATCCCCTCCGGGAAATGCCTCGAACAGCAAGAGGATTTATTAATCATATGAACCGCCGCGACGCGCCGTCACAACCAACGAAATACCTACAATTCCTATAGAATTGATGTTTATGAATGAAGCATTTTCACCCATATAGATAAAAATATATTGTTTTGCTGTTTTTAATCATCATTATTTAATACAAACTCACCAGTAAATAATCAATAAACTGAGAATATCTCTATAACAACGTTTTGTGTTACTCAACTGTAAAAGAGTGATTTATATTTGCAATAAAAATTAAATGCTTTTAACTCATCACTTATTTCATATCGGCCAAGATTCTAATAAAACAATGTTACAGACCTTAGCAATTTTAAATTTGCAATTGGTCTAAAAGTTATTAATGATACGAAATGTACTGGAGATTTTATGTGTTAGAATTTCTCAAATGTGTTGTACGTACATACATCACTACCATTATTTATATGCAAATAAATAGGATGCAGTACCAACTCAGAATATTTTTATTAAAAAAATAAAATAACTATATCATTGACTAAAAAAAATATATTTACCTCGTTCATCTTTTATAACATCAATACAAGAAAACACTCACAATGACATTATGGCATCGTGTTGTTTGTTTGAAGAATATTTTACGTCAATGCTTTTACTTGAGATGCTTCTCAGTAATATTATTTATTAAACTGAAATTTGCAAATTGAATGATATTATTTTTAATAAGAACAAGAATTTAATAGATCTTTTTTAAAAATATCCTAATTTAGTGTCTTCTGTTTTGTATTGATACTCTACATCCTATTTTTCACTTTTCCTTTACAATTTAATTAAGCCCTATTATTAAAATCACACATAAAAATGGTAAACGAAGAAATATATTGCTAAATAATATAAATATTATTACTTTACTGCTTCAAAATAAATAGTAAAATATAGGACAACTTATCAATAATTTATATTTTTAAAACAAGATATAATCATTCAAGTATGTAACATATATGTAAAAAAATAAACTAACATACAAATAATAGATTCAGTGGATAATTAATGATATTGTATTCGATGTCTGTGTTGTACATATTATAAGGGATTTATTTTTGAACTGAAATACTCAAAGGATGCTTTATGCCGAAAATATTCGCCCTGATAAGGAGTGACCTATCCTTCACAAATCACGATTCTTTCAAATTCTTGTATGATTTAGAAAGTATAAGTGGAAAATTTAGATCATATTTCTTTAATAAACATATTTAGCATATAAATAAACTTTTTCAGGCATCGACATGAAAGTAAAACTTTAAATGGTCATCTTAAAATAAAAAAACAAAAGTTTGATTTACGCTTTTAAATCTTGTTTTAAATCATTAAAATTTTTCTCTACTTGATAATTATTCATGTTAAATTTTCATATAATCTATTTCGGACTTTGCAAAGGTAATTCTATAATGTAATCTGTCATCAGTGAGGTCTTTTAAATATAAGAATATTTGTGGAGCTCTCTAAAGTTTTCAGTTCCTTTTACAAATATTTTTCCTAAAACTGAAATTCACCATCTAAAATATCTTTTTTGCCCTCTCCATTCAATTGATACAAGTTAGTAAAAAATTCAATTTTATGAGTTTTTCAATAAGCAACGACTTTATTTTTGGAAAAAAAAGCAAATTTGGACATTTTAGACAATTCTACGTATATATTTCGTTTTCAAAATAATACCCATGAAATCATGTAATTCTCTTTATAAAAGTATTAAGAGATTTATTATTAAAGATTATGGATTACGATAAAGTCAAAGCAGTAACTTCTACTCACTGCTAATTGATGATTACAAGGTTTATGAAATACGTCTATATAATTTAATTTACATTTCAATGTTGAAAGTGAACTAATATTTTCATTCTTGCCCCAATTACCTCTTTATCAGTAATCAACCGAAGAGAAGTATATACTCTTCTAACCGAAGACAAGTATAACAACAAACACTAAAACTAATGCAAAAAATATTTATCATAAATCTAAATACAAGAAATTTTAATACAGTGATTTCTCGTTTCCTTCTGCTCTGGCTTCTTAGGGAATAATGAGATAAGGGCTACTGAAGAAAAGTTTTCCAAATCCTTTCATTCAATCGAATTATGAATTATATATTTTAAATATTTGAATAAAAATATCGTTTATTTATAATATAACTCATATTTTGAGTCATTGTTTGTGCTCTTATTTTATTTTATAAATATTTTTGTTAAAATTAAGTCTCACCTAATTCGAGAGTTCTACAACCGTAGTTCACAGGCTTAAATGTCTTTTTAGTAAGCTTTGTTGAAGTTATTTGAAATTAAAAAGATAAAGTCTAGGAGCTAAAACCTTAATGAAGTTATATTTCTTAAATAGAAACTGGATATTTTATAAAGAAATAAGAATAATATCAAAGATTTTTAAAATTATCCTAAAGTAAACTAGAAATCGGGAGAGCTAATAGTAAAGACTGTTAAACTGTACAACTTA
The DNA here is from genome assembly GCA_916720795.1 of Danaus chrysippus. Taxonomy (NCBI): domain Eukaryota; kingdom Metazoa; phylum Arthropoda; class Insecta; order Lepidoptera; family Nymphalidae; genus Danaus; species Danaus chrysippus. The sequence goes on from CAKASE010000044.1 coordinate 1,936,820, forward strand.
TTCTTATTTCCATAAGGCTATCTTTACACATGGTTAGAATATGCAAGTAATTAAAAATGTAGTTCGAGGCGACATTCTTTGTTAAATAATATTGAAACAGCGTGTTAAACTATAAGAATAGATTTTCACGGTATATCGCATATACCGTGAAAATATACCACTACTAAAGCTCCCGAAGTTCCTCGAATAACACCGCAAAAACCGCTACATTACTCGTCGGGACGTCTTGAAAAAATAATTTGGTTTATACTCCTAAAATGGAATTTATATAAAAAAGAAATCTTTGTACTTGTACGTAATGCAAATTTTATAATATGCAAATTTTATAATATCAAAATATGGAATTTATAATATCAAAAACTATTTATTAAACTTAGATAACTTCCGTGGAAAGTTAGATAAATTTTCTGATCACCTGTGGATGTAGATGAAGTACTTAAAAGTTACTGAGTGCAATATAAGAAAAAAAATTGTACTGATAAGTCTTATTTTACGTGATAAAATTTTCTGTTAAATATATAAAGGTGTACAGTATTCTGAACTATTAATTCAATCTATTTAAACATGTGCTGATTTGTAGTTTCCATATAGTAGATCGGTAATTGCACTTCACCTATATATGCATATAGCCCACCTAGAAAATTTATACTCTAAATAAATTGTGTAGTTTGTCTTATTGATGGCCCTCTTCTAAGTGTGACGATGACAATTTTATTAAATATCAACAAAAAGCGATGCTTTTACATTAAACACAGTTCTAGCATAAAGTAAATTTTATAAACCGGTAAAGTATACCACATAATATTTTGGGGTAAGCGAAGTTGGGAATGAACCCAGTTAATTATTTTCTATTTTATAAAATTAGGAAGGTGATTTATTTTCTTTGTACTTTGTAATAACTTACATTTAATTTCCCCTTAAGGAATCCCTTCTCATATTTTATACAAGTAATCCCCAAAATGTACATAGAAATATTCATTTGGCATCCAAATAAATTATGGTCAGTATGAAATAGCCGTAAATTTGAAGTTACCTAAATGAAGATTCTATTAAAGTCTTTATTCCAAGAAAATATTCGGTTATTTGATATTTAATATTTAAATACAAAGAAGGTCTACTTATAGAAATTTATTTTGAATTAATTATTAGAGTTATTTTGAATAATTTATCCGGCTGTGTTAAAGCGTTACTCGACAGTTATGTAAGAACCGACATTAATAGCTTTACACAAAATTCAGCAGAAACACTTGAAATTTTAGATGGTATACATTCAACAGGATTTATTTCTGTCAAACTACAATATTCCAATGAAACCAAATAGCTGTTATTACAAAACAAAACAAACAAATTTATTTTCTCGACAAAACAATTTAAAACTTATTCTTGTTCACCAAACAGTCTATCTGGTACCTAAATCTAAGATTAAAATGATATTAAATGTTTCTTTTGTGAAATAAAGAATTCTATTTGCCTCCATTAGCTGCCTTATAATTTTCTTTGTATTCGATTTCTTTATAACCACGCTTATAATTACACTGACTTTTGTCTTCTACCGGCCTATAATACCAGTACTACTAAGCATATTGACTAGTAATAAAACTACATAAGGGATTAAAATAAAAGAAATTATGATTGTAATCGTACGTCATTTGTTTACTCTTCAATCTATGAAAAATATTATATACAAGTAATTAATTTTTATTTCTTCATAAAAACATCATAGTTTATAAAAAATAAAAATGTTAATTGTAAATCTTAATAAAAAGGAACAAAAAATTAAAAAACATCATCACATTTTAAATGACCTTTCCCCATTAAAATATGATAGATTAAGATGATGGCTATAGTATTTTATGGTGGCATACTTTATGCACACATTTCATTTACAGTTTCCTATTTATAGAAATGTTTGAACAAAAAAATTATTCTAATATAAAGTATATTATGTTATTTTCAAAGGATGGCCTTCCTTTGAGTTTGTCTAGTCTCTAAATTGTGTCCAAAGAAAGCTTTAATCGAAAATTATTCTTTGATACTATCTGGTAAGGACAATGCTTTGAGCTTTGTCATGTAAATACCTTTAATAGTTTGTAAATTTAAATTTTTTGAGGAGGCAGTTGTAACTAATTAGAATTTGCTGTTGGTATACATACCAGGGTACAGGACCCTACAGGGTATTCCTGGATATCGGTCAACACTACGCTTAACATGAGTTAGATAGGGGTCTCTTAAATCACAAATTACTTCGATCGTAAGTCCCAGGCACTCTTGAAGCTCTCAGTACTACTTTTATTCAATAATACGGAAAGGTGTCGTCTCTTTAACATTGTGTTTCTAATACGAAATATTAGAGCTATTTAAATTTTTGAAATACAATCATATAATATTAATACATTGAAAGTTGCCTGAGTGTTTCATCACTAATAAATGAAGTAACGTCGGCCGTACAAAGTTAACAATGGCCCCAAACTTCGTTAAGAACGTCTCGTGTTTGAGTTCTCTGATGAATTTGACATTGATATTTATTTTCCGTCCATGTTTACTTGACTTCATTGTATTTTTCTTATTTTGCCTTGATATGTATTGTACGAAATGTATTATTTGAACATATGAGTTATCTTAAACATGTTAACGTAATAGACAATCACACATAATTAATGGTACACATTAATTCTTGTTTCTTTGTTTGACATTATTTACTTATATATTTATATAAACGATTCTTTTGCCTATTAAGTAATATGAGTTTAAGTAAATGAATAATGCAGCCGTGAAGTGTTTTACAAGATTCACCCTGCCTTATAAAGTTAATTACCTACCAAACATCCATGTCACTTCTTTGTCCGTAAACTTTTATTGTATTTGTCAAATGATTTGACAAGAAAAATAATGGGATTGAAAAGATCAAATCATACACATCTATAACATGATGAAGTAGTATATTTTTGTATTACTAAGAAAAAAACTAAATAATTTTTTTAACGTCCTTGGTTCTTGAGTCGGAGGAATAATATAAACCAAAAAAAAAGGCAGTAATAAGAGACGTCAGTTTAATACATATGTTAGTAAACAAAACAATGGTGCTACCATTTAGTGTCTAGAATATAATCAAAATAAATGTCAGAAATTTTCTTTCATTCTTTTCTTAATAATTACTTATTTTTATGTGATCCTATACAAACGATGCTAGGTAAAATAATATAAAGTAGTTTTTTGTAATAAAATGAAAGATATCAAACTGTTAACAAAGTTATAAAATGTCATTGAAGTTAAAAACAATTTGCAATCTGTTGTCTTTAACTTCACAGACCAAACTGTTACATATTATTTATTTTTAGTGATGATATGAATAATTAACTAACTTCAATACTAGGAATGGTATTGTGATTTTTAAATTTTCTTCCCATCTAATTTTGACTAATTATTAAGGTCAATGATTTTTTAATTATTACATATATTAAAACATATTTCATTAACTATATTAAATCGGTCATTTAAGAAAACATGCAACGTGAATATTGAGATTATCATTTTATATTACCATGACTTGAAATAAAAGTTATCAATACTAATAATAGCAACAATACAAAAAATCCAGTTCTAAACACTTCGATATTGTATATAATATGGTAGAAATTATTATAGCTTCGGGTTACACTGATTGTTCTCCAATCTCATTTCAAGTCAACCCCAATGGAGGTTTTCTTATTATAGGACTTCATATGTATATTCGAACTACAAGTTTTATAAAATATAGTTTAGTTGCGTTTACATAAAAGCCTAGACACGACTATCTCAGTACATTACTTCTCACTGAAACATATTTAATACAATAGATTATAACGTTAATTGAACTGACTAATTTTCAGAATTTTTACCATTTCTAAACAATGTCTCTCTAATTTTGTCAAATATTGTTTCTGAGTTGAGTATTTGAATTGCTTGATAAAATATTAATTTCATTTAAATGGTTGATAATGTTACCATGTTACCATCAACGTTTTAAACTTAATCAATATTTGTGTGTTCTGTTTGTAAACCTTACAACTTTAGAATTATACAAATACAGATATTTAAAATACCCCGGCAAAGTATTAAAACCGTAGCTTTTCTTTATAATTTAATGCTCTTTTTAATACAAAAGTTATCTAAGATAAATTTTTAATCTGCAAAGATTGTTATAAAGGGGCCCGGAAACCAAATTTATTGAGACCGCAAGCAACTGTAATCCCACAAAGGCATAACTTTCGTCAAGTTTTTCTATTTAAATAACTAAGGATTCTTATCACGAAAAGCAACAAATTCCGGCTTTCATCGGAATAAAATGCCTCCAGCCTTTTAGCATACTAAAGTGAATGTCACTTTGAATTTTAAATGATGCGAGTACCTGGTTTGGCGTATTTTGAAGGAATGAAATAAAATAATTGAACTTGCTATAAAAAAAATATTTAAGAATCTTGTTTTATTCTTCTCTTAACTTTATTTTCAATATAATAAAATTCAGCGAGTAATTAAGAAATAGGTTATGATTAATGTTAACCTTTCCATTTCTGATAGAAGCTACGAACATGCACTTAATGGTCAGATGGTCAAGGACAATATAAAATGGAACCCTATTTCAATATACTTGTCAATATTTTAGTTACTTTTGTACAGGTTAGTTGTTCGGCAACAACTTCTATTTGATCATCGTGGATAGATTATTTCTTCATTTTCATGATATCTTTTTTAGTTTGCAGTATGTGACACACTCCCAATATACAACATATATATCTTTTTGCCAGACTTGACTTATATTAAATATGATTTAACAAAAATCAACTTTTCACAAATGAATTAATATCATACATCAATATCTAAAACATTTTCGTAAGTCGATAAATAATATTTATTACATTCTAATAAAACTAAATATTACGAATTTGTTTTATTACGAATTCCTATTTCTTCAGCACTTACTCTTTTATAATTGTTATTATATTCATACATGTAATTGCTGTCATGAATTTACTCTTCCAAGTTGAACGTCCCATCTATTATTCAATAAGTAAGTAATGGCTTAAAGGTTTAGCTAACAACGATACAGGTAATTTAGTTCTATTTTTGCCGTTGATATATCAAAACTTTAACATTATTTACATTCTTACAGACTAAAATACTTTTACAACTTATCACAATTTTTTTTCATCCATTACATTTGAAGACACTATTCAAGGTTTTTATAGTAAGTTACATATATAATTCACACCATACTTAAAGTTCTTTTCTTTGATTGTAATAATATTTTTTTTAAGTGTTCTGAAAAATGTGTAAAGAGTTCCGTAACAAATTTCATTATATAAAATTGAACATAATAAGCGGTATATGTAGTCATTATAATGTTGTTTAAAAATCTTTCAGTGTTAAGAAAACAGTTTAGACGTGTACGAAAGATGATTAAATCTTTAAAACTTATTTGTCTAGACTTGATTCTTAATCTTATTGCTTTTATTATTTATATTTACAAAAAAATACTTTGTAACTAGCCAAAGCCAGGTGAGTGTTTGATAATTAATTGAGATTGTTTGATTAAAAGAAATATATGAATAAAATTTTGTAGTGAAATACTATATAAAATCTTCATTGGCCAGTGTTTAATCTAAAGATGAACAAAGTAAAGAAGGACGATAGTAGACCGTTCTTAGAATTATTAATACATATATATAACCTTTACAAAATTAAGTCCCCCGTGAAATACCAAAGATTCTGTTCTTAAGTATTATCCTGTGATGATAAATCATTTCACTTCTTAATTAATACCTCAGTGTATTGATATTTGACTTTATACTTGTTATAAAATAATGTTATCGTCTGCATAAATAATTATAATTATAAGAAAACATATGCTTAAAGAAATTATTTTTTTGGTAAAAAAACACAGGGACCCAAAACATAAAATAGGTGTACAGTTAAACACTATTTCCTTGCCTAATCTATCCAATTATCTGCACAAATATTGATAAAACACCTAATACAGTTAAATTAACACTGCTAGTATTTTCATTTACTTTTCAAAAAGCTAATTTAATGTCTAACGAAATGTACACATTTCTTAATATCTAATCACCTTTTGAACTAGTCTTCAAGAATCATCCCAAAACCTTGAGGAAAATTTTTTTCGAAAGCGCATTTATCTTAAAAGAATTGATTTCCTTAGTTTTTTATTTTGCTACATTTCTTGAAGTTTAAGACCATATTTCTTTTTTCTGCCGGTAGTATTTGAGAATTCATCAAGATCCATAAAAAAAGATTCCAACGAATTGAGAACCTCTTTCTCTTTCGAGGTCGGTTAATAACAAGATAACGAAATCTGTTTTGCAACATTAAGGGTCACACATAATACATATCAAGTAATGCTATTATTTACAGTGCTTATTTGCTTATTAGTACTTTAACGTGAATTTTATGGAGAGATGATTTTATTCCATAAAGTTGAAAAATGAAAGTTCTTTATTATTTATATAGTCAGGCTAGTTAAAGAACATTGATTTAAAATATTGGTTTTTGGAGTAATGTATATTGTGTACATTATTTATATAGTCTTTTGGACATATTTCAGCAAGATAAACCCATATGCATATGTTAATATGTATCTTTAGGACTATCTTAATGTGCATTGTGCAGGTTATGCCACAAAACCAAAAAGCACGTATAAATTAATTATGTTGACAAAATGAAAACTTTTAACTAGTCTAAAAATAGTATTAGTGTAAAATATATATGAATAACTTTTATTACGACATGATTTAATTTAGCATTTTTATGTTTGCTGATGTCACTTTGTTTGTCGCGAAAAATTTGAAGAGAATCGTTAGTTCCACATCTGAATGTCAAAGGAATAAGCAGAATATATTATAATGTCAAAGAAATATGTAATATTATTCAAAATAAAAATAAATCCATATAGGCGTTATAGAAATTATCATTTTTAATTGTTAATTATTATATGTTATTTACAATATCTTATGATAAACATTTGAATACCGACTATTTTGATCCTTAAAAGAAAGATCTTAATTGGTTTATTTATTAAGTTAATAGGCAATGTATTACAGCCCTAAATTTAAAAACGAGCGACTACGTATTAATTATAATGATTGAGAATATAAATGTTCAAAGACTGTCTCAATGTTGAGTTTGATTTTTATTTATTTAATTTTACCAAATTAACACTTCTGGAGATTTGTGATCTAAACGTGTTATTACATAAGATATACAAGTAAATGAATTGGTGTCGATATTACACTCTAATGTTACAAAGAGACGTTTGATAATACGTAAAATAAATGCTTTTTAATATATACATACATGCTAGCTGTTGCGACTCCGTTTCTTCCTACTCGCGAGTGACAAAGTTTAATTCGGGATCGGGATTTTAGATTGGAATAAAAATCAGTATATGTTATTCTACAAGGTTTCATCATTCCATATATTAAAATTTATCCAAATAGGTTGAGCGGTTTAGGAGTGAAAACGTTACAGATAGACAGTTACTTTTTTCATTTATAATAAAAGTACGAATAGAAAAAAATCGATAAAACTAAAAAAGATGTCGTCTCAGTTGTAAGAGAGCTAATTAAATCTATAAATAGTGCAAGCATTCTTCAAGTAAAATTAATAAATCCGACCTTACTAATAAGAGACACTTAAGATTTTCATTTCACTTTTCAGACATTTCGAAATTGGCAACGTTATTAACACTTTAAATACTTGATGAAGAGAACTTGTTTATTGATGTGAAACTTTGAACTGTTGGTTTTGTTGCTACTTAAAAGTATTAGCATTTAAAATCATGCTTTATAAATATTTTCAATTTACTTTCATAATAATAAAGGTGATTAAGAGCCAGGAGTGAACTCGTGTCCTCGTGCATAAGACGCGGGCCTTTTAACCACTACGCTACCACGACAATTACATCAACAATCTTTACATATGTATGTTTGAAATTCAATAATAAAATGTAAAATACCTATTTTGTATCATCATTGGCCTTTTCATCTATTACAGATGATTTGAGTTATGAGAGTGTGTGATTATAATAGACACTTTCGTTGGCGGCTATGCAGACCGATTCTGGATCGGCAAGACCGGCCGCATCTGGAACAGGCGCATAACGCAACGGATGCGCCTGCTGGCATGTTATTGCTGTCCTGCTGTTTGGCTCTTTTGGTGGCGAGTTTATTTTGTATATATTTTTAAATATACATAGTTGTTCAAAATGTATCTGACACTTTATTTATTTTTTTAAAATATTTATCTTGTTTTTATTAAATATTAAAATCAAATATTTCCAAGTAATTAATATTCATAACAGGGTTATATGCGATATAAACTCTGTTGACCTTTTCAGTGAGGTTCGTTCAAATAGGGACATTTTTATCGAAATATTTATTTTTCAAATATCTTAAATATGTTGTAATGTTTAAAAGAACTAATAAAGAATTTAAAATTAGAAAGAATTTAAAAGAACTTGAAATAGAATGAAAAAGAATAATCAGGAATAATCAAAAAGAAATTATTCAGGATTTTCTTTTATTTCGATATAAAAACTAACACTAAACAGCTTTCTAAGCAAAGAAAGAGTTAAGAAACAAAAATATAATATGTATATTCGTAAACTTCATGTAGAAGCCTATAGAGGACGTTTCTAGCAGTACAGTCACGAAGAAAAGAGTTTATTTTAAAGTAAGATTTGTACAGAACATTTTATTTCTTGATATAAGAAAAAATAACTAAAACAGCTTAAAATTTTCCGTAAGTCTTTTGATGATGTAGAATAATTATTGTACTGAAGTTTCTTGAAACTTATGTATGATATTATGTATGATGTTCTAATGTGAAAGTGCTCTTAGCGGTAGTTAATTTTAGGAATATTGTACGAAATACTTATAGATACAATATTCAACAGAAAATATTGTGTATTTTTTATTTATTCTTTATTTAAGTTGCCATAAATGTATTATTTGTGTGCTTTAGTAAGTATTTACCATAGATAAAGAATCAAAATTTAAAGACCTAAATATAAGAAGTGAATCCTTAATATGTATTTTAAATCACTTCAGTTGTCATAACTCATAAGCATTTCTTACAAATATTATTTTGAAATTAAATTACGAAAATATTTTATTCATATTTATTTATAAACATTAATTGATTTTTCAATTGATGTTGGTTTGGTAAATATAATTTAAAAACAATAATTTAAGTTAGAAAGAATATTCTGGTGTTATTTGAAAAGACCGTCAAACTGTGGTAATTGTATATCGTCATTTATGAATACTTATACCAACGGTAGGATTGCGAAAGAAGTTATTAGTAGTTATTCTTGAAAAATTATTCATCTGGCTTTCTTTAGTGTCCAGTAAAAGAGAAGAACTATTTATTGGTTTGTTAATGCAATGAAAGCAAACAAAAAGATACATACATTTAAATAGTATCTTGAGCCCATAGAACGCTAATTATTATTACAGAAAAAGTACAAAAGGAAGCATAGATCAATAAATTAGCATCTGTAAGGCCGAATGAAGTTAGTGTCTTACTTAAAAGGTCTGGTGTTTAACTAGTAGTTCAGGATGCCAAGTTTGAGGTAGAACGTTGGAAACTTTTCATTAGATATGAAATGTAGCCTAAACTTCCCTACATCTGATGAAAATAGCGAGTCCCTGGTATCAACCAGAGGATCACCCATCTGTCAACCCATCTGGGATCACCCAGAGAATAGCCCCGAATGTTTGAGGAACTCCAAAACGGTGTCTAGTTGTTCCGTTCTAAAAGGAATATGACAGATTGTTCACTTTTCCTGTCTTCCATATTTACATTCGTCTCGACAATTTATACAACTTCAATAAGTAACTCGACAATTTATACAACTTCAGTAAGTCTTTGGGCCTTATTGATGGTGTCAGGTCAGTGGTGACCTAGTAGTTAAAGGGCCCGCCACTCGTTGCCGAGGGCGCGGGTTCAAACCTGGCAAGTACCAATGTGATTTTTCGGAGTCATATGTACTTTCTGCGAGTATTTTGACACCACTGACATCCGGTGAAGGAAAACATCGTGAGGAAACCTGGACTTATAGTTAAACAATTATAAGTTTGAAATCACCAACCCGTCTTGAGCAAGCGTTGTGATTAATGCTCAAACCTTCTCCATGTGAGAAAGAGGCCTCAGCAGTGGGCTCTGATAGGCTGATGACGATGGTGTAGAAGTCTGATTCATTTTTAATTCCATATTATTAAGGTCATTTGATTTCACTTCCATTGTATTATATTATTGATTCTAGTAGTAATACTAAGAAAACGTTAACATAATTTCAAAATATAAATATGTTAGATTTTTAAAAGTAAATAAGTATTAAGTTTTGTGTTCTTAGCAGCTTTCAAATGATGGGCAATGAATTTACCGAATGTCTCTATTCGGATGTTAATGCGAAAGGGTTCAGCCTCTTGTGATTTCCTTTGTCCTTTCCTAAAATTGTAATGTATTTTATATTTCATCCCGAAACCATAGTCATATTTAGGACACGCCTTTCTTTGTTGACATTACTACTGAAATGTAAAACAGCTATTTATTGAAATTCAAAACTTGTCTATAATATTTAGTTTAATAATTTTAATAATAAAAGAATATTTTGTAATTATGAATTCGTCTGAAGCCCATATGTTTATGCATGTCTTTTTCAAGTGGGAAGTTAAAAATGAATCTTGCTTAATATTGGTAATTTTATAGAGAAATTTAAAAATATATATATTACACAAATAAATTATAAGTAAGAATGAATGAGAGGTGCAAAACGTTATTGGGTTTTATAGTTTTATCTAATTATTCTATAGTTTTATCTTAACACAAAATGTTCTTAAGTTCACTCTTTTATTATTTATTTCGTGATCCCTAGTATAAGAGAAAGCTTTCAAAAGATATAAATAATTAGTTAAGTAATAATAAAAAACGATTGGATTTTTTCTTTTTCTAATTTGAAGTAGATTTTAAGAGAGCTTAAGGGAATTTGAATAAAAGATACAAAATGAAAACTACATTACCTATGATGTTTTGATTGCAAATTTTACATCAATTTTAAAATGACAGTCTTGATTTTTAATCTCCCGGTTTGGTTTACCAAATATTTTATTATTTCATATAAGAAACTCCTTAACTATAATATGAATGGTAAAAAACCTATAAAGAATACACAAAAAGTATAAATAGTGTTTATTTTCTTTCGGTAATCCCAAAAATCTAAATATATTTATATTTATTAACCTCCTGACTACAGAATGCTGGATTTATGGAATTTCTTTAAAAAGAAATTATAGTTTGCTGCTTATGGTCCAAGAATACAGGGAAAATTTTATAAAAAAAAAATATATCGTGAAAATTTCGATTTCCTCTACGTCCTATGTACATATAGGACAAATTCATTGTAATAGGGTTGTACTACTCAAATAAAATAAAAGGATATTACTTTTTATGTCAATTTTGTTTAAAATTTATTTATTTATAAGTGGTAAAATAAAATATTTTAAGTACTATATTAACAAAACTCACCAATTTTTTAAAAAAAATATTCATACAAGCATAAAATTGTCTTAGAAACAATTTTTTATCGATCAACAGACATAAAAATATTTCAAGCCCGAGTGAACATTATTAGTCAAAAATTAACTCTAAACAATAATAACTTCTTCTAAGCCGATTACAATGAAGTTAGTATAACTATCTAAATTATAAAAAAATAAAATTTGGTATCAAAATCAACAGACAACCCCTTGTTTTAACTTTTGATTGATTGACAATTAATTATTATTGATTAATTATTTATTCCTGTTAATTGTCCCAGTTCCATGAATCTCAATTCCACAGTCAATATCAATGTTAAATAGGGGCCATCCACTATATTTTCCTCTTTTAATTATGAAAAAAAGAAAAAACATTGTGACATTGATATCTGCTGATGTCTTACATATAGGACATTAAATGCCTTATCTTGTCTCAATACTATGTACATATATGTCTTAAGCAGAGGACATAGAGAAAACATGTGATATAACATGCAAGATATTCTTATATCTCAAAAAATAAAAGCTCAATTTGTGTTTAATTGGGTCCAGCTAGCAATAAGTGCAAAAAGATTACAAATAAGATAATAATTACCTCAATTAAATTCGGTTAAACTTACTCCTGCTCGAGCGCATGTCGACACATTTTTTTTTGATCCAATTTCGCTAAAAAATTCAACTCCTATCGTGTCAATTGATGCATTTTTACATTTTTAACTATCCTAAAGATGTCGTTACATGTTAATTTTGTAATTAAAACCTCATATAAAATGGGTAGATTTTTTAAAATTATACTTTCTATCTGTACTACGCAGGCGGTCAGGAGATTAAGAGGTCCAGTGAAGATTTTTTTCAGACACTGATAAAAAGGTCTTATTATTATAAAAAATGAAACTTTATAAAAACCATTTTCGTTCATCGTCTCAAGAGCAGGATATAACTAGCCTATTTTACTCGTAAACCCTACTTAGTTAAGTCATCAAATCGTATGTGGATTTCTTTATCTCCTTTAGACATTCTTACGAAAAGAGGTCTTTAGTTTTTGTATTACAGAGTTCTGAAGATTCAATATATTTGACCAAAGATTGAAAGCAAGACCAAAAGAAATAGTTTATGATTGACGATTAAAAAACTGGCTTTGTATGCGAATTAATTATTGTTGTGAATTAAACACATTTCTATTGTCTATCGACTACATATGTGAACAAACATTAAACAATCAAATTGACTCCTAATGTGACTTATTTATCGTCTTCGCAAAACCAATTTCAGAGAAAATTAAAGGCGCTTAAATTCAAAAGAAAAATCATTTGGTATTAGAGAAATGGGTGGGTAGCTTGATGTGCTATCTAAGTTACATATGTGTAGTTGCTGTATAAAAATCTTTCTGTGTGTTTGACAGTGATGAAATAAAAAAGAAATTTGCAAAAAAATAAACTAACCACCAACTTTTGTTAGAGAATACTTTATAATATTTATTTTATGTTATGGTTAAGGCCCAACTCTCGTGCATGAGAATGGGGATCCGAAATCTGGCAAGTGCCAATTTATTTTTTTCCGAGTTTTATGTACTTTCTAACAGTATTTAGACACTACTGATAGGTGGTGAAGGATACTATCGTGAAAAAACCTGAACTTATAATTTCAAATTACAATCTTGAAATCGCCAATCCACTTTAAGCCAGCGTGGTAATTAATTAATTCTCTTATTTTCTCCATGCAAGAAGCCTTAGCTCACTAGTATGCTCTAATATCCTCATAGCGTTGTTATTACGACAACAGAAGTACATCTTCTGTAAAAATTTAAACTATCTGACTGTCATGGTTCATGAGATACAATCTAGTATCAGAAAAAAAACAGAAATCCTCTTTTAATGCTAGCTTGCTTTCTTAACAGAACCCACATACAAAGTTTCAAGTATAGTTCCGTCAATAAATCAAATTTTTCAATTGTCCACCCTTAGGCAATGAATTACTAAAAATCTTTCCTTATGGTACCTAAGCCTACTCCAGGTACTCGTAACATACACACCTGAAAACCTTCAGTTCTCTGCGATAAGTTTAGAAATAATTTCCAATAAAATAAAGTATTTTATTAATACCTTTAAGTGACGTCTAAAACCTAAAGATAAAATTTTCTTTCATAAATTTATTCTTTTATAAATATAATTATTAAACATTGTCTGATACCCATAATGTCCCTCGGGACCATTCGAGAATAATATTTATAATAATGAATCAACAATATGTAGCTATTTTACAAAGTACAGTATTTTGAAGGACTTTTAAAATGACAAAGTTACTTTTATAAACAAAAACTTTGTTACTTTAAAAAAGATTCTATTATTAGTATTCACAATAACTTTAATTAACAATTCAATTTCATGTAAGTAGTATAAAATGTTTACGGCGGTCAAAATAAAATGACGTGGGCCTGTGCCCTGAGGCTAGGTCGTCGCTTTATACATGACCGAATTGAATATTAACATACATTTAATGGAATATGTTTTTTTGAGTCGTTTGGTAAAAAAATTAAAGATATTCATAAAATTTTTATACATTTAATTAAAAAAATATACGATATAAAGGTTAAAATTTAATAAAAACACTTTATACCTACCTAATACTACTATAATAAAAGAATACTAACCTATAATAAAAGAATGTTATAAATATACTCATATCTCAATTTTGACATTCATCTCTATAAATAAGATTTCACTATCTATAAAACTATAAAATTATGATTGTATAGAGATACTCTTAAATATAATTCTATCTCACTTTTATCTCTCTAAACAAAGCTTATAACATTTATTCTTTACAAGATATTTGAAAGCCGAAGTGTAGCAGATTTAGATAACACTATTGTATTTTATACTGCCATCTTAGTAAGTCCAGTTTTTAATAGTTGAATGGTTTTGTCTGCAATATTACACATTTAAATCATAAATAATACAAAACTGAAATAAAAAGCCGCATTAAACTTGGGACTTTGAAATAATATCGAGCATTATGTATATATGTGTATACAAAGAAAGCATAGTGTTAAATGTGACCCAACCTTCATTTAATTTCTTCAAGATCATTTTATAAGTCACTTTTAAAAGCAATTATTTTTACCAAAACGTACAGAAAAATACGCGGTTAATTGGTGTAGGAGTGCACGTACATGCTATTAAAGTGTACTTATTATGAAACGTTTCTGCTTTAAGAAACTGCTTTAAATATATATATATATATATATATATATATATATATATATATAGATATATATATATATTGCTTGATAAAATTATTATATTTTGCATAATGTTTGTGTCCTTAAAATAAGTCTTTAGATTAAGTACAAAGTAATAGTGATTATTTTTCATTAACTAAATAACAAATGTCTTCATGTTGTGTTTGACGAAACTTAGAGCCTATAGTAACATAATTATAGATCTGTGTTCATTCTTTATATGGTATTAGAAACTATAGCAACAGTTAGTAATGTAAACTAATTTCCCGATTTCTTAGTTCTTAACTTCAGACTTTATCCAAGAACTTGAACATGAATCTAGAAAAATATTTCTTTTACTTTGGATCATAAGTCCAAGATCATAAATCTCCCGAAATAATCAATACACCCGAATTAATAATTAAATAATATTCAATGCCATTCCCAGTTTAATTAGTTCAGTGACGGTTGAAACGGCTACTTGTAATGAAATCAACAAACCGACTATGTTTTCCTACATTATTTTATTTAGAAATAAATTTATATGAATTTGAATTTTATAGTTCATTATATTAAATTAAATTATGATTGTGATAAAGCTATAAATTAGGTTAATTTAAAATTATTGTCTCCTTTCCATATACTATACGTCATAAAATTAAAGCAGTAACAAGTCACTGTCATATTTGACTAGTTTTTACTTATTATTTTCTGAATCAAATGCATTACGAAGTATATTGGTTTTAACATATTACATATTGATTTCATTTTTGTGTTTAAAACTTAATTTGCAAAAATATAATATTCAAATTTCTTTTATTATTCATTATATTTTCTCTCTTACTTTTCAGCGCCACTTCCAATATATGTATTTCTATGGTGGATAAGGGACTTCATTAGTAATATACATACATTTTTATTTGTACGATTAACATAGAAACTATCATACTTTCAATGATACTCCGTATGTACATACACATACTAAATAATTTAACTATTAAGATATACGATCTGATTCATTCTGGAAAATTCAAATGCTCATCAGAGTTTTGCGAGATAACGCCCAAATCCTACGTATTTTATGATAAATTATTCACTCGTTGATAATCCAAACACTCGGAGCAATACATGGCATTAGATGTAATGATTATTCCTCCTTTAATGTTTGTTTATAAATTCACGATCCACTTTATTATATTTCAATCTGATGTTGTCAGTGTTTTAGTATTACATATTTCTGCTTATATAACTTTAGAATAAAAATCCTATAATTCTTTTACAGTTTAAAATCTAAGTTCTTAAAGGAACGTTACATATATTATATACATAGTTTACTGAGCAAACTATTCGAATTATATAAAATATTTGAACACAACAACTACAGTAAAATATATGTATGATATCACTTATGTAGTTTACTTTAATCTTTCAACTAGTAAAGGATCCTAGACGTCGAAACTACTACATTATTAAGTTGTTATGTCACCAGGGACTTTTCCATACATATGTCCATCTTAAATTTTTTGTCAATGTCACTCTCACGTTTCCCTATAGCCGACTATACAAACACATTAAAATGAATACTTAGAAGAATAACTAGAGTAAACAACTTGGTTTGGGTCAAAGAATTTAGAAAGATGGTATCAATCTGGATAGTATTTGTTTCTTCTCGTTGAAAGACCTTAACATCGGTCGCCGTCATAGTCAAAGACAAAGTCATGTCGCACAACGATTAGTTAAAATTTAGAAATCGTTATTATATATCAAAAAAAGTTATTTGTTAAACCTTTAATAGCTCTAAATAAAAAAAGTAACGAATTATTTGTAAAATCGTTATGAATATAGTTAATTATTATTAATATTCGAATATATATTAATTAAAATATAAAAGCATCTTTATACTATTAACATTAAATATCATTTATTTCACGAATGAAATAAATAACTTGATCAAATATTATACCTTTAGTTGTTAAATCACTGATAAGCAAATAGAAAATATATTTGAACACACGTACATTACTTATTGAATACATAATTAACAAATCTTATTTTATATAAAACACTGAGATCAAATTGTAATTTTATTACATGTGTGAATTTGAATTAAAATTTGAATTAAAATAAATACATATTTTAGACGTTATAGCAAATGTCTCATAAATCATTATTTCCACCAGTTATTTTAATAAAAAGACAATACAATTTTTCTTAATTTTTTAAAATTAAAATTAACAAAACTGTTCTCAAGTCAGTGCATATCGATATATATTATGTATATAACAAAACGTTGACTTTATTTTTTAATTCACATATTATACTATCATCTCGCCAGTCTAAAATGTTGACATTTAGTAATAATGACATAATAATTATTTAATACAATGCGTGTTAAACATCACCACAACCACATCATTTCTGTTCACGACATCTTGAAGAAATAATTATGGTTTAATTTTCAAACACTTTATGGTATCAGCTTAAAAATAGAAACATAAGTTTTAATTAAAAATAACTCATACGCTATTAACGTTACAGTATTGTAACAAAACAATAATAAATGTGTATATGTAGTTGATTAACACAACGCTGTGCATTGTGGAGACATTCAAATGAAATGCAAATTGAATAGCACTTAAATTCATGGTAATTCAACTTCGTACATTCATTAATATTGCATTAACTTACTTACTAAACTAATTAGCTTCTAAGTAAACCACTGAGTTGATTAATCTCGTGCTTAAGACTGTTAGACTGACTAAAATAACAAGATTAGTTACTAAATTACTTAACGTTCAGAGATTCTTTTATCAAAAATAAATAATAGACTAAATTTACCTGTAAGTTCCCGTTAGAATTCGTTTAGTGTAAAGTAAATTAAAAGTTTGAAATATTTGTTCATTCTTATAAGGATTTATAATGATACTGAGAGAATATTCGAAAGAAAAAAGCAAGGAAAATTATTTTTCATAAATTGTAAATCAAGCAAAACGCTTTTTGATAGGCTTGACGGAAAGATGGCTTTTAGAAAATGGAATTCATATATATCATACAATATCTTGACTTACCTTTTAACGTTTAATGTATTTGAAAGTACAGGAGTTTAACCTGATATTTGTTTTCAACCGTGTTTTCAGGTTTCTGTTTTATAACAATGTTACAAATAAATAAATAAAAACATCTAGAATTTTCAGTGGAAAATTGGTAAATTCCATCTCCATCACAATATTACAGTTAAATGTACAATACTTGATGGCCCGACTCCCGCCAGGGAAAGCTAGCTAGCTTAATTGGAAAAGCAAGTGTAACACGATATCCAGCAAGATGTAGGTTCGATTCCTGTTCATGTCTATGAATTTTCCGTTCTAAATTAAATTCTAGTTTGAGTATTAATCAATATTACTTTCATGCTAAACTAGTAAACCCGGCGAACTCCGTTTCGCCACCAGAAGGCTTTTATATAACAGTTCGTTTGGTGATTAAAAGATGAAGATATTTTTTTTGCTTTATATTTGAAAAGGAAAATTTTTATTTCATTTCACAACAGTAATGAATTCATTTCGATTACAAAAATGAAGTGTTATTTAGTTGAACTTCTCTAAGTAAATGAAAGTGAATCCAAAGTAGATACCGAATCGAAGCGTTATACGTGTCCGCAAATTATCCGTTTCATTGAAGTGCTCCTATGTAAACCACATTTTTTGTTTTTTGGTCTAACTTTCACACAAATAAAGCGGTTGGTTTCCAAACTCGTGAACACGCAAAATATAACTGCCCATGTGAAAAATAATGATTTTCTAAATTTATTCCGCAAATACTAAATGGTTTGAAGAGTTCAAACTACAAATACAATAGCGGTTTGTCACATGAAATTAACTGAGGAGAGAAGAATGAGTAGCTATCAAACGATGTATCATGCGACGGCACCATCTACTTAAAATATTGATTTGTAGTACATGTTATGTATGATGGCGCTGTATGTGAAAAAAGATTTTCCCCCTTTTCTGTTCAAATTTTTTGTTGTCACGGAGCCCGAGACCTTTCCAACGAATGCAAAACCGTGGAAATTGGTTCTTTCGTTCTGAAGTTATAGCGTCAAGATGGAAAACCGGACTTATTTTTATATAGTAGATTGCTCACAAATATCAAATTGTCATCCATACGTCATTACATATCTGTCATTATACGTCAATTGCATAGTTGTCAATTGTGTTTCGTTATTCCACGTTTTATAGTGACTGACGTTTCATGTCAAGTCCCACGGGAATGCCGTCGAACCGGATAAAAAGTATCCTATTGTAATTTCCTGGTTCTAAACTACCTTCCTGCCAATTTTCAGCTAAATCGGTAGAGCCGTTCTTGAGTTACAAGTGGAGTAACTAACACGACTTTCTTTTATATACATATATAGATGAATAATTTAACTTACAAAACATATTATGAAATTGATATCAAAATTTTAATTAGAAGTAAAGAATTATTCGCTTGACCATAAAAAGTTATCCAGTTTTTATTTTTCTTGTTATAAAGCTTTTTTTTGAAGTTATTTCTTAGATATTACTAATATTTCTTTCAAATATTATGAATTTAACATTCAAACTATCATTATTAGACAGAAAAGACAAAGTTGTACTAAATAAGAAAATTGTTCCAATTGTGACCTCTTCAAAATTGTTCAAAAATATTAGTATTATACTTTCCTCTTCTACGTACGGTTATATTTATTATGTTCCTTACAAAATTTAATCCTCACTTTTATATAAAAAGCAAAATTTTTGAAAGAACCCAGAAATATTATTCATTGGAGCTAATTTGGTTCTCTGTCTGGAGAGTGGGATAACTTTTATACTTAACTATTAAAGAGCACTAAGCTTAGGGTAGTTAATATTAACTTATATCTCTGTAATGGGGTGACGGAGTAAGTTGGTCGTTTCTATTTATTTGGAGTTTTATAATGACAAAAAAGGAAAGAAATATATTTAAAAGACATTATTATTGATTATTGCAACTAAATATATCTAAAGGTTGATAATTTCAGGTTTAAAATTGTCAGCATGATTATTAATTTATAGTATTGCTATTATTCTGGAGTAGTTCTTTTTGTTTGTGTTATATTTTTATTTTATAAAATATGTTTCTAAAGTTATTTCTTTCCTTTCTTGTTATATCGTAAACAATCCCAAATAAATAGTTAAATAGTAACTTTTGGCTTGTATGCACAAATACTTAAATGAATTCCACTGAATTATTCATAATTAACGCACACCCTGAAAGTAGTTTGTTCAGAATCGGTATCTGGATCGATTTTTATAGTTTTTTATGTAGGTCATTTTTTTTCTCAAATTTAGATAGAACTAAGTAAATTACAGTCATCCCACGCATGCAACACCAACAGCGACAGTAAGCACACATCAAATACCTATGCACGTGTCCATTGACCTCCTAGATCAGCTGATTTGACGCCACTCGACTTTTTTTTGTGGGGGCGAATTAAATCGCTAGTTTATAAAACAGAGATAACAAATGTTGAGGAAATAAAAAATAAGATAATAACCGCCTTTGTAAAAGTGAAAAGTGACGCTGCAGTATTATCTAAAATAAAACCACAATTGCGAAAACGGTCATTAAAGTGCATTGAACAAGGCGGTGAACATTTTGAAAATGTTTTAAAACGACAACGCCGTGCGAGGGCAAAGTAAACTGTAAATTTGTTTATGGTCTTTAAATTATTGTAAATATTTTGATTCACACCATTTAAACACGCCGACTTTATCGTAGATATTGTGGTGTCTCATCAAATCACGCGTAATCAGCTGTTTAATAATTTTTATTTACAAATTTAATTTAACAAATCAGTAATTATAAAATGTTGGCTTCACATTAAAAAGAAAATTCAATGTCAACAATCTAGAGCTTGAAAAGTGTGATGGAAAGAAAAATCATAAATCATATGATATTTCGTGTACTTATTATTACCTACTTCTTATTATTGTCGGACGGCACTCGGAGAGAGGGGCGCGGGCGCGGCGAGTACATTGTATCTGTGTGTGTGTGCGTGTACAGCGGAGTGTTGGTGAATAGCTGACCATATTATTTGCACGAAATTGGGATAACTAATTTCACAAATAAAAAATGGAAACACACATATAAATAATATTTGGTGTATTCCTTGCGTTCATATTATTATATTCTAATTGGGGTGTTTGAGGGTGTGCGTTAATTATGTTACACGTCGTAGAAGTTTCGCTAATTATTATTTACCGCATAGACCCAAAACGTGCGGCGCGTGAGACTATTACCGAGGTAAATGAAGAATCCTATAAGACTGAACAAATTATATCGAAAACTTTACGGGATTCGATGAAAAGTTAATAAGTAAACTAAATTAATACTTTTTCTTTGTTGTACTTACAATATAGCAATGTTAAAAGGATTTTATGTGAGTTGAAAGCGTGTAAACGCAAATTATGTAGAATTATTATTTAATTCATTGGTATATTGGTAACTTGTTACTAATGTAAGTTTCGCTTTAAAAATTAAACAGCATGAACAACAAAACAATACCTATTTATATCTTACAATGTTTTTATTCTTTTATTTTAAAAAGATCAATAATATGCACAGCGTTGAAACTCTAATTCCTTAACCATTAACGAATTAACAAGAACTCAAGAGTAACATAGTAGAAATATATTTTTTTCTAACTTTATTTCGCGTTATTCAACTTTTTAATCTTGTCTATTTAGTAAGTAGATTTTACGTAAATTTATCAATACTATAATTTAATCATTAAGATACAGATCACTGAATTAATAACTTCCATGAGTATTTACGATTATAACTACGGTAATTTGAAGTCATTTTCAAAAATATTCTTTAAAAGGAAAAGAAGAGAGAATATGGGTATAAATTATTCGTTACGGATCTTTTCTTTTCATTTTTATATCATTGAATGTAGTTTCGAAAAGAGTAGTGTCTATTAATAGATTAAACGATATATGTATTAATATAGAGTATTTTATTCAAGTAAGGGTATTCCTTACTTAGGTATTCTTAAGAATGGAATACCATAACATAATTTCCGATATAATATTACTTATAAAATCTTTAACAACGTTGTCAACTTACTTTTTTACTTATAAAATAGATCAAATCCAAAACTATTTAAAATTTTAACAACAAAATCCATTTATAGTTTTCACTATCAATTTGTACATAATATTGACAGTTGGATAATTGTATCTTCAAAGTTATAACTTAAATTTTCATCAGTTGAAATATCTTGTAAGTAATCATATGTTATTTTAGATAGCAACATTCATCTTATACAAGTTACACTTGCAATTAACAAGAAAGATCTAAAGACGCGTGAAATCGTAGACATTATTAGGCAGATAAATAAATAAACCTTGTTCGTTTGTTACAAACGCGCTACATATGAAGAAAAAAAAATTAGCATCGCCGTGTCGACATCTTTGTATCGATAAAATATCGTATAACGAGTGACGCCGCTGACTCCGCGGAACCAACACAAAGCCGTGTGAGCCAGAAGATTCCACATACCATACAAGCAATAGAATGCCATTGTCATCCTAACATCGGGGCAATTATGTAGTCTTAGGTATAGGTTATAAGTTTTAATATGTAATTCTTATTTTAATATATGTACATATAAGTATGTTTCGTAATTTTCCTGGAACCTCCGGTTGCCACCCTATAAAATTCATTGTTTAATTTGTTTTTCTCTTTAAAAAAAACAGTGATATAATATTATCACTTATTAACCTTTCGTGTCAGGGTGACAAAAATACTGAAATATGGAAGTGTAACAAATACTGCCTTAACAAATACTGTCTTTGTAAATCTCAAATATGTAGTTATTGTATTAAATTATATTCAATACATAATACTTGAGTGGTCCTACAATAAATGTTATGATTTAATTTGTCACATATTTTAAAAGGCTTTAATGAATTGATCCTTTACGTGATTTAATTGTTTGGGTTTTATGAACCTCTAAAACTCAAATAGCATAATAAATTGTATTCCCTTCCTTTCAGTATTATGAATCGGACTCATTCAGAAGCAATGTACAAGAGTTCCGACCATCAATCAGTATCCCAACATTCCTCATATGAAGGTCACACTGAGAAATCTATTTACTTGAAATGACAATTTATTTATGAAAATACACAATATTTAAAATTACTACTAAGGAAAATATTCTGTATTATAAGGGCACTTTTTTATTATACATATTACGGTTTTGCTTGATTTGATTTACATAGTAATGGAATACGATGAAAGAAACATAGATTTTTTTGGGGTCTAAAACCTTATTACATACAAGTACATATTAATTATTGTTCTTTATATATACGTCAGAAATTATTTTCTTTTAAATGTATTAAAATTACAATATCTAAGATGTTTCATTCAAATGCATTTTTTACTAATATTTCGTAGCAATATTTCATAAATCCTGCTTTAAATATACAAAGTTTATAAATTTTACCAAATCCTACTAATGGAACGCTTGTACGAACATAAATTTGTGGTGAACTGATGTTTTAACAAAGAGTAGTACAGTTTGTAAGATTGTAGGTTCAAACAATATTTAATTTATTAGAATTCATTGGTTTCTTAAAACCACAGTTTTCGACTTACATAATGTTATAGTGACTATTTGTAAAAACTCACAAAACTAAAGACTTGCGTTTAAAACATTTCTCACACAACCTAAACCACCCTAAGGTTCAAGTATTCAACATCCTATGAACATTTATTTATTTAAAACTAGTTTGTTATAAAAAAGCATGCTGGTAGATTTCCATAATCCCTACTAATATATATATAATATTATAAATGCGAAAGTAACTCTGTCTGTCTGTCTGTCTGTCTGTCTGTCTGCTACGCTTTCACGCCTAAACCACTGAACTGATTTTAATGAAATTCGGTACAGAGATAGAGTTGACCTTGAGAAAGAACATAGGATAGTTTTTATCCCAGACTTTTGAAAGGTTCTCTTGGAAACGCGATATAACCGAACTCCACGCGGCGAAGCTGCGGGCGGAAAGCTAATATTATATAATACTCAACCTCAGAATCAAACTCTCGTTGCTTGTTCCAACTGTAATTTAATCGCCGCTTTAAGAAATGAAGAACCAAACGATATGTTAATTTGAGTTAAGCTAAGCAAAGCAAACAAATTCAATTAATTTTCCCTTCAAAACATTAAGAAGACTCTTATTCACATATACTTCAGAAACAAGATTTCAGTTTTATAGACTGGGAATAATATTATTAATTTATTGGAGCTTTGGAGAGACTGTATAACTACTAAAACAAAACTAAATAATTCGATACCTATTACATTATTAAAAAAGTCATAGTTATTTTAAAATTTAATACAGAAATCACAAATTGCTACTACTAAAGCGAAGTAAAACAATTCTCAATCCACAAGCTAGATAAGAATTTAAAATTTTTCTTGGTATATTGTAATGAAAACACAACGAATTATTTAATAATGAAATTGTATGTAAAGTTATATACTTTCATGATAAAAAAAATACATCATAATTAATCACGTCATATTAGCCGTAGAAAACTTAGATGCATCCATTTTTTTTAAATACAAGAGAAATACAAGAGTTTTTGCTCACTATTTTAAACATATTATAACACAGCAATAATCAACATATAAGAATAATAACCTATATATGTATAATAATTATTATCATGATTTAAATTGAAGTATCTACAATACGCCAGAAATTGCAAAGGTCAATGATCAAGAAAATTAATATTGTTCTAGAACTATGGCTATTTAAGATAATTATTTATAAACCACCTCAAATATTTTATCTTTCACGTAAATGTTATCACAAGCAGTAGGTTTGATTCCACGAATTATAATAGAAAACCCTTATACGCAATAAACTTCAACGTTGTTTATAAATTTAGTTTATGAAGTTCCACGCATATTGGAACTGAAAAATTATTGTTGCTGGAGTTGTTTACTGGAGCTGTTTAAAGCGCAATACAAAAGAAAATAAATAATAAATTTAAAGTTATCAATCATAAATATCAATGATAGAAAAATATTTGTTTTATTCTATACATTCTTATATTTTGAAACTTTTGTAGGCATATAGAGTTTGATCTTCGTAAAAAAATAGTAACTAAGATTTATTTTTAATAATTTTCAATTAAAATGAGCTTGAAAATTTTACATTAACACAAAATTGTTGCAACAATTTAGTACGAAATGTCTCAGAAATGGCACAATCAATTGCCAGGATTATCCGAATTTTACAGGATAATGCCATTTAACATAAAAATGTCTTTCAATTATTAAACAAATTTGTATAAAATAAATAACTGGATGTAAACTAATATCATGGGAAACTCAATGATGGTCATACGGACAATGATGAATATTATTATTTTCAACATTAAATATTGAATGTCCAATAAAATGTAATTTCAGGATTGTTTCAGAACAATTATATAAATATTTAAAAGATATATTTTAATCAAAAGACTTACAACGTTCGAATCAATGTGTATAAACGTTGGAAATATTTTTTTTCTATACAAATATAAACTTCAACAAATTGTGTCTTTCTCACCGTCCTAAACTTCTTTTGTATTGTGCGATCTCAATGAATTTCGATTGAAATTGATTTTGTATTCATGTATAACAGACAAGTTAACGAATTATTTCATTTATCGATCTTAGTTTGCACAGTATTTTTTTTGTATTAATAACTTGAGACTAAGGAATTAAATCTATAATAAATTTCAAAACGATGACTGCTTTTCGCTTCTGTAATTAATTATATAATAATACAAAATATTCACATTCATGATAATAAAACTAAGTTGATTTTAAATTAAGTCTAATAAAAACCTTTAAAGCAGCTTAGATTAAGTAAAAGAATTTGTCATTATTACCTTTGTTTTGTCATGACAACGTAATGAGAAAACATGTATTTATTATAAACATACTTTTTATTTGGATTCTTTTACTTAAACTATAAAGAGAAATCAAGTTTCATTTTTTAAATATTTTATAGACACGTTGGAAAAAAATGAACAATTATGTTGTTACTTCCTTTCTTTAATCATGAAAAATATTTTGAATAAATATAAAACAGCGTTATTATTATTATTATTAATTTCACTCATATTTAAGTTTTAAGGTTTAGGCTTACGCCTTTGAACTTTAATGTTATTTGTATTTATTTTTAAAACAATTACTGTATACTTCACACATGAGCGATTGACAACAAAATCAAAGTGTTAAAAATATTTATAACCTTTCCTTGTTTAAACAGCCACCCACGCTTAATTTAAAATTTATTCAAAATGATTTCTTCTTTCTTTAACCTTAAGTTTTTTTATTTATACCTCAAAATTATTTGCAACATTATTAAAATTCATTTCTTATTTGTGTCATATAAAAAGTAGCGAGAAAATATAAAGTTAACCATTAAAAAAGTAAAGAAAGAAAAGAATTCTTCGATTTTAGATCTTTTTCATCCTAATATATTTATTATTGCTGTAATTTTCTTACCATATTTTAAATTCTGGAATGTTCATTTACGTGAAGCAAAACGTAAAAATCTAGCAGTCTGCAGTTCCATAACAAAACAAATTTTATTATACACAGAGAGAGACAAGATGACACTTAACATTCAATGGACTCACCGCGTTAACAATTTAGTTAACAATACCGTTTCATTTTTCCTTGATGAACAAATGCTTTTCAATATAGTCCATCTTAATCTACATGCCTCCTTCAAAGTGCCAAATGATTCTCATGATAAACTTTTAAGCTATTCTGTGTTCAAATAATTTAATATATTAACAATTAAAAATTAATCTTAGAACCTAAAGTACCTCTACTAACTCACTCAGTACTGTATATGTTAATGGGAATTGCTGAAGCTTGAGAGAATTTATAATGAAAACTGTTCTCTAAGAATAGTAAGTTAAAATAAAATAAATATTTAAAAATTCTTTTTAACACTTTATATCCGTATTATGACATAAAAATGTTTTTAAATAATAAAACAATAGATTGGTTACAAAATAAGTTTGTCGACAAATATTTTACTTATATAAAATATATAAGATATAAACACATAGGTACATATATAATAAAACATTTTTACCTAATTGACAGCTTTGTATTAATTTTGTTTATAATAAATAAATAGTAATAATAAAACAATACATAATTAATTTCAGCTGAAATTATATTGAAAATCATATTCGACTTCTTGACCAGATTACTAACAGCTGTTTCAATAGTCGATATGCTAATTAGACCCCAAGTTTTGTCCACATTAAATATATTTTTATTCACACTGAGAGATTATTATCAATATATGGTAAGGTACAAGCAATATATTGACCATGACTATTCCCACGAGAATAAGCTGGACGCTCAATCCTCCCTCCTTTTCATCAATTTCTATAATATGCCTATTAAAGCATAATTTATTTATATATTAATATATACTAAGTAGAATCACAGTTCAGCTACAGAAGACAATCGGATTGGATAACAACTTATTATGTAGTGGTTAAATTGTTTTTATTGTTTTTAAACAAAATAGAAACACAATCAGAATAAAAAAAGTAAAGTATATTTAATCAAACTGATATTTTATATTCTTATTAAATAGGTAATGCGATTTAAATTTAATGAAAAGAATATAACTTCATAAATTTTATTAAAGCAATATAGAAAAATAATTGAAATAAAAGTTAAGGCAACTTTAACTGTCAAGATAAAGCAATCTGTCAAAATTTATATGTAGGAGGGCGTTATAAGAACAGGAGGGCCTTCATGGGAACTCATACTTTGAAAGGGATAAAGTACAGTCTATTCAATACGACACCAACTCAATCGAAACACTAGATATCACTATCACTTCGATACACAGCGATTCGTCACGAGCGCGGTGCGTGGGCGTCATCCCGAACGACACTGTCAGGATGGCCGCCCCCACTACCATCACAATGACGCTTCACTAGGCTAACCTCAGACAGCTAAAAGTCAACCTGACGTATGATTTTTGACGGATGCGCCGTCACGGCCGGACTGACATTCGACCGTCCTCGGGCGGTTCTCGGATCAATGAACTACAGTTGTGTCTATTCCGTTCGGCATCCTGACAAACGACTAGTTACAATCATCAAAATGTGCTATGGTACTTAAGACTTAAGGCGAGCATCTCGTAGCAATTAAGCCAGACGACAACATTCATCTCACCACAATGTTCAAAGCATCCAGAACAAGTCAACCAACTTAAAGGGCTCTGACCCGGACGACTACATTCGTCTTGCCACAATGTTCAAAGCATCCAGAACAAGTCAACCAACTTAAAGGGCTCTGACTCGGACGACTACGTTCGTCTTACCAGAACAAGTCAGCCAACTTAAATGGCTCTAACTCGGACGACTACATTCGTCTTACCAGAACAAGTCAGCCAACTTAAATGGCTCCTGACTCGGACGACTACATTCGTCTTACCAGAACAAGTCAGCCAACTTAAATGGCTCCTGACTCGGACGACTACGTTCGTCTTACCAGAACAAGTCAGCCAACTTAAATGGCTCCTGACTCGGACGACTACATTCGTCTTACCAGAACAAGTCAGCCAACTTAAATGGCTCCTGACTCGGACGACTACATTCGTCTTACCAGAACAAGTCAGCCAACTTAAATGGCTCCTGACTCGGACGACTACATTCGTCTTACCAGAACAAGTCAGCCAACTTAAATGGCTCCTGACTCGGACGACTACATTCGTCTTACCAGAACAAGTCAGCCAACTTAAATGGCTCCTGACTCGGACGACAATATTCGTCTTACCAGAACAAGTCAGCCAACTTAAATGGCTCTGACTCGGACGACTTCATTCGTCTTACCAGAACAAGTCAGCCAACTTAAATGGCTCTGACTCGGACGACAATATTCGTCTTACCAGAACAAGTCAGCCAACTTAAATGGCTCTGACTCGGACGACAATATTCGTCTCACCAGAACAAGTCAGCCAACTTAAATGGCTCTGACCTGGACGACAATATTCGTCTGACCACAATCTGCAGAGCATCCAGAACAACTCAGCCAAACGAATGAACGATGATCGAGACTCCAATGAGCTAGCCCCATCATCTCCACTACTTATACTCATGTGAGTGAACGATGACCCGGACATAGACTCCACAGAGCTAGCCCGTCCATCTTCACCACCTGATCAAGCGTCGACCGGACGTGGACTCCATCGAGCCAGCCCCTGCACGCTTTGATCCATCACTACTAGAAACATCGGCCGCATCAGCCAGTTCCATCGCCACCTCAAACACACCAACTCAAACTTACACAACTCATTTATGGTTTATCAATGTTGGAGGCCATCAGAGCTACTCAGCTACTCACTTTCATCATCTGACATAGCTTCGTTTCCATTCTCTCCACTCCATGACCCGCCGTCTCGGCCTCCTCATTACTTAGTTCAGTGGATATGTCAACTAACCCTTCAAAGCCTCTGGGTACTGCGCCCAAGTTTTCATGAGAGTATTTTAAAGTGCAATTAGATTCATCGGTATGTTTCAGTTCGTACCTATCGTTGTCTAGAATTTTAGTTATGATAAAAGGTCCCCTAAACTTTCTTTGCAGTTTAGTTTGGTAACATTCGCTACACTTAACAAAAACGTAATCTCCCCGAAAAAGAAAAAAAAAAGGTTTTACTTGGGCTTTGCCTTTACTAAATTTAACTACTTCCTTTTGATCTGCGTTTTCAGTGTTGAGGGAAGTTTTATTCCGGATATTGTCTAAATCTAATCTCGGCTCGTTTGAATTTTGGGCTATTAATGATATTCCCTAAAGATTGCGCGCGAATGCCAAACATTAGTTCTGTTGGAGTATATCCTGTAACACTACGGCTTGTGTTATTAAGTGCTAGATGACTCTCCCAGATCAGAGTAATTTAGTAAGATGGGGTAAAGGTACCGAAAACACCTGCTATATCTGCGGAAAGGCAGTTGGAACTGCCAAGCATTTGCTAGTGAGATGTAAGGTTCTCCTGGACAGCGGTCAATTCTCGCGTCGTCACTATAGGGTTTTAGAGATCATACTTGAAGCGGTTAGTCTTTCGGTAGCCAGAGCGCAAAGGGAAATAACCACAAACGAGCGATCAATAGGTTTTGTGAGAGAGAGCACCAGGGCTATAAAATCAAACGTCAAGCCTTACTCTATCCTTAAAGCGGCTTCGGATTGGACTATCATGATGGATACGTATGAGAAACAACACAAAATCCCCGAGGATATTTGTGCGTCAGCCTCCAGACCAGACACATTTCTATACTCGCGTATTTTAAAGCGCGTTGTGATGATAGAGCCTACGGTGCCTTGGGAAACCAACATCCCCAAAGACCATGCCATCAAGGTCACTAAGTATTACGAGCTCACCAACGAACTAACTCGAAATAGGTTCGTCCGCGGTAGAGGTGGGAGCGAGAGGCATAACAGCCAAATCTCTCTACAACCTACTAAAAGACTTGGGCCCATCCAGAACCAACATTAATTCATTCTCGGAACGTACGTCGAAAGCAGCCCTAGCAGGTTCCTTCCAAATTTGGCCAGGTAGGGAGAGGAACTTGGACAGTGGAGGTGAGCGTACAACGCGCGTTAGTTAAGGGGCCCCTTAAACCCACACCTGGGTCGCAAGTCCCAGGCACTGCTGAAGCTCCCCTCCCTGCAACGCGATGGACCCGGCACCCGCACGGTGAATCCATCGTATGCTAAGCGGTTTCGTCCCTTGTACCTCAGGAAGTTTGTCACGCCACGTTTTATGGGTATCGTTTTCTATAATAGTTAGCAGACATTTTAAAATCTGCATGACCCTTTCTACTTGACCGTTGGCTTTATTTGCCGCTGTTGTTATAAAGTAAAGTTCTATACGAGGTGTTTTACTCAATTCTCTAAAGTCCGCGCTTACAAAGCCCCTTCCCCGATATAACAATTCGCTTGAGAACACCGAAAAGAGAAACAGCTTTTCTCAACGCTTTAATAGTACAACTGGCATCGAGGGATAGAGTATGCTCTTAAAGGACATACTTGATAACATAATCAATCATTACTGACGCGTATTTCTTTTCTGTCGCTTTTGCCACTTAATGTCCCAGTCATATCTATGTATGTGAATAGTATGCCAATAAAATGTATGCAAATCCGTAGGAGAATTTACATGGCCAAAATAGCAATAACCCCACTGAATAAAATTTGGAGAGATAGGAAAATTATTAATGGAACAAAAATGCATCTGATACGAACGCTTGCCTTCTCTATATTTCTATCTATCTAGCTATCCGATTCTGTATAGTGCAAAGACGTGGACTATGAAAGTCGTTGACAGGCAAAGAATTGATGCCTTAGGAATGTGGTGATGGCGAAGTATGTTACGCATACCTCAAAATATGGTCGGCGCTTATCTAATATCTATTTGCAGCACATACTGGCGTTGATTGGTCAGTTCCCTGACAGAACTACGGACAGCTTTAAACGTCCGCTAGTGATTGAAAAAGTGGACGGTAACCGAACTAGAGGACTAAATCCCAAAAGGTGACTGGACCAAATCCCAGAACACCTAAAAATATCTGCCTGCGTTGCACTCCATCAAGAAACTAAACGTGTCTATCTCAGTATGGATATGGTTGATTTAAGTCCATACAAGGGACTGATGGACGATAGGTTACCAACGACTAACTTTGTTTCGCTCAATTTTTTTTTCGATATAGCATATTGTTTCTAACATCGTAGATGTGACTAATTGAATCGGGAACCTTATTATTTAAGAGCTGAGCAACAATATCTTGAACATATGCATCACGTTTTTGTTCTACCGCTAACCACCCTTGATTTACCTCTACAAACTGCACAGACTTATTAACTACTTGAGCCTTGCTTTTGTCGCTCTTGGAAGTGCCCTGCTCAGGGTCATCTATGTACTCTCGGTGTTAATTTTTTTTTTTTTTTTTTTTTTTTTAACTAAGAAGCTTTGAAAGGATTGCCACCCGTGAAAACAATAAAATGATGACCATATAGCTTTTGCTTCAAATATTCTTCCGCTCGAACGACTGCCGAGGTCTCAAGTTCATAAGAATGATACTTTTATTCCGTGTCAGTTTTCCGGCGACTGAAATATGAAATAACGTGAGGAACTCCGTTCTTTCATTTAATTAAAATGGTACCGTATCCGTTGGCGCTGGCATTCGTGTGTAATTCTATAGGAGGCTCGCGATCAAATATAGTTAGAATAGACTCCGTGGTAAGTATTTGAACTATCCATTTACGGATATTACCGTGGACTTCTGACCGTTTAATTAAACCCTTTAACTTAGTGAGTAGACATAAGGATCGTACTAGGCGGAAATAGTTCGGTATAAAATTTCTAAAACAAAAGGCTTACTATAAGAATTGGTGTTAATCTCCCTAGAGTCAACATACATTATGTCAGAGTTGTCATTCGTTTTTTTTACAATTAGAATGGGGCTTGATAAAGTGTAAAATGATTGTTTCAAAGAGGGCATCCATTTTTATTTTTTTTTTTTTTATATCGAACAACCTCTTATAATTTGTAAGGTCTCTCTTAGACTATGTTAGGGTCTAAAGAATTAGGGTCTAAAGAGTTAAGAGGTGCCCTTAATAACAAAATGAGTTATACTTCTTAAAAACATCGATAAGGGCTTTATTATCGTCGCCTTCCAAATAAGTTTTGATACGAGAAAAGTTAAGATTGTCTGAGGTTGAGCACTTATCTGTTTTTGTCGTTTCAGGTTTTGAGAAAATAATGTAGTCACTGTTTATTTCTCCTTTAATTCCCTACTCTACAAGGTCCCGTCCAACAACCACGGATTCAAAAATAATATTCTCTTTAATAATATGAAACAAAAGAGACACTGAAACATTTTGAATTATGACCTGGCTTAAAATTTGTGTATTACAATAAGTCTATAGACGTAGAAACACTAATAATAATTGACTGTTAATGTACACGAAGTATGACTAGAGTATTCAGTACCAAAGCGCAAGGTTGAATGACCTTTATTCGCTAATACGATCTAATATTAAAATCTTACGAAGTGGTGGGTAAGCGTGAAACTCATATCGTCGCCCGTTCGCTTCGACCGTATACTACGCGTTCAGATGCCTTTCAGGGGAACTACTTCATTGCTCAAAGTACACAGAAATTTATTTGAAAAATTTTCAGATACAGACACACATTAGTACTACATGAACAAGTACACCCACTACTAAAAAGAAAAGGAACAGTCTCACCAGATGACGTCGTCAACTCCCCTCGGCTCGGCCCATGGTCACACAGATATCTCCTTCACCGGCGAGCCTCAATTACCGGTACCTTTTACGATCAAGACACGACGAGACGTCCTAACCCTTATATCTGCTTCCGTACGATCCAGATTGAACCGGATCAACTACGTCGTCGAAGTTAGTTGAGAAGTTGACATTATTTTCATCGACAAGTTTCTCATTATTTTTTTACAAAGTTTAACATAGATGGATGATCACTACTCTCCTCATTTTAAAGCCCTTTCGATCCCACTTCTGATGTAGGAGGGCGTTATAAGAACAGGAGGGCCTTCATGGGAACTCATACTTTGAAAGGGATAAAGTACAGTCTATTCAATACGACACCAACTCAATCGAAACACTAGATATCACTATCACTTCGATACACAGCGATTCGTCACGAGCGCGGTGCGTGGGCGTCATCCCGAACGACACTGTCAGGATGGCCGCCCCCACTACCATCACAATGACGCTTCACTAGGCTAACCTCAGACAGCTAAAAGTCAACCTGACGTATGATTTTTGACGGATGCGCCGTCATATACAATCCCTTCTTTTGAAATAAACGTAAACTTGACCTTGAGAAATATTATTTCGAAAACTGTCAAGCCAATAATTGAATAAAATTATAACGATTATAATTATGTTTGATACCAAAAGTTACTTAGCACTAATTTACAGTAACTATTAATAATAATTTTATAAATACAAAGCTTGCAGCAATTTCTACCATCTAAGAGTTCTAGATTTCCTAGTAATATCTATAAAGTTAAAAGTATTCGCTTGATTTCCCATGGACCACTTCTTTTATTTTAAACAGTTTTATTGAGTGTCTATACACTCTTTACACTACTATAAGTAAAAGGATTTTTATTACTATTATTGTTAAAGTACAAATAAATTACTTATCTAACTAGTGATATCTGTGTTATATAGAATGTTATGCTTATAAATTGAGAAGTGTTAGTAAGGTTAACTAAAATTTTTAAATTTCAGCTTCTCGTGCAAAAGTTTTTACTGGTTAAAATACAGAGCACATTATTTAAATTCGAAGTTATATAGTGAAGTTAGATTAAAAATAAAAACAGGTTTTAAAACAGGAGCAACGAAAAAGGTTTAAAACAGTTCCTATACAATTTTTGCTAAACAAACAAACTATTTTAGTGCATTCGTATATAGAAAAATCATAACTTTCTAACCTGATACCGCAACTACCAATTCATTTCTCATACCAATATTTTACAGAGTCATAAATGGATTTATTTGAAATAACAGATGAAAATACGTCATACGTGAAATATTGAAGCACTGATTTCAAATTTGGCAAAAGTTCAAAATAGAACTATAATTTTCATTAGGGGAATTTTAGAAATATAGTCCAAATAAATATTAAGTTGTGATGACATAGAACAGATAAAATTTCGGAATAATGGTTAATTTTTTTATGATATACTTCTTTTAATTTTAAAATGATCGTTGTTTCTTTGTTATAGCATTTTAATAAAAATTTTGAGCACAAATGAATAAATATTTTTTTAACTATAAACATTGTTGAAGCTAACTTTAAAAAACTTAACTGTCGCAAATTACTTCTTAAATTATGTGAATCCTTCTAAAGAAATATGTTAAGGATGATTTTATTGCAAC
This sequence comes from Danaus chrysippus, assembly GCA_916720795.1. Classification (NCBI taxonomy): domain Eukaryota; kingdom Metazoa; phylum Arthropoda; class Insecta; order Lepidoptera; family Nymphalidae; genus Danaus; species Danaus chrysippus. The sequence goes on from CAKASE010000044.1 coordinate 1,971,669, forward strand.
AAAGGAATCTAATGGTCATTTTTTTATCACACCGGAATAATCACTGTCATAGTTAGTTTCATTGTTTGTAGTCAATTTGTTGGTACGGTCATAAATCAAAACGTCAGAGTCATTGTAATATCATAGGGATGAAATTAAAAACGGTATTAAAATTTATAATATTCAAATACATTAAAAAATGTATAATTTTGTCTTAATTTAAAAGTGAAGTTGAGTAGCGAAATTAAATTCCTAAAATTTCAAAACAAGCAAGAAAGTGAGATATTTGTATGTATAAAGAATTTCTTCTTTTTATTGTATATGTCTGTGTGTGAAAAACGTTTGAAGGCAATAGGTAGTTTTTTATATTTACATAGAGATGCGTAGGAAAAATATTATGATGCTGGAATATGATACTGTCATTCATTTATGGTATAAAGGATTCGATTTGATAGAAAAACAGAACTTATAGGTTTAAGAAACACAGACTCACACACACACGAATATTTTTGGTATCATAAAACAATTATCATTAAACATTTGGTTATTCATTTACATTACATAACATTTAAGTATATATATAAATATAAATAGAACGTCACTTTGATTATCTTGGTTACATCAAAACAAAGCACCTACCTGATCTACTGTTATTTAAATTAATCTATGAAACTGAAGGAACATAAAAATAACATAAGACTTTACATATTATATGTAAATAAATTTAATTTAAAATTATATATTACTAGAATTTACATATTACTCATATATATTTCTCAACAAATCTTCATTTACAAAGGAATATTTTTATGGAGAAAACCACTTAACACTAAATATACTTCTGCGTAAATGTTCCTCGAACATACATTGTACATGTATATGTTTATTATACAGAATGATAGCGCATGTGTTCTTTTCTTGATATTCCTTTAATTACAGCGTACATTATTTTTTATATATATTTTTTACCAGAATTAACAAATATGTTATGATTTTCGTAGTAAAATATTATGACCTTTATGACATATTGTAATTTACACGTATACACAAATATTTTCCTAGTGATTTTCATAGGATATCATTTATGGCATTTTTTTATAATTCGTCATGAGCCTATCAGCGCCCACTGCTGAGCAAAGGCCTCTTTCTCACATGGAGAAGGTTTGAGCATTAATCACCACGCTTGCTCAAGACGGGTTGGTGATTTCAAACTTATAATTGTGAAACTATAAGTCCAGGTTTCCTCACGATGTTTTTCCTTCACCGTATGTCAGTGGTGTCTAAATAATCTCAGAAAGTACATATGACTCCGAAAAATCACATTGGTACTTGCCAGGTTTGAACCCGCGCCCTCGGCAACGAGAGACGGACCCTTTAACCACTAGGCCACAACTAACTTTTTATAATTATTTTTTTATAAAACAGGTAAAATATTATCAAGATAATGCCTTTGTTTCAATTAATATGAATAATTATATATGAATAAAGCCTCAAATAGAGACAATGTCTTGAATAAGTGTCATTGTTTGTCGTAATACGTATGGTTTTTAAGTGAATTTAAAAGATTACTTGTATGTAATAAATACCCTCACTTCATTCGTTTTTGAGAGAAATAAGTCTAAAATGGATATATGTATGTATATACTCGTTCTACGAGTTATGTTGTTTATTTCTCTCCAAACCGAAACGCAAGCATTATTTCAATTATGACGATACCTGTTACAATCATCAACTTTCACATTGTTTCCAGTTACAAAACAACATGGGGTGATAGAAATATCCTATATTTATTGGAGATTTAATTCCGTTAAAAAAGATTTTACTGGACAATCACCATCATGGTGGAAATTAAGATGACAAAGTTAATCACTATAATATTGTCTTTCATCATTAGATAGCAGAGCCATATTTTTAAATTTGCTTTTGTCACCAGAACCTTTAAAGTATGCGGCCACGTTAATGATTTAACGACCCAATGAAATGTTCTCTCATAAATCTTAATTACTTACTCGATCTTACCACATATATCAGAGAAACAAAAGATATGTTAAATCTATCTTATAATTTATAAAGAGATTAAATTTAAATGAGAAACCCTATATAAAATTTAAAAATCCTTTAGCTTTTACTTTTGAAATTTCATGTCAATTAGAAGTTAATTATTTAAATTTCTAAATTTTATATGAAATAGCTAAATAACATAGAAAAATAAAATTTTCTTTTAAACAATATACGTTAATTAGAAATTACTTAAAACTAATATAGGTATTTAAAACCACATTATTCCATGAGTTAGCCGAGGTTTAATATTATTGCAGAACATTTGTATTACTTACTTTGAAAATAATAGCAAGTAGACGTTTAAAAACAAGATGACGTAGGGATAGGTTCAAATATTTTCGTCCAGCTTAAAAGAGTAAGCCTTCAATACTTACACTCCACTTTTACGTACTTGTACTTTTACGTACTTACTTTTACGTACGAAAACCTGAAGGAAGAGAGTTTTAAACCGAAGATATAAATGAAATTGTGACGTAGTATCATATGACTAAAGTCTACAGAATAGTTTTTGTTTGGTATAGGTTATTTTCTAATTGAGTTTGTCTGAAAAATGTCAATACTGTGGTAACCTACGATGTTCCTTTTCTTTCTAAAAAATATTGGTTACCATGAGCAATACGTAATATGATGAAATAAAACATACTAAAGGCTATATTTATCTTACATTGATTTAATTCGTTTTTACTGGTTTCTCTAAAATTTTAATAATAATGTTTCCATTTTTTAATTATAAAACAAATTTATTGAAATTGTTATTAGTCCTTTAGTGTGGACTATTCACACAACACGACGATCACAGCATTACAACACTTATGCATGCACGGCTACTTTGAAATGTCTTTCTATATGATAAATATATTTGAGAGGTTTTTTTTTTTATATTTACAGCTGTAACTGTTAAATTTGTAGTGATAATATAATTTGTCCACTATATTAACAAACAAATACTTTTACCTACAACTTCTTTAAAGGGCACAGACACAACTCCAAGAAATGACAGCGAATATAAAATAAAGTATTTAGTAATTTCATTGCAATATATAAATTACGATTTATAATTTATACCCATTAAACGATATAATTTAATCTACAAACTGTTATCTGTAAAGCATTTATGGATGAATACGTTTCTATATTAATATTAATTAATGACCAGACAATATGCCACACATTTGTCATTATCTTCTATTTTTCTAGATCTTGGTTGTAAAATACAATCATTCAACTTTTGTACAAAATAGTAACATAAATCAACGTCTTTTTAAATTTTATCCTAGATTTATTTCATGGCATGTATTTCGGTATTATGCAGTTTCTGCAGTTGAACAGATAGTACAGAAAAGTTCTTTCAACTAGCAGGACCAAAATATTCAAAATAAGTAATACATGCCCCAATTCTTTTCCGGTATTTTAAAGGATTTCAACACCTTAACAATGTCTTTCATTGAATCGCTACTACACCCGTTATCTCTAAACTCATTCGTATTCAGTGTCCCGACGATACTATTATAGACGTAAGGAAGTCAGGTTCCTTATTTCCAAGTTGAGCTTTCTTTAACAAGCAGAAATTTCCTTTTAACAAGATATATAAAATTTACATAAGAACTTACTAGTTTAACACTTTTTATAAAAACTAGTACAAAATATTAATAAATAGTTTTAATAAATCTTGTTTGATCCTTATAACAATTCAATTGTAATATAAAATATAATTCTTGTCAATATAATTTAGTATGTTTTATTTAATAACAACGAAAAAGTAAGTCTTGGTTGATGTGGCATTGAGAAAACAAAATATTCATGTGAATGTGTCTAACTAACAATATATGTATGTAAATTTATATCATATACCAGAAATTATGATAAGTATATACCCTCAGTTAGATATATAAATACTGTCACGTTTCAATGTCATAACTTTGAATATTATTTTTCATATCATATTTATAAAGTTTTCATAAAAGATAAACATAAAAAGTGTAAGCAAAACGTTTAGAGCAAGAGCCAGTGGACCGCAGGCTTTCGTAATTTTATAAAAGCAGAAAGTTTGTCAGCGCATGCTTCCAAGACGTATAACACGAGAATGTACATATTTATCAACTAGCTTTCCGCCCGCAGCTTCGCTGCGTGGAGTTCGGTTATATCGCGTTTCCAAGAGAACCTTTCAAAAGTCTGGGATAAAAACTATCCTATGTTCTTTCTCAAGGTCAACTCTATCTCTGTACCGAATTTCATTAAAATCAGTTCAGTGGTTTAGGCGTGAAAGCGTAGCAGACAGACAGACAGACAGACAGACAGAGTTACTTTCGCATTTATAATATTAGTAGGGAAATAGTAGGGATAAAGCCTGGCTGCACCACAACTCTATTAAGTAATCAATTAGTGTTTGTTGTTTTTAAATATGAAAGAACAATCCTTTGAGTGATAAAATAAACTAAATACTCTAAAGATTAGAATCTAATTCACTAATAGGTGTGGGACATATGTCTATCAAAGAAATAAAAAATAACTTCTAATAATATTTAATTAAATATATTTCTCAATATGAAAACAAGAATGATATAAATAATATGTATACCTAATTGTCAAAGTAAAACAAGTAAACAACGTCATCGTTGTATTAGTGATAGTTCGATGAAGAACCAGAATATTCTCAATACTATAATAATCAAATAATATAAAAATTATAAACAAACACAGATCCACGTATCAAAGTATGAGGGTTAGTATATTAATTTGACGAATATACTACGAATTTCATTCTGACTTTCAAAATGTATTCTCAATAGATTAAGTTGAATACAAATATCGTTGTTATAAAATGTTTTATTCCATTAAAGTGTAAAATTTTTTGGACAGTAGCTTGAACTTTCAATAGGAATCAAGTTGATTTGTTTTTAACAAATTTAGTTAGACTAATATAAACTTAATTTTAAACTTTTACGATCTCAGTACTTAAGCCCTGGCCGCAATCTTAGAAAAAGTTTTCACGCTGTATTTTATACAACCGAACCCTATATGTACTAAATCTTGTAAAATATTGTTTACGTCCAATTTATTCAGTCTTATAACTTGTCATCATTAAATGGATCATAAAAATTTATAAACAAAAATAAGTGAATTTATAATTTTTTTTGTTCTTTATTACTTTATTCCAATCGTCTTAAATAAAAAATTTGTTGATTTTTTTTAATTACCTTATCATTACAGATGTACATGCTGCTAAGATTCTTGAATACTCGTAAAAATGCGATAAATAAACCATTACACTCAGTTTTATATTGTTTATTGGTATCCATAAAAAATAACCTTAAATTTTATTATTTACTTATAATCGATTTATTTCCTTAAATCATTGGTTTGTTCTATAATTAATTATTATTTATGGTTGTAATTTATTTCTTATTTCTCATTTTATTAAGTTAATGTGTTAGTTAACTTTCTTTGCACATAAACCGTTATAATATAATAATCCACATAAACCGTTTATACAAACACTAAGTCAGTTAGTAGCCAGTTTATAATGGACAAAACTTTGTTACTAAAGTGTCGTATTTGAGTTCTCAGACGAATTTCACGTTGATATACATGAACATACTCTATAGTTATTTGCGTTTGCATTAATCGTCATACGAATATGAGAAATTAAAAATTTCTTTTGGATGTCTGCAGTTTAAGAATTTTTATCTTTTCTTTATCCAAATGGGGAATAACATAACTAGGTATACAATTTGATACAAAGTATCACATATAATGATTCCGTATTTTCAATTTTGTTATTAATGCGATTTTTTTTTATTAATGGACAAATGAATTCATAAAATTTCATAAGCCTGTAAGTTTTTCTCAGTAATAAAACAGATGATGGGATTTGCTTACAAACCGTGTTTTGTAATAAAATGTAACAAATTCAATATTACAGTTATTCAAATTTTAATTCTATTGGTCATATTTGAAACGACAATTTTATGATTAACGCGAAATTTTAATATTATGTGCATTAAATTAATAACAAATTGGTTCAATCGTTCTATGACATTGAATGACAAACGACAATCACCTTTCGAATTTATATTATTGTCTGAATTACACGAAGAATTACACTTCACTTTAAAAAAATAATGAATTGTTTACTGAGCCTTCCACCATCTTCAATGTGGATGAGAGTAATAACCATCTTCTGACTGTTCTAACTTACAATTAGAAAAGAAGTTTATTATTATTAGAAAAGAAACCTTGGACATAATACCGTTTACCGAATAAGGAGAAACTTTTGCCATACAGTGTATTACAGCGCCGAATAAACATCCGGCTAGCATCATAAAAACCTAATGTAAAAAAACCAGTCGCTATGCTAACAACTATGTCGCTATGTAACTCCTGGTTCTAAAACTGTATAGTTTTCGACGAAAAGATTTTAAGTAAAAAAAGTAGATTCAGAATAGTGAAAAATATTAAATTTAATAGTAATTAAAGATATGCGCTCTTGTACACTCCATTAACGACGATGATTACTGTTTATAAGTGATACGTTAGTTTTGATAAACAATTAGAACAAAACACTTACCAAGTTTTACCAATAAAGGATACTGAAATACTTACAAAATTGATCAGTTTAATGAATTAAGTGTAATAGAATACACCGTAAATGGAAATTGAACACAAAGCACATTGAAGCAACTAGAATCTTTTTTTCATAATATAAACTTAGAAACTAAATTTCCAAGTACATGTTATGAAATGAAACAAGTGATCATCATCATAAAAATTTCATATACTTCTTGTAATAAAGATATCTAATAATATCAAGTAATATAATTCATAAACCACCGACCTCACATGTGATAATGGACAGGTAGATTGAATTAATATACTTTGTGATGAACGATAGTCATGTTACCAAACGAGAAATAATTTAATAATACATGAAATATAGTTACCACTGAAATTGTTTATAGATGGATGAGAATTGTTACAAAAAGTATTTTGCTATTATATTTTTCATTTACGATGTCGCCGTAAATTACTCGTTTACCTTCACGAAATCTTAAAACACGAACGGTACTTGTATAAACTAATTTCTTATTATTTTTTGGAATCTTATTTTAAAATTCCAAATTCCCATATAACTGAGAAAATGATATAAATACAAATTGACGGTTGTCAATGTAATGAAATAGACAGACGGTCGTACGAAATTTGATTTTGTATTATTATTGGTACCCTATCATTACAATATTTCCACTTTCAAAGAAAAGCCAATAACAAAGCCATTTGTGTAATAACCTAGACTTTAATATATATTGGCAAATTGGTTTATTGAACCTTGTTTTAGGAATGATGTATTTAAACATCTCTTTTTGATAAAATGTTGTAAAAAGATAAAGACTAATATAGTTTTATACGTTAAAGAAGAGCTTTCCAGTAACAAAATGACACACTTACATATCTTGCCCTTTAGAAGGTGTTCTGATGTATACTGTTCATCGTATGTACCTTGTTAAAACAGGATGATGTGTTTTGAAACATATGTTCTAGTGTTATAACTCTATACTTTTGAGGTAAATGACTTTTTTATAACAAGTATTTGATTTTAACTTTGTTTAAGTTGTAGACTTTGATTGTCTTCACTAATTTTTTTAAGTTTTCAAATTTATTTTCTTTTAGCAAAAACCTTCCGTGGGCTTTAAGGAACGTACAAAAATAAAATAATCTCTATTGGTCGAGCCAATTACAAGTTATGCCTCTAGCAAAATATTTTTTTAGATTGAGTATAATTTTCTATTTTTTAAATATCGTGCTATTATCAAATAGAAATAAATACAACCGAGCCAACTAAGTATTATAAGTGAAGTAAGTGACGTTATTTCACGACTGCGCAGTTTGTAATAGAGACGAGCTTCATGCAACCCAAGAGATTTGAAGTACATTAAAACTAAGCAGGAGTTTAGTTTGTTCACTTAAGTGTTCTATTTGTCTAATATATTTTATCGCAGTTTTTTTCTTAATGGAAACGTGAGATATACAGAGAACGTTATAAAAAAATCTGGGAGTCTACAAAATCTTTTATGATAAAATAAGAGAATAGTACTTAAATTGTTGAGTAAGTAATAAATAAAGGTAAAAATCGTCTGTTACTGACAACATATTTTACAGTAATATTTAACATCAGAAACTTGAATGATAAACTGCTTCTGACGATAGTAGAATGTTATCAAAAACCACATCTTAATGTGGTACTTAGTATGTGTGTACAATTTTAATGTTAATCACAGGGTACCAATACCTTAGTACCAATTTTCCTATATTTTATATAAACATATCTGTTAACCTCCTTGGATAATTATGTTTTCAAACGTCTAACTGTTTTCAATTGAACCGAATATTTTTAGACATAAATTTAATAATTCTTAAACGAACTCAATTACACAACAGAGATCCCTAAAAGCACACATGAGGTACATGACAATGACTTAAATAAAGCAGCCAGCAGCTATAGTATTAGAAGATTACTGGCATTTACGTTACAAGAATTACTATGTATAAATTTTCATAAGCAATAAAAAATAAGGGAAATAATTAATAGCTATTTCTATCAATATATTAATAAAATTAACTATTTCTATTCTTCACTAATTTGCTCAGATTGTGTCAAAGAAGTAGCTTATTGAGCGGATCTTTGACATAAATACCTGGTGTTGAATGTGACATTCAAAATCACAAGTAGGTACTTGTATTCGCTAATGAGTCTGCCTCTTGTTAATAAAACCTTAATTATAGCTTTAAGAGAAAAAAAGCCTTTGCAAGAGGACAATTAAAAACTTGATTAATTTTTCATCCTTCAAAAATTTATCCACATATTATTTATATCGCTCAGTAATGATGAATTTAAAACATCGGAACTGTCTCTGTATGGTACTGACGGACACATAATCTACACATTCCCTGTTATAAATTGAAAAGATTATACAGTTATGCTATTTATGTTTCAATAAGAAACACGAGCCAACGCTTGCGTTATTATTTATGGTAAAGAAATTTATATGAAATATGCATCACAAATAATTTTCTTGGGAAAAGTCCATAACTTCATTCGCCGACAGTTACCATTCATAATACAATAGTCATGCCAACAAACAATTCATTGAGTTCTGGTATGTAGTCTAAACTGGTATGTTGATGTAGTTTAAACAATTGCTAGTGATTTGAGCCTAATACGATGCGCCCAGAGTTAATATTATAGTGTGTTCTTGTTCGTAGTCGTAGGAGAACCTGCAGACGGGTGCTTCGCTGACCTCGCTTAGTCTGGAGGGGTGAAATATAGTTGTATTGTCAACCACGATACGGTAGCCAAAATTTATATTAGACAGGGATAGTTTCTTCCATTTCCAACTTTCACACCAATCCATTCAGTCTTACAAAATTAACTTGCAAAAGAAAAGAAATAAGCACTATCCAATCAGTATTGAGAAAAAACAAAGGGGAAATCAATCCACAGTAAGATAACAAATACTGTGATAAAAATAAGCGTTTTTACATTTTCAGTGCATATAATGTAATTTTATTTCTTAAACTCTCTCTTTAAAGACCTATTCAGTTCTCTAATATACGTGTCTTAATGTTTTCTATCGTAGTTCCTAAAAGACTTTGTATCTTAAATGTGTAGTTTTATGTCAATCTTCCTCTATAATAGAGACACGCGCGACACGTTTCAGATCTGATCGGTTAATAGTTGTCGCCACCACTATATGAATAATTCATTATTAAAACATTGATGTATTTCTACATAAACTATAGATTACAAGCCAGTTTCAAAGAAATATTTTACCCAAATTAAATTATCTGTAATTACTCAAAGTCATTTGAGCCAAAGTCTTTGATGAAATTGAGAGCTCTTAAACAAGAATACTCTAGGTACTTATACAAAAATATTTCCTTAATATTATAAAACTATTATATTTTTGTAATATTTCGAGCATAATACTTGTCGAGTTAGTCTCAAATGTGTTTCTATCTATAACGTGTTTTTTAAATTAACAAAATTAACAAACTTTCTTCATCGATGCATCACAAGGTAAAGTTAGCTAATAATTAATTTTCATAGGCTGAGTGTTCCTTGATAGGCAAATTATGAAGTTATCTCGTCTTTCGACCGACGTTCAATGTAGGTAGTTGAATTGACTTCAATAAGGAATATTTCAGTATTTTTAATATAAATAATCTTTATTAACTCATGGATATCTTTTAATTTATGAATAATAATACGAAGACATCGTGGGGTGAAAACTGTCTGATTTTATATGGACAGATTTCTGTAGGAGACGTCCGTTGGCTGGTCCTTACCAATCTATCTGTTGACTGTCTTTTAAGATAACAATTACAATTGAATAATTAATTATACCTTTTAATGTTTAATACTCGTATTATAATTAATGCATATTGTTTATGTACACCATTTCTTTATGTTAACAATAGACCCTTTCATATAGTGATATATTTAACATGTATCAATACTTATAAGTACCTATACACTATAAAATATTAAATATGATATTATTAGTAATAAAGATAAAGTTCTAACACAATATTCTGTCAGCCACATAGATTAACTCTCCTTTAATAACTTTGTTAGATTTTTTCTTATGAAGATAGAAAATTTCTATATAAACTTTTAGAAAGTTAATGAATTCCCAATTGGAGTAGATTTGGGACTCGTCGCAACTTTATCTCTTGTCCAAAATATTAAAGATATTCTTAAACAAATAATGTTCTGATAACAATATTTAAATGACGTTATGTACTTATGACAGTTAAGTCAGTGGTGGCCTAGTGGTTAAAGGGTCCGCCTCTCGTTGCCGAAAACGCGGAATCAAACCTGGCAAGTACCAATGTGATTTTTCGGAGTCATATGTACTTTCTGCGTGTATTTAGACACCACTGACATACGGTGAAGGAAAACATCGTGAGGAAACGTGGACTTATAGTTTCACAATTATAAGTTTGTAATCACCAACCCGTCTTGAGCAAGCGTGGTGATTAACGCTCAAACCTTCTCCATGTGAGAAAGAGGCCTTTGCTTAGCAGTGGGCGCTGATAGGCTGATGACGACGATGTACTAATATACAGAACCTCTGGAAAAAGTCTAAAATTAATATTTATAAAGTTGCTTAGGACCACGACTGAGAAGATTGCTAATTTTTTTTACTTATATTATACCATATTATAAAATATTGATAAACTCAAACACTAGTAACAAAATAATCCTTACAAACTCATGTTATTGAATAGATGTTTGAGATGAAACATTTAAAAAGTAAGTGACCAAAAAATTTAATACAATATTATCTCAAATGTCTTACCAAAGTTATATTTTATGATTCGTTCATATACATTAGCGGATAAAGGAAAAAATAATATATGTATATGAGATATCAAATCTTTTCTCATTTCCTCATACCCGTCCCTCGTGTTACCGAAAAAGCTTTACTTAATTTATAATTTATACAAAATTTCCTTAATCTTTATCTTAGGCCTGTATGCCTTTCAGTGTGTTATAAGTACATAATTATAATACGTCGAAGAATATGTATAGATCATTTCCTTTACACAAAATTAAATTGGAACGGAAAGATTATTATTATTAGTACTTAATAAAGCTATATCCAAATACAAATTTAAAAAATGATTTTATGTGAAAGTACAGATATTAGACGACTATTCAGTTTTAAATGAGACTAATATTTTCGGATTTACTACACGATTTTTTATTTTTGACTATAAACTACATACTCCCGATGTTTCATCTACTTTACAGCAACCGTGATCACGGGCAGTCGAGATGTGAGTGTCTGTCAGTCGGTCTTGTTATTTTAATATTTTAATAGTACTCGCGAAAATCTTAAATCTCATTATTAAGTTTTAAATTCTTTTATTTCTATAGTAGTCACTTTTATTTCTTCTTCCTGTGGTTACTAGAGATTATTAAATAAGACTGGTAAAGAGTCAAGAACGATTTTCACGCTCATTCACAAATTAGGGGAGAGTCGGATATATCGTACCACTTTTCACTTTAACTCAAATATTTCGACTATCGCACGTCTTATAATAATTAATACATATGTAAAATAAAGTTTCATATTTTAGCTTCCTAAGAAGAAGAGAACAGATCCTTGCGATTATTCTAACATTGTTAAAAATGCTTTTTTATAGAGGCTTGCCACCGGTACGATTTAGCCGACTCGTCGTTTTAATCGTACCACTAAGTCTTTAAATCGTACCATGGGTGTTTAAGTCGTACCACTGACTGAAAGACATTAAAATTCTCAATCAAATTATTTATTTTTAACTGTTAGGTAAGTACCTAATAAAACAACATTACTTATATCTTTTTGGTAAAAGAAACATAATTTTTAACTATTAGGTTATATAAAGGAACTACATATAAGCTTTCTCGGTAAAATAACATGATTATACTATGATAATGAGATCAATCAACATAACTAATAAAAATGAGACAGAAAAAAACAGTAAACTATAATAATAAAGTAACAGTTAACAAGAACGTTATTCGTAATATAATTATTGTGCATATTTCTTAATGGAAACAATCATGACAAATGTCTGGATTCGAATTCTTTCGATTTCTCATGTAGCCACCGTTTACAGCGAACGCATTGAATCCAATCAACTTTTGGACCCTTCTTATCATAGTAAGAACAATAGCACTTTCGACATATATTTTCAAGATAATCGTCGCTGTCATCATCATCATCTAGTTCTACAACAAGTGTCTCTCTTGAATCATCGCTACTGGTGATGGAATGAGATCGTTTCCTCTTATAACTTTTGTTTTTGGCCTTGGGTAGTACTTACTATACGTACTTGCGGTTGGTAGTCGGGTAAATCGTACCAGTACAACTTAACCAACTGCAAGTGGTACGATTAAACCAATTAAGGCATTTCTAAAACAAAAGCAAATATCCGGCATAAACTCAAAACTTAGACTCGCAACAAAAACCCCCAATAATCTAGTATACAATTGTGGAATAATTAAAAAAACTGAATAACTATAGCTTACCTTGATTACGAGTTATCTCCCTACGAATGTACGAAAATATTTGTAATAATTCCTACAAAAAATGTTTTTCTTTTATTACTTGCACAGTTGTTAACTCACGTCGATTTAAACTAGTGGGTGAAGAGGGATGGTGCAGGACCACGATTTGTTGTTGTCAGTGTAGAAAAAAATATTCATTAAATGGGAAATTTAGAAGTGGTACGATTTAAATGCTAGTACGATATAACCAACTCTCCCCTATATACTAACAATTTATAAGAACATGTTTTAAGAACGTGGAACAAAAGCTGTTAAAAATACATATTCTCTTCCATATAATGTACATAGAAACATTGAGTTATTGCATTATTAATGGTAAAGCCATTCTTACTTCAACTGGAGTTAAGTCTTGAGTGTATCTTCCAGTTGAGACTTCAACAAAGGTAACAATATCTAATATGAGTTTATAGACAATGTCCCAAATATTTAAGATTTTTAACATATATTATAACTATTTCATATAAAATACCAATCATTTGCAAACACATACAAAGTTAGTTACAATTATTATTAATACATATTGTAAGAAACACTTCATACAATTTTAAGTATATTTCTAAGTATTTAGTTATTTAATAAATAGTCTTTATCATTAAGTCTGTCTAACAGCCTTAAGCTCGAAACTAAGTCTCTGAGTGGTTAACTTCAAAAATAATTGGAATTATGAAATTTGACTTATAATGAGACTAATAAATAATATTTAAATATTCTGTTTATATTTGTTTACTGACTAACTATTTAAGTTTTTCACAATACCTACTCGATTTTATATAAATTATAAGCATTTAAATATATATATATATATGACGGCGCATTTGTGATTTTAGAAATTAAATTGATTATATTTACGATAGATAATAATAGGACCTATTTAGTAAAAGCGAACGTCACTAACGAAAAGAAGTGGCGGTCTGCTTGACGTAACTCGGGGAAGTGGATGTATGGTACTAAGATCGGCGAATTGATCCGCTGTGTGAGGCATACACCACGTTGTCCGCGGAAGGTCGTGTGATTTCGATTAATACTGAATACGAACGTTGTAATTGATCCATGGTTATTGAGTGTAGTTAATTGTAGTATGTGCTAAATATTAGTTTGGATTATAACGTCGGTAACCTATACGTCAAATGTCAATTGTTTTCCTATTGCCCGTCAACCTACGCCATTATAGAACAAGGAAATAATTATGATAAGGGCCAAGTTTCTATATATATGTATTTATATTTATATGATTTGTTTCACGACCAGGAGAGCTTACACAAAACTAACGATTAAGCTAAACTTGGTACTCATAAAAAGAAATTTGCTTTTTAATATTGGAATTCTAACTTAAATAATTTCAATGTTTCAATTCACCCTCTCGTGAAAACCCACGATAGCATCATACAAAAAGCGTAAGAGTGTTTGTCGTGACATATGTAACATTAAATATTATTTGATTTTATTGAATTCAGCTAAAGATTGTTAAAATTTTAATATTAATTATTAATATCACAAGTCTACTCAAAAAATTTAGACCTGCTTACTAAGCATCTATTAAGATATTATGAGACAGCTTTGTACCATACCTGCGTGGGAATTTTACCATACAAATATTTAGAATATTTATTCTCCAATTCACAAAAAATCATGGTATTTTTTATTGAATAATAAAGCTTCTGTTAGCGAATTTATATTACGTAAAATTAAAACCAAAAATTGCAGGATAAATAATAAGTTTTAGAATTTTAAAAAGAACATAATAAAGTTTCATATTATTTTTAAATAAAATACAAAGAGTCTAACTAAAACATTAACATATTATATCAATCGCCTGTGGAACACTTTCATACATTAGGACGGTAATTCGTATCTAAAGCTTTACAAATTATACCATTTTACGTTCAATAGATCTCAGGTTTGACACCATTTCCCGCTCTTGACATCCTGCCTCTTATTAATTTATTTCTGAAGAACGAATTCCTAAAACTAAATATATTTAGATAATATGACAAATTACAAGTAATAAGAAGAACCGAAATAATTCACAAATATTTATACTTAAAAGTAGTGTAAGTGTCGTTTACATATATGTATGTATACTATTTCAATATATCGCAAAGGTCTGTTAAATATAAATTTAAAAATTATTCGTATCTGTATGAATATAAATCGAGTATGTATTTTATGATTTTGATCAAATGTTTAAATACGTCACTTCATCTTAATTTACTTCAATAATTTTGTAACATAAACCTATGATGTAATCCAATATATGTACATATATAAAATAATGGAGTGCTCTGTGAATTGATAAAAAAAAGTGTCTTATAAATCATAAAACCAGTTGAGTAACCAAATGAAACTTGTTTACTTAAATAACATGTAAAATAAAAATAAAAATTAGATGTCTAGTCTGCTTTTAAGAACGCTTAATAAAATATTTATTTAATTATGTATCTTCTATATGTATAAAAATGGATTGCTGTTCCTTAGTCTCGCTGAAACTCGAGAACGGCTGAACGGATTTATCTTATCTTAGTCTTGAAATGTTCGTGGAGGTTCAGGGAAGGTATAAAAGCTGAAAAAAATTGATTCATTACTGGGAAACCATAAAAACAGCCCTTTTCTATTTCCCATACAAACGTTTTTTTGACATTAGATTTGACAACTAACTAATATGTCAATCATTCTGTGGCACTTCAAAACTACGGAGATTTATGGCTTACAAAACTCCAAAAATATAAATAAAAAAACGTAATAGATATTTCTTGATTATAGGGCGATACGAAGTTCGCCAGGTCTTCTAGTAATGGGTGTCTCACGGAAAATTTCGAATTTAAAAAGGCTATAAAAAAAGAACGACTCGATAGATTTCAATGATCAAACATTTATTTGAAAGCATAATTCATGACATTATTTGTGAAAAATTATCTCGGTCAAATGTCCACCACAGCTTACTTGGCAGTACCCTATTCGATCAGTCCAATTTTTCAGTACATTTTCAATTGTTTCCGGCCTTATGGCAGCAATGGCAACTTCAATTTCATGTTTCAAGTCATCAATCGTGCTTGGCTTGTTGGCGTAACAAACGTCTTTGACCGCTCCCCAAAGGTAATAATCCAATGGTGTTAAATCGCAGCTTCTTGGAGGCCAATTCACATCACCATTTTTGCTGATTATGCGATTTTCGAAGATTGGGCGCAAAACATCGACCGTAGCATGGGCTGTATGGCACGTAGCCCCGTCCTGTTGAAACCAAATATCGTCCAAATCATACTCTTCCATTTGACCGAAAAACCAATCAGTTAACATAGCGCGGTAGCGCTCGCCGTTGACGGTTACGGCGGCTCCTTCATCATTTTCAAAAAAAAATGGGCCGATGATGCCGCCGGACCAAAATCCGCACCAAACAGTCACTCGTTGTGGATGTATCGGTTTCTCCTCAACGACGTGCGGGTTTTCTGTGCCCCATATACGGCAGTTTTGTTTATTTACATAACCGCCGAGGTGAAAATGAGCCTCGTCGGAAAAGATGATTTTTCGATAAAACTCACCATCTTCGGCCAAACGATCTTCCGCCCAATTTGCGAACCGTAGACGTTTCGGATGATCAATTGGCTTCAGCTGTTGGGCCAACTGAACTTTATATGGCTTCAGGGCAAGATCTTTGCGCAAAATTCGGTGCGTAGTTGACCGAGAAAGGTGCAACTCTTGCGCTCGATGACGAATCGATGTGGATGGCCGTTCACGAACACTTTGTTCCACCGCAGCGATGTTTTCGGTTGACCTTGCTGGAAATGGACGTTTACGTGTTGTTTTATCCAACAGTGATCCAGTTTCGCGCACACGATTCACAAATTGCCGCACATATGCCTCCGATGGCAAATCTTTTTTGGCAAATATTTTTTTCAAATTTCGCACAGTTTGCGTTGGCGATTCACCACTTTGGAAATAATTTTTTAATATTTCCCAGCTTTCCTCAAGCGAATAGCGACCCATTTCGTAAATGTCAGACTTATTACTAAATATGTGACACTTCTCCGATGACAGTTGACGTCTCCAATGTCAAATTATCGTTAGTTCAAATTCGAAACGCTAGATGGGACACCCGTTATATAATATACATGTATATCATTCAGTGAACAGATAAAAGTCGATCTATACTAGGGATCTTCATATAATTTGTTAATGAGAGGTAAAAGCTTATATTAGTTGAATTATTTTTTTAAATATTCATAACTCAGCTGTATATAATTACTACTCGATATTAAATGTAAAATTAAATGTTGTTTGCTATTTCAATTAATTCTTATAACATCGGAGCAACATTATGACAATGTAACGTAATTCTTGAAATTAAAATCTTTAAATATTAAAAAAAAAACTGTATATCTCAAGTAGTAGGTCCTCTACTGTCCTCTTTTCTATCAGTCAAGCTCAATCCATTTCGCCTTGTTTAAAAACTGAAAACTCAATGTCTTTCTGCTTAATTTTTTTTTCAAGCTTTTTACCTTCATTATGATACTGTCATTAACCTTGTGATAAATAACCTTGTGATTACTATTTTATATCGTATATTTATATGTCGTATGTAATTAATACACATCTTCCTCGTCTTAAAAATTAAAATTTTCCTTGTTATTTGTAGTTATCTATCAGAAATCGCTTTTTATCGATAAAAACAGCATTTACTAAAGAAGATAAACAAAATTTTTCCACATAACTTTTATCGCTGCTTCGTAAAGTTTCAACGTTGCTAATTGGTCTGAGATCAAAGGCTGTGTTCAATTATATTGAGTTGCAAAACGATCACCTCGTGAAGTCTAATTACTGACCGGAGCGGAGTGAAAATAGCGTGACTTGTTAAATCACAAAGAGATGAGTCAGTTTATCGGCGTCCAATATAAAACTGTAAATTGAGAGCTAGTGAATTAATCATTCGCAACTTTATACAGCTTTTAAAACGTTTATTTTTATTGTACTTCATATCTTAAT
The DNA here is from genome assembly GCA_916720795.1 of Danaus chrysippus. Classification (NCBI taxonomy): domain Eukaryota; kingdom Metazoa; phylum Arthropoda; class Insecta; order Lepidoptera; family Nymphalidae; genus Danaus; species Danaus chrysippus. The sequence goes on from CAKASE010000044.1 coordinate 1,989,802, forward strand.
TTATTTATTGTTATAATAATAGTGTAAGGAATTGTGCGATGTGTATTTAATTTTTGTTTATTAAGACTTTTTTAATCATATAATTGTCAATACCCACATGAAAATAACTTTCATTTATTTTTAATATTATTATTTATTACTCAAATGTCAAACATCATGATTTGAACAAGATATTATTACAAGATTATATCAGTATATATATTTTTATTGAAAAATTTTCTTTAAGGTGAATTACAATACGTACAAGTTAATTAGAATAAGTGAAAGTAATTCTTAATCTGAACGAGTTATAAGTGTTTTTATAAACCTGACGTAGCTACTCGTAAGTAAGGAATATTCTGACTTTAACAAACTGCAAGGATATCAAATATGACACCAATTAACAAGTACCTTGTGGGATCCACTTGGCACTTCCTAAATAAACTCAGTTATTCGATACTTTGATAAGTTGGGCCAAAGATTTCATGAAAGTGCCTTATGAAACCTATCATTATATAACATCATTTATAACGATACTAGCTTTCCGCCCGCAGCTCCGCCCGAGTGGAGTTCGGTTATATCGCGTTTCCAAGAGAACCTTTCAAAAGTCTGGGATAAAAACTATCCTACGTTCTTTCTCAAGGTCAACTCCATCTTTGTACCAAATTTCATTAAAATCAGTTTAGTGGTTTAGGCGTAAAAGACAGACAGACAGACAGAGTTACTTACGCATTCATAATATTAGTAGGGATAAGAATAGATAAAGAAATGAAACTTGTGGCTTTGCAACAGAACTAACATTATAATTATACCTAGTCATCAAAAATATAATAGAAGTGTAAAACATATGAACATAATTATGGATGTTCTTGATTTTAGTTTTTAAATTCTACATTTAGATTTTAGAAGATCTATCTTCGCTACATTTAAAAATATTCATTTACAACATTATTATTTATCGCGACCTTATCACAATACCGTAAAGGCGATGTGAAAAAGAGATCATTTTGGTCAACTAGTATATTTAACTTAAAACATATTTTGCTTTGAAATTTATCAAGATGAATTGACTAAAAGCGACGTTTACTGGAAAGGTTGAATAAAGTACCTACATTTGCTGGCAGGCAAGTATGTATTACATAAAATTCAACTCATAGGTTATCAATGACATGATAATGTTACATAGAAGCGCTTGGATTATTTGATACATTAAATGGATCTGATTAATCCTGTCTGTGGAAATACTCTTGGCCTTTTCAAAAAAAACTGAACAATCCCTTAAATAAAACTTTAACAACAGCCTATTGTGTGGTTAAACCAAAACCACGATGAAGATTTCACATTGGAAAATAATGTACGAAAAACTCTTTCACATCCAGTAGTTAGTTCCAGTTTTAACACAACGTAATAATAAAAAAAGATAATTCGTTTTGCATTGTAACAAGCTATATTGCCACATTTAGTATAAATAAGACTCTTTTCATTGAAGCTGTGTTATACTTTACGTGATCTCAAATATCTCATTAGAATTAATATAGCCTTTATTTTTAAATAGCCGTGAAAGTGTTAGCTAATAATCTGTACATAAATATTATATTTGATTTCCAACAACAACAACAACATATGTAAACCATAATATAAGAAATAAGGTTCAGAAAGTATTTGAATATTATTGAGATTAAGAAGTGAGTAAAAAATAAAGTATTTAATTTGGTACATAAGTTCCATTGATAGTGTTTCAAACACAGCGACTCAATAATTAGGTTTCAATCCTGTTTGTGTTTGTTCTCTAATCGTGAGTATAACAAAGCGAATGGAAACGTAATCTGATAAATACATTGGACTTTGTTCATACTGGCTATTAAAAGGATTTTTATTGTTTACAAATTCAAGAGTATCCTCTTAAGGTGTGATTTAATTATAGAGACGTTCTTAAATAATTGTGAAATAAAAAAACTTCTTCTATAGGTAAATTTAGCATTTAAAATAGGCACTTTCTTTACTGCACTCTGAAATATGAATATAAATTTTGGGCGCCAGGAATAATATTTTGCTCAGATTAATTAATAAGATTTGTCACCAACTTAATGTATATTCATAAAATATGTGTACATTTATTTTACCGCCAAGAAAGATTTTACATATATTATATTGCTTTATTTTGCCTTGTATTATTTTTAAAGTCTTGTCGCGCCTCCTGGGTGTAAGAATTTTATTTTATTTGAAAAAAATTAGTCACTTTAACGTTATCTCATACTAATAAATGGAGAGGTTTTACTGTACAAGCAAATCTGAGCGAGAGTTTCAATAGCTGTAGGTACTTCTACAGTGACAGCGTAGTCGACACCAACTGCTGTTCAGTCTAATCTTAACCATCTCAAAATTCTGCTGTACTGTCTTCAGAACCTTCTCTGAAAATTGATAGTCGCAGTTGTATAACGAGTAGATACATATTTCATAAAATCTATATTTTTTACAATGTACTGAATAATCGGTTGCTTATTATAACACGTTTTGACAAGATGAATGTGTATGTAAGTTTTTGTCATTGTTAGCAAATAATGTTAATGAACTCGAATCATACCACAAAATATAGTTTAATAAAATGACCTCCAATTTAAATGGTAAAGTTTTGTCAGAGACCAGATTATCTTTAAATATCACAAGGGTTTTACAGAATAAAGTAATAAATTCTTAATTAATAGGGGCTGCTATAAGCTTTGTAGATTGCTAAGCCGAAAGGATTGAAACTTATATTTTACAAATCCCAAATGTGTTTTACAAAATAGATTTTAATTTGTTTGAAAAATATCACTTTTTCATAAAATATATAAAATGGTTTATTAATAATTTATAACAGATTATTTCACTTTGTATTAAAATAATCCTCACTGAGTTTTTTATAAACACGACATGTTGCTTCAATATTATGAAAAAATAAATATGAACAATGAAACATTTAGATTTAACTCAAACTGAACATTAAATGAGAAATAAAAGGGTATTACTTGGAATTTGAAATGTAAAACTTAGGGCTATTAAATTAACTATTCACGATTGGCATCTGAAATATTATATTTTGCTTTTATTTAGAAACTACAAAAAATTTAAACCAATATTTATATTTCGTTATCATTCAAATGAGAAGTAAATCTTAACTCAAACTTGTTTTTAAGTATTTCATAATTACATAATACTGTCAACTTAAATATAAATAATAAATTATGTACAAAGGCACTTGACATTCATTTAGAATATCTAGTGAGGCATATGAATACCTAAATAATCGTTATAAATAAAATGTGGGATCACAAATAAATATATTAAAATGAATTTACGTAAAGTAGAAACGTTCAGGAAAATAATAAACTGCATACTTTACTATTACTTTATAAGTAATTGATTATATTAATAGGAATTAAGTTATTTAAGGATACACTCTTTATTGATTAAATCGAGCTAGTCATAGAAAAAGACGAATAAAAATTCCGTAAGATCGTAAAAAGATTTAGAAGGATGTTATACGTAAATACATTCTTTACACTCATTATGTATTCAAAAAAAAATTGGACAATTTTTATCTCATATAGTTTTTGCTATCTTTGCATTCAGTAATTTTATTTCAAACTAGCACAAATTTAGCATTTTTATTATAAAAGGATGTATTTTAAATCATGTCTATGAAGAGATAAAAGTTTATATGAATAAATAGAATTTAATACTTTTGAAAATAAATTATAGTTGAATATCATTATGATGGAATATTTAATTTGTATTCTTAAATTATGATTTGACAGAACGTATCTTTATATTTCCTCACAAAGCATTTTTAAATAAATCCAATGACAAACAATGACATTATTGTACTACGCTATTTGTTGAAAGGCGTTGTCCTACATACGTTGCTCTACGCTTTTAATTTGAAAGCGTTATGCTTTGCTATTAATTTTACCCGAGTTTCGTGAACGTACTAGTATTTAGCCTTAATTGTTACTCGAAAGTTTATAACTTGTGACGATATTTAAAAAAGTCTAATTTATAAACATATTTCAGTTATTATTTTAATCAATTATATTAAATATCTGTGATAAATAATTAGTAAAAAGGTAATTCGAAAAGCCTCTTAGTATTCACAAAAGCTAACCAGTATAACATGGCTCATTGACTAACGCACAAAGGGTGCTAGTCTAAATTTTGGTGCCTTTTTGATAGCACTTAATTTCAAAAAATGCAAATATATAACTCAACCAACCAAAGTAGCAAATTGTACTATAAGAACAAGTGTAAGCGACATTTATGTAGTTTTATGAAAATGATTTATTAAGCAAATGTGTTATTTATTCCTAGTTTAAATCTTTTTCAATTACAGGTAGAGTCCATGTTGGAAAGTATATATATACACACATATATATATATATATATATATATATATATATATATATATATATATATATATATATATATATATATATGTGTGTGTATAAATCATCGAGTATAACATTTCAAAATTAAAAGAAAATATAAATACACTTAAACACCACTTTCCTTAAGAAAATATCATCCAAATAGTTTACGAAACATTAGCTTAAAGACTAAATACATAGTTAATTTGTTTACATAATGTATAATAATAAAATATTATATTACTCAGAAGGCTCAAATATTAATTTGTTATTTTAATACGACGTTACACATACTCGTAAGGCTATGGGTTATACAGACTCACATTATCTGCAGTTGTACGAAGTTTGGGATCTGTGTTTTCTTTTTTATATACAGTTTAAATTAATCTAAAATACTATAACAACGTTAGCAAACAGCAAACAAGGCCATACTCAGAATTTTGGAGTTCATTAAGGTAGATTGTACTCATAAAGTCAAAACATGGTTCATCACTCATGGCCTTTCTTTACTTAATCATCTACTAATTGTTTTATAGTCAAATAATAATTTTTGTGGTGCGAATTTCATATGAAACTTAACTTGCTTTTTTCAATTTAAGTTCACTATATAAACAAAACTGAAATTAAAATTTAAATATCTCTTTTTTTTGTTGCCATATCGACAAACTATGAGGAGAATTAATTGGACCGCTAACAAATTATTATTACTTTTATTTCATTATAACAATTCAAAGAAAAAATCGTAAAAGTCAATTTCGCACTACTAGCTATTGTGATTTTATTTGTGAACAAATTTTCTAACATAGATAGGACAGATTAATATTGATTTTCCTTACTATGTTTGTAAGTTTTCATTAATTCATTTCAATTACGCTAATTCAAGTATGTACGCTCATTATTTATTTTCATTTCCATTTATAATATAAATAGTTAAAGTAAGTAGTTTTTTATAAATGCACCGACAAATATACATATGTATATATAATTTTTTTAACAAGCAAGGCATCGGTCAGAAGAAGTTCTCATAATATATCAAATATTGTTGGAGCTTTAATTTCCGTGTCACTTGGTTATAATCCAATTGCCAAAACCCAGCTTTTGGAGGCCAACTTGGCTCAAAGTTTTCTTATTTAGCTAATCAGCATTTGAGCAACCTTTTTAATAATTTTTATAATTCTCGCTGTGAAACTAAGAGTCAAAGGGTCACGTAGGCGAGTCTTTTAATGAAGTTGTAGAAATTAGAAGTAAAAACTGCATTTACATAACATCTGTTTGCATTTTTATAATAAACTTATGGTATAGTTGAATTAAAAATAAGAAAATTATTCTATACTAAGGATTTCATTAATGAAAACTAGAAAATAATTTAACAGATAAATCATGTCACACCATACTACTTTCCTCATCATTACATCATATATTGATAACACAAGTAATAAACTGAACTCCGTGTGAAAATTGTTGTTGAAAATAACAGAATAGTCATTTTATACATGAAGATGTTAAATGAAGAATCAATAATATATTTTACTGCGCATTTCATTCATTGGAATTGGTAACGATGTGCTTTATCTTTGTTGATATATTTTTTTTAAATTTTAGGCTATTAATTAATTATTAATAAAGATATATAACAAGGACTTATAGTAAATAACAAAGATATTTCTACAAAAAACTTTTTTAACTACATTTTCGGATTTACTTCGTGTATTTTACATTTATATATTTAATCTGATTTGATTACTTTTCTGAAGCCGTGATCACGGGAAGATAGGATGAAGTTGTTTGTCAATTAGTATTGATTTTTGTCATCTACTGCTAATAATTTCATCAAATAGTCTTGAAACTTACCAACGGAATACTCTACTCGCAAGCGACTGTTTAATACGTCATTTGATTAGAGAACATATATCAATTCAAAAATATTATTAAATATAATTAGGTTAAAATTTTAATATGCCTTAGCAAGGACGAATTTTACATAAAATTTGTTTAGACACTTAAGAAAATTCCAAATCTGGTCTTAAATGCATTTTCGTAATGTGTAAGCAAAAGTTATTGATTTGCAAAACATTTTGGAATAACTTTTCATAAATAAACAAAGTTAGAGCAAAGAAAGAATGAGCAAATTCTTTTTCCTCGGTACAATTCTGTGAGTCATTTGACTATATGGTAAATAAAAGACGAATTGAGAGATAAACTTATGCAATATTTAAGCAGAGATTGCAATACAGACTAGTTTCGAGAACTCGAGAGACTTGAGGTAAACTAAAAGTTGATATGAGTTTAGTTTATTTACTTGACCGAATGTCAAATTTACATGTAGTATAGTAGTTTCTCATCTTACTGATGGAAAGTAAATCTAAAAACTTTGTTAAATACTTGGAAAGAGCTTTTCGCACAAGTAAGCGGTTGGATTAAAAGTAAATACTACAGGATTAATTTTTATTTATAATTATTTTAATTCAATTCATGAAAGTCAATAAATTAAATAATTCGAAATTTTTTGATTGCAGACATTTTATATTTTAATAACCACAATCAATTTGAATGGTTATAAATTGTTGTTTAATTGTCAATATAATTGTTAAATTTGTCACTTCGATGGGCAGTTTCAATTAAATAAATTCATTTATACTGATTCCAAATAGAAAATTAATTTGAAATATTATAAAAGTGTACACTTTACTCCATGATTGTCCTGGTAGATTAAAATAGAGTGTTTTTTGTGTTTTATTTTTTAACTAACGTTGTTTGTTTGACAGGGAAGATTTGTCATTGAAAAACTGGAATCACTCCATATTAAGTCTGACTTTAAAAACTTGTAAATAGTACGGGTGATGAGGTTTGAAAAATGTTAAACAATTACTGACTGTCTTTCTAACTAAGCTATTATAACAGTTTATGGTTCTTATTTGGCATAAAATATTTAACAAGGGTGAAGATTCTTCAAGTTTGAATAGAAAACAGAGAGTAAGGAGGTTTATCTCTAAGAGGATAGATAAAGATACATCTTTTTAATATTAAAGTTAAATGATATATGCTTCTACATTTAGCACAGTTAAACCATAAACATGAAACCAAAATATCTAAAGTTTGTACTAGCAAAAAGAAAAGATAATTAAGGTTTTAGGCATCCAATAGGAAAAAAATAATATTTTCTGAACTCTTTTCGAATGTACGAAATCGTATATATTAAAAACTGAAACAAAAGGCTACTTCATTAATTTGAATGTTTTGTTTACAAATAATCAACAACGGAAAGGATAAACTTATATTTAAAATCAAGATGCGTGTTGTTTTTATTAATGAGGTTAAAATTTTATGTACAAATATTTGTTACGCTGATGCCTGTTAAGAAAGAAGCCATTGTATAATGCAAGAAATACTAAAATTACTTCATTCAGTATGTGTTTTTACTGTCGATTTAATGACAAACCTTTGTTGAGCTAGAAACCGAATAAACCAACAAACGCCCACCTAAACACAAACACCTACTCTCGTTTATACTCGTACTGATACTCTTAAACTTATGAGAGGCCGGATTACCTCAATGAACAGTATTAGACGATATTTTGGATAGATTTGTTCAAAACCTTTGCTGTAATTTGCTGAAGCTAAAAGTTGTATTAGTTTATATAAAATAATACTAATTTCGGAACATTTCAGCTTCCTGTAATGATAAAAATACCGTTACAAGCAACATAACAAAAGAAGAAGTCAGACAACATCAAGTTACAATAAAAGAACGCAAAAATGATATACCCATTTCTAAACTACATTTTATATTTAATAGAATTTTATACTTTTCAGACACACACGTGCCAGAAAGAAAGTATTTACTTCGTTTTAACATATGATTTTCTATAGTACATCCTATATATTTACATGTGGATTGTAATAAATGTAGGCTTGTAAAATTGTACCTCATTATTAGGGACACTCACGCAATCTTTTGACCCGATAAATAGTTGCCGACACCTCCTTATGAATAATTTAGTAATAAAATGTTGATGTATTAGTGTCTACAGGCTACAACTTACTCTTAGCAGCCGTAAAGAACGTTTCTAACATATATTTTACCGAAATGATGTTACAGGATTACTTAATTATTTGCCCTTTTATACTCCATTATAAAATATAAATATTTTCATATTTTTTCCATATGACCTGGTTTGAAATTTAGGAACGCAACCTAATTATTGCACGTAAAAGACTCTTTATTTAACAATTTCCTATTTTACATATATTCAGATATTTTGGTCCCCTATGCAACGTACTACATTGACATTAATTAATTATATTAGTCTAGCATGTATAATATACATTATTCTTTATAAACAATGAATATGTATTTTTAGGCAATTAAAATAAATTTTAAAATACTTTTTCTCTTTCCATTGTTCCCAAAACCTAAGAGGGAGAAAACACCTTAGCAACGTCTACAGTTTTCTATTATTCACGTTGTGTAGATAGTTTTCTATTTGTTATCTTGAAAATATTTAAATAAAAACCACAAAAACGTCTTATTAGAACACTATTAATACTCTTAATTATTACTTGAAAGCAGATTTTTAATTACAATTAATAAAATGTACAAAGATATAATAAGAAGTTTCGAAAAAAGCTATAATAAGTTATTGTGGGTTTAATTTCATAAGAAAAATATATTTAAATTGTTGAATCTGATAAACGAATTTTTTATATAATTTACAAGTTTTTATAATCCGTAAAAATACATTGGGTAAGACATGCAATATCTCTAACATTCAATGTTTAAAAAACTAGTTATTTTTTTATTTGTAAATAATATTAAATGAATAATTTTTAACAACATTAATAAAATCCGCTTATACTTGTACATCATATACAGAAACAGTTCTTTGTTAAACAGACTGTAACCTTGAAAATATCTATAACCATGAAAATTGAAATTCATAGACAGAATCCATACCTTGATTGATCTTTTAAGTTTTCTTTACTTCCAACAAAACCTTTTAAAACAAGTCGTCTTTTCAACGACAACATATTACATATATTTTTAATACTCCTTACTTTGACTACTAAAATATATTATTAGTGTATACAATACAGGATACAATCGGTTAATTGAAACTGAACTCTTAGATTTAACCTTGTGGTTCCTTGATATTGTGCTACATAGCTAAACAACCTTTTCTGACATTCAAATGCTAACTTAAGAGTCAATTTACAATTTAAAATTAGAAGCAATTTAAAATCTTTGATTTGTATCTATTTTTTTTTTAGAAATAAGTATGTTGAGCTTTTAAAAACCATAATCGTTATTGCTTGTTTGATTTTAAGCGAAAACAAATTCCAAATTTCTTCCCTTCCTCCTCGCTCCAAAAATAATATTCTTTCATCCTTATTTTTAATTAACGCTTAATTATTTTCATGGAAACTTAATTACTAATTAATAAAAACCGATCTTTATATTGCAGATTAATTTGCTTGCTGAAAATTGTGACTAAGTATAATATTTCAACTTCATAAATATAGAAAAATTGAGAATAACTATATCAGACAGTTTTAATGATATGAATTCATGCTATGAGTTATAAAAGTTAGTGGATATGTATTTCGAATTAAAGATAAATTTGTAACAGCGAAAGAAATTATAAACATTGTATAATGTTCCTGCCAATTATAAAAACTGATCAATTTTTCCACATTTATACGATGTATATAATTTTGTTCAATATGGTTAACGTTAAAATTGTAAGCTTATTTAAGAACAGAATTTAATGATATTTATTATGACAAAATACAAATTATAACCAATATGTATATGACACAATACAAAAATTTCCAAGCGCTCCTACTAAAAAATATATATTTTTAGTAAATTCATTCAAAAATATTCTTTGATAAATGTTTTTATCAATGACATGAAACGTATTCAGTCAGTATCATACATACATTATGGAATAAGTTATGGGAAAATATTTTTGTTCTCATTTCATTCTCTGTAACGTATTGGAAACAGTACTCGTGTCTTATACAATCATATTGAATGATGTACTTATATTACGAGTATATTAACTTCTACAGTTCTATTAAAAAAGAATTTCATATATTTCTCGCAAAATAGTTAAATAAAAAATTATTTTGTTTATTCTTTTGAAAAACTGGAATAATTATGTTTTCATAAAGAATAACTAATGTTCATTCTATTCCAAAAACAAGGACGAGACAGAACAGAATGTCTGGCAAAAATCTTCCGAAGCCCAAAGGCTGGTCTACTTACTCCAAGGTTTAGTGCTACCAACCACACTTTTAATCCTACATATCTACGATATGTTGTCAATTCACAATACACTTGTTGCTATATGCATGGCAGTGAGGGTGATGTTTAATAAACTGGCCTGGCAAATATGTCTCGGGAGGAAATGGAAGAAAGTTGAAAAAAAATTGTGCTTGAAGTTGAAATTTCCTTAAAGCAGGATTCTGATTGGACACAGTTGAATTCATGGACTAGAATAAGCAGACATCATCTTCTTGTTTGTTGTCTATGTAAAATAAAAAACTTTTCTTTTCCTACATATCAGTCCTAAATACGGTTCGAACGAAGGTAGAATATACACCTTGACTTAAGTTCCTTTAACTTTATAAATTTTTGTCATACAAACGGAAAACGACCTTTAATTTGCCTATAATCTATTTGATTTTAATGCAATCACTATTGCTTCCAAACATTAAGTTAATGCACGGTATTCAAATATATTAAGAAGAGTTAAACTTTGAACCAACAAAAATAAAAGAAAACCATAATAAGAAATTCTGAATCAGAAGATAAATCAAATGATCTGCAACGTATTTGATACAGGAAGTAATTTCGTATTTAATGTGGGCATAATTAATATAATATAATTAAAATATGAGCGGCAGAAACTATTTTCATAATATAAATTATAACCACCATTTTCTACTGCATTATAATGCGTAGGACTCTAATTAACATGGAATGGAAAATCAGAATTTATGAAATTCTTTCATCAACAATATGGATTAATTAATATTGGAATAACTAGTAGCAGAAGTTGCTCCTCAAAACATAAGCTAATAAATACTCTTATATAATATTGGGGTAACATCCCCAAAGACCATACCATCAAGGTCAACAAATATTACGAGCTCACAAACGAACTCACTCGAAATAGGTTCCTAGTAGATTTGTACGCGGTAGAGGTGGGAACGAGAGGTATAACAGCGAAATCTCTCTTCAACCTACTAAAAGACTTGGGCTTGTCCAGAATTCACATTAATGCTTTCTTGGAACGTACATCGAAGGCAGCCCGAGTAGGTTCTTTTCAAATTTGATTAGGTAGGGAGAGGAACTTGGACAGTGGAGGTAAGCGTATAACGCGCGTTAGTTAAGGGGCCCCTTTACCTACACTTGGGTCGCAAGTCCCAGGCACTTTTGAAGCTCCTCTCCCTGCAACGCGATGGACCCGGCACCCGAACGGTGAATCCATGGAATGCTGAGAAGTTTCGTCTTCGTCTCTTAGGTATGTAGTTGTTAAATTGCCATAATCTAATTATCTATGTACATATTAAATAAGAGAACTTTTAATATGATGGTGATGAATTAACAAATAAAAATTTGTTGAAACACATTTTATTTTATCAAATAATGAAATACAAAAGTATTCATGATAGCGGTTTTCTTATATTACCCTTTTGAACGTATACTGATAATGAGTTATGATTATGAATTTGATATGACAAGAGAATACCTAATTTAATCAGTGTTAAGTATCAGTGGTTTTAAAGCAAATGAAATTTAAATATTTCATACTAATTATTATATATATCGGCGCTATCAGCTTTAATAACGGATGCGACATGAAAATAATTTGAGGCTGTCATCAATTCTTATTAAACCTCATTAGTATTTATGATTATTCTTAAAAGTAAAACGAAATCAAAGATTGTTTAAAAGGAGAATAGAACTATGTTTAAATCTTGTTGTTATAAATATGACGTCTGGACGCACGACGGCAGACTTCAGAATTAAGAGTTCAGTGAGTGCGTATCATTGAAGTATGTGATTATGAAGAACCTTCGAGAAATACAGGAGCATTAAGAACAATTGAAGTTTCATTTTAAAATATCATGGTACGCTCTAGAAGAAGTGACATTTGTTACGTCAGCGAGGCTGGCGTCTCTCTCTTTTAAAAACAACCAATTTGTAATAAATCCGATATATATGTACGAGTATTTTACTTTTATTTTCTAATTCACGTTTTGTTAGGCACAAAATGTATAGGTTACTATATGTATGTTACTGTATGTTAATTAACATAGCCTTCAAACGGTTGTATTAAATTATTATGGTCAAGTAATTGTTATACCACAACTGAGGCTCACGAATGCTGGAATAACATTGAAGTAACCGCATAATTTCTTGTCGCGACATCTTAAAGAAATAATTATGGTTCAAAATCCTGAAATCATATTTCTTTTAAAAATACTCTTTTTGTAATAAATTTATTTCAACCGATGAATACGTAAGAACAGCCTTTATGCGTACGTGTATAAATAAAAATGGCTTAAAAAAAGGATGTCAGAATAATTAACTTATCTCACAGAAATTATTGCTTTTGCTTGAAAACTATTGAAATTCTATAAATATGTACAATAACTGCATATTTTCAATATTAACAAATTAATATACGTCAAAGTTTATTTGTCTAATTGAAATTAAACTCTTCGTAACATGTCTCACAAGCTAAATCAAATCCTTGAGTCTCTCTTATTAGTTCGCCGAGATTAATAAACTTAACGACAGTACTTTGAGAATCCTTCAACTGTTTGTAAATTAAAATGTAAATCTAGAACTTCAACGTTACGATGTTTGTTTCAGTTATATTGCAATATTTGTTAGAGACTTTTACATAACATGTTTTACTGTAAGTTATATACGGTAGATATTATGCATTGAATAAATAGAAAGGTTGCATAAATAATTTGTTGAATTTAATAAAAATTAAACTCTTTTTCCTTTTTCTACTTTATATTCATATATTATGAAATTGTTTTCAGTGTTGTTGTTTAATGATTCAGCAAAATAAACGGATCTTCTCTAATTTTTATTTTGCAGATTGTTTACTTGAAATAGAGATACATTTTCTAGACTTACAATTTGTTTAGATCCTTTTATTTAGACCCATTGAAAATTTTATTTGTTTCAAATTATATAACTCATGTAAATATATCATTGTTACGAACAATACAAGAAAATTTTCTAGCAAAGCTTAGCAAAAAACAATACAAATACAAAAAGTATCGTTTCCATGATAGCCGTACTCATAGAGCTCTATTGAAAAAAAATCAATTTTAATAACTGAAAGTTATACTTAAAATAAAGTACTTTAAATCTAATAGGAATGTGTAGAAAATGTGTTAAGATAAATTTTTAGGCTAAGGTTCGAAAGCTTTTCGTTTCTTCGTTGTTAACTTGACCAATTTAAAAAGAAAAAATAGAAGTGAATAAAAAACTTACACCGTATTAAATGAATATACCGATAAAGATAAATGGATATACCGAAGTTATATAAATCTTTTAAATTTTAAATTGAATATATTTATTTAGAAGCGAAATACGTAAAAAATTGTACAATGGTTTATGCCAACGACTGTATAGTTGATACGAAATAAAGATTGAATTGCCTCCACGAGGGATTCGTAATGACTTGTTGTAAATCGGAAATATTCGAATGAACATTGCTTCGCTGCATACAGTCAAACCGTGTTTGCAAGTTTTAATTTAAAATGTTGCGCAGTTTTTGAATTCAAAGCTAAATAACAATTTCAAAAACAAAAATGAGGTCTTGAAAACAAAAGTATAAAATGAAAATTCTGAATAAATAACTATTTATACTTTTGGTTTGTATCATTATTTTTTAACTAAATTGGAAAGCGGCATGCAATATGTTCATAAAAATATTACTACTTTTATAATTTCAGAGTTTCAAATCTAACAATGGCGCAAACTTCGTTACGGATCTCTCTTATTTGAGTTCTCAAGTGAACTTCTCATTTATACTCCTCGTATATACATACATATTTAACCGTCACATTTGATTGCGTATCTTTCATTTTAGAAAGCCCTGATGTTTATTGTTCGCAATGTATTAAACAACTCAGTATTATTTATATAACTTAGATTGCTTTTAGATTTGGTTTCAATTCAGTACACGATTTTTTATTTATTTTTTGTTCATTTGATATTTTGAAACTCAATTTATTTCAAAGTCAATCCAGCGATATATTTTCCATCAAAAGTTAATATATTAAACACGTAAATGCAATCTATTCGTTACAATTTGCTGTAAAACATACTTTTATATTATTTATAATATAACAAGAACGAAAGAATTATTTGAACTCTGATATTTTTTAAATAAATATTACAGTTACAGAGCAAAGTCGACACATTATAATTATTCTTTTAATCTATGTTAGGCTTCAATGTAACGACAACAGCTGTTCTTAAGAGCCCTTTTTTAAACATTTGTGGGTCTTGCTTTGGGAATTCTGTTCTACAGAAAAGACCACTAAAATGTTTAAATTAACCGAAAATGTGAGGTTATTTTACAGATATAATCTTATGTGTTTTTTACTTTTTATAAATTGTGTAATTATGTTTTCCTTGAAACCTTTTATATACACAAAATTAATGTTCCGAATATCTGCCAAAGTGTTTAGAGATTTGAATAAAAGGGTTTAACCTCAAGTGATTTTATTTTTTCCTTCCTGAACTTGTAACATCTTTCATATTTTATAATGACATTGCCTTTCTGTGTACTTCCGTTTTTCGTATCACTATGTTATTATAAATTATTGTTAATCTGACAGTATATGTTAGTCCAAATAATAAAAATATTCATTTGAAATGCACCACCATATTAAATACAAGTATGAGAAACCAAGATAGTTATATTTGATCTAAGTGCCTATACGAATGAGATATATTTTTTAAGGCCTAGGTTCAAGAACACTCATACTAATTTATTTTATTTGCAGAACATATAAAATAGTCAAATTATAATCAATCAATATTAATCCGTGAGCCAACTACATATATATCAGCAACAAAATTTCTGGAATCCAATTCCAATTGCAGTTTGTTGTTCATAACATTTTCCTGGAATGGGAAAATGTTATTGGTAAATGCCTTTAGTCTCTTAGTTTAGTATTAAGCCTGTTTTGCAAACAAAATTTTGTAAAATTAAAAGAGGAATATGTTGCTATTCATGAACTGGATAATTATGACACCAAGACCACTACGACTTATGACATATACATATATACTCGTATTCTTCTTTTTCAAAATACCTGTTAAAAGCTTTACTAAAAGCCTGTTCTTATTAGAATGAATGTATTTAGAGAGTATGTTATTAATCCACATTTTTTTTACAGGTCAGAAACAAAACTAAAACTTCATTTCACAACTTTACTGCCTTAACACATTGAAAATAAAACATAATTTAAGACTGCGGTTTCGTTTTTATGGGATAGCGTTAAATATTCATTTAGCATTAAGTAGGAAAACAAAAGATATGAAAAAAGCAAAACGAAACAGTTATTTAATGTTTATAAATTTTTTTGGATTTTTATAGTCCTTTTTTATAATATAAGAAAAATTTAAGACTACATAAAGATAAACAATTAATAGTGAGTGTGAAAAGTTAATGGTATAATAACAGTAATTAACAATACCATATTACCATACCATACAGCTTTTGAATAGTTTTGAATAATACTTAGGTTTATTTTACTTCATCCTTCCTCAGTACAGTTCTCAAGTATATGTATTTATTTAAAAAACTTAAAAGATTCAATATAAGAGACATTATATGTACAACCATTGACATTGTTAAAACAGTACTTTTGTAGCATTTTTATTGATATTTGATATATAATAGGAATAAACGTTATTAAAATTCAGTTCATTACAATAAAATTAATTAAACGTTATTCAAATTTTAATATTTATAAACTTCGGTATTTTAATTAAATTTCTTATACAGAAGCCAATTACTAAATACGATTCCGTAACGCTTTTCAACATAGAATGTTTAGAAAATTTACCAAAGCTCATACAATTTAACGAAATTAATTTGACTGCGGGTTAAAAACATAAGATTATCAACACGTTTTCAATTTGTTTATAAAATACGTGTCTTTGGATAAAATTTTAAACTAAAATTGGAGCATATTAGTATAACCAGCTATGTTTTGATTTCTTTAAGATATTTAAAAGAATGTCATAAAATTATTGTGAAATATAGATATTATTTTTTGTATGCCAATAAGATGGCAAACGATTCATCTGATGATAAATATATAGCGTTACCCCTGGATATCTGTAGCATAAATCGAATTGCCGATGCTAACCTTGTTTTTTCAGAATACATCTATTTAAATGTCTTTGAAAGATCACAAAGTAGTTCTCAAAGAAGGACTGCGACGCATCTGATGTTCGGCAATTATAAGCGGCTAGAAGATGTGATAAAAGCGTGACCATAACATTAGGTCCAATAATTACTCTAAACATTCCACTTTATTAAAGACGATAAAACAATCTAAGTTTCCTAAGTTTTCTACCTACATCTAAGAGTTCACGAAGTGCTAAGGGTTTGATTTCAATGCGAATGAATAGTATTATACAAATAATGCAACACGCCTTCATAAATTAAGGAATAATAAAACACTATGATTTTATTGTAATATTAACACTTGAAATTCGGTTGAGCGTTTAATATTTTTTTCTCAGTCGCTCGTTGTTATTTGATCGAAATTTAAGAAACAGTAACTGCTTATAAAATCGTTCGAGACAATATTTTATGAATTATTTTCAAACAGCACAAACAAAAGTTTATTATCTGCCAAATAAACATATTTTTCCAATATCCTTTATGGGTGTTATTATCTATTGAACATTTATTGCGATTCATTGATATATTATCAGTTGCTAGGTACTTCTAGATCAATACAGCTCAATGAATTATTCACAACGACAATGAACGGAATTAATTTTTTTGGTATACAATCATAAAATGAATAAAATCTTAACATAAATAAAAGTAGATATAAAGAAACAGATCTTTAAAGATCTATTTATTTATGCAAAAGCTTCAATTCGATGTTACTAAAAGGTTGTAAGGAGTAGGCAAACTCAGAGTGAATTATTACATACAGTTAAATACACCATAATTTGTTTTCCTTTCAACGTATTGCGATAATTTTCTAAATTTATGTATGTTTTTACAAATGGACCGCAATATTAATATTGGGTACCAGAAAATACAGAATAATATTACACGATGAAAATTATTGCAAAAGCAAATGAAAGATAAATTTTATTCCGATTAAAGTCACATTCGTTTTTAAAATCTCAATAAGACCAATGAATATTCCATGAAATGTTTACAATACTTCATGTATTAATAATGTAAGCTATAATTAATATAAACTTTAAAAATTCTACTTTTTTAAAAACATTTTAAACTCAGCTTGTGTTATTCTCTGGTAAACAGCGACTATTTTGTTACATTAGTATAAATAATAAATATACAGCGAAAAATTGATCGGAACAATAGAAACTATAAATAAAAGATTATAACATTTATTATTATGCATATATAAATTGTTATTAGAAATTATCTTTCGTTTTTCATATCCCTCAAGTACATTTGTCGTGTACGAGTGTTTTAAGTTAATTTATAGTTTTAAGAGTTTATAGTTGAAGAATCTGCTGAATTTTATATTACATTCTCAATAGTAAATAATTGTTATTAAAGAAAAAAATTAAATATTTTTAAATTAACAATACAAATCTTCCACATTATATGACCTCAAATTCAAATAAATGTGTAAAAAGGTTGTAAATATTTTTTCTTCTTACAAATATTATATAAGATATAAAACTTCAACAAAATTTGTGTTTCTCACCGTCCTAAACTTATTTTGTATTGTAGGATCTCAACGAATCTCGAGTGAAATTGATTTTGTATTCCTCTATAACAGACAAGTTACCGAATTATTTGAATAAAAATGATGTATGATAAATATATTTTTGCAACAAACCTTTTGAGTTGTTGGGTTTTTAACAATATAAGGAATATATGTATTTTCATGATAAACTCTGTGGTTTTGTAGAACGATTTAGATATATTTTTCGTACTTCTTCTTAGGCAACTTTATTTAAATTGGTTTCTTAGAGTGGTTTTAGTTGACATTAGTGACTCGTTATAATATATCTTTGTTTTTACTAGGAAATACTTGAGGAAATGACAAAAGTAATTTTAATAACACTTTAATGCTATTATCTAGTTTGAGCAAAAATACTTAAATAAAGAAACAACCATTTTTTATGATACGGCATAATTTATATAAAAACAAAAAACGTTCCATTCCCTTCAGTAAACGATTGCAAATACGTAACCGGTAAAAAAATAAACAAAATTACTTTGGCAGGTTCAATTTTTTACTACATTTATATTCGCACGTCTCGTCTGTCCGTGATCACGGTTGCAGTAAAGAAGCCAAAACGTCAGGAGTATGTAGTTTTTTATCAAAAATAAAATCGCGTAGCACATCTGAAAAATATGAGTTTCATTTATCAATCTTGGTTTGCGTTAACCTGAGACTATTTTTATATGGAATTAAATCTATAAGAAATTTCAAAACTATGACTGGGTTTGGCATCGGTAATAAATTATATAATAATACAAAATATTCATATTCATGATAATAAAACTAAGTTGATTTTAAATTAAGAACTTGTCTAATAAAAACCTTTAGACAAGTTTAGATTAAGTGAAAGAATTTGGCATTATTACCATTGTTTTGACCTTACACCGTAATGAGAAAACATCTCTTTATTATAAACATACTTTTTATTTAAATTCTTTTACTTAAACTATAAATAGAAATCAAGTTTTAAAATATTTTATAGCCACGTTAAAATAAAAATGAACAATTATGATGTTACTTTCTTTAATCTTTCTTTCATCATGAAAAATATTTTGAATAAATATTAAACAGCGCTATTATTATTATTAATAATAATTTCACTCTTATTTAAATTTAAAAGCTTACGCTATATATGTTATCACATGTATTTATTTTTAAACAATTACTGTATACTTCATGCATGAGCTACTGACGCCAAAATCAATATGTTTAAAATATTTCTAGCCTTTCCTTGTTTAAACAGTCACCCACGCTTAAAATTACGAGAAATACGAGTAGCTCTTTTGCCTGGTTTCGAATTTATTCAAAATCATTTCTTCATTCTTTAACCTTTATTTTTTTCTTATTTATATCTCAAAATTATTTTAAATTTCTTAGAAAAATACAATTTTCAACACCCTTAAAATTCATTTCTTATTTGTGTCATATAAAATGGTAGCGAGAAAATATAAAATCAACTGTTCAAAAAGTAAAGAAAGAAAAAAATTCTTCGATATATGTAAGTTCTTTTTTATCCTAATATATTATTTCTGTAATATTCTTACCGAATTTTAAATTCTGTGAGGTGCGTAATTTTAATTTCATAAGTTAATGTAAGTTTCATTTATGTGAAGCGAAACGTAAAAATTTTGCAGTCTGCATATCCATAACAAAACAAATTCAATTATTTACAGAGAGAGCCAAGAAGAAAACTTAGTATTCAATGAACACACCGCGTGGTAGCTGGGTCCATCGTGTTACAGGAAGAGGAATTTCAACAGCGCCTGTGACTTGCCACCCCGGTGTAGATTTAAGAGGCAACTAACGATCATTGAATGCTCACCACCACAGTCCAAGTTACTCTACCTCCGTAACCAAATTTGAAAAGATCCTATTAGGGTTGCATTTGAAGTACGTTTTCAGAATAAAGTTCTGGACAATCCCTAGTCTTTTAGTAGATTGTTGAGAGTAATGGCTATAATACCTCTCGCTGTGACTTCTACCGCATCAAAATCCACTACGACCCTATTCCTAGTGAGTTCATTAATATTTATTGATCTTGATGGTATGGTCTTTGGATATCTTGGTTTCGCAAGGGACCGTAAGCTCTATCATCACGACGTGCTTTAAAACTCGCGAAAACAAAAATATATCTGGTCTGGCCGACGCACAAATATCCTCTGTGATTTTGTATTTTTTCTCATACGTATCGATCGTTATAATCCAGCCCTTTATTGTAATCCAATCGTAAGCCGCTTTAAGAATAGAATAAATAATTTTTCCTTGAATGACAAACGGTTTTCATTATATTCCATCTCGATCTACATGCCTCTTACAAAGTACCATTTAATCTCATGATAAACTTTTAAGCTATTCTGTGTTCAAAAAATTTAATATATTAACACTTAATAACTAATAAAAGAACCTAAAGTACCTCTCCTAACTCACTTAGTAATTTATATGTTAATTGAAATAGTTGAAGCTAGAGTTCTCTAAGAAAAATATAACGTAAGTTAAAATAAATAATTAAAATTGGTTTTAATTTTTTTAAAGACTTCTTATACTTTATAACCGTAATATTACACACTTGTGTTTTTAAATAACAAAGTGAATAAATTGGTTACAAAATAAGTTTGTCGACATACATTTTAACAATATATTTACTAGAAGCCAAAAAATATAATTTTAGTCGTTTAAGAATTAAATTATAACATTTAAACCATTACAACCTACCTTGCAAGTTGCAATAACTAAAACCTGCCGCAAACAACTATTTGTATAAATTGAAATCAATTAGCTAAGCTTTGCCTAGTAATATCTTTGAAATATTTTTGTATATTTTATAGTTATACAAAACTAAAATGATTTTCCGTAGAAAACCTTGCATGTTAAAGAATTGACAGGTTAGAAAGCTTCCATTATTTGGTGTAATAATAATGTCTGTAATGATTTTTATAGTTAGGTGTACTCGTAAGAAGAACTTCAAAGGAAATGAAAATGTTAATTCTTTATTAATATATGTATTAAACTCTAGTTTTATAATGAAGACTTGCAACTTAAGAAATATCTTGAATATTCATCTGACTCCTTTAACGCGATTCTCGACAGTTTCTTAGGAACTGAGACGTGAGCGCTATAAGTAAAATAAAGCAGAGAGATATAAATGAAATATCTTCCAAAACCTTAGATGTTCACGAAACAATAGAATTTGGTGAATACTTTATCTCAAAGCATTCAAGAGGATTTATTGCTGTGAAATACAAATACCTATTATGATATAACAACGAAATACACATTTAAAGTTGCTCCACGTCTTTCCAATTTCAGTTTGAAATTTTATATTAAAATAAATTTAAATTAATTAAAGGCATTTTTCAAATTTGATTTACATCAAAATTTATCATACGAAATGAAATTATTATTTCGACTTATTTAACCGTTTAGTATTTATTTATACCCTTTATTAGAGACAACATATGTATAAATGACGCATTATTAAGAGAAACAATTAAACAGAATAAAGAATACTAATATGCAAATATCGTTTTTGTGGGGCGCAATTTTTTTAAAGTCAATTTTGGATAGGAGATTAATAAAAAGAGGTAGTAGAGGGGCGTTATTCTATAAAGACTACTTATATGCAGCATATTTTTTTGTCGCATGCTATTTGTGACTTATTTTTCATTATTCCTGATACTTTTAGGAAAACCGCCTCAACGAGTATAGTGACATCCACAGCTAAAAACAAGTGAAAAATTTAAATTTGTTATATTTGAGGATAATATTTCCAGTAAAATATAATTTTATAAAAAGTAAACTGTGATCCGTATAATTATTAGGAAATTATTTCTTTCCACCTCTTACCGTCTTCTGCTATTTCATCTAACTTTATACTAAACCAAATTGATCATTAATCCAATTGTAGGTAAGGATCAAATTTGTTTTATTTGTTAAAGAGGCTATGTTCGGAACATGTCTACAAAAATTATCAAAATTAAGAATACGATTTAATTTTAACCCAAAATTAATCTAATTTAGATAATATGTTATCTCTTAGTTTATATATGATATAACTTAAACTTTTATGTTCCGTAAACATGTCCTCGTGATGGATGGTTTGATGGATAAGGTTCAGTGGTGTGAATGATCTGCTCTAATGTGGTTTTAAGCTACTTATAGAATATGTTATATATAGCAGAAATGAATTGTGTTTGTACGAACTATATTTAAAAAGTCATATCCAATATTGCCGAGAAAAATTATGGGGAAAGTGATTTTTCTTTCCTTAACCCTTTTCTTATCAAAAAATGGATCCCCTTTTGTTTTCCAGTTGATGTACGTCGATGAATTTTATACTCATTTTTCATAACTTTTATTATTTTTGGCCTACCCCTAGTTACCTGACGCCTCAAAAATATTAACTAAATACCTTCTTATAACCTACAAATGCTAGATAATATATACAAATAATTTGATATTCCACATATTTCTCTCTAAATTATCTATGTATCATAAAATATATGAAGTATATAACTAGCATTGAGTTGTCTCTTTTAAAGTTTTTTTGTTTGCAAAGAACTATACCAGACTCATCCACTACTGTATGGATGTTTCTGTGATGACGTTGTCATTCAAGATTTCTTTAAGAATAGTTATTATTGCCTATTTGTGTCGCTACTATGTCAAGTTCCTATAACAAATTCTATCCATTCTTGCTTTAAGCTAAGTAAGAATGACGTTTCTATTAATGCTATTTCTTTTTCTGTTACAAATATTTTGTATATAGTTCCTAATAATTCGATGAAGCAAGTCCTAACATACCTTCTCTGCAAAAACTCGGTTACATTGAAGCTGGATTACATTAATCTAATTAATTTTTAAACATATACATTAAATTTTGAACGTTTGTGTAACTGACAAACAAGACCCCTCTACCGCTTTCATTAATACCCTCCAGGCAACGCCTTGTGTTTTGATAGAAACACGTGTGTTGAGTGAATACAGGTTATTTTGAATCAGCGTCATCATAGGCAAAAAAAATCGTGACTAACTTTAATTTTCTTGTTTAGTTTTTAATATAAAAAGTTTATTTTTAAAGATTTTAATAGAAATATTAATGGCAAATTACAGAACTAGGAATGTAGTCTAGTTAGAAATCTGATTCCAACCACATTGACAATCTACTTTACGACCATTTGTCTGAACGAGGCAATTCTTGTTCATTTTAGTAATATTCTAATTACTAGAGCAACGTAGTAATTTAAATCAAAAGTATATTTGTTAATGTAAAAATCTTTTAAAAATATTCAAGGAGGATAAGAAAACGACATAATTAAAAAAAAATACAATTAAACATGAAATACAGTGAAAATTATCAGTAAAGAAAGGCTCAATCCTATATTTAGAACTCTGATCTAGGCAACGCTTAATCAGTTCATTACGACACTTCTTCCCTCTAGTATACGAAAGCATTTCAACGTAGACGTTATATGCTTATAATAAATTATGCCCATAAACACACTGCGTGAGAAAATTGAATCCCCACCACAAGCTCTTCCCATAATATTTCATTTGACTTCATTTACATATTGCGATAAGTATATCCTTAATAACTTTATGTATATACATGTTTATAGACGATTATTATTTCAGTATTCTTCTTAATTCGTCATTTTAAAAAACGAACACCAGTGACCAATATTAACTAAATTAATTGTATATCCTCAATGCATCAACCTGCTCACTTGAAAGTAAAAAAAAAGTCTTTATATTTTAGTAGTAACAAGTAGTACATATTTGAAATAATTTAATCTTTAGACATTAATATATATATATATATATATATATATATATATATATATATAAATATATATATATATATATATATTATTTAATTTGGATCTGCTGACAAGTTGAAACACAGTTGTGTTTTATAAATATGAACAATATAGTAGGATTTCATCACAATACATCACGTGATCCCGTCATATTATAATATGCTCAGATGGATTTCATTCGACCCAATACAACTATCTACCAAGTATATGAGACATACATTTACAGTTTCACATTCTGGTGGATCGGATTGATAGCCTCCAATGATATAGATCTTTGTATATCCAAAACCTAATACAAGAAGAAAACAGTTGACTTCGACTGTGAGATTACATTAATTCTGATTATATTCAATGACCTTAAATATTATCAGAAAATACTTCATTTTCATATATGTTTACTCTTGTATAAATCTGTTTAGAGAAAGAATATCACAATAATAATTAATATATTATAATGCAAATTGTAACAAAGTAATATTATCTATTAACACCCTACTGCTAAAGATTCATGTATGTTTTAGGTAAAACCATTGATCAACAGAAAGATAAGTTGAAAAATAAACAAACAATTCTTTATTCAAATATGGGATAGAGGGAGAATGTTAAGTTAAAATCAAGTTATTTCCAAATTTTTTATGACCTCATTAATATTTTAACAACCATAAGGTTTAAATGTGTGAAAGTTTTTTCTTATATAATATATTTCGACAAACAGAAAAATATATTTTTATATTTTTAAATGAGTAAATTATTTTTTATAGACTATCACATACCGCTACAAAAATACAAAGTAGTAAGTAAGGAATAGTTTCTTGGTAACTCAATAAACGATGTTAATTTTTCCTGAAAAATTTCGCTAATATTTGTAATACATATAGTATTTACACATTATTATATGGATTAAGGTTGAAATTATAAACAGACCAAGTTTAAATTACTCTTAATACAATAAAAGTTTGTTAAAATGATAAATTGATTGTAATTCTTCGTTCAAATTTGAGAAATTATAAATCACAGCAATAGGGTACATGTTTAATGGATGTATCAAGATTGCTGACGATTCATCCACTCAATATGTTGATATATATATTTCTTTTGCAAAAATGTACCTTAGGTAACTCCCCCACTAAGCGCAAACTTCATAAATCAGGCCCTAATATAGAATATATTGCGTTAGAATTATAAACAATATGAAGAGAAAAAAATAACTCATCACTTTTTGTTACTATTTAACTCCAGACCTACTGTGACAATTTTATGATTAAGGCCTCGGCCTCGAATTTTGCGGGCAGCGGAGCGGCAGCGGGAGCGGCAAGATCTTACGCGTATAATCAAATGGACCGACCCTCGAATACAGCGGTGCCCGCTGCCCGCTAGTTTGGAGAATAGTATGCGTTTCCGTGCCGCCGCCGCTGCCGCTCCGCTGCCCGCAAAATTCGAGGCCGAGGCCTAATATAAACACATACGTACATATATAATAAAACATTTTAACCTGATTGACAACTTTGTATTAATTTTGTTTATGATAAATAAGTAGTTATAATAAAACAATAAATAATTAATTTCAGCTGAAATAATATTGAAAATAATATTCGACTTCCTGATCAGATTACTAATAGCTGTATCAATAGTCGATATGCTAATTAGGCCCCAAGTTTTGTCCACATTAAATATATTTGCTGTTTATTGAGCTAATAATCAATTCATTGTCAAAACCTTGGACAATAAACTGGAAAAGTAAATTCTACCTTAGACATGAAAATTGGAGCCTAGGAATGTAGTTATTGTGCCAGATTTTAAGATAACTGACTTTAAGGTATAGAAACTAAATAGACTGAGAGATTATTATCAATATATGGTAAGGTGTAAGCAATATGATTATTCCCACGAGAATAAGCTGGAGGCTCAATCTTCCTTCCTTTTCTTCGATTTCTATAATATGCCTATTAAGGCATAATTTATATATTAATATACATATACCAAGTAGAATCACCGTTCAGCTACAGAAGACAATCGGATTGGATATCAACTTATTATGTAGTGGTTAAACTGATTCTATTGTTTTTAAACAAAATAGAAACACAATCAGAATAAAAAATATCTATTTATATTATGTATATTCTTATTAAATAATTAGATTAAAATTTAATGAAAATAATGTAACTTCATAAATATTATAAAAGCAATGTAGAAAACTAATTGCAATAAAAATTAAGGCAACCTTAACCGTCAAGATAAAGCAATCTGCCAAAATTTATACAATCTCTTCTTTTGAAATAAACTTATACTTGATCTTGAGAAATATTATTCCGAAAACTCTTAAGACAATAATTAAATAAAATTATAACGATTATATTTATGTGTGATACCAAAAGTTACTTAGCACTAATTTACAGTAATTATTAATAATAATTTTATAAATACAAAGCTTAAGCAATTTTTACCATCTAAGAGTTCTAGATTTCCTAGTAATATCTATAAAGTATTCGCTTGATTTCCAATGGAGCACTTCTTTTATTTTAAACGGTTTTATTGAGTGTATAGGCCACTACAAGTAAAAGGATTTTTATTACTATTATTACTAAAGTACAAATAAATAACTTATCTTACTAGTGATATCTGTATTATATAGATGCTTATAAATTGAGAAGTGTTAGTAAGGTTAACTAAAATTGTAAAATTTCAGCTTCTCGTGCAAAAGTTTTTACTGGTTAAAATACAGAGCATATTTTTTAAATTCGAAGTTATACATGTAGTGAAGTTAGATTAAAAATAAAAACAAGTTCTAAAACAGGAGCAACAAAGAGTTTTAAAACAGTTCTAATACAATTTTTGATAAACAAACTTAAACTATTTTAGTGCATTCGCATATAGAAAAATCATAACTTTCTAACCTGATACCGCAACTACCAATTCATTTTTCATACTAATATTTTACACAATCATAAATGGATTTATTTGGAATAACAGATGGAAATGCGTCATACGTGAAATATTGAAGCTCTGATTTTAAATTTGGCAAAAGTCCAAAATAGAACTATGTATAATTTCAGTAAGGGGAATTTTAGAAATATAGTTCAAATAAATATAAACATAAAACATGTCCATCCTTAGCGACCTCCTAAAACAGATAAAATGTCGGAATAATATTTAAATTTATATAATGTACTTCTTTAAATTTTAAAGTTATTGTTCTTTGTTATAGCGTTTTAGTAAAATTTTGAAGCACAGATAAATAATGATTATTTAATTATAAACATCGTTGAAGTTAAACATACTTAGCAGTCACAAATTACTTTTAAATTATGTAAATTCTTCTAACGAAATATGTTTTGGGATAATTTTATTGTAACATTGGAGTCTAATAGTGATTTTTTATCACACTGAAACTAACATCAGTGTCATAGTTAGTTTCATTGTTTGTACAGTCAATTTGGTGGTACGGTCATAAATCAAAACGTCAGGGTCATTGTAATATCATAGGGATGAAATTGAAAACGGTAACTTATGAAATTTATAATATTCAAATACATTAAAAAATGGTATAATTTTGTCTTAATTTAAAAGTGAAGATATGAGTAGCGAAATTAAATTCCTAAATTTTCAAATCAAAGAAGAAAGTGGAGACAGATACAGTATATATAATTATAAAGAATTTCTTCAAATTTATATTGTATATGTGTCTGTATGTGAAGAAAAATCCTGGAGGCAATAGGTAGTTTTTTATATTTACATACAGATGCGTAAAAAATATATTATGACGCTGAAATATGAAACTGTAATTAATTTATGGTATAAAGGAGATGATTTGATACAGAACGAATGGGTTTAAGGAACAGACTCACTCACACACTAATATTTTTGGTTATAATCATTATACATTTGGTTATCCATTTTTATTTTTTAACCATTAAAAATCACAAACACCGAATAATTTAAATATTTTTGTATTGTATTAATAGAAGTAAATGTTTTCTTTGCTCTCCTAATGAGGCAAACTCGAAGAAGTATGTAAGGTATTCTGATATATTTTCTTATTCTATACGTTGTACATGTGTTTATTATTCGGTATGTAAAAAGCTATAATTTATAGTATCATAAGTTTACAGACAAATAAACGAATTAAATTCGCCTAATAACGTCCTAAATAAAAGCAATCATATCTGTGACAAGGATGTAATCTTTTTTGATTACTTAACAAAATACCTTTTTCTCGGAAAATAAATTTAGATTTTGATGGAAAGTTTATAACGTGCTCTTAATCTAATACGTGTTGCTTATGATAAGATTCGTATAATTGTTATAAAAATACATTACTTCAGTTGCTTGCATAGTGGCAAAGATTTCAATTTATGGATGAAAAATTATTGGACAATCTGAAAGTATTTACCAAAACACTTTTAGTCCTCGTTCCCTTGAATAAAACTTGATTGATTGACTGAAGACATAGATAATGACATCCCACTCAAGTATTTTTTTTAACCTTCGATAAATATGTTACCTCAAGTAAACCAAAAAAGAGGTCTAATATAATGTAAGAGTCTAAGATTTTCACGAATTCTATTCATTTAAATTAAACTAATGGTTTTCGAATACACTACGCGAATTTATTACTGAAAAGTAGCCGAAAGGTAGTAAAAAATATCAAATATATGATAAGTAAATTAAACTTTATAAAAAATATGAGTTTCAAAATAATCTTTAACATATTTTTATTTTACGGTTCTAAAAATAAAATAAATTAATAAGTTATTGGAACAAATCGTTATAAATAAACAACTTGAATTTCGTTTCCTCTTCAAGTTGTTTAACTCCAAAAGCCATGTAACGAGAAATACTTTGAAAAAAGTGCATAATTATTTCTTAAGTATAAAATTGCGTAAATGCTCTGCCATTTATGAAAAAAACTGTTTTTTTTTACTGCACTTAGCATTAGGTTATTTATTTGAAATACTTACTACAATAAGCCATTATTGTATTTTGTTAACAAACCACGTATGTAATTTAATTAAACACCATTTCATTTCATTCTGGGAAGGAGTAGATAGAATTGTATTTTCTTGAAAACGAAATCGTTCTAACATAATTCGGACAGACTCGACCAACGATTTTTCTTCGAAAACTAAAATAATATTATTTTATAAAAGACACAGACAAGTGTAACAAACTTCAATTTTCAAAGAATATGTTGATTGCCCACGACCCTTTTCGGCTAGAACTTCGATATTACGTTTAGATTGAAATTAAAACCACATCATTAAATATTATAATACATTGTTTAACAAAAAGCAGTCTCAAAATAGAAAGCTAGAAAGTAAAATATAAATAAAGGACATGTATTGAATCATAGTTCATCAGATATTTTTAACTATTTAATAATTCTTAAGGGTGATGCCTTGTAATACAAATGTATAGTAAAAAAATATTTTTTAAATAATTGGTTTTTCAAATTTGTCACAGAGATGTATAAAATAAGTGTGATCGGTAAGAAAACATGAACGCCAAATTATGCTAGTATTTCATATCTGAATTTTATATTTGAACGATGTTTTAGGTATATTATAACTTTAATATTCGTAAGCAAATATATTGAAATGTTCTCAGTGAGCTTGATCCTTTTATTAGAACTTCTATAGTTTCTATAGATCTTACTAGTCTAGTTTTAATTTTTTTTCTAAAATATTATACGGACAAAAAAATAAAACGAATATTCACATTTTGTAAACAAATTTCCATTGTAAAATAAGTAAAAACACCACATTTATACGTTTTGGTCATTTAAAAGAAGCTGAGTAGTCGACCAAAAATTATTTCTGAAATTGTAATCAAGAATCCCGATTTCCTTACCTCCTTGATAGTTCCGTGAGGTTACGGAATATCAATGAGCTTATAAGCAATACATAAAGAAATGGTTCAACGCATATCCTTAGAGTGTCGAGACCCTTTTAAGTACCAATAGGAAAAAGAAACCCCATAACTACATATATACATATTTGTATAACTAAACTAAAACATAATTAATTTAACTAAAACATAATTAATAACTAAAAAATAAATTTTCGGAAAGATTATAAGCATTAGTTGAATGCAATTATTTAAACAGTATTTGTGATTCTAATAAAAAATGCAACTATTATTTCTTACTTGTTATTACATGGGAACTATTTTGTTTGGGTCTGTGTTTCAATTTTTTATCCATTCATCCATCCAATCATCCATCCATTGATTTCTAATAAATACTTTTATTAGTAATAGGTGCATTATGAAACAAGAAATGTTCTATATATCATATTCATTATTCCATAAAATTAAAATATAATGTTGCATATATACATTATACATTTTATGTCAGAATACTTATATAAAAAAATAAAACACACACAAATACCAACAGCCGAGTTTTTAAGTGACATGTGAATATATCTAATGAGTGAGGTTTACTTATTTTTGATGGTTAATAGTACATATAATAAGTTGATACTTTTATAGCATTGATAATAACGGTTCTTCTGTCGAATCTAAAGCAATATTTAAGATACTTTAGGAATATTATGATTTTGAGGATGAATTTTTAATGTAATTGTCATATTTTAAGAGTTAGAAACCCAAAGAGTCAGCGTTCATTTTGTTACAAGGACTGGATACTGCTGGACTGTCATTCTACTTTTGTAACGAAACAATAAATTCTTTGTAACGAAATATAAAAAGAATAGTATTGAAACGGGTATTACACTCGCTTAGAATAACATAGATATGTGAAAGAGATAGCTTGTTATTTTGTCAAGTAATTCGTTTAAAGTAAACGATAAAAAAATAAATATAATTGCTATCAAAAAAGAAAGTCACTTAGATTTTTTACTTTATATCAAAACAAAGCACGTACCTGATCTATTGTTATTTAAATGAATCTATGAAACTGAAGGAACATGAAAATAACATACGATTGTACAGATTATATGTAAATAAATTTAATGTAAAATTAAATAGAACAACGAATAAAATTAAAGTAGACAGCTGATCCTGAATTAATTTAATGAATTACATCATATCGTTATTTTAACAACTGTAATACTAAACTCATATCAACAATACTACACGTAATTAAAAGATAACTCATTGTAGTATTTTATTAATTAATTTACAAGTTAGTTACAGCAAGAAGAAAAAACATAAAGACATAAATTTTACAAAATTAAAAGGAAGTTTGCCTTATTATTTTAAGCTTCAGCGAAAAACTGTCACATCAAATTTTATGTACATGTATTTAAAAAATGTCTTAAATAGTGCTTTTATTTGAGGTATATAAAATATATTCGTTTATTTACAAAACGAAGACCACAAATGTTGCTGTAAACTAAGTTGTGATTTAATGAGAACCCAAACGTCTTGAGGAAACCCATATTCTTCGTATGATCTTGTTAGTTGTTTGCAAACTTTGTTATGTTAGTTTTGGTGTAAACTTAACTGTCTTTATAGAAGACCAGACTTTTGCGTAACTTCGGTCTATACAATTAGAGTGGGTTTGTTAAATATGTTACGTGGGATAAGATTTTGTTTTGATATTTAAGTAGTGTCATTTATGGAGTGGCAGGGAAATTTTCAATAGTCTTCTCCTTAATTTATTTTACCGTATAACTTTTTAAACTAATTAATGTATTAAAATTTACTTATAATTCATATAAACATACTTCTCAACAAATATATATCATTTCAAAGTCATAGGCAATGGAGAAAACCAATTAACACTAGATTTATTTCTGCGTAAATTTTCCTCCAACATACGTTGTATACACGCGCATTATACAGAATGATAACGCATGTGTTCTTTTCTTGAAATTCATTTAATTACATTATTCAATTTTTTGTACATGTTCTTAACCAAAGATCCAAAATCGTTTTGTTTTTCTTAGTTAAATATTATATGTATTATAATTTATTTATATAGAATATCATTGATACTATTGCTTTTATAAAACAGATAAAATATTACCAAGGAAATGTCTCCGTATCATTTGTATATGAACGAAGCATCAAATAGAGACAATGTCGTGCAGAAGTGTCGTTATTTATAATAATACTCATTTTTTTAAGTGATTCGAAAAGGAAAAGAAATTTATTTTCGGAAATGATAGTCTTTGAATTATATAATTTACATATGAGAAATTACTTTATCCTTGTCCTTTTTAATCATTACTTGTATATAATACCCTCGTGTCCTTAGTTTCGAAGAGTAATAAATAACATACATAAGCTTGAAATAAATATAACTATATTAACGTAAGCATTTTCTAAAATATGATGATATTTTTTACAATATTCAACATTCACAGTGTGTTCAGTTACAAAACATTGCGGTTTAATAGAAATATCACATATTTTTGATGACTCAGTTACGGAATTCCCTTAACAAGTATCTTGCTACATATCGATTATAATAATAAACAAATCACTATTATCGTCAAAATTAAGACGACAAAGTTAATAAATAAAATTTGATCTTTCATTAAGATGACAGCAGAGCCATATTTTTAAATTTGCTTTTGTCACCAGAACCTTTTAAGTATGCGGGCCACGTTAATGATCTAACGACCCAATGAAATGTTTTCTCATAATTCATAATGACTTGCTCGATCTTACCATATATTATATCAACGAAACAAAAATTACTTTAAATCCATCTTATAATACACAACGAGATTGAAATCCAATATGAAACGCTGTATGAAAATAAAAAATCCTTTAATTTTTACTTTTAAAATTTTATGTCAATTAAAGATAAATTATTATTAAAAAAATATACATATATGTTATATAAAAAAACGAAAATGGAGAGAAAAATATAATTTTATCAAAAAAAAAAATCATTACGAAAATTTAACTACGCTTAATACATATTAGTATAGGTATTTAAAGCCACTTAAGTCCATGAGTTTCCTGAATTTTAATATTTTAGCAGAACATTTGTATTACTTACTTTAAAAACAAGTATAAGCAGAAGATGATTAAAAACTAGATGACGGAAGGATATGTATAAAGAGATTCGTTAGACTTAAAAGAGTACATTTCACCTGCTTACAAAAAACTAAAGGAAGAGAGGTTTAAACTGAATAAATAAATAAAATTTTGTTGTGAAACGGACGTCCAATCATATGACAGACGTCTTTGCAGAATAGTATTTGTTTGGTACAGGTTATTTCCTTTTTGAGTTTGTCGGAAAACTGTCAATACTCGGGTGTTCTATGGTGTCCTTATCCTTTTTAAAAAGGTACAGGTAATCATGAGCACCACTTCAATATAATCTTCACATATAAGGACATCTCTTTAGGTGTTCTATCTTGATTATTCTTTAAATATCTCAATTCATTTGCGATTTTTTTTCTACTTACTAGCAATAAAAATAAACTGCATGTTTTATACTTAGTTTTGTCAATAAAGCTGGAAAAACATGAATATTTATTACCTACATATCCATATAACCTACAATTGCTGTAGTAATGTTTCTATTTTTTATTTTTTTATTTGTGCAGAAGAAATGCGTTAGGCAATAAAAAATATACTTGTATACGTTCTTACTCTGAAAGTGTTGTTAATAATAAATAATTACTGCAATATTGTCTACTATTATTTATGCAGAAAATTTAATCGTAACCTTACCGTAATCATCGTGCATATTATATCTCTTATATTCATTCATATTTCTTACACTCATTCATTTCAAACAGTTTCTCCCTTTAAACTTTACTCCCCGATGAACAAAATAATGTGTTTGTACATTATTTTAATTCAATTTTTATTCTGCCCTTACTTTTCTTTAATCATTGAATGTTTGTTGCCCACTCATAATTCCTGAACTATATTTAAGTTATTATAGGGACTTATTTCATACGACTATTTACAAAGATAGACATTTTTCTTCCTATATCTTAAGTCTTTGAATACGTTTCTTTACCGTCTTGTTTGCTCGTGAACACAGTTGCTGAAAGGTAATCGAAACGTCAGGAGTATTTTAATTATAAAATAGTCGAATCCGAAAATGATGGTTTTATTTCAATAACTTTATGTGTGCATTTAAACTAGTTTTTGTTTGATTTTAAGCAATATTATTATACATATCTTTAATTATAAAACATTGAAATCGAACTACGAAATTATTATTCACAGTACTTAATAAGACTGTACATACTAATTCAGTGAGCAAAAATCTTTTGCATCATAAGTATATATCTTAAAAACATTCAAAATACTATATTCTTATGAAATTCATGTCAACAACAATAATTTTTCATTGATAGGAATTTATTCAGTTTGTTTAAATTATTACCTTTAGTTTGGACTAATCACACGAGACGATGATTATAGCGTTACAACACTTATGTACCGTTACTCTGAAATGTCTTTCTTTAAGAGAATTGTATTAAAAATAATTTTTAATGTATACAGCTGTTACTCTTTTATCAACAACTTCTTTAAAGGACCAAATCACGAATCCAAGAAAGGACAGCGAATATAAAAGAATTAAGAAATATAGTAATTTCATTGCAGTATATGAATTACGATTTATAAATTATAGCCATATAACGATTTAATTTACTCCACACACTGTTATCTGTAACGCATTCATGGATAAATACGTTTCTATATTAGTATTAATTAATTACATTAGTATTAATTAATTAAAGCATTCAACTATGTACATAATAGAAACATAAGTCAACGTTCATTTTAAAATTTTATCCTAGATTTACTTCGTGGTATGAGTTTCGGTATAATGGAGTTTCTACTGTTGAATAAATAGTACAGAAAAGTTCATGCACCTAGCAGGAGTAACAGTTTCAAGCTATTTTTAGTGTGAAAGCATGGGCGAAGATCCCTTCAATTCCGTACGACATCCTTAATAAGAATGAATAAGTAATACGTGCCCCAATTCTTCTTCGGTATTTAAAAGGATCTCAACATCTTAACAATGTCTTTCAAGCATTGAATCGCTTCTACACCCGTTGCCTCTAGGCTCATTCGTATTCAGGGTCTAGACGACTCTATTAAGAACGTAAGGAAATCAGGTTCCTTACTTCCAATTTCCAAGTTGAGCTTTTTTTAATAAGCAGATTTTTACTTTTAACAAGATATATAAAATTTACATGAGAACTTACAAGTTAAATATATTTTGTTATATAAACTAATAAAATTTGTGATATAATAAAGATTTGAAAATATTATGGAAAAGTTTTAAAAAATCTTTTTTTTATCCTAATTACAATTCATTTATAATATAAAATGTGATTGTTGTCAGTATAATTTATTATGTTTTACTTAATAGAAACGAAAAAGTAAGTCTTATTTTGATATGAAATTGAGAAAACAAAATACTTATGTGAATTTGTCTGACTAACAATGTATGGATGTACTAGATGTAGATGTACGTTATGATACTAGAAATTATGTTAAGTACCCTTAGTTAGATACGTAAATACTGTCATGTTTCAATGTCATAACTGTGAATACTATTTTTCATTATTTATATTTAATTTATGATACATTCTTTACATTCACAAATTTTTCATAGATAAGGGAAATAAAAAGTGTAAGCGAAACGTTTACAGCAAGAGCCCATTAACCCACGACCTTTGTAATTTTATAAAATCTGAAAGTTTTTCAGCGCATGCTCCCAACACAGGTAAGAAAGAATTATATAATCAAAATTAGGTACATATAAAAAGATGATATGTTAAAACTGAGATAAATGCGGATTTTTATCTATAAATCCTGGCTGCACCACAAAAATATAAAATAATCAATTAGTGTTTGTTGTTTTTAAATATGAAGGAACAATCCTTTGATTGAGAAAATAAACTTAATACGCTAGAGACGAGAAACTAATTCACTAATAGGCGGTGGGACATATGAGCATACCAAAGAAATAAAAAAATCACTTGTATAACATAATATACAATTAAATATTTTTCTCAATATGAAAATGATAATGATATATACCTAATTGTCAAAGTAAAACAAGTAAACAATGACATCGTAGTATTAATGATAGTTGTATGAAGAATCAGAATATTTTCAAAAGTATAATAATATTAGTGCTGTCTCAAATAATACTTAAAAAAAATAATCACAGATCAACTTATGAAAGTATGAGGGTTAATATATTAATTTGACGAATATACTAAGAATTTCATTCTGACTTTCCAAATATATTCTCAATAGATTGAGTTGCATACAAATACTGTTGTTATAAAATATTTTATTCCATTAAAGTGTAAAATTTTTGGACAGTAGCGTACACTTTCAGTAGGAATCAGGTTTATTTGTCTCTACAAATTTAGTTACACTAATATAAACTTAATTTTAAATTTTTACGATCTCAGTACTTAAGCCCTGGCCGCAATCTTAGAAAAAGTTTTCGCGCTGTTCTCTCAGTTTTATATTTTTTATTGATATCCATAAAAAATAACTTTCAATTTTATTATTTACTTATAATCGCCTTATTTTCTTAACTCAAATCATTGGTTTGTTCTATAATTAATTATTGATGGCTGTTATTTATTTCTCACTTCTCGTTGTCATAAGTTATTGTGTTAGTTAACTTTCTTTGCACATAAACCGTAATAATATAATAATCCACATAAACCGTTTATACCAACGGTACGTCAGTTAGTACCCAGTTTATAATGGACAAAACTTTGTTACTAAAGTGTCGTATTTGAGTTCTCACACGAATTTCATGTTGATGTAGATGTACATACTCTATATTTATTTGCGTTTGCATTAATCGTCATACGAATATGAGACATTAAAGATTTGTTATGAATGTCTGCAGTTTAAGAATTTTTATCTTTTCTTTATCCAAAGGGGGATTATTATAACTAGGTATACGATTTGATACAAAGTATCACATATAATGATTCCGTATTTTCAATTTTGTTATTAATGCGATTTTTTTATTGCGACGCTTGTTAATAATGGACAAATGAATTCATAAAATTTTATAAGCCTGTAAGTTTTCCTACGTAATTAAAACAGATGATGGGATTTGCTTACAAACCTTGTTTTGTAATAAAATGTAACAAATTCAATATTACAGTTATTCAAATTTTAATTCTATGTATTAGTCATATTTGAAACGACAATTTTATGATAAACGTAAAATTTTAATATTATGTGTATTAAATTGAAAACAAATTGGTTCAATCGTTCTTTGACATTAAATGACAAACGACAATCACCTTTCGAATTTATATTACTGTCTGAATTACACGAAGAATCACACTTCACGTTAAAAAAATAATGAATTATTTGCTGAGTCTTCCACCATCTTCAATGTGGATGAAACTAATAACCATCTTCTGACTGTTCTAACTTACAATTAGAAAAGAAGTTTATTATTATTAGAAAAGAAACCTTGGACATAATACGGTTTACTGAATAAGGAGAAACTTTTGCCGTACAGTGTATTGCAGCGCCGAAAAAGCATCCGGCTAGCATCATAAAGACCTAATGTAAAAAAAGCAGTCGCTATGCTAACAACAATTATCAAAATTTTATAAATTTCTTTAATTTTTTTTATACGACTTAGGAAAACGTATTTCATTAAATGTATGTTAATATCCAATTCGGTCATGTATAAAGCGACGACCTAGCCTCAGGGCACAGGCCCATTTCATCATTTTATTTTGACCGCCGTAAACATTTTATACAACTTACATCAAACTGAATTGTTAATTAAAGTTGCTTATGAATACTAATAATAGAATCTTATTTAATAATCTTAATGTAACAAAAGTTTTGTTATAAAAGCAACTTCGTCATTTAAAACGCTCTTCAAAATACTGTACTTTGTAAAATAGCTATATATTGTTGATTCATTATTATGAATATTATTCTCGAATGGCCCCGAGAGATATTATGGGTCCCAGAAAATGTTTAAAAATTATATTTATAGAAGAATAAATTTATGAAAGAAAAATTTTTCTTTAGGTTTTAGACGTCACTTAAAGGTATTAATAAAATGCTTTTATTTATTGGAAATTATTTCTTAACTTATCGTAGAGAGATGAAGGTTTTCAGGTGTGTTTGTTATCTGGGGTAGGCTTACCCTAAGGGAAGATTTTTAGTAATTCATCGCCTAAGGGTGATCAATTGAAAAATTTTATTTATTGATGGAACTATACTTTTTTTTATTATTATTTGAACGGCACATCGACAGTACATACATTAAGCACTTAAAACAAAACATTTAAAAACTAAATACTAACTGATGTATGTACCAATTATGGATGTACACAGCACTGATACTATACTTGAAACTTTGTATTTGGGTTCCGCCAAGAAAGCAAGCTAGCATTAAGAGAGGATTTTTGTTTTTTTTTGATACCAGATTGTATCTCATGAACCATGACAGTCAGATAGTTTAAATTTTTTGTTTAAATTTGTCGTTATAACAACGCTATCAGCTAAGGCTTCTTCTTGCATGGAGAAGGTAAGAAAATTAATTCATTACCACGTTTACTCAAAGTGGATTGGCGATTTCAAGATTATAATTTGAAGTTATAAGTTCAGGTTTCTTCACGATAGTATCCTTCACCGCCTGACAGTAGTGTCTTAATACTGTTAAAAAGTACATAAAACTCGGAAAAAAATAAATTGGCACTTGCCAGATTTCGAATCCCAATTCTCATGCACGAGAGGTGCCTTAATCATAACATAAAATAAATATTGTAAGGTATTTTCTAATAAAATTTGGTTTTTAGTTTATTTTTTTGCAAATTTCTTTTTTATTTCATCATTGTAAACACACAGAAACATTTTTATACAGCAACTTCACATATGTAACTTAGATAGCACATCAAGCTACCCACCCATTTCTCTGCTACCAAATGATTTTTCTTTTGAATTGAAGCGCCTTTAATTTTCTCTGAAAGTTGGTTTTGCGAAGACGATAAATAAGTCACAATAAGAGTCAATTTGATTGTTTAATATTTGTTTACATATGTACTTGGTCGATAGACAATAGAAATGTGTTTAAATAACAACAATAATTAATTCACATACAAAGCCAGTTTTTTAATCGTCAATCGTAAACTATTTCTTTTGGTCTTGCTTTCAATCTTTGGTCAAATATATTGAATCTCTGTAATACAAAAACTAAAGACCTCTTTTCGTAAGAATGTCTAAAGGAGATAAAGAAATACACATACGATTTGATGACTTAACTAAGTAGGGTTCACGAGTAAAATAGGCTAGTTATATCCTGCTCTTGAGACGATGAACGAAAATGGTTTATATAGAGTTTCATTTTTTATTATAATAAGACCTTTGTATCAGTGTCTAAAAAAAATCTTCACTGGACCTCTTAAAAAATATAAATATATTTAGATTTTTGGGATTACCGAAAGAAAATAAACACTATTTATACTTTTTGTGTATTCTTTAAAAGTTTTGTTATCATTCATATTATAGTTAAGGAGTGTTTTATATGAAATATTAAAATATTTGGTAAACCAAACCAGGAGTAATTGATTAAAAATCAAAACTGTCTTTTTAAAATTGCTGTAAAAGTTTGCAATCAAAACATCAAAGGTAATGTAGTCTTCATTTTGTATCTTTTATTCAAATTGAAAAATATATAAATATGAATAAAATGTATATAAATAAATATGAATAAAATGTTTTCCAAATTTAATTTCAAAATAATATTTGTAAGAAATGCTTATGAGTTATGACAACTGAAGTGATTTAAAATACATATTAAGGATTCACTTCTTATATGTATTTAGGTCTTTAAGTTTTGATTCTTTATCTATGATCGTTACTTACTAAAGCACTCAAATAATACATTTATGGCAACTTAAATAAAAAATAAATAAAAAATACACAATATTTTCTGTTGAATTTTGTACAATATTCCTAAAATTAACTACCGCTAAGAGCACTTTCACATTAGAACATCATACATAATATCATACATTAGTTTCAAGAAACTTCAGTACAATAATAATTCTACATCATCAAAAGACTTACGGCAAATTTTAAGCTGTTTTAGTTATTTTTTCTTATGTCAAGAAATAAAATGTTGTGTACAAATCTTACTTTAAAAAAAACTCTTTTCGTCTTGACTGTACTGCTAGAAACGTCTTCTATAGGCTTCTACATGTAGTCTACGAATATACATATTATACATAGTTTGGTTTCTTTACGCTTTCTTTGCTTAGAAACCTATTTAGTGTTAGTTTTTATATCGAAATAAAAGAAAATCCTACCTATAATTTCTTTTTGATTATTCCTGATTATTCTTTTTCATTCTATTTCAAGTAAATTCTTAATTGGTTCTTTTATACATTTATATTTAAGACATTTGAAAAAGAAATATTTAGATAAAAATGTCCCTATTTGAACGAACCTCACTGAAAAGGTCAACAGAGGTTATATCGCATATAACCCTGGGATGAATATTAATTACTTGGAAATATTTGATTTTAATATTTAATAAAAACAAGATAAATATTTAAAAAATATTAAATAAAATGCCAGATACATTTTGAACAACTATGTATATTTAAAAATATATACAAAATAGGTATTTTTCATTTTATTATTGAATTTCAAACACATACGTAAAGATTGTTAATGTAATTGTCATGATAGCCTAGTTTTTAAAAGGCCCGCCTCTTATGCATGAGGGCGCGAGTTCGATCCTGGCTTTTAATCAACTTTATTATTATGAAAGTAAATTGAAAATATTTATAAAGAATGATTTTAAATGCTTATACTTTTAAATAGCAACAAAACCAACAGTTCAAAGTTTCACATCAATAAACAAGGTCTCTTCATCAAGTATTTAAAGTGTTAATAACGTTGCCAATTTCGAAATGTCTGAAAAGTTAAATGAAAATCTTAAGTGTCTCATATTAGTAAGGTCGGATTTATTAATTTTACTTGAAGAATGCTTGCACTATTTATAGATTGAATTAGCTATCTTACAACTGAGACGACATCTTTACCGATTTTTTTCTTTTCGTACTTTTATTATGAATGAAAAAGTGACTGTCTATTTGTAACTTTTAACGCCTAAACCGCTACACCTATTTGGATAAATTTTAGTATATGGACAGATGAAACCTTGTAGAATAAAAGAGACAAATTTTTATACCAATCTTAAATCTCGATCCCGATATTAAGCTTTGTCACTCGCGAGTAGGAAGAAACGGAGTCGGCAACAGCTAGTATGTATACAGGGTGACTGGTGAATTACTATCAATATTTAAGGAGAATACTCGGTACATGATTCTCATTCGAATTATGTAAAAAAAATAGGTACTTAATTTTTGACAAAAATTCCGTATAAATAAATAAAGTGTGTACACGTTCCAAGTGTTCCAAGTGTGGACGCGTGCGGCGGCGTGCTGATACAACACTATGCCGCCGCCGCGTCTGTGTGAGTGTGTGTGTATACCTAATCTGTAGGGTGTTCATACGATGCGTAATTAATTACACAACTTTTGGTTAACTTTACTTAGAAGTTTATTAATATTTATGTTATATTAATTTTTATTTTGTCATACATGATCGTCAAATATCGATAGTAATTCACCAGTCACCCTGTATATTAAAAAGCATTTATTTTACGTATTATTAAACGTCTGTTTGTAATATTAGAGTAGAATATCGACACTAATTCATTTACTTGTATATCTTATGTAATAACACGATTAGATCACAAATATCCAGAAGCGTTCTTAAGTCAAATTAAATAAATAAAAATCAAACTCAACATTGAGACAGTCTTTGAACCTTTATATAATATTCTCAACCATTATAATCAATACGTTGTTGTTGTGATCTTTTTTAAATTTAGAGCTGTAATACATTGCCTATTAACTTAATAAATAAACCGACTAAGATCTTTCTTTAAGGATCAAAATAATCGGTATTGAAATGTTTATCATATTGTAAATAACATATAAAGGAATTAATTAACTATTCAAAATGATAATTTCTATGACGAATACATGGATTTATTTTTACTTTGAACAATATTTCTTTGACATTATAATATATTCTGCTTATTCCTTTGATATTCAGATATGGAACAAATGATTCTCTTCCAATTTTCTTGCAACAAATCCAACAAAGTGGCAACAACAATCATAAAAATGCTAAATTCAATCGTGTCGTAATAAAAGTTACTTATATATATTTTACACTAATACTATTTTTAGACTAGTTAAAAGTTTTCATTTTGTCAACATAATTTTATACGTGCTTTTTGGTTTTGTGGTATATTAAGATAGCCCTAAAGATACATCTTAACATATATATGTATATGGGTTTATTTTATAGAAATATTTACAAAAGACTATATACATAATGTACACAATCTACATTACTCCAAAAACCAATATTTTATATTCATGTTCTATTCTCTACTAGCCTGATTATATAAATAATAACGAGTTTTCACTTTTCAACTTTATAGAATAAAATCATCTCTCCATAAAATTCACGTTAAAGTACTAATAAGCACTGTAATTAACAGCATTACTTGATATGTATTATGTGTGACCCTTAATGTTGCAAAACAGATTTCGTTATCTTGTTATTAACCGACTTCGAAAGAGGAGGAGGTTCTCAATTCGTTGGAACCTTTTTTTTATGGATGTTGACGAATTCTCAAATACTACCGGAAGAAAAAAGAAATATGGTCTTAAACTTCAAGAAATGTAGGAAAATAAAAAGTAAGGAAATCAATTCTTTCAAGATAAATGCGCTTTAAAGAAAAATTTTCCTCAAGGTTTTGGGATGACACTTGAAGACTAGTTAAAAAGGTGATTAGATATTAAAAATGGGTACATTTCATTAGACATTAAATTGAAATTGAAAAGTAAATGAAAATACTAGCAGTGTTAGTTTAACTGTATTAGGTGTTTTATCGATTTTTGTGCAGATAATTAATTGGATAGATCAGGCAAGGAAATAGCGTTTAAATGTACAACTATTTTATGTTTTTAGTTCCTGAGTTTTTTATGTGTTTTTTTTTACCTAAAAATTAATTTGTTTCAGAATATATTTTCTTATGATTATAATTATTTATGCAGACGATAACATTATTTTATAACAAGTATAAAGTCAAATATCAATACACTGAGGTATTAATTAAGAAATGAAATGATTTATCATCAAAGGATAATACTTAAGAACAGAATCTCTGGTATTTCACTGGGGACTTAATTTTCTAAAGGTTATATTAATAATTCTAAGAACGGTCTTCTATCGTCCTTCTTTACTTTGTTCATCTTTAGATTAAACTCTGGCCAATGAAGATTTTTTATAGTATTTCACTACAAAATTTTATACATATATTTCTTTTAATCAAACCATCTCAATTGGAGAAGATTATAAATTCAAATAATTATCAAACACTCACCTGGCTTTGCTAGTGACTAGTTACAAAGTATTTTTTGTAAATATAAATAATAAAAGCAATAAAATTAAGAATCAAGTCTAGACAAATAAGTTTTAAAGATTTAATCATCTTTCGTACGCGTCTTAACTGTTTTCTTAACACTGAAAGATTTTTAAACAACATTATAATGACTACATATACCGCTTATTATGTTCAATTTTATATAAATATGAAATTTGTTACGGAACTCTTTACACATTTTTCAGAATACTTAAAAAAAATATTATTACAATTAAAGAAAAGAAATTAAAGTATGGTGTGAATTATATATGTACCTTACTATAAAAACCTTGAATAGTGTCTTCAAATGTAATTGGTGAAAAAAAATAGTGATAAGTTGAAAAAGTATTTTAGTCTGTAATAATGTAAATAATGTTAAAGTTTTGATATATAAACAGCAAAAAAAGAACTAATTTACCTGTATCGTTGTCAGCTAAACCTTTAAGCGATTAATTTTACCTACATATAATTAAAGAAATATACGATATAAACGTTAAAATTTAATAAAAACACTATACCTATAATAAAAGAATGTTATAAATAAACACATATATCAGTTTTGACATTCATCTCTATAAATAAGATTTCACTATCTATAAGACTATAAAATTATGATTGTATAGAGATACTCTTAAATATAATTCTATCTCATTTTAATCTCTCT
Organism: Danaus chrysippus; assembly: GCA_916720795.1. NCBI lineage: Eukaryota > Metazoa > Arthropoda > Insecta > Lepidoptera > Nymphalidae > Danaus > Danaus chrysippus. Next base: position 2,034,136 of record CAKASE010000044.1, read on the forward strand.
CTAAACAAAGCTTATAACATTTATTCTTTACGAGATATTTGAAAGCCGAAGTGTAGCAGATTTAGATAACACTATTGTACATATTTTATACTGCCATCTTAGTAAGTCCAGTTGCTTATGGTTGAATGGTTTTGTCTGCAATGTTTTTTTTTTTTTTTTTTGATGACGTAGTGGACACTTTTAAATATTTTGCTGATTTCAAAGGTTTGCTGTCTTTTAGTCTGTTTGGATTTATAGTAAATAGTACAAAACTGAAATAAACAGCCGCATAAAATTTGGGACTTGGAAAAGAGAGCATAGTGTCAAATGCGACCCAACATTCATTTAATTTCTTCAAGATCATTTTATAAGCCACACTTAAAAGCAATTATTTCTACTAAAACGTACAGAAAAATATACCGTTTGTGTAAGAGTGTACGTACATGCCATAAAAGTGTACTTATGAAAACTTTCTATTTTAAAGAACTGCTTCAAAAAAAAAAGATATATATATACTTATAGCTTGATAAAATTAGTATATTTTGCATAATGTTTGTGTCCTTAAAATAAGTCTTTAGGTTAAGTACAAAGTAATAGTGATTATTTTTCATTTAACTAAATAACAAATGCCTTCATGTTGTGTTTGACGAAACTTAGAGCCTATAGTAACATAATTATCTGTGTACCATATGGTAATTATCTGTGTACCATATGGTATTACAAACTATAACAACAGTTAGTAATGTAAACTAAGTTTCCCGATTTCTTAGTTTTAAACTTCAGACTTTATCTAAGAACTTGTACATGAATCTAGAAAAATATTTCTTTCACTTTGGATCATAAGTCCAAGATCATAAATCTCCCGAAATAATCAATACACCTGACTGAATAATTAAATGATATTCAATGCCATCCCCAGTTTAATGAGTTCAGTGACGGTTGAAGCGGCTATTTGTAATGAAATCAACATACTGACTATGTTTTCGCACATTATTTCATTTATAAATAAATTTATATGTATTTGAATTTTATATTTCATTATATTAAATTAAATTATGTTTGTGATAAAGCTATAAATTAGGTTAATTTAAAATTATTGTCACCTTTCCATATACTATACATAAAATTAAAACAGTAACAAGTCACTGTCATTATTTGACTAGTTTTAATTATTAATGTCTTATTTCTCTCTATTCAAATGTATTACGAAGTATATTGTTTTAAACATTTTATTTACTTTTTCGTTTAAGTGTTTTAAAGTCAATATGCAAAATTATAATACGCCAAAAATCAAAATTATTTATTCTAATTTCTCTTACTTTTCAGAGTTACTTCCAATTTCTTTCTATAAGGTATGTAAGGGACTACATTATTAATTACATACATATATTTTAATTTGTGAGATTAAAACAGAAACTATTATACTTTGAATGGTACTCAGTATTTACATACACATACTAAATAATTTAATCATTAAGATATACGATCTGATTCATTCTGGCAACTTCAAATTCTCATCAAACTTTTGCGAGATAACGCCCAAACCTACGTATTTTATGATAAATTATTCACTCGTCGATAATCCAAACACTGTCGGAGTAATACATGGCATTACATAAATGTGACGATGTTCTTCCTTTAATGCTTGTTTATAAATTTACGATTCACTTTATTATATTTCAATCTGATGTTGTCAGTGTTTTAGTATTACATATATTTCTGTTTATATAACTTTAGAATAAAAATCCTATTATTGGTTTACAACTTAATATCTAAATTCTTAAAGAAACGTTACATATACATACATATTATATACATAGTTTACGTAGCAAATTTTATTCGAATTTATATAAAAGGAAAATTTATATTTACGATGAAGGAAAACATCGTGAGGAAACCTGGACTTATATGTAGTTTCACAATTATAAGTTTGAAATCACCAACCCGTCTGGAGCAAGCGTGGTGATTAATGCTCAAACCTTCTCCATGTGAGAAAGAGGATCAGTAGGTGGGCTCTGACAGGCTGATGACGATTATATAAAATATTTGAACACAGCAACAACAGTCAAATATATGTATGATATCACTTTGTTTACTGTAATCTTTGAACTCGCAATCCTAGACGTCTTAACTACTAATTTTTTAATTTGTTATGTCACTAGGGACTTTCCATATATACATATGTACATCTTAAATTTTTTGTCGTTGTCACTCTTACGTTCTACTTCTTAATTCTTAGAATAATAACTACAGTCAACAACGTGTTTTGGGTCAAAGAATTTAGAAAGATGTTATCACTTGCTTATATTTGCTTCTTCTCGTTGAAAGATCATAACATCGGTCGCCGTCATAGCTATCACCCATTAGACAAAGTCATACCGCACAACGATTAGTTAAAATTTATAAATTGTTATTATTATATACCAAACAAAGTTATTCGTTAAACATTTTATGGCTCTAAATATAAAAAGTAACGAATTAATTGTTAAGTCATTATGTATAAAGTTAATTATTAATATTCTAATATATATTAATTAAAATATATTTTATATTATATTTGTATGTACATATATATATACATAAATACATATATGTACAAACAAATATATACATATATATATATATATATATATATATATATATATATATATATATATATATATATATATATATATATATATATATATATATATATATATACAGGGTGACTGGTGAATTACTATCGATAAATGATAATATAAACATCAAATATCATTTATTTCAGCAATTAAATCAATAACTTCATCAATATCTTTAGTTGTTAAATCACTGATAAGTAAATAGAAAGAATATTTGAACACACGTGCACGACTTTATTAAATACATAACTAACAAATCTTCGTTTAGATAAAACTCTAAGATCAAATGTTAAATGTATATTATTACATTTGCCAACAATTTTTTACATAAACGATTAAAATTAATATTTCAGACGTTATAGCAAATGTCTCATAAAACATTCTTTCCACCCGTTATTTTAATATAAAGACAATACAATTTTTCTTAAATTTTTTAAAGTTAAAATTAACAAAACTGTTCTCAAGTCAGTGCATATCGATATATATGTATATAACAAAACGTTGACTTTATTTATTAATTCATATATTATACTATCATCTTGCCACTCTTAAATGTTGACCTTTAATAATAATGACCATAATCATTAAATATAAAGCGTGTTATAACATCACCACAACCACTTCATTTGTGTTCACGACATCCTGAAAAAATAATTTTGGTTTAATTTTCAAACATGTTATGGTATAAAGTTAAAAATAGAAAGAAATAAACAATTAATGAAAAATAACACATACGCTATTAACGTTAAAGGATTGTAACAGAACAATAATAAATGTGTATATGTAGTTGATATATACAACGCAGGGAATAGTGGAGACATTCAAATGTAATGCAAATTGAATAGCACTTAATTTCACGGTAATTCAACTTCGTAAATTCATTAACATTGCATTAACATGGAAAGTTTTAGTAAAAAGTAGACTAACAACTATAATATAATAATATCCTATCATATAAAAAGCAAAATAGTGTTAGCGTTATATTCAAAATATTAATTGTACTTGGCCTAATAATACAATAGTCGTTTTATAATCCTGCAAAATAAATAGTTTCATGTTTCATAGTGTTTCTTTTTCGTTTTCTATTAACATATAATAAAATCAAATCGTTCACAAGATTTGCTTACTAAAATATCGTGGTTCTTGCGAAATCGGTAAATTAATTTTCTATGTACAGTAACCACAACGCTGAAAGGAGGTGCCATAAACAAAATTGTGGTAAATGCTCTCTAGATTAAAAGTTTTGAAAAGACTTTAAAGCATAACCTCTTTTGAATAGGTATATTATTTTTTATTTCCATATTTCATTTATTTTAAAATTCTATCACTCAAATCTTCAATAAGATTACAAAATAGGTGTTGTCATTAGCAAAATAATAAGTAAATTTTATTTACAGAATAGTAAGCGAAAATAAATAATTATGTTTATAATACCTTATTTAATATATTATATTAATCCAAATGTTGAGTTTCCATTATAAAGTCACTCAAGTTCCAGTTATTCTAATTAGCTTCTAAGTAAACCATTGAGTGAGTCAATCTCGTGCTTAAAGTTGTTAGACTGACTCAAATATCAAAATTAGTTACTAAATTATTTATGTAATGTGTAGAGATTCTTTTGTCACAAATAATTAATTAATGTAACAATTTTTACTTCTAACTTCTGATAACAACTCAATTTAGTGGAATGTAAATTATAATTTTAGAATATTTTGTATATTCTTCCAAGAATTTATAATGATACTGAGAGAATAGTCGAAAGAGGAAGATTAGCGAAATTATTTTTTATAAATTGTAAGACAAGCAAAGTGCTTTTTGATAGGCTTGACAGAAGGATGGCCTTTAGGAAATGGGAATATTTTTAATATATCATACATCTTGATTTCACCTTTACCTCTAATGTATTTGTTTTCATCCGTGTTTCCAGGTTCGTGGTTTATAACATAGCATCAAAAAATAAATAAAAAAACGTTCTCTAGAATTTTCGGTGGAAAACTTAATAGATGCCATCTCCATCCAGACATTACAGTTAAATATACAATACTTAATGGCCCGACTCGCGCCAGGGACCGATAGCTTAATTATTGCGCAATATCGAGCAAGATTTAAGTTCGATTCCTGGTCGTGTCGATGATTTTTTTTTCTATAGTATCTAAATAAAATTTTGGTTTTGATTAATATTGTAATCGATATTACATTTACCCTAAGATCTTTATGTAACGTAGAAGAGATATTAAGAAATTGATATAAAACATTAATAAAGAGTAAAGAATTCTTCAGCTTGATCATGAAATGTCATCCATTTTCTAGTTCTTTCGATAAAGCTTTGTATTGAAGTTATTTCTTAGAAGTTACTAATATTTCATTCAAACTATCCTGAACTCTCAAAAAGCCCAATTTCAAAACTTGATGATATTTAATTGAACTTATTTTATATTTTCTTATAATAGGGTCATTTAGATGTCAGATAAAATATTTAACTAAGGGAATCCATAACAATGAACCACAAACATTTTTGTGAATTTTATTATGTTTTACATTAATGTTTTTTTTTTCATAAATTTATGTCTTTGGCATTCTATAACACAATATTGGTAATAGTTTTTTATAGAAAAAATACTTTAAACGAAACCTTATTTAAAAATTTAACGTAAAAATGTTAATTTACGTATTTCCAGTTCTATGGTTGATTATTTGAGAAAATGAATGGATTGAATTGAAAAGTTGAAATATTTTCCAGAATAATTTTAAATGAGAGTAATTTTCATATAATTCAACGTCAATATTCATATCAGTTGTATTTTATAGTTATATTTAATAAGTCTACAATTTTGTTTTATTAAAGTTCTTTAATTAAAAATCAAAGAAAATATTTTGTCTTGGTATAAACTCACACAGAATGAAGAAAAACCATATTAGATAGATAAAAATATCGTGACGTTTTGAAAATAATTAATATCATTAGGAGACAGACACGACACAGAGTTATACTAAATGAGAAATTTGTTCCAATTGTGACCTCTGCAAATATTTTCAAAAATATTAGTATTATACGCTCCTCTTGATAGGTACGGTAATATTTATTATGTTCCTTACAAGATTTAATCCTCACTCTTATATAAAAAAGTTAATTTATAGTAACACCAGAGGGATATTATTCATTGGAGCTAATTTGGTCCACTGTTTGGAGAGTGGGATAACTTTTATACTTAACTCTTAAAGAACTCTAAACTTAGTGAAGTTAATATTAACTTACATCTCTGTAATAGGGATGGAGTAAGTTGGTCGTTTCTATTTATTTGAAATTTTACGTCATGATAAAAAAAGAAAGAAATTGTTTTTAAAAATACTATTATTGATTATTGTATTTATGTCTAAGCAGTGCTAATCTCACGTGAATTATGATTTCGACGGTGGGTGGATGCAATGAAACCAAAATTATGACTTAAATTTAATTATAAACTAAGTTATTACTAGGTTTGCGACTCTGTTGCACGAAGGTTGAACAAATAGTGACATTAATTTAATCAAATTCTTAAAAGAAATCTTATAATCTAAAAACATAAAAGAAATATAAGACCAAAAACTGTCTTCACACGGAACTGCTGAGTCAGACCCGTGTAGAATAGCCGAGTTTACCCAGAAGCTAAGGCGTCCTCTGATTACACCGTATAAAGATAATTATATTTTAATTAAACGACCACTTATTACACCGTCACATAACACGTGTAAAATTGTTGACATTCGGAAATCCTTTTTTTTATTCCTGTTATATTTATATTTTATATAATATGTTTTAAGTAAATGATATCGTTTCTTGTTATAACGTAAACAGCCCCCAAATAAATGGTTTAATAGTAACTTTTGACTCGTATGCACAAATACATGAATGATTACTACTGAATTATTCATATGGAAGTTTTGGTAACCATTTACCACATAGACCCAAAACGTGCGGCGCGTGAGACTACTACCGAGGTAAATGAAGAATCCTATAAGACTGAACCAAATTATATCAGAAATTTAACGAAATTGGTTGAAGAGTAAATAAGTAAACTATATTAATACTATTTCATTGTTGTACTTACAATATAGCGATGTTTAGAGGATTTTATGTGAATTGAAAGTGTGTAAACGCAAATTATCTAGAATTATTAATTAATTCATTGGTATATTGGTAACTTGTTTCTGATGGTTTTATTTTAAAAATTTAATAGGACAACAAGACAATACCTAATTATATCTTACAATGTATTTATTCATATATTTTTTTATTTTAAAGAGATCAATAATATATGGACAATATTGAAACTTTAATACCTTAATCTTTAACGAATTAATAAGATCTCAAGAGAAATACAGTATAAATATAATCTAGATCTTGTGGGTAAATTTAATTACAAAATTGATTTGATCTAATATAATAAAAATACATATTTTGGTATCAAACAGGCCACTCCAATATAGCAATTTTTAGATAATTGCGGTACATCAATATATGTATATATGTAGTAGTAAAATGAGGATAAATGAAAGAAACAATACCTTAAGATAAAATAAAATAGGGCTTCAAAATCAAGGCTTTAAAAAGTATTGAAAAAGTAGGAAGCATAAAGAACTATGAATTGGATTGGGGACTTTGGTAAATTAGCGAAAACTTTTTAGAAGGACAGGGATTGTCCGAGAAACTTTAATACAAACATTTTGTTTACTTAATTGACTTATTTTTGGATATGATAACAAATATGTGAATCGGTCACTTAAATATTGTAATCGTAGCTGTATCGGATGTTCCACTTTTAGTATATTACAAAGACAAGATTTCCTAACATGATACACAAACAGAAAACACATTTATTTAATTAAGACCAATTAGACTTGTCGATTGGACTTACGGAAAACAAACCGATATCGATGAGGCTACCAACTATTGCATAATGTATTTAATTATTGTATTTTATCATATAATATTTTTTTGGGAGCACGAATGACACCCGCACCACACTCCTGAGAAGGACGAGAGATATTAATTAATTATTACTCTCCATTGTTTACTTGTTCTCTCACAAGATATATTAATATTTTGGATAACCTGTTTTCTAGTAAAACCTATACTTGTACACTCCCTACATATCCATATATACGTCATCAGCCTATCAGAGCCCACTGCTGAGCAAAGGCCTCTTTCTCACATGAAGAAGGTTTGGGCATTAATCACCACGCTTGCTCAAGACGGTTTAAATTAAACACGTATAAACACCACTAATCACTTTTTTATTACGTAACAGGTTGTCTTTATTAATCATTTCATACCTAATCACAATAGTTTCACGTAATTTCACTCAATACAATATAGTACAATAATACTCAACTTCAGAACAACCCGTGTGACCAACTATTGAAGGTTAAGTAACCTTGACTGATCCTTTAGCGTCTTAAACACCCAACTGACATTTAATTCACTCTAGAGTAGGTAAAGTTTTCAGGCGATAAGTAAAAAAAACGTAACCTTCTTAACCCATATAATATAATTATTACATATAGTTTTTATTCATGTTACATTTGGTTGATAAAAGTATAGAAAGAAAAAACAGTTCAATGAACAAACTAGACTCCTACCAACTTTGAGTATATCCCAAGTCTCTTGGGTTGCACGAAGTTCGTTTCTATAGCAAACTCCGCAGTTATGCTACTTAAACAAGATATTATTAAACTTTACGTGCTTTGGCAACTCTAAAGTCACTTTCAAACGACGTTTGAATTAAGTGAATCCAATATAATTAAAAGGAAAAGAAAAGAGAGGATATATGTAGGTATAAATTATTCGTTACGGAAATTTTCTTTTCATTTTATATCATTGAATGTAGTATCGAAAAGAGTAGTCACTATTAATAGATAAAACGATTTTATTCGATAGCGAGAATTTTATTCAGATAATGGTGTTCCTTACTTAAGTATTTAAGAAGCACGTCACCTTATTACATTATTTTTTTTTGATGACGTAGTGGAAACTCTTTTTACGAGCCGTCCAACCGGCAGTGGTGGGGCCGGAAGGGATGTGTGAGGCTCGGCCTGGCCAGGCCCCTACTCACTAAAGCCACTAAAAGCTATCGGCCGCTATGTCGGTGTACCCCGGATCTGTCAGCGACAGGGCACACCAGCGACTGGCCGTTCCTGGCAAAGACCGGACTTACTCCCTCGGTGAATGGGGGCGATCCCGGCAATTAAGACCACCCCGACGACACCGGGCTTTCAATAGGGCCGGGTTACCACGCCGACCCCAGCCCGGAACACAGGGGTGCTATTGGAGGCGTAGGAATGTCATTTTATTACTAATAAAATAGTTCAAATCCAAAACTATTTAAAATCTTTTACAACAAAATCGATTTATAGTTTTCACTATCAATTTGTACATAATATTGACAGTTGGAAATTTGTATCTTTAATCATAAGTTACTTTAGATAGCAATATTCATCTTATTCAGGTTACACTTGAAATTAACAAGAAAGATTTAAAGACAGGTTAAAACGTACATTATTAGACAGGTAAATAAAAACCTTGTTCATTGTTTAATTTGTGTTTCTCTTACAAAAAAAAAAAAACAGTGATATAATATTATCACTTATTAACCTCTGGTTTTACGGTGCCAAAAATACTGAAATACGGAAGTGTAACAAATACTGCCTTTGTAAATCTCAAATAGTTATTGTATTAAATTATATTCATAACATAATACTTGAGTGGTTCTACAATACATATTATGATTTAAATTGTCACATATTTTAAAAGGCTTTATTGAATTGGCTCTTTACGTGATTTAATTGTTTGGGTTTTATGAACCCCTTAAACTCAAATAGCATAATAAATTGTACTCCATTCCCTTCAGACATATTCAGAAGCAGTGTACAATAGCTCCGATCATTTTTATTTATGTTTACCTTTACTACTGGTTCTAAAACCGTATAGTTTCCGACAGCAAGATTGTGGGTAAAATATGTAAGTAGATTGAGTGAAATAGTGAAAAATATTTAAATTAACACTCCATTAACGACGATGATAACTGTTTATAAGTGATACATTAGTTTTGATAAACAATTACAAATAGAACAAAACACTAACCAAGTTTTCTACAATATAGGATACGAAAATACTTACAGAAATTGTCAGTTTAATAAATTAAGTGTAATAGAATATGGAAAAAGATGACAAAGTACGTTGGAGGATCTAGAATCTTCTTTTCATAATATAAACTTAGAAACTAAATTTCCAAGTACATATTATGAAATGTTAACAAGTGATCATCACGTCACAAAAATTTAATTTACTTCTTGTAATAGAGATGTCTAATAACATCAAGTAATATAATTCAGAAACCACCGACCTCACATGTGATAATGGACAGGCAGATTGAATTAATATACTTTGTGATAAACGATAGTCACTTTCCAAACGAGAAATAATTTAATAATATATGAAATACAGCTACCACTAAAATTGTTGATACATGGATGAGAATTGTAAAAAATATATTTTACTATTATATTTTTCATTTACGGTTTCACCGTAAATTATGCGTTTACATTCACGAAATCTTAAAACACGAAAAGTATTTTTAAAAACTAATTTTTTTATTATTTTTTGGAATAATATGTTTCAATTCCGTAGTCCCATATAACTGAGAAAATAACATAGAACTAAATTGACAGTTGTCAATGTAATGAAATAGAAAGATGGTCTTACGAAATTTGATTTTATTATTGGTATCCTAACATTACAATACTTCAGTTTTTAAAGAAATGACAATAACAAAGCAATTTGTGTAATAACCTAGACTTTAATAAATATTGGCAAAAGTTTCTTGAAGCTTATTTAAGGAATGATGTATTTAAACATCTCATTTTGATAAAATGTTTTACGTAGATAGAGCCTAATATAGTTTTTTCGTTTAAGTAGAGCGTTTCGCTGACAAAATAACACACTTATATATATCTTGCCCTTTAGAAGGTGTTCTGATGTACACTGTACATCGTATGTATTTTGTTAACACAGGTGATGTGTTTTGAACTATATGTCCCGGTTTTATAACTCTATATTTTTGAGGTATATGGCTTTCTTTATAAGAAGAATTTGATTCAACCTTTGTTTAAGTTGCAGACTTTGATTGTCTGCACTAATTTTTTTAAGTTTTCAAATTTCTTTTTTTTGCAAAAAACCTTCCGTGGGCTTTAAGGAACATACAAAAATAAAATTATCTCAATTGGTTGAGCCAATTACAAGTTATGTGTTTAGCAACATAAAATTTTATTTATATATATAGATTGATTATAATTATCTGTTTTTGAAAAATTGTGCTATCATCTAATAGAAATAAATAAATTCGAGCCAACTAAGTAATATAAGTGAAGTTAGTGACGTTATTTAAGTAGCACGACTGCGGAGTTTATAATAGAGACGAGCTTCATGCAACCCAAGAGATTTGAAGTACATTAAAACTAAGCAGGAGTTTAGTTTGTTCAAGTGAACTTAAGTAAGTGTTCTATTTGACTAATATATTTTTATCGCTAAGTGTTCTATTTGACTAATACATTTAATATACTTTTTTCTTCAGTGCGAACATGAGGTATATAGATAACGTTATAAAATCTTTTTAAATACGATACAAAATCTGGAAGTGTACAAAATCTTTTGTGATAAAATAAGAGAAAGGTACTTAAACTGTTGAGTAAATAATAAATAAAGGTAAAAATCGTCTTATACTGACAACATATTTTTTATTAATATTTAACATCAGAAACTTGAATGGTAAAATGCTTTACAGTCGATTGTTGAATGCGATCTAAACTCACATCTTAATGTGATACTTAGATCTGAGCACAATTTTAATGTTAATCACGGAGTACCAATACCGAATTTCCTTAAAATTTATGTAAACATATAAGTTAACCTCCTTGGGCATATGTATATTTTTTCAAATGTTAAACTGTTTTGAATTTAATCAAATATTTTTAGACATAAATTTAATAATTCTTAAACGTACTCTATTACACAACAGGAATCCCAAAAAGAACATATAAGGTGCATGTCAATGACTTATATATGTATAATGCAGTCAGTAGCTATAGCATTAGAAGATTACTGGCATTTAAGTTACAAGAATTACTTTGTACAAATTTTCATAAGCAATAACTAAATAAGGAAAATAATTAATAGATAAATACAGAAATTTAAAGTTACAGAATATTTTCCCTGGTTTTATAAAAACAATTCTTACCAAACACAGATTTTAAGTTTTATTATCAACGTGATTATTAAATTCGTTATTAAGATGGGCAGTTTTAATTATAATTCATTTCAGTTTTAATTAGTTAATACTCTGAATTTGTGAAGAAATATTAAAAATACTTTAATAGAGATCCAAGTACTGATAATGATTATAATCAATTACACCTTTTACTGTTTATCACGGCTTCATAACAAATATAAAAACTTGTCTTTCTAAACTGCTATGATGAATTAATTTAAAATGTTGCTTGTGATTTTAGCCGAATACGATACGCCAATATTTAGTGTAATGTTGGGTACTTCACAAAGGGTAGGGGGATCTGAAGGCGCGTGCTCTTACCTCACGCATTTAGGAATCATCCCAAATAAAGAGATTGTCAACCAAAAAATATTTGCCTAAGTGTATATAAGATTAGGGTAGTTCCTTCTACTTCCACGTTCATACCTATCCAGTCAGTTTTACAAAAACTAAAGTGCGACAAAAAAGAAATTAGCACTATGCAATCATTATTTAAAAAAAAAACTAAATCAATAGTATTTAATTATTACGAAAATACACAAGTACATACATATGTATATGGTTTCAGTATATATAATATAATTTTATTTCTTAAACACTCTCTTTAAAGACTTATTCAGTTCCCTAATACACGTGTCTTAATGTTTTCTATTTTAGTTCCTAAAAGACTTATATATACCTAGACTATATCTTAAATGTGAAGTTTTATGTCAATCTTCCTCGATAATAGAGACACGCGCGACACGTTTCAGATCGGTCAACAGTTGTCGCCACCACTATGTGAATAATTCATTATATTAAAACATTGATGTATTTCTACATAAACTATAGATAACAAGCCAGTTTCAAAGAAATATTTTACACAAATTAAATTATCATTATTTACTCAAAGTTATTTGAGACAAAGTCTTTTGTTAATGATTCCCTCGATAACATTTATAAGTCTTTTGAATGGAGAGCTCTTAAACTAAAATAGTCTAGGAATACAAGAAATATTTCTTTTGTTTTTTGAAACTATTATATTTTTGTAATATTTCGAGCATAATACTTGTCGAGTTACATCTTTGTATATTATTAACATTTCTCAAATGTGTTTCTATCTATAACGTGGTTTTTAAATTAACAAAATTAACAAACTTTCTTCATCGATGCATCACACGTTAAAGTGAGCTAATAACTAATTTTCATAGGCTGAGTGTTCCTTGATAGGCAAATTAAGAAGTTATCTCGTCTTTCGACCGACGTTCAATGTAGTTGCATTGACTTCAATAAGGAATATTTCAGTATTTTTAATATAAATAATCTTTATTAACTCATGGATATATTTTAATTTATGAATAATAATACGAAGAGATCGTGGGGTGAAAACTGTCTGGTTTTATATGGACAGATTTCTGTACGAGACGTCCGTTGGCAGGTCCTTACCAATCTTTCTGTTGACTGTCTTTTAAGATAACAATTACAATTGAATAATTAATTATACCTTTTAATGTTTAATACTCGTATTATAATTAATGCATATTGTATATGTAAACCATTTCTTTATGTTAAAAATAGACCATTTCATATAGTGATATATTTGACATGTATCAATACTTATAAGTACCTAGACACTGTAAAATATTAAATATTATATTATTTGTAATAAACATTAACTTTTATCACAAAATTTTGTCAGCCACATATATTAACTCTCCTTTAACAACTTTGTTAGATTTTTTCTTATGAAAATAGAAAATTTCTATATAAACTTTTAGAAAGGTTAACGAATTCCCAATTGGAGTAGATTTGGGACTCGTCATAACTTTATCTCTTGTCCAAAATATTAAAGATATTCTTGAACAAATAATGTTCCGATAACAATATTTAAATGACGTTATGTACTTATGACAGTTAAGTCAGTGGTGGCCTAGTGGTTAAAGGGTCCGCCTCTCGTTGCCGAAGACGTGGGTTCAAACCTGGCCAGTACCAATGTGATTTTTCGGAGTCATACATATGTACTTTCTGAGTGTATTTAGACATCACTGACATACGGTGAAGAAAAACATCGTGAGGAAACCTGGACTTATAGTTTCAGAATTATAAGTTTGAAATCACCAACCCGTCTTGAGCAAGCGTGGTGGTTAATGCTCAAACCTTCTCCATGTGAGAAAGAGGCCTTTGCTTAGCAGTGGGCGCTGATAAGCTGATTACGACGATGTACTTATGTATGTACTTCGTGATAACTAATATACAGAACCTCTGGAAAAAGTCTAAAATTAATATTTATAAAGTTGCTTAGGACCACGACTAATTTTTAGATTAGATTGCTAATTTTTTTTACTTATATTATAAAATATTGATAAACTCAAACACTAGTAACAAAAAAATCCTTACAAACTCATGTTATTGAACAGATGTTTAAGATGAAACATTAAAAAGTAATTAACCAAAAAATTTAATACAATATTATCTCAAATTTATTACCAAAATTATATTTTATGATTCGTTCATATGTACATTAGCGGATAAAGGAAAAATAATATATATGAGATATCAATTTTTTTTCTCATTTCCTCTTACCCGTCTCTCGTGTTACCAATAAAGCTTTACTTAATTTATAATTTATACAAAATTTCCTTAATCTTTATCTTGCGGTGCCTTTCAGTGTGTTATAAGAACATAATTATAATGCGTCTAAAAATATGTATAGATTATTTCCTATACACAAAATTAAATTGGAACAGAAAAATTATTAATATTTAATAAAGTTATCTAAATGCAAACTTAAAAAATGATTTTATGTGAAAGTACAGATATTAGACGACTATTCAGTTTTGAATGAAACTAATATTTTCGGATTTATTTATAAATCACATACTCCCGACGTTTCGCCTACTTTATAGCAACCGTGATCACGGGCAGACGAGATGTGAGTGTGTGTCAGTCGGTCTTGTTATTTTAATATTTTATTAGTACTCGCGAAAATCTTAAATCTCATTATTAAGTTTTAAATTCTTTTATTTCTATAATAGTCACTTTTATTTCTTCTTCCTGTGGTTACTTGAGATTATTAAATCAAGACTGGTAAAGAGTCAAGAACGATTTTCACGCTCATTCACAAAATTATATATTAACAATTTATGAGAACATGCTTTTAGAACGTGGAACAAAAGCTATTAAAAATACATATATTTTTCCATATAATGTACATAGAAACATCGAGTTATTGCATTATTAATGGTAAAGCCATCCTTACTTCAACTGGAGTTAAGTCTTGAGTGTATCTTCCAGTTGAGACTTCAACGAAGGTAATAATAACTAATATGAGGTTATAGACAATGTCCCAAATATTTAAGATTTTTAACATCATATATTATAACTATTTCATATAAAATACCAATCATTTTGCAAACACATACAAAGTTAGTTACAATTATTATTAATACATATTATAAGAAACACTTCTTACAATTTTAAGTATATTTCTAAGTATTTAGTTATTTAATAAGTAGTCTTTATCATTAAGTCTGTCTAACAGCCTTAAGCTCGAAACTAAGTCTCTGAGTGGTTAACTTCAAAAATAATTGGAATTATGAAACTTGACTTATAATGAGACTAATAAATAATATTTAAATATTCTGTTTATATTTGTTTACTGACTAACTACTTAAGTTTTTCACAATACCTACTCGATTTTATTTGAATTATAAGCATTTAAATATATATATATATATATATTTATATGATTTGTTTCACGACCAGGAGAGCTTACAGGAAACTAACGATTAAGCTAAACTTGGTACTTGGTAAAAATAAATTTTCTTTTTAACATTGGAATTCTAACTTAAATAATTTCAATGTTTCAATTCACCCTCTCGTGAAAACCCACGATAGCATCATACAAAAAGCGATAGAGTGTTTGTCGTGACATATGTAACATTAAATATTATTTGATTTTATTGAATTCAGCTGAAGATTGTTAAAATTTAAATATTATTTATTAATATCACAAAGCTACTCAAAAAATTTAGACCTAGTAAGCATCTATTAAGATATTATGAGACAGCTTTGTACCATACCTGCGTGGGAATTTTACCATACAAATATTTATGTACATAGAATATTTATTCTCCAGTTCACAAAAAATCATGATATTATTATTGAATAATAAAGCTTCTGGTAGCGAATTTATATTACGTAAAATTAAAACCAAAAATTTCAGGATAAATAATAAGTTTTAGAATTTTAAAAAGAACATAATAAAGTTTGATATTATTTTTAAATAAAATACAAAGAGTCTAACTAAAACATTAACATGTTATATCAATCGCCTGTGGAACACTTTCATACTTTATGACGGTAATTCGTATCGAAATCTTTACAAATTACACCATTTTACCTTCAATAGATTTCAGGTTTGACACCATTTCTCGCTCTTGATATCCTGCCTCTTATTAATTTATTTCTGAAGAACGAATTCCTAAAACTAAATATATTTGGAAGATATGACAAATTACAAGTAATAAGAAGAACCGAAATAATTCACAAACTTTTGTACGTGAAACTAGTGTAAGTGTCGTTTACATACATATATTTATGTATATATCGGATTTATTGCACAATTCGTTGTTTTTAAAGAGAGAGACGCCAGCCTCGCTGACGTAACAAATGTCACTTCTTCTAGAGCGTTCCATGATATTTTAAAATGAAACTTCAATTGTTGTTAATGCTCCTGTATTTCTCGAAGGTCCTTCATAATCACATACTTCAATAATACGCACTCACTGAACTCTGAATTCTTAATTCTGAAGTCTCAATTCTGCCGTCGTGCGTCCAGACGTCATATATTTTATAACAAGATTTAAACATAGTTCTATTCTCCTTTTAAACAACCTTTGATTTCGTTTTTACGTCTTATCTTTATTGCCAAAGTCTCTTGACGGTAGATTGCTTAACCCCTTCCTATCCGTCTAGCTCAATTCAACTCTTCTTCTTAAAAAATATAACACCTCTTCCTCGTCATAAAATTTAAAATATTTCTAGTTACTTGGAGTTGTCTTTCTGAGACCGCATTTTATCGATGAAACTGCATTTATAAACACTTATTTATTGAGTCTATCTTACTTTGAGGTACTACACTTAATAGTATTATTGTTACAAGTAATAAAATAACTTAAAATCTTAAAAAACAATCACTATTATTTCTATACTACTACACCAAATATTGTTCTTAATAGTTATAAATACTTTTTTGAACTTTCTAGTTTTTATTATTGTACCTATTGGTGAGGTCATATGAATAAAATAATCATCTTAAAAATTTATCATACTTGTATGTAAAAAACGGAATAGGAAATAGATATATCTTGATAAAAATAATAGAAATATAGGATCAGTAGACAACTTAATTTACAACGTTTAGATGCATTTTGTAATTAAAAAAAATGAACAAAAATTTTCCACTTATTTTTTATCGCTTCTTCGTAAAGTTTCAACGTTGCTAATTGGTCTCAAAGCAAAGGCTGTGTTCAATTATATTGAGTTGCAAAACGATCACCTCGTGAAGTCTAATTACTGACCGGAGCGGAGTGAAAATAGCGTGGCTTGTTAAATCACAAAGAGATGAGTCAGTTTATCGGCGTCCAATATAAAACTGTAAATTGAGAGCTAGTGAATTAATCATTGGCAATTTTATAAAGCTTTTAAAATGTTTATTTTTTATTTCGTTTTTGTTTCTTAAGACCTTTTTAATCATATATTTGTCAATACCCACATGAAAATAACTTTCATTTATTTTTAATATTATATTTATTACTCAAATGTCAAACATCATGTTTTTGAATAAGATATAGCTTTTTTTAAATTGAAAAGTTTTCTTTAAGGTGAAAATATACAATACGTATAAGTTAATTAGAATAAGTGAACGTAATTCTTAATCTGAACGAGTTATAAATGTTTCAATAAATCTGACGTACCTACTCGTAGGTATGGAATATTCTGACTTTAACAAACTGCAAGGATATCAAATATGACACCAATTAACAAGTACCTTAGGGTATCCACTTTGAACATCCTATATAAACTCAGTTATTCGATACTTTGATAAATTGGGCCAAAGATTTCAGGAAAGTGCCTTATGAAACCTGTCATTATATAACATCATTTATAACGATACTAGCTTTCCGCCCGCGAGGATTTCGGTTATATCGCGTTTCCAAGAGAACCTTTCAAAAGCCTGGGATAAAAACTATGTTCTTTCTCAAGGTCAACTCCATCTCTGTACCAAATTTAATTAAAATCAGTTTAGTGGTTTAGGCGTAACAGCGTAACAGACAGACAGACAGAGTTACTTTCGCATTTATATTTTATAATATTAGTAGGGATAAGAATAGAAAAAGAAATGAAACTTGTGGCTTTGTCACAGAACTAACAAAATAATTATTATTATACTTAGTCATCAAAAATATAATAGAAGTGTAAAACATATGAACATAATTATGGATTTTCTTGATTTTAGTTTTTAAATTCTACATTTAGTTTTTAGAAGATCTATCTTCGTTACATTTAAAATATTCATTTACATAATTATTGTTTATCGCGACGTTTCTACTATATAATAGTTATCACAATAACGTAAAGGCAATGTGAAAAAGAGATCATTTTGGTCAACTAGTATATTTAACTTAAAACATATTTTGCTTTGAAATTTATCAAGATAAATTGACTAAAAGTGACGTATACTAACGATTGAATAAAGTACCTACATTTGCTGGCAGGTATAAGTGTGTATTATATAAAATTCAACTCATAGGTTATCAATGACATGATAATGTTACATAAAAGCGCTTAACCAGGTAAATGCATCTGATTAATCCTGTCCGTTGAAATTCTTTTGGCCCTTTCAAAAAAAATGTTTCAAAAACTGAACAATCCCTTAAATAAAACTTTAACAAAAGCCTATTGTGTGGTTAAACCAAAACCACGATGAAGATTTCACATTGGAAAATAATGTACGAAAAACTCTTTCACATCCAGTAGTTAGTTCCAGTTTTAAACACAACGTAACAATAAAAAAAGAAAATTCGTTTTGCATTGTAACAAGCTATAACAATAATAATATACTTTTATTGCAAACCCATTTTTATTACTGTAACGATAAAATTACAAAGAAACCATTGTGAAAAAATGTTAAATGTTATTACAGAGTGATTTCTTAGAATCAAAATTAATATGAAGGATAACAAAAAGTAAATAAACCGTTTATTGCATTAAATTGTAACGAAGATTGTAAAATATAAGGGAGCAATAAGGAAAATAACTTACGAGATGGTTAATTAACTGTGATCATTTGCCACATTTAGTATAAATAAGACTCTTTTCATTGAAGCTGTATTATACTTTATATGATCTCAAGTATGTCATTAGATTCAATACAGCCTTTATTTTTAAATAGCCGTGAAAGTGTTAGCTAATAATCTGTATATAAATATTATATTTGATTTCCAACAACAACAGCATATGTAAACCATATAAGAAAGAAGGTTCAGAAAGTATTTGAATATTATTGAGACTAAGAAGTAAGTAAAACATAAAGTATTTAATTTGGTACATAAGTTCCATTGATTGTGTTTCAAACACAGCGAATCAATAATTAGGTTTCATCCTGTTTCTGTTTGTTCTCTAATCGTGAGTATAACAAAGCGAATGGAAACGTAATCTGATAAATACATACATTGGACTTTGTTCATACTGGCTATTAAAAGGATTTTTATTGTTTACAAATTCAAGAGTATCCTCTTAAGGTGTGATTTAATTATAGAGACGTCCTTAAATAATTGTGAAATAAAAAACTTCTTTTATAGGTAGATTTAGCATTTTAAATAGGCACTTTCTTTACTGCACGCTGAAATATGAATGTAAATTTTGGGCGCCAGGAATAATATTTTGCTCAGATTAATTAATAAGATTTGTCACCAACTTAACGTATATTCATAAAACATGTATACATTTATTTTAACGCCCAGAAAGATTATATATATATTTTATTGCTTTATTTTGTCTTGTATTATTTTTATAGTCTTGTGGCGCCTCGTGGGTGAAGAAATTTTATTTTATTTGAAAAAATTTTGTCACTTTAACGTTATCCCAAACAAACAAATGGAGAGGTTTTACTGTAGAATCAAATCTAAGCGAGAGTTTCACTAGCAGTAGGTATTTCTACAGTGACAGCGTAGTCGACACCAACTGCTGTTCAGTGTAATATTATTCATCTCAAAATTCTGCTGTACTGTCTTCATAACCTTCTCTAAAAATTGATAGTCGCAGTTGTATAACGAGTAGAGTTACATATTTTATGAAATATATATTTTTTTACATTGTAATGAATAATTGGTTGCTTATTATAACACGTTTTGACAAGATGAATGTGTATATAAGTTTGTGTCATTGTTAACAAATAATGTTAACTAACGCGAATTATACCACAAAATACAGTTTAATAAAATGACCTCCAATTTAAATGGTAAAGTTTTATCAGAGACCAGATTATCTTTAAATATCACAGAAGTATTTTACAGAATAAGGTAATAAATTCTTAATTAATAGGGGCTGCTATAAGCTTTGTAGATGGCTAAGCCGAAAGGATTAAAACTTATATTTTACAAATCCCAAATGTGTTTTGCAAAATAGATTTTAATTTGTTTGAAAATATAACTATTTAATAAAATATATAAAATGGTTTATTAATAATTTTTAACAGATTATTTCACTTTGTATTAAAATAATCCTCACTTGGTTTTTTTCTAAACACGACATGTTGCTTCAATATTAGGAAAAAATAAATATGAACAATGAAACATTTAGATTTAACTCGAACTGAACATTAAATGAGAAATAAAATGGTAGTACTTGGAATTTGAAGTGTAAAACTTAGGGCTATTAAATTAATTATTCACGATTGGCATCTGAAATATTATATTTTGCTTTTATTTAGTAACTACAAAAAAATTAATCCAATATTTAAATTTCGTTAACATTCAAATGAGAAGTAAATCTTAATTCAAACTTGTTTTTAAGTATTTCATAATTACATTAAATACATAATACTGTTAACTTAAATAGAAATACTAAATTATGTACAAAGGCACTTGACATTCATTTAGAATATCTAATGAGGCATATGAATACCTATATAATTGCTATAAATAAAATGTGGGATCACAAATAAATATATTAAAATGAATTTACGTAAAGTAGAAAAGTTCAGGAAAATAATAAATTGTATTCTTTACTTTTACTTTATAAGTTATTGATTATATCAATAGGTATTAAGTTATTTAAGGATACACTCTTTATTGATTAAATCGAGCTAGTCATAGAAAAAGACGAAAAAAATTCCGTAACATCGTACTGTTAATTACACTGTCCGGTCACAAAAAAATTTAGAAGGATGTTATACATATAATGAGATGTAAGATTTTCGCGAGTACACATTTAAATGAAACTAATATTTTCGGATTTTACTTCGCGTTTTATTTTAGAAACTACATACTCCCGACGTTTCGGCTACTTTTCAGCAACCGTGATCACGGGCCACGGGCCACGGGACATCTCGTCTGCCCGTGATCACGGTTGCTGAAAAGTAGCTGAAACGTCGGGAGTATGTAGTTTCTAAAATAAAACGCGAAGTAAAATCCGAAAATATTAGTTTCATTTAGATGTTATACATAAATACATTCTTTACACTCACTATGTATTCAGAAAAAAATATATTTTTTGACAATTTTTGTCTCATATAGTTTTTGCTATCCTTGCATTCAGTAATCTTATTTCAAACTAGCACAAATTTAGCATTTTTATTATAAAAGGATATATTTTAGATCATGTCTATGAAGAGATAACAGTTTATATGAATAAATAGAATTTAATACTTTTGAAAATAAATTATAGTTGAATATTATTATGATGGAATATTTAATTTTTATTATTAAATTATGATTTGATAGAACGTATCTTTTAATTTCCTCACAAAGCATTTTTAAATAAATCCAATGACAAACAATTACATTATTGTACAACGCTATTTGTTGAAAGGTGTTGTTCTACGTACGTTGCTCTACGCTTTTAATTTGAAAGCGTTATGCTTTGCTATTAATTTAACCCGAGTTTCGTGAACGTATTAGTATTTAGCCTAAATTGTTACTCGAATTTTTATAACTTGTGGCGATATTTAAAAAAGTCTAATTTATAAACATATTTAAGTTATTATTTTCAACAATAATATTAAATATCTGTGATAAATAATTAGTGAAAAGATAACTCAAAAGGCCTCTTAGTATTCACAAAAGCTAACCAGTATAACATGGCTCATTGACTAACGCACAAAGGGTGCTAGTCAAAATTTTGGTGCCTTTTTGATAGCACTTAATTTCAGAAAATGCAAATATATAACTCAACCAACCAAAGTAGCAAATTGTACTATAAGACATTTATGTAGTTTTATGAAAATGATTTATTAAGCAAATGTGTTATTTATTTCTAGTTTAAGTCTTTTTGAATTACAGGTAGAGTCCATGTTGGAAAGTATATATATACAGGGTGACTGGTGAATTACTATCAATATTTAAGGAGAATATTCGGTACATGATTCTCATTCGAATTATGTAAAAAAAAATAGGCACTTAATTTTTGACAAAATTTCCGTATAAATAAATAAAGTGTTGACACGTTCCAAGTGTTCCAAGTGTGGACGCGTGCGGCGGCGTGCTGACACAACACCACGCCCCGCTCGCGTATGTGTGAGTGTGTGTGTATACTTAATCTGTAGGGTGTTAACACGATGCGTAATTAATTACATAACTTTTGGTTAACTTTACTTAGAAGTTTATTAATATTTATGTTATATTAATTTTTATTTTGTCATATATGATCGTCAAATATCACGTCCTTAAGTATTGATAGTAATTCACCAGTCACCCTGTATATGTGTATATGTATAAGTCATCGAATATAACATTTCAAAATAAAAATAATATAAATACACTTAAACACCACTTTCTTTAAGAAAATGTCATCCAAATATTTTACGTAACATTAGCTTAAAGACTATAGAGTTAATTTGTTTACATAATGTATAATAATAAAATATTATATTACTCAGAAGACTAGTAATTTAATATTTTAATACGACGTTACACATAAGGTTATACAGACTCACATAATCTGCAGTTGTACGAAGTTTGGGATCTGTGTTTTCTGTTTTATATACAGTTTAAATTAACCCAAAAAACTATTACAACGTTAGAAAACAGCAAACAAGGTCATACTCAGAATTTTGGAGTTCATTAAGTTAGATTCGACTCATAAAGTCAAAACATGGTTCATCACTCATGGCCTTTCTTTACTTAATAATCTACTAATTGTTTTATAGACAAATAATAGTTTTTGTGGTGCGAATTTCATATGAAACTTAACTTGCTTTTTTCAATTTAAGTTCACTATATAAACAAATCGGAAATAAAAATTTAAATCTTTCTTTCTTTATTGCCATATCGACAAAGTATGAGGAGAATTAATTGGACCGCTAACAAATTATTATTACTTTTATTTCATTACCATAATTCAAAGAAAAAATCGTAAAAGTCCATTTCACACTACTAGCTATTGTGATTTTATTTGTGAACAAATTTTCTAACATAGTTGGGACACATTAATATTGAATTTTCTTACTATGTTTGTAAGTTTTCATTAATTCATTTCAATTACGCCAATTCAAGTATGTAAGCACATTATTTATTTTCATTTCCATTTATAATATAAATAGTTAAAGTAAGTAGTTTTTTATAAATGCACAGACAAATATACATATGTAAATTTAAATGTAAATTTATATATAAATTTTTTAACAAGCAAGGCATCGGTCAGAAGAAGTTCTCATATGTATATCAAATATTGTTGGAGCTTTAATTTCCGTGTCACTTGGTTGGAATTCAATTGCCAAAACCCAGCTTTTAGAGACCAACTTGGCTAAAACTTTTCTTATCTAGCTAATCAGCATTTGAGCAACATTTTTAATAATTTTTATAATTCTCGCTGTGAAACTAGGAGTCAAAGGGTCACGTAGGCGAGTCTTTTAATGAAGTTGTATAAATTAGAAGTAAAAACTGCATTTACATAACATCTGTTTGCATTTTTATAATAAACTTATGGTATAGTTGAATTAAAAATAAGAAAACTATTCTATACTAAGGATTTCATTAATGAAAACTAGAAAATAATTTAACAGATTAATCATGTCACACCATACTACTTTCCTCATCATTACATCACATATTGATAACACAAGTAATAAAGTGAGCTCGGTATTACATAAAATTGTTGTTGAAAACAACAGAACAGTCATTGCATACATGAAGATGTTAAATGAAGAATCAATGATATGTTTTACTAAGCATTTCATTCATTGGAATTGGAAAAGATGTGCTTTATCTTTGTTAATATTTTTTTTTAATTTACAGGCTATTTATTTAATAAAGATATATTTAGCAATATAACAAGGACATACAGTAAATAATAAAAATATTCCTACAAAAAACTTTTTAACTCTATTTTCGCATTTACTTCGTGTTTTTTACAAATATACATTTATCTGATTTGATTACTTTTCTCAAGCCGTGATCACGGGAAGATAGGATAAAGTTGTTTGTCGATTAGTATTGATTTTTCTCATTTCATGCTTACAATCACATCAAATAAATGGTCTTGAAACTTACCAACGAAATTCTCCACTCGCAAGCAACTGTTTAACACGTCTTTGATTACAGAACAAAGATCAATCCGAAAATACTATTAAATATAAATGAGTAAAAATTGTAATATAATCAGGTAAGGACGAAATTTTACATAAAATTTGTTTAGACCCTTAGGAGAAATTTAAATCTAGTCTATATTACAATACATATTACTAACGTGTAAGCAAAAGTAATTGAGTTTGTAGAACTTTTTGGAATATCTGTTCATGAATAAAAGACAAATTGAGACATAAACGTATGCAATATTTAAGCAGAGAATGCAATAAAGACTAGTTTCGAGAACCCGAGAGACTTGAAGTAAACCAAAAGTTGATATGAGTTTAGTTTATTTACTTGACTGAATTTCAAATTTACATGTAGTATACTAGTTTCTCATCTTACTGATGGAAAGTAAAGCTAAAAACTTTGCTGAATACCTACTTGGAAATAGCTTTCCGTACAAGTAAGAAGTTGGATGAAAAGAAATTACTACAGGATTAATTTTTATTTATAATTATTTAAATTATAAAAATAAATAAAAAAATCCAATCCAAAACTCAAGAAAGTCAATAAATTAAATAAATGTTTGATTGCAGAAAACATTTTATCTTTTAATAACCACAATCAATTTGAGTGCTTATAAATTGTTGTTTCATTATCAATATAATTGTTAAATTTGTCACTTCGATGAACAGTTTCAATTAATTAAATCCATTTATACTGATTCTAAGGAGAAAATTAATTTTAGATATTATAAAGACGTACTCTACCCCATAGTTTGTCCTGGCAAAGTACAATAGGGATTTTTTTGTTTGATTTTTAACTAAAATTGATTGTTTAGATAGGGAGTGAAAGATAAACTGGAATTGTTTCATAATAAGTATGACTACGCAAACTTGTAAATAGTACTAATACCAAAGTTTGAGAACTATTATAATCTTTTATCACAGTAAATTGTTCTTAATAGGAATAAAATATTTAACAAAGTAGGGTTCCTTAAGTTCGAATGGAAAATCCTTTGTATAGTTATTTTCATTTTCTCACTAAAATGTCTAACCTTTACCTCTAAAGAGGATAGAAAGGGATACACTATACAGCCATTTACCACCAAGCTTAAATGATATATACCTTTAAATTTAACACAGTTACACTTACCATAGAATCTGAAGTTTGTAATGAAGATATCGGAATCTGAAGTTTCTAAAAAGAAAAGATAATTAAAATTTTTGCTGTTCAATGGGAAAAAATATTATTTTCTATGCTCCTTCCGAATGCATGAAATCGTATATATTAAAAACCGAAGCAAAAGGCTGCTTAATTAATTTGAATGTTTTGTTTACAAATATTTAACAACGGAAATTATAAGCTTACATTTAAAATAGTTTCACAAACAAAAACCTTATAGTTTCACAATTATAAGTTTGAAATCACCAACCCGTCTTGAGCAAGCGTGGTGATTAATGCTCAAATCTTCTCCATGTGAGAAGAGGCCTTTGCTTAGCAGTGGGCTCTGATAGGCTGATGACGACGACATTTAAAATAACGAGGCGTGTTGTTTTTATTAATGTGGCTAAAAATTTATGTAGAACTTTTTTCGGTACGTTCAAATCTGTGAAGAAGAAGCCATTGTATAACGCAAAAAAATATAGAAATCTATTCATTCAGTCTGTGTTTTACTGACGATATTTACTTTTAATAATTTATGATTTACTGTTAATGACAAAACTTTGTTTAGCTAGAAATTAAATAAACCAATAAACGCCCACATAAACACAAACACATATTCCCGTTTATACTCGTACTGATACTTTTAAACTTATGAGAGGCCGGATTACCTAAATAAACAGTATTAGACGATATTTTGGATAGATTAGTTCAAAACCTTTGCTTTGTTTATACCACTACTAATTTCGTAACATGTCAGCTTGTTGTATAATTTGAATTTTCGTTATTGATTTCTCAAAATTGAGAAAAATAAAATCTAAGATTTGAATCGACTGAGTACTGTATTGATAAAAATACCGTTACAAGCAACACAACAAAAGAAGAAGTCTGACAAACATCACGTTACAATAAAAGTACGCAAAAATAATATACCCATTTCAAAATAACATTTTATATAGTTTAATAGAATTTTATTCTTTTCAAACACACATTTTCCAGAAAGAAAGATATTACGTCGTTTTAACATATGATTTTCCATAGTACATCCTATATATTTACATGTAGATTGTAATAAATGTAGGCTTGTAAAATTGTTGCTCATTATTAGGGACACTCACGCAATCATTTGACCCTGTGCGATAAATAGTTGCCGAGACCTACATAAACATATGTATAATTCAGTGATAAAATGTTGATGTATTAGTGTCTACAGGCTACAACTTACTCTTAACAGCCATGATGAAGGTTCCAAACATATATTTAACTCAAATGATGTAACAGGATTACTTGATTTATATGTCATTTTATAATCAATTATAAAATATAAATATGTTTATATTTTTAAACGTAAAAGACTTTTTAAGTAATAATTCAGAAATTTAAATGTGTTCAGATGTTTAAGTTCCCTATGGAACGAACTGCATTGACATTAATTTATTATATTAGTCTATTATATCATAAATTATTCTTTGTTAAGTTATAAATATATTTTTAGGTAATTAAAATAAATTCTCAAGTATTTTTTCTTTTTCCATTGTTCCGAAAAACTTAGAGAGAGACAACACCATAACAACGTCTAGAGTTTTCTATAATGGACGTCGGATTATATATAATTATCGTTTGGTTGACATTTGATTGTGTGTTAACTTATAAATATTAAAAGTAAAACCACAAAAATGTCGTATTTGAATAACATTAATACTCTTAATTATTACTCAAAATACGATTCCTAATTATAATTAATAAAATGTACAAATTCATAGACAGAATCCATAATTTGATTGATCCTTGAAGTTTTTTTACTTAGAACAAAACTTTTTTCTAGAAATACTCTTTTCAACGCCAACAGAAAGATATAACACTGATTTTTAATACTTCTTACTTTGACGAATAAAATATTTATCTGAAGAATTATATTTTATACAATACAAGAGACAGTCGGTTAATTGAAACTGAACTCTTAGATTTAACCTTGTGGTTCATTGATATTGTTTTACATAGTTACACAAACTTTTCTGACATTCAAATGCCAACTTAAGAATTAATATAAAAATTGAGATTAAATTTAAAATTTTTGTTTTGTATCTAACTTCTTAAGAATTAAGTATTGAGCTTTTAAAGACCAAAATCGTTATTGCTAGTTCGATTTTAAGTGAAAACAAATTACAAATTTCTTGCCTTCCTCTTCGCTCCAAAAATAATATTCTTTCATCCTTATTTTTAATTAACACTTCATTATTTTTATGAAAAACTTAATTACTAATTAATAAACACATACATTACACAATGTTATTGTCAAAAAAATTATAATTGAGGTTAGACTGACTTATACCAACACCATTATAGAAAAGAAATAGTATATATCTCCTATGTTTGCATCTAAATGAATGTGGATTGTTTTAGGTTGACTAACAAAATTCCTAATTACGACTTCAATCGGGGCTGTTAAATTTTAGTTAATTCATAAGTTAATCCCTATCCGGATAGGGTCTCCTCCATTCTACACGACACTGGCAAAATATACTGTACACTTTTCTACACAGATGAGGCTATATTTAAAACCAACTAACCAAAGAAAGACTGTTACACAAGTCTGCTTTTTAGTTATAACTTTATTTTATCAAAGAGAATAAACATTCATTTCGACAGACAACGTGATATAAATGAAGGTTTTGAGAAGGCAAGCGTCAGAAGCAAATATAAACTTTACATAATATTTTGAATATAATAAATATAAATGTATTAAAACCGTGTTTGGTTTTTAGGTCTTTTGCCAAATTTGATTGATATATTGTTTTCAGTAGTAGTATATTGATTGTATTTATAAAATCACAAGACATGCTTATATTGAATAATATAGAGAGGTTAAAATATGTGAAAGGAATTCAATGACAAAAAGTAAAGTGATTGTATAATTTTTACAAAGTTCAAATAAAAAAAATCATTTTTAAAAACTGAAAGTTATACTTAAAATAAAGTACGTTAAATCTATTTAAAATCTACTTTTTGTAGAAAATGTGTTAAGATAAATTTTTAGGCTAAGGTTCGAAAACTTTTCATTTCTTCGTTATTAACTTGATCAATTTAAAAAGAAAAAATAGAAGTGAATAAAAAACTTACACCGTATTAAATGGATATACCGATAAATATAAATGTATATACCGATGTATAATATCTTTTAAATTTTAATTTGAATATATTTATTTAGAAGCGAAATACGTAAAAAAATTGTACAATGGTTTATGCCAACGACTGTATAGTTGATACGAAATAAAGAACGAATTGGTTCCACGAGGGATTTGTAATGACTTGTTGTAAATCGGAAATATCCGAATGAACATTGCTTCGCTGCATACAGTCAAACCGTGTATCAAGTTTTAATTAAAACTTTTGCGCAGTTTTTGAATTCAAAGCTAAATAACCATTTCAAAAACAAAAATGAAATCTTGAAAATAAAAGTATCATATGAAAATTCTGAAAAAATAACTATTTTATACTTTTGGTTTGTATCATTATTTTTTAACTAAATTGGAAAGCGGCATGCAATATGTTCATAAAAATATGACTACTTTTATAATTTCGGAGTTTCAAATCTAACAACGGCGCAAACTTCGTTACGGATCTCTCTTATTTGAGTTCTCAAGTGAACTTCTCATTTATACTCCTCGTATATACATACATATTTAACCGTCACATTTGATTGCGTATCTTTCATTTTAGAAAGCCCTGATGTTAATTGTTCGCAATGTATTAAACAACTCAGTATTATTTATATAACTTAGATTGCTTTTAGATTTGGTTTCAATTCAGTATACGATTTTTTATTTATTTTTTGTTCATTTGATATTTTGAAACTCAATTTATTTCAAGGTCAATCCAGCGATATATTTTCCATCAAAAGTTAATATATTGGTTAAGATAGAAATAAACACGTAAATGCAATCTATTCGTTACAATTTGCTGTAAAACATAATTTTATATTATCTTCTA
Organism: Danaus chrysippus; assembly: GCA_916720795.1. Lineage (NCBI taxonomy): Eukaryota > Metazoa > Arthropoda > Insecta > Lepidoptera > Nymphalidae > Danaus > Danaus chrysippus. The sequence continues at coordinate 2,063,959 of CAKASE010000044.1, forward strand.
TATATATAAAAATGGATTGCTGTTCCTTAGTCTCGCTAAAACTCGAGAACAGCTGAACGGATTTATCTTATCTTAGTCTTGAAATGTTCGTGGAGGTTCAGGGAAGGTATAAACGCTGAAAAAAATTGATTCATTACTGGGAAAACTCTAAAAACAGCGCTTTTTTATTTCCCATACAAACGGTTTTTCTACATTAGATTTGACAACTAACTAATATGTCAATCATTTTTGTCGCATTTCAGAACACGGAGATTTATGGCTTAAAGGTAAACATCAAAAAAATAAATAAGACATAATTTATTTCTTGATTTAGACAGTACGAAGTCTGCCGGGTCAGCTAGTTTATAATATAACAAGAACGAAAGAATTATTTTAACTCTGATATTTTTTTAAATAAATATTACAGTTACAGAGCAAAGTCGACACATTATTATTATTCTTTTAATCTATGTTAGGCTTCAATGTAACGACAACAGCTGTTCTTAAGAGCCCTTTTTTTAAACATTTGTGGGTCTTGCTTTGGGAGTTCTGTTCTACAGAAAAGACCACTTAAATGTTTAAATTAACCGAAAATGTGAGGTTATTTTACAGATATAATCTTATGTGTTTTTTACTTTTTATAAATTGTGTAATTATGTTTTCCTTGAAACCTTTCATATACACAAAATTAATGTTCCGAATATCTGCCAAAGTGTTTAGAGATTTGAATAAAAGGATTTAACCTCAAGTGATTTCATTTTTTCCTTCCTGAACTTGTAACATCTTTCATATTTTATAATGACATTGCCTTTCTGTATACTTCCGTTTTTCGTATTTTCACTATGTTATTATAAATTATTGTTAATCTGACAGTATATGTTAGTCCAAATAATAAAAATATTCATTTGAAATGCACCACCATATTAAATACAAGTATGAGAAACCAAGATAGTTATATTTGATCTAAGTGTCTATACGAATGAGATATATTTTTTTAAGGCCTAGGTCCAAGAACACTCATACTAATTTATTTTATTTGCAGAACATATAAAATAGTCAAATTATAATCAATCAATATTAATCCGTGAGCCAACTACATATATATCAGCACCAAAATTTCTGGAATCCAATTCCAATTGCAGTTTATTGTTCATAACATTTTCCTGGAATGGGAAAATGTTATTGGTAAATGCCTTTAGTCTCTTAGTTTAGTATTAAGCCCGTTTTGCAAACAAAATTTTGTAAAATTAAAAGAGGAATATGTTGCTATTCATGAACTGGATAATTATGACACCAAGACCACTACGACTTATGACATATATATACTCGTATTCTTCTTTTTCAAAATACCTGTTAAAAGCTTCACTAAAAGCCTGTTCTTATTAGAATTAATGTATTCAGAGAGTATGTTCTTAATCCACATTTTTTTTACAGGTCAAAAACAAAACTAAAACTTCATTTCACAACTTTACTGCCTTAACACATTGAAAATAAAACATTATTTAAGACTGCGGTTTCGTTTTTATGGGATAGCGTTAAATATTCATTTAGCATTAAGTAGGAAAACAAAAGATATGAAAAAAGCAAAACGAAACAGTTATTTAATGTTTATCAATTTTTTTGAATTTTTTATACTCCTTTTTTATAATATAAGAAAAATTTAAGACTACATAAAGATAAACAATTAATAGTGACTGTGAAAAGTTAATGGTATAATAATAACAGTAATTAACAATACCATATGAAGCATTTGAATAGTTTTGAATAATACTTAGGTTTATTTTACTTCATCCTTCCTCAGTACAGTTCTCAAGTATATGTATTTATTTAAAAAACTTAAAAGGTTCAATATAAGAGACATTATACAACGATTGACATTGTTGAAACAGTACTTTTGTAGCATTTTTATTGATATTTGATATATAATAGGAATAAACGTTATTAAAATTCAGTTCATTACAATAAAATTAATTAAACGTTATTCAAATTTTAATATTTATAAACTTCGGTATTTTAATTAAATTTCTTATACAGAAGCCAATTACTAAATACGATTCCGTAACGCTTTTCAACATAGAATGTTTAGAAAATTTACCAAAGCTCATACAATTTAACGAAATTAATTTGACTGCGGGTTAAAAACATAAGATTATCAACACGTTTTCAATTTGTTTATAAAATACGTGTCTTTGGATAAAATTTTAAACTAAAATTGGAGCATATTAGTATAACCAGCTATGTTTTGATTTCTTTAAGATATTTAAAAGAATGTCATAAAATTATTGTGAACTATAGATATTATTTTTTGTATGCCAATAAGATGGCAAACGATTCATCTGATGATAAATATATAGCGTTACTCCTGGAAATCTGCAGCATAAATCGAATTGCCGATGCTAACCTTGTTTTTTAAGAATACATCTATTTAAACGTCTTTGAAAGACCACAAAGTAGTTCTCAAAGAAGGACTGTGACGCATCTGATGTTCGGCAATTATAAGCGGCTAGAAGATGTGATAAAAGCGTGACGATAACATTACGTCCAATAATTACTCTAAACATACCACTTTATTAAAGACTATAAAACAATCTAAGTTTCCTAAGTTTTCTACCTACATCTAAGAGTTCACGAAGTGCTAAGGGTTGGATTTCCATTTGGATTTCAATGCGAATGAAGCCATAGTATTATACAAATAATGCAACACGCCTTCATAAATTAGGGAATAATAAAACACTATGATTTTATTGTAATTTTAACACTTTAAATTCGGTTGAGCGTTTAATATTTTTTTATTGCTTTTTTCTCAGTCGCTTGTTGTTATTTAATTGAAATTTAAGAAACAGTAACTGCTTATAAAATCGTTTGAGATAATATTTTATGAATTATTTTCACAAACAACACAAATCAAATTTTATTATCAGCCAAATAAACATATTTTTCCAATATCCTTTATGGGTATTATTATCTAATGAACATTTATTGCGATTCATTGATATATTATAAGTTGCTAGGTACTGCAAGATCAATACAGCTCCATGAATTATTAACAACGACGATGAACGGAATTTATTTTTTTGGTGTACTATCATAAAATGAATAAAATCTTAACATAAATAAAAGTAGATATAAAGAAACAGATCTTTATAGATCTATTTATTTCAAAAGTTTTAAGGTATATTATGCTTTTAGTATGACTAGTACAATAAGAATACGAAAGCTTCAATTCGATGTTACAAAGAGGGTGCAAGGAGATGGCAAACTCAGAGTGAATTATTAACATATACAGTCCAATAAACCAGAATTTGTTTTTCTTTTGCCGTATTGTGCTCATTTTCTAAATTCATGTATGTTTTTAAAATCGGTACGCAATATTTATAAAGGGTTCAAGACAAGCTACATAACAATATTACACGGCAAACAATTATTGGAAAAGCAAATAAAAGATAATTTTTATTCCGGTTACACTGATATTTGTTTTTCAAATCTTACTAAGACTAATCAATGTTCCATGAAATGTTTACAATAAATTATATCTTAATATGTTAAGCAAGGTATATATTTACGTTAAAAATTCTACGTCTTTAGAGATCTGTTAAACTCAGCTTGTTTTATTTATTCTCTGATATAAAGTTACTAATTTGTTACATTAATAAATATAATTAGTATAGAGCGATAAACTTGATCGGAATAATAGAAACTTTATACGATAAAATAAAAAAAAATTAAAGTAAAATACGATAACAATATTATGTACATTTAGTTGTTGTTATTAGAGGTAATCTTTTGTTTTTCATATCCCTCAAGTAAGTATCCCCATTTCTCTTGTAAGAGTATTTTTAAGTAAATTCATAGTTTTAGAGTTTGAAAAATACGCTAAAGTTAATATTTTAAGTAGTAAAAATATGTTATGTGTAACAGAAATAAAGAATTTAAATATTTTTACCTTTATCATTTTGTGTCCTCAGACATTTGGAATAAACTATAGACTAGATTGAATATCGATCAATTGTTATTTCAAATGCAGCAAACTCATTAATCCGATTTCAATCATTGTTGTATTTGCTCTTAAATTGTGTTTAGAACAAAGCGCAATTGATCTCTTTCATCTCATCGGATTAATAAATAACGTTTTGTGTGAGATATTAATTGATAATAATTAATGTTATATTTATAATATCTTAATTAAAGAGGATAATTTGAAAATTTCCTGTGGCTAAATAAAAGTTTAAAAAGATATCATATTTCATTGATAACTTTTACTGCTTTAAATAATTTTAAACTCCTTTGACTTTTCTTCCGTGCCTTGGTCGTGTTCCTTTGTAAATTTGGCGAATCATCATTACTACGCTTTATAAGATTCAGTCCAGTACATCGTGGCTTATGTATTATTATATTTGACAATCTTTGCATTGCATGCAGATCCTACATGTGAATTTCAGTAAGTTTCTGAGCCTAAATAATTCCCTTGTTTAATACATAAATTTATTTATTATTATATATGTATATAAACAAAATATTTGTGATACATCAATAATAATCAATGATTGTAAATTAAAACTGTAATCATTTTAATTGACACATTTTCAGTATGAAAAGCTATGTTTGATTAAAATCTTACATATGAAAAATACAATATGTCTATAAAATCAGGTAAAAATTTTAATAAAAAAAGATTAATAGAATATTCATTTCACATAACAAAAAAGAGCTAGATTTTGGTGCACCAGAAATTATGCAAAATGTACAGAATAATAATGTATTAAATTGTCTGAGGACAATCATGTCTAGTAATATTCATTAATCCACATATTAGTGTTTCGTAATACACTTTGCTACATATATATTCAAACGACTCTTATATTGTGTGATCATAAATAGGAAAAATACTTAATTTACACAACCAATCTAAAATGTATAAACAACAAGTGAACATAAAATATTTATACAAAATTATGTACTATATTTATTGAATAATATTAACCTTTATTGTATGATCCTTTCCGGGAAACGCCTCGAACAGCAAGAGCATTTATTAATTATATGAACCGCCTTTCCAACTAACAACACACCAACAATTCCTATAAAATTGATCTTTATAAATGAAGCATTTTCACCTTTATAGAAAGAAATATTGTTTTGCTGTGTTTAATTATTATAGAAAGAAATATTGTTTAGCTGTGTTTAATTATTATCGCCATTAATGCAAACTTTTTTAGGTGGTAGAGCCTAGCTGTGGCAGTTACTACAGCTCGAACATGGGCTGGCTCGACCGGGGAAGTACCACCCTCTCACAGAAGATCGGCGTGAAGTAGCCTTTAATGGCTGCGTTTCGTCCGATGAGTGAGAGAGCCGGTTGCCCTTTCCCTATTCCTACCCCTTTCCTTTCTTTCCCTTATTCCCATCCCTCCCTATCCCTAAAAAACAAGGTTGGCAACGCATCAGTAACAAACGTGTTGCGGATGTCCATGGGCGACGGTAACCACCTTCCATGAAGTGGGCCGTCTGCTCGTTTGCCACCCTTCACATAAAAAAAAAAAAAAAAAAAAAAAAACTCACCAGTAAATAAACAATAAACTGACAATATCTCTAAACAGAGTTTTGTGTTAATCAACTGTAAAAGAGTGATTTATATTTATAATAAAAATTAAATGCTTTTAACTCATCACTTATTTCATATCGGTTAAGATTCTAATAAAACAAAGTTGCAGACCTTAGCAATTTTAAATTTGCACTTGGTCTAACAGTTATTAGTGATACGGAATGTACTGAGAAATTATGCCATCATGCATACATCGTTACCTTCATTTATATTCAAATAAATAGGATGCAGTACCAATGCAGAATATTAATAAAATAAATAAAATAAGTATATCACTGAAAAAACTATATTCACCTAGTTCATCTTTTATAACATTGTTACAAGAAAACGCTCACAATGACATTATGGCATCGTGTTGTTCGTTTGAAGAATATTTTACGTCAATGCTTTTACTTGAGATGCTTTTCAATATTATTTATTCAACGTAAATATTCAAATTGAACGATATTTTTTTTTAATAAGGACAAGATCTTAATAGCTCTAGAAGAAAGACTAGACTTTTTTAATATTAAAAATATTCTATTCTAGTGTTTTTTGTTTTGTTTCTCTACTTCAAATTTTCTTACTTTTTCTTTACAAACAAACAAAATAACACACTGTTTAAAATATAATATCACAATATTCAAATCTCTTTATTAAGCTCTATTATTAATATCACACATAAAATGTTTTAACAAAGATATTAATTATTGCTATATAATATATAGAATAATTTACTTTGGTCCTTCAAAATAAATATTAAATGTAAGACAAATTAATTCATTTTAATGACTACTTATCAATGATTTATATTTTTAACATTAAATAATCATTCATGTAACATATATGTGAGAAAAGAAACTAACATACAAATAATAGATTTAGTGGATCATTAACGAAATTTTATTTGATGTTAAAGCTATTACTTTGCTCTTGTTTTTATTTTATTATTAAAATATTCGTATTATCTTCGGTGATATAAAAATTACGTATTAAGAGAAAGCTAGCCTGATGACTCTGAAACCATTAAAATCGTGAGATTCTTTTTAAGAAACCAGAAAACATAAGTTTAATAATTAAGGAAAAACTCAAAGGATGCTACATATATTCGCCCTGTTAAAAAAGGAGTGGGATAACGTTAACCATGTCAGGGTGACCTATCCGTCACAAATCAATATTCTTTCAAATTCTTGTATGATATAGAAAATATAAGTGGAATATTTGGCACATATTTTTATTAAAAAAATATGTAAATAAACTTGTTCGGGTATCTACATTAAAGTAAAACTTTAAATAGTCCTAGTAGTAACCTTAAATTAAAAAAACAAAAGATTGATTTACTATTTTAAATCTTGTTTTAAGTTATTAAAATTTTTCTCAACTTGATAATTAATGTAAAATTTTCATATAATCTACTTTGTACTTTGAAAAGGTAATTATATGAAAAGGTTATTAAATGTGGAAGGTGTACTAATATTTTCGTTCCTGTGCCAGTTACCTCTTTATCAGTAATTAACCTAAGACATGTATATACTCTTTAAGGAACGACAAACACTAAGACTATTGCAAAAAATATTTATCATAAAGCTAACAACGAGAAATTTTAATACAGCGCTTTCTCGTATCCTTCTGCTCTGGTTTCTTAGAGGATAAGATTAGGGCTAACGAAGAAAGATTTTCCAAATCCTTTCATTCAATCGAATTATGAGATAAATATTTGATTAAAAACATCTTTCATTGAATCTTGTTTTTTAGAGATTGTTTGTGCTTTAGACATTGTTGTAATTAAGTCTCACTTAATTCGGAATTTTTACAACCGTAATTCACAGGCTTAAATGTCATTTTAGTAAGCTTTGTTGAAGTTATCTCAAAATAAATAGATTAAGTCTAGGAGCAAAAACCTAAATTGAATTATAATTTTTTAAAAATCTAGTTATTTTATAAAAAAATAAGAATAATGTTAAAGATTTTTTTAAATACCTTAAAGTGAACTAGTAATCGGGGGAATTATATGTAGTAAAGACTGTTAAACTGAGCAACTTATCCTTATTTCCATAAGGCTATCTTAACACATGGTTAGAATATACAAGTAATAACAAATGTATAAATTCTTTGTTAAATATTATTGAAAGAGCATGTTCATCGATAAGAATAAACGCGATATAAATTCAAAATATATTATAAACAAAGCTCCCGACGCTCGTCAAATAACACCGCAAAAACCGCTACATTACTGGTCGGGACGTCTTGAAGAAATAATTTGGTTTATTCTCCTAAAATGGAATTTATATAAAAAAAAATCTTTGTCTTCATCATCATCAGCCTATCAACGCCCATTGCTGAGCAAGGCCTCTTTCTCACGTGGAGAAGGTTTGAGCATTAATCACCACGCTTGCTCAAGACGGGTTGGTGATTTCAAACTTATAATTGTGAAACTATAAGTCCAGGTTTCCTCACGATGTTTTCCTTCACCGTATGTCAGTGATGTCTAAATACTCTCAGAAAGTACATATGACTCCGAAAAAATCACATTTGCCAGGTTTGAACCCGCGCCCTTGGCAACGCGAGGCGAACTCTTTAACCACTAGGCCACCACTGACTTATCTTTGTACTTGTACGTAATGCAAATTTTATATGGAATTTATAATATCAAAAACTATTAATTAAACTTAGATAACTTCCGTGGAAAGTTAGATAAATTTTCTGATCACTTGATGTATGTAGATGTGAATGTAGATGAAGTACGTAAAAGTTACTGAGTGGCAATGTAACATAAAAATTGTACTGATAAGCATTTTTCTTCTTGATAAAATTGTTTGTTGAAGGTGCATAGCATTCTAAACGATTAATTCAATCTATTTAAACATTTGTATTTAAAACAGTCACAAATTAATAATAACAAAATAATAAAGTAAATTCTACTGATCGGTAAAATAATATACCACATAATATTATAGGGTAAACAAAGTTGGGAATGAAGGCAGTTAATTATTTTCTATTGTATAAAATTAGGAAGGTGATTTATTTTCTTTGTGCTTTGTAATAACTTACATTTAATTTCCCCCTAAGGAATCCCTTTTCATATTTTATACAAGTAATCCCCAAAATGTATATAGAAATATTCATTTGGCATCCAAATAAATTATGGTCAGTATGAAATTGCCGTAATGATTTGAAGTTACTTAATAAAAGCCTCTATTGAAGTCTTTATTCCAATTAAATATTCGGTTAATTGACATTTCATATTTAAATATAAAGAAGGTCTCCTTATTGAAATTTACTTTAAATTCATCATTTTATTAAAAATTTTAGGTTAAATTATTTTGTATAATTTATTCGGCTTTGTTAAAGCGATGCTCGACAAATATCTAAGAACTGACATTAATAGCTTTACACAAAATTCAGCAGAAGAACTTGAAATTTTAGATGGTATACAAAACCATAGAATTTTATGAATCCGCTATCTGCTAATATTCAACAGGATTTATTTCTGGCAAACTACAATATTCCAATGAAACCAAATGGCTATTATTACAAAAAAAACAAATTTATTTTCTCGACAAAACAATTTAAAACTTATTTTTCTTGTTTACCAAACAGTCTATCTGGGAAATCTAAGATTCAAATTATATTAAAAGTTTATTTTGTTGAATAAAGAATTCTATTTGCCTCCGTTAACTACCTTTTTATAAATAATATCATTTAGATTATAATTTTCTTTGTATTCCGTTTTTTTATAATCTCGCATTATCTACCTACACTAACTTTTATTTTCTACCGGAATACATTACCAGTACTACTAAGAATAATAACTAGTAATTGCACTAAATATGAGATAAATATTATTAAAGTAATCGTACGTCTTTTGCTAACTCGTCAGTCTACGAAAAATACAAATGCAAGTAATTAGTTTCTATTTCTTTATAAGAAAATCATTGTGTATGAAAAATAATTACGTTAATTATAAATCTTAATGAAAATGCAATTATTACATTTTAAATAAACTTTCTCAGTTAAAATATTATAATAATAAATTAAAATATAATTTAAAGTTAAGAATTAACATACATACATTATGTTCATAATTTCATATTTTAACATAAATATGTTTGTGATAGAAAATATTATATTCTAATATAAAGTATTTTATGTTATTTTCAAAGAATGGCCTTCCTTTGAGTTTGTCTAGACTCTAGATTGTGTCCAAAGAAAGCTTTAATCGAAAATTATCTTTTGATGCTATCTGGTAAGAACAATGCTTTGAGCTTTGTCAAGTAAATATATTTAATAGTTCTTAAATTAAATCTTTTATACCATTTTTAATGTCATTTATATAATTTAAAAATGTTGACAAATCTTTTAGCAAATAAATTAATACTAGCGCCAACCTATCAACAGTTGTTGAAATTGCTACCAAAATTATTCTATTAAATATACTTCAAAAGTGTTTTAAAATTCATATATTTAACTTTCTCCAAAATAATTATTGCCTTTAAATTAAATGTTACGACATTTGATGCACTTTTTTGAACTATTGTTTGTAATATAACGTTTTTCAACTTCCTTTTTTTTTCTTAGTATTTAGTCTATATATAAAGATAATAAGTATTTAAATTGCTACAAAAAGGTCATCAAATAAGTACATTAAAATTTTAGAAAGTTTCAAGTAAGAATTTTGCACATATATTTCATTATAAAACTGTCCAATACGTAGCCCCGGTTTGTCCTTAAGGAAAATTAATAGACCTTCTTTTAAAAGTGTCTCTAGTTAAATCGCTTTCGCAGTTCAAAAATTCAGAAAACGTTTTGACATTAATAATAATTCATAATAAGGTCTTTTGTATTAAGTTGTATCTTTTGAATATGCTAGGTAAATAATTTTATTTCAAAAAACATTTTTAAAGAGAAAGAGCACAGTATTTTTAATGAAAGTATAGCAAAATTTTGCTTAACAAAAATTGAACAGAAATTGAAGGATCTTTTAAATATTAAAATATCATAAATATAGTTGTAGTAGGAATAAACATTTCTTTCTTCATTTTTATTTAATACATTTCTAGCTAAAAATTAAGTATTTCTTTTTAAACAGTTCAAATTAAAGAAGTTATGACTATATTATTTTAAAATTAAAATTTTTACATCCAAGACAAGTGGCAATGTTTTTAACATACTTAACTTTTCTATTATAAACACTAATAATATGAAGGGATCGTTTCAATGAAGAAATAGTATTAACCAGTTATCATTTGAAAACCTAGGATATAAATTTCGCTACAGATAAGTGCTTTTCTTGGGTATAAATATGAAAGACATACGTCTAAACAGATCACAAATGTCATATACGTATATAATTTTGTTCTCTTGAGTTGAAATCTGAAATCATCATGGAATATTTTATATAATGTCACTGTGATTCTTATGGAGCTAGATACAAGACTTCAATTCCGTAAACAGTTTATGATAGGACCACAAAGTAACAGAGTAGGGTTGGGGTCAGGTAAGAAGGCCAAAAGATACAGATATATAGTCTTTTATTCAGCAAGATGGTAATTCTAAATATAGGAGCCATGCACTGAGCGCAGAAATGCAGAACGAGTGGTTACACATAGGAGATTTTCGCATCCCATTAGTACGTAAATGGCGCATCTTTATTCATGATTTGTCGCCAGCACTGCTAAAATTTTATCTTAATCGGTTTTCGATGACTCTTGGATAGCGGTCAATACGATGTTAGAGCGCGTTAGCTAGGGGCCTCTCAAACATACACCTGAATCTCAAGTCCAAGACACTGTTGAAGCTTCCCTCCCTGAAATCCGATGCAGATGGACCCAACAACCGCACAGTGAGTCCATGGAATACTGAGAGGTTTCATCTCATTAACATTGTATTTGTTATGCAAAGTATCAGGGCTATTTACATTTTTGATAAACAATTATATAATATTAATACATTGTATGTAAGTTGCTTGAATAAATTATTTAAGTAACGTCGGCTGTACACAGTTAACAATGGCCCCAAACTTCGTTAAGAACGTCTCGTGTTTGAGTTCTCTGATGAATTTTACATTGATATTTATTTTCCATCCATGTTTACTTGACTTTATCGTATTTTTCTTTTTTTGCCTTGATATGTATTGTACGAAACATATTATTTTAACATGTAAGTTATCTAAAGCATATAAACATAATATACGATCACACTTTACATACTTTTACTGAAATTAATAAGACACATTAGTTCTTGTTCCTATGTTTTACATTACTTAGTTATTGCAACGTTACTCCAAGTAGTCCTTTGCCTATTAAGTAAAATGAGGGTTAGTAAATAAATAATGCGGCCGTGAAGTGTTTCGCAATAGTGACGGTTCCTTATAAAGTTAAGTAACAAAGAAATTCATCCATATCACTTCTTTGTCCGTAAATTTTAATGTATTTGTCAAATGATACGAAAATGACAACATCAAATCATACAAAGCTATAACATGTTAGAATAGTAATCTTCTTGGATAGTAATACGAAAAGAACTAAAAAAAACATACGTTTTGACGTCTTTGGTTTTTGAATCGAAGTAACTTTTTTTTCAAACCAGATAACATGACACAAAAAGTATGTAGTAATAAAAAAACTCAGTTTTATGATTTTGTAAACAGAACAAAGGTGCTACTATTTCTTTTCCAAAATAAAGTCAAATTATTTTTTACCAGATCCTAAAATATTTGTAATTTTTTTTTTTATTAAATGAAAGATGCTTAACTGTTTACAAAGTCATAAAATGTCATTGACGTGAAAGACTATTTGAAATCTCATGCTTTTACTCAACAACCCAAATTGTTATACAAATACTAGCTTTCCGCCCGTAGTTTCGCCCGCGTAGAGTTTGTTTATATCGCGTTTCCAAGAAAACCTTTCAAAAGTCTGGCATAAAACCTTTCCTTTTTTCTTTCTCAAGATCAACTCTATCTCTGTACCAAATTTCATTAAAATCAGTTCCGAGGTTTAGGTGTGAAAGCGTAGCAGACAGACAGACAGAGTTACTTTTCCGTTTATAATATAAGTAGGGATTATTCATTTCTAGTAATTATATGTGTCTTAACAGTACACAGCATTGATACTAAGAACGGATTTGTCTTTTCTGGATTTTCTCCCCAACCAATTTTTTTTATTTATTGAGGCCAATACTTACAGTATTTTAATTATTTTTCTAAAAACTAAATCATATTATATTAACCGTATTACATAAATCGCTCAAAAAACAAAACATGTATCGTGAGGCTCGAGACCCACATCGTGGTAATCCACGACTTGAATTAAAACTTTACTTATCAATAATAAAAATACTTCAACTTATTAAATAATAAAAGCACATATTACAAAATAGTCCAGTTCTAAGAAACTTCAATATATATAATATCTTACAAATTGTTATAGCTTCAAGTTATTACACCAATTGTTCTCCAATCTCATTTCAAGTAAACCCCAACGGAGGGTTACCTGAGGGCTACATACGTATGTAGGTATATGCTGACTACAATATTTATAAAAATACAGTTGTGTTGTGTTTATATAAAACCAATCACAAATAAAGAGTATTTATGCAAACACGACTCTCTCAGTACCTCACTTCTCATTGAAACATATTTATACAATAAATTGTAACTTTAATTGAACTGTATAATTTTCAGAATTTTTACCATTTCTAAACAATGTCTCTCAAATTTTGATAAATCTTGTCTCTGAGTTGGGTATTTGAATTGGTTGATAAAATATTAATTTCATTTAAATGGTTGATAATGTTACCATGTTACCATCAACGTTATAAACTTAATCAATATTTGTGTGTTCTGTGTGTAAACCTTACAACTTTAGAATTATACAAACACAGATATTTAAAATGCCCCGGCAAAGTATTAAAACCTTAGCTTTTCTTTATAAATTTAATGCTCTTTTTAATACCAAAGTTATCTAAGATAAAATTTTAATCTGCAAAGATTATTATAAAGAGGCCCGGAAACCAAATTTATTGAGACCGCAAGTAATTCTAATCCCACAAAGACATAACTTTCGTCAAGTTTCTCTATTTAAATAACTAAGGATTCTTATCACGAAAAGCTACAAATTCCGGCTTTTATCGGAATAAAATGCCTCCAGCCTTTTAGCATACTAAATTGAAAGTCACTTTGAATTTTAAATAATGCGAGTACCTGGTTTGACGAATTTTAAGGGAATGAAATAAAATAATTGAACTTGCTATAAAAAATATTTAAGAATCTTTATAAATTTTATTTCAATATAATTAAATTCAGCAAGTTATAAAGAAATATGTTATGATTAATGTCGACTTTTCTATTTCTCATAAAAGCTTCGAACATGCACTTAATGGTCAGTTGGTTCGGGAGGATACAAAATGGAAACTTAATTCAATATTTTGGTTACTTTTGTACCTTTTAATTCGACTACAACTTCTATTTGACAATCTTGGATAGATTATTTCTTTATTTTCATTGTGTTTTATTGCTTGCAGTATGTGTCACACTTGCAATATACAACATTTGCCTGACTTGACTAGTATTAAATCTAAATTTAGCAAAGTAATTTTTTTAACCAATGGATTAATATCCCACAGCAAAAGCGATCTAAAACATTTTCGTAAGTCTATACACAATATTTATTACACTCCAATCAAACTATATGCATATATCCGTTTTATTACGAATTCCTATTTCTTCAGCACTTAGTCTATTATGTAACTTATTATTTTCATACATAAAATTGCGGAATGTCATGAATTTACTCTTCCAAGTTGAACGTTCTATTTATTATTCGATAATATTCGTATTCATATGTCCCTCTCAGTTCCATGTTTCAATGGTCGGATATTATTGTAATACTTCTATTAATAATAAATGGTTTTGAATTATAATAATAAAATATATCATCGAATAGTTATTTTTCGATTTCTATTTTAGGTCGAATAATAATGTTACATACAAAGACATCTCGGGTAAAAGCATTGACGATGAGTATACTGTCATCAAATTACCCGGCGTAGTAACTTCATTGTTTTTCGTTCCCCTGTAATATTGTTTTAACTATAACAAAGTTGGGGTAAAATTAACGAGTATGGAACGAAGTATACTTTAAAATAATGTTTGAGCAATGAAAACTACCAATACATCTAAATAATTTAATCAATCTTTCAATCTGAATTTAAAATGTGTTACAAACCTCTTTTAAACTTACATAAGTTTTTAATCATTGAAGTAACTTCTACCTAAAATGGTTCAATTAATTCAGCTACATTTCATGACTTGTTTATAATAAAGTTCTCAGCATTAATTCATAAATGTGGAGAATTTAAATAAGATTGCGACTGAACTAATGTGAAAATAAAATGAATACATGTAATTCATTTTATTTGTGGATTTTTGTAAATCAAATTCATTGTTGTAAAAATAAAGGGTAAAAAAAAAGGAAATAGAAAAGGGCTGTTTTTATGGTTTTCCCGGTAATGGATCAATTTTTTTTTCAGCTTTTATGCCTTCCCTGAACCTCCACGAACATTTCAAGACTAAGATAAGATAAATCCGTTCAGCCGTTCTCGAGTCGACTAAGGAACAGCAATCCATTTTTATATATATAGAAGATAGAAGATTAATAAAGAGCACTTTCTTGTCAAACATATTCTTCCCAATCAAACTAGACAAAAAAAAAACTTCTTATGAAAGTCTATAAATCATTTTAATTATGTAGAACTGTTTAAAGATCATATTTTTTTCTATTACATCTGCCAAGGTTTTTAAAAGCCCTAACTCTATCAAAAAGTATTTAAAATTACAATAGAGGCTCCTCTTCAGCTATCGATATCGGTTTTGAATTAATTTCAAATACAGCCCCAAAAGCATTTATCTCATTAGCAAAATTAAATTCTTGTGTGAAAACACATAGCAGATAATTAATTAAATAAAATTGTCAATTACTATATACAATCTTTAATATAATACTTAATAGGATATGTTTACAGCGGAGTATAAAGATAGTTGTATGAGTTATTATATATTAATATATGTAAATAACACATGATTTCTTAAATAGCAAAAAAAAATCTTATTCGTCATCATTCTTACAAAGTAAAAAAATACTTTGTTACTGTCGTTTCCTAGGATCATTTATTTTATTCAGAGATTTTAATTCTTGAATTCTTGATCGGGATTCTTGAATACTCTTAAAAATGTTATAAACGAACCATTAGACTGAGTTTTATCTTGTTTATTGATATCCATAAAAATCCTTTCTATTTCATTATTCATTTATAATCGCCTCATTTCATTAACAAAAATCATTGGTGTGTTCTATAATTAATTATTTAGAGTATATATATAGGCGTAGTTTACTTGTTACTTCTCATTGCCGTAAGTTAATGTGTTAGTTAACCTTCCTTGCATCAACATAAACCGTTTATATGGTAAATCAGTTAGTACCCAGTTTATAATGGCCAAAACTTTGTTACTAAAGTGTCGTATTTGAGTTCTCAGACGAATTTCACGTTGATGTAGATGAACATACTCTATAGTTATTTGCGTTTGCATTAATCGTCATACGAATATGAGAAATTAAAGATTTCTTTTGAATGTCTGCAGTTTAAGAATTTTTATCTTTGGATAAAGATCCAAAGGGGTATTATCATAACTATACAATTTGATAGAAAGTATCACATACATATAATGAGACCGTATTTTCAATTTTGTTATTAATGCGATTTTTTTATTTCCGACGCTTGTTAATAATGTACAAACCCTGAATTCATAAAATTTTATAAGCCTGTAAGTTTTCTTCAGTAATAAAAAACAGATGAAGAGATTTGCTTACAAACTTGGTTTTGCAATAAAATGTAAAAAATTAAATATTACAGTTATTCAAATTTTAATTCAATTAGTCTTGTTTGAATGGATAATTATATGATAAATGCGAAATTTTAACATTATGTGCATTAAATTAAAAACAAATTGGTTCAATCGTTCTTTGACATTGAATGACAAATGACAATCAACGTTCCAATTAATATTATTGTCTGAATTACACGAAGAATTACACTTCACGTTAAAAAAATAATTAATTATTTGCTGAGCCTTCCAACATCTTCAATGTGGATGAAACTAATAAACATCTTGGGACTGTTCTAACTTACAATTAGAAAAGGAGTTTATTATTATTAGAAAAGAAACCTTGGACATAATACCTTTTACCGAATAAGGAGAAACTTTTGCCGTACAATGTATTGCAGCGCCGAATAAGTATCCGGCTAGCATCATAAAGACCTAATGTAAAAAAAAGCAGTGGCTATGGTAACAACAATTATCAAAATTTTATAAATTTCTTTAATTTTTTTTTATACGACTCAGGAAAACGTATTTCATTAAATGTATGTTAATATCCAATTCGGTCATGTATAAAGCGACGACCTAGCCTCAGGGCATAGGCCCACGTCATTTTACTTTGACCGCAGTAAACATTTTATACTAGGTACTTACATCAAACTGAATTATTAATTAAAGTTGCTTGTGAATACTAATAACAGAATCTTATTTAAAGTAATAAAGGTTATGTTTATAAAAGTAACTTTGTCATTTCAAAAGCCCTTCAAAATACTGTACTTTGTAAAATAGCTATATATTGTTGATTCATTATGAATATTATTCTCGAATGGTCCCGAGGGACATTATGAGTCCGAGGCAATGTTTAAAAATTATATTTCTAAAAGAATAAATTTATAAAAGAAAAATTTATCTCTAGGTTTTAGACGTCACTTAAAGGTATTAATAAAATGCTTTTATTTATTGGAAATTATTTCTAAACTTATCGTAGAGAGATGAAGGTTTTCAAAAGTGTTTGTTACCTGGGATAGGCTTACCCAAGGGAAGATTTTTAGTAATTCATCGCCTAAGGGTGGACAATTGAAAAATTTTATTTATTGATGGAACTATACTTGAAACTTTGTATATGGGTTCCGCCAAGAAAGCAAGCTAGCATTAAGAGAGGATTTTTGTTTTTTTTTTTTGATACTAGATTGTATCTCATGAACCATAACAGTCAGATAGTTTAAATTTTTACAGACGATGTACATCTGTTGTCGTTATAACAACACTATAAGGATACTGCTCAGCTAAGGCTTCTTCTTGCATGGAGAAGATAAGAGAATTAATTAATTACCACGTTTACTCAAAGTGGATTGGCGATTTCAAGATTATAATTTTAAGTTATAAGTTCAGGTTTCTTCACGACAGTATCCTTCACCGCCTGTCAGTAGTGTCTAAATACTGTTAGAAAGTACATAAAACTCGGAAAAAAATAAAATGGCACTTGCCAGATTTCGAATCCCCATTCTCATGCACGAGAGGTGACTTAACCATAACATAAAATAAATATTATAAGGTATTCTCTAACAAAATTTGGTTTTTAGTTTATTTTTTTGTAAATTTCTTTTTTATTTCATCACTGTCAAACACACAGAAAGATTTTTATAAAGCAACTACACATATGTAACTTAGATAGCACATTAAGCTACCTACCCATTTTTCTACTACCAAATATTTTTTCTTTTGAATTTAAGCGCCTTTAATTTTCTCTGAAAGTTGATTTTGCGAAGACGATAAATAAGTCACAATAGGAGTCAATTTGATTGTTTAATGTTGTTCACATATGTAGTCGATAGACAATAGAAATGTGTTTAATTCACAACAATAATTAATTCACATACACAGCCAGTTTTTTTAATCGTCAATCGTAAACTATTTCTTTTGGTCTTGCTTTCAATCTTTGGTCAAATATATTGAATCTTCAGAACTCTGTAATACAAAAACTACAGACCTCTTTTCGTAAGAATGTCTTAAGGAGATAAAAAAATCCACATACGATTTGATGACTTAACTAAGTAGGGTTTACGAGTAAAATAGGCTAGTTATATCCTGCTCTTGAGGCGATGAACGAAAATGATTTATATAGAGTTTCATTTTTTATAATATTATAGTAAGGAGTGTCTTGTATGAAATAATAAAATATTTGGTAAACCAAACCAGGAGTAATTGATTAAAAATCAAAACTGTCTTTTTAAAATTGCTGTAAAAGTTTGCAATCAAAACATCATAGGTAATGTAGTCTTCATTTTGTATCTTTTATTCAAATTCCCTTAAGCTCTCTTAAAATATACTTCAAATTAGAAAAAGAAAAAATCCAATCGTATTTTATCATTACTTAACTAATTATTTATATCTCTTGAAAGCTTTCTCTTATACTAGGGATCACGTAATAAATAATAAAAAAGTGAACTTAAGAACATTTTGTGTTCAGATAAAACTACAGAATAATTAGATAAAATTATAAAATCCAATAACGTTTTGCACCTCTCATTCATTCTTACTTATAATTTATTTGTAAAATATGATTTTTTAAAAATTTCTAAATATAATTACCAATATCAAGGAAGATTCATTTTAAACTTCCCACTTGAAAAAGACAAGCATAAACATATGGTTTCAGACGACTTCATAATTACAAAACATTCCTTTATTATTAAATTTATTAAACTAAATATTATAGGCAAGTTTTGAATTTGAATAAATAGCTGTTTTATATTTCAGTAGTAATGTAAACAAAGAAAGGCATGTCTAAAATGTGACTATGGTTTCGGGATGAAATATAAAATATATTACAATTTTAGGAAAGGACAAAGGAAATCACAAGACGCTGAACCCTTTCGTATAAACATCCGAATAGAGACATTCGATAAATTCATTGCCCATCATTTGAAAACCGCTAAGAACACAAAACTTAATACTTATTTACTTTTAAAAATCTAACATATTTATATTTTGAAATTATGTTAACGTTTTCTTAGTAGTAATAAAAATCAATAATGTAATACAATAATGTAATACAATAGAAGTGAAATCAAATGACATTTACAATATGGAATTAAAAATGAATCAGACTTCTACACCATCGTCATCAGCCTATCAGAGCGCACTGCTGAGCAAAGGCCTCTTTCTCACATGGAGATGGTTTGAGTATTAATCACCACGCTTGCTCAAGAAAGATTGGTGATTTCAAACTTATAATTGTTTAACTATAAATCCAGGTTTCCTCACGATGTTTTCCTTCACCGGATGTCAGTGGTGTCAAAATACTCGCAGAAAGTACATATGACTCCGAAAAATCACATTGGTACTTGCCAGGTTTGAACCCGCACCCTCGGCAACGAGAGGCGGGCCCTTTAACCACTAGGCCACCACTGACCTGACACCATCAATAAGGCCCAAAGACTTGCTAAAATTGTATAAAATTGCACTTTGTATTTGCACTTTACATTTGTCTCGACAATCGGATTACAAATATTTATATTGAAGACAGGAAAAGTGAAAAATCTGTCATATTCTTTTTTGAACGGAAAAACTAGACACCGTTTTGGAGTTCCTCAAACTTTCGGGGTTATTCTCTGGGTGATGCCAGATGGGTTGATAGATGGGTGATCCACTGATCCACCAGGGACTCGCTATTTTCATCAGATGTAGGGAATTTTAGGCCACATTTCATTTCTTATGAAAAGTTTCCAACGTTCTACCTCAAACTTGGCATCCTGAACTACTAGTTAAACACCAGACCTTTTAAATAAGACACTAACTTCATTCGGCCTTACATATGCTAATTTATCGATCTATGCTTCCTTTTGTACTTTTTCTGTAATAATAATTAGCGTTCTATGGACTCAAGATACCATTTAAATGTGTGTATCTTTTTGTTTGCTTTCATTGCATTAACAAACGAATAAATAGTTCCTCTCTTTTACTGGACACTAAAGAAAGCCAGATGAATAATTTTTCAAGAATAACTACTAATAGCTTCTTTCGCAATCCTACCCTGGGTAAAAGTATTCATAAGTGACGATATATAATTACCACAGTTTGACGGCCTTTTCAAATTACACCAGAATATTATTTCGAACTTAAATTATTGTTTTTCAAATTATATTTACCAAACCAACATCAATTGACAAATCAATTAATGTATATAAATAAATATGAATAAAATGTTTTCCAAATTTAATTTCAAAATAATATTTGTAAGAAATGCTTATGACAACTGAAGTGATTTAAAGTACATATTAAGGATTCACTTCTTTTATTTAGGTCTTAAAGTTTTGATTCTTTGTCTATGATCATTACTTACTAACTCACTCAAATAATACATTTATGGCAACTTAAATAAAAAATACACAACATTTTCTGTTGAATTTCCTAAAATTAACTACCGCTAAGAGCACTTTCACATTAGAACATCATACATAATATCATACATAAGTTTCAAGAAACTTCAGTACAATAATTATTCTACATCATTAAAAGACTTATGACAAAGCTGTTTTAGTTATTTTTTCTTATATCAAGAAATAAAATTTTCTGTACAAATCTTACTTTAAAAAAAAACTCTTTTCGTCGTGACTGTACTGCTAGAAACGTCTTCTACAGGCTTCTACATGTAGTCTACGAATATACATATTTTAATTTTGTTTCATAACTCTTTCTTTGCTTAGAAAGCTATTTAGTGTTAGTTTTTATATCGAAATAAAAGAAAATCCTGCCTATAATTTCTTTTTGATTATTCCTGATTATTCTTTTTCAATCTATTTCAAGTAAATTCATAATTAGTTCTTTTATACATTTATATTTAAGACATTAGAAAAAGAAATATTTAGATAAAAATGTCCCTATTTGAACGAACCTCACTGAAAAGGTGAACAGAGGTTATATCGCATATAACCCTGGGATGAATATTAATTACTTGGAAATATTTGATTTTAATATTTAATAAAAACAAGATAAATATAAAAAAAAAAAAATAAAGTGCCAGATACATTTTGATCAACTATGTATATTTAAAAATATATACAAAATAAGTATTTTACATTTTATTATTGAATTTGAAACATACATATGTAAAGATTGTTAATGTAATTGTCGTGGTAGCCTAGTTGTTAAAAGGCTCGCCTCTTATGCATGAGAGCGCGAGTTCGATCCTGGCTTTTAGTCACCTTTATTATTAGGAAAGTAAATTGAAAATATTTATAAAGCATGATTTTAAATGCTAATACTTTTAAGTAGCAACAAAACCAACAGTTCAAAGTTTCACATCAATAAACAAGGTCTCTTCATCAAGTATATAAAGTGTTAATAACGTTGCCAATTTCGAAATGTCTGAAAAGTTAAATGATAATCTTAAGTGTCTCTTATTAGTACGGTCGGATTTATTAATTTTACTTGAAGAATGCTTGCACTATTTATAGATTGAATTAGCTATCTTACAACTGAGACGACATCTATACCAATTTTTTTCTATTCGTACTTTTATTATAAATGAAAAAGTAACTGTCTATTTGTAACGTTTTCACGCCTAAACTGCTACACCTATTTGGATAAATTTTACTATATGGACAGATGAAACCTTGTAGAATAAAAGAGACAAATTTTTATACCAATCTTAAATCTCGATCCCGATATTAAGCTTTGTCACTCGCGAGTAGGAAGAAACGGAGTCGGCAACAGCTAGTATGTATATATTAAAAAGCATTTATTTTACGTATTATTAAACGTCTGTTTGTAACATTAGACTGTAATATCGACACCAATTCATTTACTTGTATATCTTATATTATAACACGTTTAGATCACAAATCTCCAGTAGTGTTAATTTAGTAAAATTAAATAAATAAAAATCAAACTCAACATTGAGACAGTCTTTGAACCTTTATATTCTCAACCATTATAATTAATACGTTGTTGCTCGTTTTTAAATTTAGGGCTGTAATACATTGCCTATTAAATTAATAAATAAACCAATTTAGATCTTTCTTTTAAGGCTCAAAATAGTCGGTATTCAAATGTTTATCATAAGAAATTGTAAATAACATATAAAAACTATTAAAAATGATAATTTCTGTAACGACTACATGGATTTATTTTTACTTTGAACAATATTTCTTTGACATTATAATATATTCTGCTTACTCCTTTGATATTCAGATGTGGAACAAATGATTCTCTTCCAATTTTCTCGCGACACATCCAACAAAGTGGCAACAACAATCATAAAAATGCTAAATCCAATCGTGTCCTAATAATCGTTACTTACATATATATAATACACTACTACTATTTTTTATACTAGTTAAAGTTAAGTTTTCATTTTGTCAACATAATTTTATACGTGCTTTTTGGTCTTGTGGTATAACTTGTATATTAAGATAGTCCTTAAGATACATCTTATCATATGTATGTATATGTTTTTACCTTACAGAAATATAAAAGTACAAAAGACTATATAAATAATGTACACAATATACATTACTCCAAAAACCAATATTTTAAATCCATGTTCTTTAACTAGCTTGACTATATAAATAATAAAGAATTTTCATTTTTCAACTTTATAGAATAAAATCATCTCTCCATAAAATTCACGTCAAAGTACTCAGCACATTAAGTAATAACATTACTTGATGTGCGTTATGTGTGACCCTTAATGTTGGAAAGCAGATTTCGTAATCTTGTTATTAACCGATTTCGAAAGAGGAGGAGGTTCTCAATTCGTTGGAATCTTTTTTTATGGATGTTGACGAATTCTCAAACACTACCGGAAGAAAAAAAAATATGGAAGAAATATGGTCTTAAACTTCAAGAAATGTAGGAAAATAAAAAACTAAGGAAATCAATTCTTTTAAGATAAATGCGCTTTCGAGAAAAATTTTCCTCAAGGTTTTGGGATGACTCTTGAAGACTAATTCAAAAGGTGATTAGATATTAAGTAATGTGTTCATTTTGTTAGACCTTAAATTAGCTTATTGAAAAGTAAATGAAAATACTAGCAGTGTTAGTTTATCTGTATTAGGTGTTTTATCGATTTTTGTGCAGATAATTGAATAGATTAGGCAAGGAAATAGTGTTTAAATGTACAACTACTTCATGTTTTTAGTTCCTGTGTTTTTTTTGTGTTTTTTTACCTAAAAATTAATTTGTTTCAGAATATGTTTTCTTATAATTATAATTATTTATACAGACCGTAACATTATTTTATAACAAGTATAAAGTCAAATATCAATACACTGAGGTATTAGTTAAGAAGTGAAATGATTTATCATCAAAGGATAATACTTAAGAACAGAATCTCTGGTATTTCACTGGGGACTTAATTTTCTAAAGGTTATATTAATAATTGTAAGAACGGGCTGCTATCGTCCTTCTTTACTTTGTTCACCTTTAGATTAAACACGGGCCAATGAAGACTTTTTATAGTATTTCACTACAAAATTTTATAAATATACTAGAAGACCTGGCGAACTTCGTATCGCCCTATAATCAAGAAATATCTATTACGTTTTTTTATTTATATTTTTGGAGTTTACCTGTAAGCCATAAATCTCCGTGTTTTGAAGTGTGACAGAATCATTGACATATTAGTTAGTTGTCAAATCTAATGTCAAAAAAAATGTTTGTATGGGAAATAGAAAAGGGCTGTTTTTATGGTTTTCCCAGTAATGAATCAATTTTTTTCAGCTTTTATACCTTCCCTGAACCTCCACGAACATTTCAAGGCTAAGATAAGATAAATCCGTTCAGCTGTTCTCGAGTTTTAGCGAGACTAAGGAACAGCAATCCATTTTTATATATATAGAAGATTTCTTTTAATCAAACCATCTCAATTGTAGAAGATTATAAATTCAAATAATTATCAAACACTCACCTGGCTTTGGCTAGTTACAAAGTATTTTTTTGTAAATATAAATAATAAAAGCAATAAGATTAAGAATCAAGTCTAGACATATAAGTTTTAAAGATTTAATCATCTTTCGTACATGTCTGATATATTTTCTAAACACTGAAAGAATTTTAAACAACATTATATAATGCTAAATACAACTTATTAATTATGCTCAATTTTATATAAATATGGAATTTCTTACGAAACTCCTTATACGTTTTTCAAAATACTTATGAAAATATTATTACAATCAAGGAAAAGAAATTACAGTATGCTGTGAATTATTTATGTACCTTATTATAAAAACCTTCAGTAGTGTCTTTATATGTAATTGGTGAAAAAAAATGTGATAAGTTGTAAAAGTATTTCAGTCTGTAATAACGTAAATAATTGAAAGTTTTAACATGTCAATAGCAAGAAAAAGAACAAATTTACCTGTATAGTTGTCAGCTAAACCTTTAAACGATTAATTTTACCTATATTTAATTTAAAAATGTTAAAATTTAACAAATACACTTTATATAATAAAAGGATGTTTTAAATATAAAGATATCTCAATGTTTACATTCATCTCTATAAATAAGATTTCACTATCTACAAAACTATAAAATTATGATTGAAAGTTTTTGTATGCAATATTATACTTTTAAATATTTTGCTGATTTCAAAGGATAGCTGCCTTTTAGTCTGTTTGGATTTGTATAATAAATGATACTAAATTGAAATAAACAGTCAAGTATAACGTTGCGACTTTAAAATAATGTGAGCATTATATATGTGTATGCAAAGTATAGTGTCAAGTGCGACCAAATATTCATTTAATTTATTCAATATCATTTTATAAGTCACTTTTAATAGCAATTATTTCTACTAAAACATACAGAAAAATATACGTTTAATTGGTGTAAGAGTGTACGTACAATGTACATGCCAGAAAAGTGTACTTATTATGCAATTTTTCATCCCGAAGAACTGCTTTAAAAAATTGATATATGTACATACTTATTGCTTAATAAAATTAATATATTGTGCAAAATATAATATTAAGTACAATAACAATGGTTAGTTTTCATTTAACTAAATAAAAAATACTTTCATGTTGTGTTTGACGAAACGCGTAGCCTTTAGTAACATAATTATAGATCTATAGTTCATCCTTAATATGGTATTAGAAACTATAATAGCAGTTAGTAAGAAACACTCAGAAACTTTAGTAATTTAAATTAAACTTCCGAATTTCTTAGGTCTAAACTTCAGACACTATCCTAGTACTTGTACATGAACGTAGAAAAAAATTTATTTCACTTCGGATCATAAGTTTTTTTACTATAATAAATCTCCCGAAATAATTAATACACCTGACTGAATAATTAACTGATATTCAATGGTACACCTAGTTTAATTAGCGTAGTGATGGTTGAAACGGCAATTTGTAATGAAATCAATAAACCGACTTTATTTTCCTACATTATTTCATTGAGAAATAAATTTATATTTTAATTTTATTTTTCATTATATTAAATTAATTATGATGGTGATAAAGCTATAAATTAGGTTAATTTAAAATTATAGTCGCCTTTCCATATACTATACATAAAATTAAAACAGTAATAGGTCACTGTCATTATTTGAATAGTTTTTAATTAATATTTTCTTATTTCTTCTTATTCAAATGTATAACGAAGTATATTGTTTTAAATATTTTATATACTTTTTCGTTTATGTGTTTTAAAGTCAATATGCAAAATTATAATACGCCAAAAATTAAAATTATTTATTCTAATTTCTCTTACTTTTCAGAGTTACTTCCAATTTCTTTCTATGGTGGGTAAGGGACTACATTATTAATATACATACATATATTTTAATTTGTGCGATTAACACAGAAACTATGATAATTTCAATGATACTCTATATGTATGTATGTACATGTGTATGTACACGTACTAAATAATTTAACTATTAAGATATACGATCTGATTCATTCTGGCAACTTCAAGTTCTCATCAGAGTTTTTCGAGATAACGCCCAAAGCCTATGTATTTTATGATAAATTCTTCACTCGTTGGTTATCCAAACACTGTCGGAGTTATAGATGGTATTATAAATGTTATGATGTTCCTCCTGTAATGTTTGTTTATAAATTTACAATCAATTTTATTATATTTCAATCTGATGTTGTCAGATTGTCAGTGTTTTAGTATTATACATATATATTTTTGTTTATATAACTTTATTATAAAATCCTATAATTCTTTTACAACTTAAAATCTAAGTTCTTGAAGAAACGGTTCATATATTATATACATAGTTTACTTAGCAAATTATTCTAATTTATATACAATATTCAACTAGTAAAGTATCCCAGACGTCGAAACTACTCCTTTATTAATTTCTGATGTCACTAGGAACTTATATATATATATATATACACGTCTTAAATTTTTGTCGATGTCACTCTTACGTTTCACTACAGCCGACTACAAAAACGCATTAAAATGAATACTTAGAAGAATAACTACAGTAAACAACGTGGTTTGAGTGAAAGAATTTAGAAAGATGTTATCAATCTGGATGGTATTTGCTTCTTCTCGTTGAAGGACCATAACATCGGTCGCCGTCATAGCTACCACCCATTAGACAAAGTCATGTCGCACAACGATAAGTAAAAATTTAGAAATTGTTATTATATATCAAACAAAGTTATTTGTTAAACATTTTATAGCTCTTAATAAAAAAAAGTAACGAATTATTTGTAAAATCGTTATGTATATAGTTAATTATTAATATTCGAATATATATTAATTAAAATATATTTCATATTATTTTTGTTTGTACATGTAGAAAGAAATGATACTATACACATCAAATATCATTTATTTCACGAATAAAATAAATAACTTGATCAAATATTATATATTTAGTTATTAAATCACTAATAAGTAAATAGAAAATATATTTGAACACACGTGCACAACTTTACTTAATACATAATTAACAAATCTTCGTTTAGATAAAACTCTGAGATCAAATGTTAAATGTATTACATGTGCCAACAAATTTTTACATAAACGATTAAAATTAATATTTCAGACGTTATAGCAAATGTCTCATAAATCATTCTTTCCACCAGTATTTTAATAAAAAACAATACAATTTTTCTTAATTTTTTTAAGTTAAAATTAACAAAACTGTTCTCAAGTCAGTGCATATCAATATATATGTATATAGCAAGACGTTGACTTTATTTATTAATTCATATATTATACAATCATCTCGCCAGTCTGAAAATGTTAACATTTAGTAATAATGACGTAATAATTATTAAATACGAAGCGTGTTAGACATCATCACAACCACATCATTTCTGTTCACGACATCTTGAAGAAATAATTTTGGTTTAATTTTCAAATACTTTATAGTATCAGCTTCAAATAGAAACATAAGTTTTAATTAAAAATAACACATACGCTATGCACCTTACAGTATTGTAATAAAACAATAATAATAAACGTGTATACGTAGTTGTTACGTAAGCATACCCCGATATTAGGTTTTCGGTATAACAATTGTGTAAAGTACGGAATGCTGACTCTGAGCCATCGGTGGGAATGGGAAAGTGAAGTGGACACCACACGCCTTGCACCATCGGTGAGAATGAAGAATGAGATTTTTACATATATTCAGTCTGGAGTCAACCGCTGACTTACAGACACCTCTTTAGTATGTAGTTAGTTATAAGACTTAATTATAGAATGGGTCTTAAGTCAATCGCTGACTTAAAGACCCCGCCCTAGCTAGTAGTTAAATTTAAGTCTTAATTGGTAATTGAATATATTTTGTAAGTAAAACGGATTTTTCTTGCATCCTTTGCTGCCACCAAACGTAATTTAGTTGATTAAATCAACGCCGTGTATTGTGGAGACATTCAAATGTAAATTGAATAGCACTTAATTTCACGGTAATTCAACTTCGTAAATATTGCATTAACACGGAAAGTTTTAGTTAAAAGTAGACTAACAACTATAATATAATAATATCCTATCGTATAAAAAGCAAAATAGTGTTAGCGTTATATTCAAAATATTAATTGTGTACCCTGACCTAATAAAACAATATTCACTTTAAAATCCTGCAAAATAAATGCATTTAATTTACTAGTTTGATGTTTCATAGTGTTTCTTTTTCGTTTTCTACTAACATATAGTAAGATCAAATCTGTCACAATTTTTTTTAATTAAAACATCGTGGTTCTTGCGAAATCCGTAACTTAATTTTCTATGTACAGAAACCACAACGCTGAAAAGAGGTGCCATAAACAAAATTGTGGTTAATGCTTTGTAGATTAAAAGCTTTGAAAAGATTTTAAAACATAACCTCTTTTGAATATATTATATTTTATTTGCATATTTCATTTATTTTCAAAATTCTAACACTCAAATCATAAATAAGATAACAAAAAAGGTATTGTCATTAGTATAACCCGAAATTATGTTTACATAAATAAATATGTTTATAACCCTTTATTTAATATGTAATATTAATCCAAATGTTGAATTTCCATTACAAAGTCATTCAAGACCCAGCTTTTCCGATTAGCTCCTAAGTAAACCACTGAGTGAGTTACTCTCGTACTTAAGACTGTTAGACTGACTAAAATATCAAAATTAGTTACTAAATTACTTAATGTTTAGAGATTCATTTATCACAAATATTTAGTGTAACCATTTTTACTTGTAACTTTCGATAACAACTCAATTTAGTCGAATGTAAATTATAATTTTAGAATATTTTGTACTTTTCTCTAAGAATTTATAATGATACTGAGAGAATATTCGAAAGAGGAAGGCAAGAAAAATTATTTTTCATAAATTGTAAATCAAGCAAAGCGCTTTTTGATAGGCTTGACAGAAGGATGGCTTTTAGGAAATGAAATATAGCATACATATTGACTTCACTGTTAACCTTTAATGTATATGAAACTATGTATATAAGATTAATCTGATATTTGTCTTCATGCGTGTTTCCAGGTTTGTGTTTTATAACAATGTAACAAATAAATAAATAAAAACATCTATAATTTTCAATGCAAAATCGGTAAATTCCAACTCCATCCAAACATTACAGTTAAATATACAATACTTGATGGTCCGACTCCCGCCACGGAACGCTAGCCTAGGAAAAGCAAAAGTAACACGATATCCAGCAAGATGTAGGTTATATTTCTGCTCATGTCTATGAATTTACCGTTCTAAATAAAATTATTCCAAATTTTAATAAGAAGTAAAGAGTTCTTCCGCTTGACCATAAAAAGTCATAAAATTTTTATTTTTATTGTTATAACGCTTTTTATTGAGGTTATTTCTTAGAAAGTACTCATATTTAATTCAAACTATCCTGAATTTAATATTCAAACTATCATAAGTATACAGAAAAGACACAAAGATGTATTAAATAAGAAATTTGTTCCAATTGTGACTTTTCCAAATATTTTCAAAAATATTAGTATTATACTGTCCTCTTGATACGTACGGTCATATTCATTATGTTCCTTACAAGATTTAATCCTCACTCTTATATAAAAAAGTAAATTTATAGTAACACCAAAGGAATGTTATTCATTGGAGCTAATACTTAACTCTTAAAGAGCTCTAAGCTTAGTGAAATATTAACTTACATCTCTATGATGGGGTGACGGAGTAAGTTTGTCAACGTATTTACATGGAGTTTTACGTCATGATAAAAAAGGAATGAAATAGTTTTAAAAACATTATTATTGTTTATTGTAATTATGTCTAAGCGTTGATAATCTCAGGTGTAACATCGTTGGCGTGATTATAAATACAAATATAGTATTGCCGAGATTATGGAATCATTCTTGTTTTTTGTGTTATATTTCTATTTTATAAAATATGTTTCTAAAGTTATTTCTTTCCTTTCTTGTTATGTCGTATACAACCCCAAATAAAAAGTTAAATAGTAACTTTTGGCTTGTATGCACAAATACATGAATGAATACTACTGAATTATTCATATTGTAGAAGTTTCGCTAACTATTAACCGCATAGAGCCAAAACCCGCGGCGCGTGAGACTATTACCGAGGTAAATGAAGAATCCTATAAGACTGAACAAATTACAACAAAATTGGATGAAGAGTAAATAAGTAAACTATATTAATACTTTTTCTTTTTTGTACTTACAATATAGCAATGCTTAAAGGATTTTATGTGAGTTGAAAGGATTCTGATGCTACTTATGAATATATTTAACCTTGACTGATCTTTTGGCGTCTGAAAGACCCAGCTGACAATTAAATCACTCAAGGGTAGGTAAAGGTTTCAGGCGATAAGTAAAACAAACGTAACCTTCTTAATCCATATAATATAATTATTACATATAGTTTTTATTCATGTAACATTTGGTTGATAAAAGTATAGAAAGAAAAAACAGTTCAATGAACAATCTAGATTCCTACCAACTTTTAGTATAGTCCTAGTCTCTCTTGGGTTGCACGAAGTTCGTTTCTATAGCAAACTCCGCAGTTATGCTACTTAAACAAGATATCATTAAACTTTACGTGCTTTGGCAACTCTAAAGTCACTTTCAAACGACGTTTGAATTAAATGAATCCAATATAATTAAAAGGAAAAGAAAAGAGAGGATATAGGTATAAATTATTCGTAACGTATTTTTTCTTTTCATTTTTATATCATTGAATGTAGTTTCGAAAAGAGTAGTCTCTATTAATAGTGAAGCGATATATTAATATAGAGTATTTTATTCAGGTAACGTGTTCCTTACTTAAGTATTTAAGAACCATGTCAACTTATTACTAATAAAATAGTTCAAATTTAAAAGTATTTTTAATCTTTTACAATAAAATCCATTTATAGTTTTTACTATCAATTTGTACATAATATTGACAGTTGGAAATTTGTATCTTCAAAGTTATAACTTCAATTTTCATCAGTTGAAATAGCTTGTAAGTAATCATAAGTTACTTTAGATAGCAATATTTATCTTATTCAGGTTACACTTGAAATTAACAAGAGAGATTTAAAGACAAGTTAAAACCTAAACATTATTAGACAGGTAAATAAAAACCTTGTTCATTGTTTAATTTGTGTATCTCTTACAAAAAAAAACAGTGATATAATATTATCACTTATTAACCTCTTGTTTTAGGGTGCCAAAAATACTGAGATACGAAAGAGTAACAAATACTGCCTTTGTAAATCTCAAATAGTTATTGTATAAATTATATTCATAACATAATACTTGAGTGGTTCTATACATATTATGATTTCAATTGTCACATATTTTAAAAGGCTTTATTGAATTGATCGTTTACGTGATTTAATTGTTTGGGTTTTATGAACCCCTAAAACTCAAATAGCATAACAAATTGTACTCCTTTCCCTTCAGACTTATTCAGAAGCAGTGTACAATAGCTCCGATCATTTTTATTTATGTTTACCTTTACTACTGGTTCTAAAACCGTATAGTTTCCGACAGAACGATTTTGGGTAAAATAAGTAGATTGAGTGAAATAGTGAAAAATATTTAAATTAACACTCCATTAACGACGATGATGATTGTTTATAAGTGATACGTTAGTTTTGAAAAAAAATTACAAATAGAACAAAACACTAACCAAGTCTATACTACAATATAGGATACAGAAATACTTACAAAAATTGTCAGTTTAATAAATTAAGTGTATTAGAAAATGGAAGAAGAGCACAAAGCACGTTGAAGGAACTAGAATCTTTTTTTCATAATATAAACTTAGAAACTAAATTTCCAAGTACATACATATTATGAAATGTTAACAAGTGATCATCACGTCATAAAAATTTAATATACTTCTTGTAATATAGATGTCTAATAACATCAAGTAATATAATTCATAAACCACCGACCTCACATGTGATAATGGACAGGTAGATTGAATTAACATATTTTGTGATGAACGATAGTCATGTTACCCAACGAGAAGTAATTTAATAATATATGAAATAAAGTTACCACTGAAATTGTTGATAGATGGATGAGAATTGTAACAAATATATTTTGCTATTATATTTTTCATTCACAGTATCGCCGTAAATTACTCGTTTACTTTCATGAACAGTATTAGTAAAGACTAATTTCTTATTATTTTTGGAATATTATTTTACAATTCCGTAGTCCCATACAACTGAAAAAATAATATAGAACTAAATTGACGGTTGTCAAGGTAATGAAATAGAAAGACGGTCTTACGAAATTTGATTTTGTATTATTATTGGTATCCTATCATTACAATACTTCCACTTAAAAAGAAAAGCCAATAACAAAGCCATTTGTGTAATAACCTAGAGTTTAATACATATTTTAAAAGTTTCTTGAACCTTGTTTGAGGAATGATGTATTAAAACATCTCATATTGATAAAATGTTTTACGTATATAAAGCCTAATATAGTTTTTTATGTTAAAGGAGTGCGTGTCACTGACAAAATGAGACACTTACATATCTTGCCCTTTAGAAGGTATTCTGATGTATATTGTACATCGTATGTATCTTGTTAAAATAGGATGATGTGTTTTGAAATATATGTTCTGGTTTTATAACTCTATATTTTTGAGGTATATGACTTTTTTGTAAGAAGAATTTGATTTCAACTTTGTTTAAGTTGCAGAATTTGATTGTCGGCACTCATTTTTTAAGGTTTCAAATTTTTTTTTTTTTTAGCAAAAAACCTTCCGTGGGTTTTAAGGAACATACAAAAATAAAATTATCTCAACTGTTCTTACCAATTACAAGTTATGCGTCTAGCAACATCAATTTTTATTTACATACATATGTAGATTGATTATAATTATCCATTTTTGAAACATCGTGCTATGGTCAAATAGAAATAAATAAAACCGAGCCAACTAAGTAATATAAGTGAAATTAATGACGTCATTTAAGCAGCACGATTGCGGAGTTTGTAATAGAGACGAGCTTCATGCAACCCAAGAGATTTGAAGTACATTAAAACTAAGCAGGAGTTTAGTTTGTTCACTTAAGTGTTCTATTTGACTAATATATTTTTATAGCAATTTTTTCTTCAGTGGGAACATGAGGTATATAGATTATAAAAAAAATATTTTTAAATACGATACAAAATCTGGAAGTCTACAAAATCTTTTATGATAAAATAAGAGAAAAGTCCTTAAATTGTTGAGTAAGTAATAAATAAAGGTAAAAATCATCTGTTACTGACAACATATTTTTCATTAATATTTAACATCAGAAACTTGAATGATAAACTGCTTCTCAGATGATAGTAGAATGTGATCAGAACTCACATCTTAATGTGATACTTAGATCTGAGCATAATTTTAATGTTAATCACAGAGTACAAATACAGAATTTTCTTAAAATTTATAGAAACATATATGTTACCCTCCTTGGACATATATGTTTTCAAAAGTTTAACTGTTTTCAATTAAATCAAATATTATTAGACATAAATTTAATAATTCTTAACACAACAGGAATCCCAAAAAGCACATATAAGGTACATGTCAATGACTTATATGTATAATGCAGTCAGTAGCTATAGCATTAGAAGATTACTGGCATTTAAGTTACAAGAATTACTCTGTACAAATTTTCATAAGCAATAACTAAATAAGGAAAATAATTAATAGATAAATACAGAAATTTAAAGTTACAGAATATTTTCCCTGGTGTTATAAAAACAATTCTTACCAAACATAGATTTTAAGTTTTATTGTTAACGTAATTATTAAATTCGTTATTAAGATGGGCAGTTTTAATTACATATAATTCATTTCAGTTTTGATTAGCTAATACTCTGAATTTGTGAAGAAATATTAAAAAATACTATAATAGAGATCCAAGTACTGATAATGATTATAATCAATTAGACTTTTACTGTTTATCACGGCGTCATAACAAATATAAAAACTTATCTTAGTCTACATAAAATATGATATTTACAATTTCTGTTATCTTTCCATTAATATAATTTTCCTATTTAACCTCATACTTAATTACAATCAACTATTTCTATTCTACACTAATTTCCTAAGCTTTTACAAAAAATTAATTGTGTTGAATGTGATATTCAAAATCACAAGATACTTCTAATCGCTAACAAGTCAGACTCTAGTACATAAAACCTTATTTAGAATTTTTAAACAATAAAATCGTTTATATATCGAGAATTAATATCTTTATTAATTCGCAATCCTCCAAAGACGTATCCACGTATTATTATATATCACTCAGGAATAATTAATTTAAAAGATCGAAACTGTCTGTATTTTATTGACGGAAACATAGTCTTGGCATTCAGTACTATACATTGAAAAGATTGTACGACATATGCTGCTTACGTAATTGGGTTTTTGAAAAAAAAAAAGTATTGATTTTTTTTATGTATTTTAAAACTTTATTATTAATTATATTGATTTTTAATGCAAAAATCTTGAAAAAAATTTTTTTTTTAATTAATTATAAACAATTAAAAATTGATAAAATTCAAAAACAAATCACGTGACTGTAAACGCGCCACGATTGGTTGCCATACTTGTGACGTCATAATGTTAAAGCAATTTCATAATAGTACAGTGTTTATGGCTATTATCTTTGACTTGATAAAAATATCTCAAATTTATTAGTGAAAAACGATTTGAAAAGTTTATTTCCACTAACTATGTGTGATAAAGGATTTATAAAAGCAAAATCGGATAATATTCCTGATGTTGATATATTTTTATGATAACTAATTTTTTAAAAAGTGCGGTTTAATTTTGCTGAAGTTTGAGGTGCTAAGACATCAAGGTAAGTCTGTTAAAAAATACTATTCTAAATGAAAATAAGTATTTATTCTCTATTAAATATAATTAATAATTATTTCATTAAATCATTATTAATAAAATGTTATTACAACATTATAAAAAACCAAAATAACATATACTTTAAAAATTTAAATGTAGTCTGATACAGAACCTAGAATATTATAAAATTATGAAAATATCTATTAATTGAATTCCAATTATTAGACAAACATACATATAGATTTACTATTTAATCGCTTTGCATTATCAATTAAAATTTTTTTAATGCTACGATTCTAAAGGTTATGATTTGGAGCCCAGGTAAAAAAAATAATTACTGAACTATACTTATTCGATTTATATACTTAGATAAATAATAATTAATAACAATATTATTATGAATACTTACAACGAAATGATCTTCACAACAAAAAAAAAAATTGATTTTGTTTTTGAATAATCTCGGTGCACCGCTTGAAACCATTTCCTTCGACGTTTTTCGTCTTGTGGAACATTTAAAAACATTTTTTCAGGAGTTGTTTTTGTAGTATTTGTACATAATGGTACAAAACAAGAGCGATAACTTTTGAGTTTTGACATTTTTGATTATTTCACAATGCCAACAGAATTTACTAGATAAAAACTCAAAACACTGTACTAATTATTATATCTCTGTATGCTACAATGAGCAAAAACTAACATTGTGACGTCACACGCGCTCGGGTTTATTCGCGAGCTGTCGGCGGATCTTCGGTACTGAATTTAAAATTTAATTTTTATTTTGAAATAACTTTTTAAATATTGCAAAAAAAATAAAATAAAAATAGTTTTGTTATAAAACTTATATATGATCTTTCCATTTACCACAAAAAAAATAAATTCAAAAACCCAATTGATAAACACGAGCCAACGCTTGCTTCTTTATTTATGGTATAGAATTTTGTATAAAATGCGCATCACAAATAATTTTCTTGGGCGGATTCCATAACTTCATTCGCCGTGTAGTTAACATTCATAAGGCAATAGTCATGCCAACAAACAATCATTGAGTTCTGGAGTTCTTTCTAAACTGCTATGATGAATTAATTTAAAATGTTGCTTGTGATTTTAGCCGAATACGATACGCCAAGATTTAGTGTAATGTTGGGCACTTCACAGAGGGTAGAGGGATCTGAAGGCAGTTGCTCTTACCTCACGCATTTAGGAATGATCCCAAGTAAAGAGATTGTCAACCAAAAAATATTTGCCTAAGTGTATATAAGATTAGGGTAATTCCTTCTACTTCTACTTTCATACCTATCCAGTCAGTTTTACAAAAATTTAAGTGCGACAAAAAAGAAATTAGCACTATGCAATCATTATTTTAAAAAAAAACGATATCAATAGTATTTAATTATTACGAAAATACACAAGTACATATATGGTTTCAGTACATATAATGTAATTTTATTTCTTAAACTCTCTCTTTAAAGACTTATTCAGTTCCCTAATACACGTGTCTTAATATTTTCTATTTTTGTTCCTAAAAGACTTATATATATACCTATACTATATCTTAAATGTGAAGTTTTATGTCAATCTTCCTCGATAATAGAGACACGCGCGACACGTTTCAGATCGGTTAATAGTTGTCGCCACCACTATTTAAATAATTCATTATTAAAGCATTGATGTATTTCTACATAAACTATAGATAACAAGCCAGTTTCAAAGAAATATTTTACCCAAATCAAAATATCTTTATTTACTCAAAGTTATTTGAATCAAAGTCTTTTGTTCATAATTCCCTCCATAACATTAATAAGGCTATGAATTTGGACCTCTAAAACTAGAATACTCTAAGGATACAAAAACTATTTCTTTTATATTTTAAAACTATTATATTTTTGTATTATTTCGAGCATAATACTTGTCGAGTTACATATTTGTATACTATTAACATTTCTCAAATGTGTTTCTATCTATAACGTGTTTCTAAATTAACAAATTAAACAAACTTTCTTCATCGATGCATCACAAGTCAAAGTGAGCTAATAATAACTTTTCATAGGCTGAGTGTTTCTTGATAGGCAAATGAAGAAGTTATCTCGTCTTTCAACCGACGTTCAATGTAGTTGCATTGACTTCAATAAGGAATATTTCAGTATTTTTAATATAAATAATCTTTATTAACACATGGATATATTTTAATTTATGAATAATAATACGAAGAGATCGTGGGATGAAAACTGCCTGATTTTATATGGACAGATTTCTGTAGGAGACGTCCATTGGCTGGTCCTCACCAATCTATCTGTTGACTGTCTTTTAAGATAAGAATTACAATTGAACAATTAATTTTAACTTTTAATGTTTAATATTATAATATTAATAATATAAATAATTAATACATATTGTATAAATAATTTCTTTATGTTAACAAAAGACCATTTCACATAGTGATAAATTTAACATGTATCAATATGTTAATTATAAGTACCTAGACACTGTAAAATATTAAATATGATATTATTTGTAATAAAGATACAGTTCTAACACAATATTCTGTCAGCCACATATATTAACTCTCCTTTAATAACTTTGTTAGATTTTTTCTTATGAAGATAGAAAATTTCTATATAAACTTTTAGAAAGTTAAAGAATTCCCAATTGGAGTAGATTTGGGACTCGTCGCAACTTTATCTCTTGTCCAAAATATTAAAGATATTCTTAAACAAATAATGTTCTGCGAACAATATTTAAATGACTCTATGTACTTATATACGTAAATACTTCGTGATAACTAATATACAGAACCTATGGAAAAGGTCTTAAATTAATATTCATAAAGTTACTTATGACCACGACTGAAAAGATTGCTAATTGTTTTTACTTATATTATACTACCATATGAAATATTGATGAACTTAAACCGCAATAACAATAAAAAAATTACAAATTCATGTCTGCCTTACGAATGTATTAGATGAAACATTTAAAAAGTAATTAACCAAAAAATTTAAATATAATATCTCAAATGTAATGCATAACAAAATTATATTTTATTATTCGTTCACATTTGTTAGCGGATAAAGGAAAAAAAATATATGAGATATCAATTTTTTTCTCATTTCCTCATACCCGTCTCTCGTGTTACCGAAACAGCTTTACTTAATTTATAATTTATACAAAAATTTCCCTTATCTTTACGTTACAGCGCCTTTCTGTTTATTTTAAATACATACTTATATTGTGTCGAAAAATATGTATAGAAAATGTTCTGAAGTTTATATTTCCAATTAGTATAATTAATTATTTCCAAGTGGAAAATATTAGTAAATAAAAAACAGTTTTAAGTGAATTTACCGAAACAAGCAGATTATTGAGTTTTCTTTCTGTTATATTTATATTGATTGCTACTTCCTGTGGATTCTTGAGATTATTAAAATAAGACTGATTAAGAATCAAGAAAGAGATTTACACTCATTCACACAACAAAACATGGAATAAAATCAATAAAAAATACATTCTCCTATGTATAATGAACATAAAAGCATTGTAGTTTTGCATTATTATTTATGTTAAAGCCATCCTTACTTCAATTGGAGTCAAGTCTTGAGTTTATCTTCCAGTTGAGACTTGTAAACAAAGGAAATAATAACTAATATGAGTTTATAGTCAGTGTCCAAAAATTTTAAGACTTTATATTATAACTATTTCATACAAAATACAGATTATTTAACAAAAATACGTATATAGTTTATTATAACTATTATTAATAAATATTTTAAGTAAAACCTTTTATATTTTTATTAATTTAATAAATAGTCTTGACTACTAAGTCTCTCTAACAGCCTTAAGCTCAAGACTAAGTCTCTGAGTGGTTAACTTCAAATATAATTGGAATTATGAAACTTGACTTATAATGAGACTAATAAATAACATTGAAATATTATGTTTGTTTATTGACTAGTTAATCAAAAGATGTTTTGCTCAATACCTACTCGATTTTATACACATTATACGTATCTTAAAATATAATATTCGCTTAAAGGAGAGCTTATACGATAACCTTGGTAACTTGATAAGGAAAAGAATTATGCACAATAAACTTAGCACTAATAGAAATGAATATTATTTTTTAATATTAAAATTCTTAGTTAAATATTTTTACTGTTTTAATTCACCTCCTCGTGCAAACCCATTATAGCATCATACGAAAAGCGATAGCGTGTTTATCGTGCCCATAACATTAAATATTATTTGATTTTATTGAATTCAGCTAAAGATTGTTAAAATTTAAATATTAATTAGTAATATCACAAGGCTACTCAAAAACTTTAGACTTAGTAAGCATCTATTAAGATATTATGAGACAGCTTTGAACCATACCTGCGTGGTAATTTTACCATACAAATATTTAGAATATTTATTCTCCAATTTCAAAATCATGGTATCTACTGAATAATAAATCTTCTGGTAGCGAATTTATTTTAGGTAAAATTAATGTAAAAATTTCATGATAAAATTAATTACCATAGGATATGTATTTTGAGAATTCAAAAAGGAAAATAATCAAGTTTTATATTATTTTTAAATAAAATACAAAGAGTCTAACTCAAACATTAACATATAGCAATCTTCTGTAGAACACTTTCATACTATAAGACCGTAATTCGTATCTAAGGCTTTACAAATTACACCGCTTTACTTTCAATGGGTCTCAGGTTTGACACCATTTCTCCCTCTTGACATCCTGCCTCTTATTAATTTTATTCTGAAGAATGAATTTCTAAAACTGAATATATTTGGAAGATATGAGAAATTACAAGTAATAAGAAGAACCGAAATAATTCACAAACATTCATACGAAAAAATTGTGTAACTGCCGTTACATACTTATAGACTATTTCAATATATCAGAAAGGTCTGTATTACTTGCAATTTGAGAAAATTATACACAATAACAAGATTTTTTTTAAAAAAGTTAATAGCCAAGATTTAAATTTAATAATGCTTTGTCCTTTATTAACAAAGTCATTTAATGAATATGTGGTATATAACAATTATTCGATACTTAGGTCAGTTATTATTAGATACATAGGAACCTCTTTACTAGCAAGTATAGTTTATACATATATGTATGCATATAAGGATGAACTACAGTTCATCCTTATCCTGCCTACGTACTATAGTCTTTTAAACATTGATATATTAGTCTATTTAAACATAAAATTATTCACAATATCGAATGTACATTAAATATTAAGTTGGATGTCACCCTTTTGTGATAAATATATTACACAATAAGAGAACGTAAGTGATAAGAAATCAACATAAATAGAAAACCTCAGTTAAGTATACTTTTTAATAGTATCTATCTACGACTCGCAAAATAAATATATATTTCACAAAAAGATTTGTTTTTTTTTTGATGAATTGTCTTAAATGTCTTTACAGCGATCATATTTTTATGTTTGTAATTGAAAATGCTATAAAGTTCACAAGGAAGCCGACCTGTCTCATTACCGTCACTTAGACTTTTATAAACCGTTATTTAGACGCTATTTTTCTTAATAAATGTCATAACGCGGTTCCTTATGAAGATAATTTACTATTATTTCTCTCAAAATAAAAGCAACACAATCATACACAAATTAGTGTGGTATATAACAGACATATCAATATGTTTTTTGTAAATTGAAAATACACTGACATAATAAATTAGTTGGCTTTCTATGAATAATTTTAGTGAATACATTACGTATTGAAAATACTTAATTATTGAAAAACAAAGTAGTTATTTAAATACTCGTACCAAATATTATTAGAGAAGTTTAAGTTACCTTAAAATTCAATAACCGTTGTCTTAATTTTTACTAGAAACTTGATCCTTAAACCCTTTCGACAATGCACATCTTTTTACGTTTTATCTTTACTGCCAAAGTCTCTTGACGCTAGATTTCTTAACCTCTTTCTATCCGTCTAGCTCAATTCAACTCTTCTTCTTAAAAAACATAACACCTCTTCCTCGTCATAAAATTTAAAATATTTCTAGTTACTTGGAGTTGTCTTTCTGAGACCGCATTTAATCGATGAAACTGCATTTGCAAACACTTATTTATTGAGTCTATCTTACTTTGAGGTACTACACTTAATAGTATTATTATTACCGGTACTAAAATAACTTAAAATCTTAAAAAACAATCACTATTATTTCTATACTACTATTTTATGTATATTATAAATAAAAATAATCATGTTTAAGTTTTGAAAGCACTCCAAATATTGTTTTCAAGGGTATAAATACTTTTTTAAACTTTCTAGTTTTTATTATTGTACCTATTGGTGAGGTCATATAAATAAAATAATCATCTTAAAAATGTATCATACTTGTATGTAAAAAACGGAATAGCAAATAGATATATCTTGATAAACATAATAGAAATATAGGATCAGTAGACAACTTAATTTACAACATTTAGATGCATTTTTTTATAACAAAAAAATGAACAAGAATTTTCCACTTAACTTTTATCGCTTCTTCGTAAAGTTTCAACGTTGCTAATTGTTCTCAAATCAAAGGCTGTGTTCAATTATATTGAGTTGCAAAACGATCACCTCGTGAAGTCTAATTACTGACCGGAGCGAAGTGAAAATAGCGTGACTTGTTAAATAACAAAGAGATGAGTCAGTTTATCGAAGTTCAATATAAAACTGTAAATTGAGAACTAGTGAATTATAAAGCTTTTAAAACATTTATTTTTTATTGTACTTCACATCTAAATTAATTTATTGTTATTTCGTTTTTGTTTCTTAAGACTTTTTTAATCATTTATTTGTTAATACGAACATGAAAATAACATTCATTTATTTTTAATATTATTATTTATTACTCAAATGTCAAACATCATGTTTTTGAACAAGGTATAGCTTTTTTTTAATTGAAAAGTTTTCTTTAAGATGAAATACAATACTTATAAGTTAATTAGAATAAGTGAACGTAATTCTCAATCTGAACGAGTTATAAGTATTTCAATAAACCTGACGTACCTACTCGTAAGTAAGGAATATTCTGACTTTAACAAACTGCAAGGATATCAAATATGACACCAATTAACGAGTACCTTAGGGGATCCACTTGGAATATCCTATATAAACTCAGTTATTCGATACTTTGATAAGTTGGGCCAAAGATTTCATGAAAGTACCTTATGAAACCTGTCATTATATAACATCATTTAGCTTAGATACTAGCTTTCCGCCCGCAGCTCCGACCGCTTGGTTTTCGGTTATATCGCGTTTCCAAGAGAACCTTTCAAAAGTCTGGGATAAAAACTATCCTTTGTTCTTTCTCAAGGTCAACTCCATCTTTGTACCAAATTTCATTAAAATCAATTTAGTGGTTTAGGAGTAAAAGCGTAACAGACAGACAGACAGAGTTACTTTCGCATTTATAATATTAGTAGGGATAAGAATAGATAAAAAAATGAAACTTGTGGCTTTGTAACAGAACTAACAAAATAATTATAATTATACTTAGTCATCAAAAACATAATAGACCTGTCAAACATCTGAACATAATTACTATGGATGTTCTTGATTTTAGTTTTTAAATTCTACATTTAAATTTTAGAATATCTATCTTCGCTACATTTAAAATATTCATTTACAACATTATTATTTATCGCGACGTTTCTACTATATAACAGTTATCACAATAACGAAAAGGCGATGTGAAAAAAAGATCATTATGGTCAACTAGTATTTACTTAAAAAATATTTTGATTTGAAATTTATCAATTGAATAAAAGTGATGTTTACTGTAACGATTGAATAAAGTACCTACATTTGCTGGCAGGCACAAGTATGTATTATATAAAATTCAACTCATAGGTTATCAATGACATAATAATGTTACATAAAAACGCTTAACCAGCCAAATGGATCTGATTAATCCTGTCTGTGGAAATTCTCTTCGCCTTTTCAAAAAAAAATGTTTGAAAACTAAACAATCCCTTAAATAAAACTTTAACAAACGCCTATTGTGTGGTTAAACCAAAACCACGATGAAGATTTCACATTGGAAAATAACGTACGAAAAACTCTTTCACATCCAGTAGTTGGTTCCAGTTTTAACCACAATGTAACAATAAAAAAAGATAATTCGTTTTGCATTGTGACAAGCTATAACAGTAATAATATACTTTTATTGCAAACCTATTTTTATTACTGTAACGATAAAATTACAAAGAAACCATTGTGAAAAAATGTTGAATGTTATGTACTACAGAGTGATTTCTTAGAAGCAAATGAATATGAAGGATAGCAAAAGGTAAATAAACCGTTTATTGCATTAAATTGTAACGAAGATTGAAAAATACAAGGGAGCAATAAGGAAAATAACTTACGAGATGGTTAATTAACTGTGATCAATAATATAAGTATAAAGAAGACTCTTTTCATTGAAGCTGTATTATACTTTATATGATCTCAAGTATGTCATTAGATTTAATATAGCCTTTATTTTCAAATAGCCGTAAAAGTGTTAGCTAATAATCTGTACATAATTATTATATTTGATTTCCAACAACAACAACAACAACATATGTAAACCATATAAGAAAGAAGGTTCAGAAAGTATTTGAATATTATTGAGACTAAGAAGTAAGTAAAACAAACACAGCGACTCAATAATTAGGTTTCAATCCTGTTTCTGTTTGTTCTCTAATCGTGAGTATAACAAATCGAATGGAAACGTAATCTGATAAATACATTGGACTTTGTTCATACTGGCTATTAAAAGGATTTTTATTGTTTACAAATTCAAGAGTATCCTCTTAAGGTGTGATTTAATTATAGAGACGTTCTTAAATAATTGTGAAATAAAAAAACTTCCTTTATAGGTAAATGTAGCATTTAAAATAGGCACTCTCTTTACTGCACTCTGAAATATGACTATAAATTTTGGGCGTCAGGAATGATATTTTGCTCAGATGAATTAATAAGATTTGTCACTAACTTAACGTATATTCGTAAAACATGTATAAATTTATTTTAACGCCCAGAAAGATTATACATATATTTTATTGCTTTATTTTGTCTTGTATTATTTTTATAGTCTTGTGACGCCTCGTGGGTGTAAGAATTTTATTTTATTTGAAAAAGTTTAGTCACTAACATTATCTCATACTAACAAATGGAGAGGTTTTACTGTAGAATCAAATCTGAGCGAGAGTTTCAGTAGCAGTAGGTATTTCTACAGTGACAGCGTAATCGACACCAACTGCTGTTCAGTCTAATCTTAATCATCTCAAAATTCTGCTGCACTGTCTTTAGAACCTTCTCTGAAAATTGATAGTCGCAGTTGTATAACGAGTAGAGATCCATATTTCATGAAATCTCTATATTTTTACATTGTACTGAATAATTGGTTGCTTATTATAACAC
This sequence comes from Danaus chrysippus, assembly GCA_916720795.1. NCBI lineage: Eukaryota > Metazoa > Arthropoda > Insecta > Lepidoptera > Nymphalidae > Danaus > Danaus chrysippus. Next base: position 2,108,586 of record CAKASE010000044.1, read on the forward strand.
GTTTTGACAAGATGAATGTGTATATAAGTTTGTGTCATTGTTAGCAAATAATGTTAATGAACTCGAAACATTCCACAAAATACAGTTTAATAAAATGACCTCCAATTTAAATGGTAAAGTTTTATCAGAGACCAGATTATCTTTAAATATCACAAGGGTTTTCCAGAATAAAGTAATGAATTCTTAATTAATAGGGGCTGCTATAAGCTTTGTAGATTGCTTAGCCGAAAGGATTGAAACTTATATTTTACAAATCCCAAATGTGTTTTACAAAATAGATTTTAATTTGTTTGAAAAATATCACTTTTTAATAAAATATATAAAATGGTTTATTAATAATTTATAACAGATTATTTCACTTTGTATTAAAATAATCCTCACTGAGTTTTTTCTAAACACGACATGTTGCTTCAATATTATGAAAAAATAAATATGAACAATGAAACATTTAGATTTAACTCGAACTGAACATTAAATGAGAAATAAAATGGTAGTACTTGGAATTTGAAGTGTAAAACATAGGGCTATCAAATTAACTATTCACGATTGGCATCTGAAATATTATATTTTGCTTTTGTTTAGAAACTACAAAAAATTTAATCCAATATTTATGTTTCGTTATCATTCAAATGAGAAGTAAATCTTAACTCAAACTTGTTTTTAAGTATTTCATAATTACATTAAATACATAATACTGTCAACTTAAATATAAATACTAAATTATGTACAAAGGCACTTAACATTCATTTAGAATATCTAGTGAGGCATATGAATACCTAAATAATTGTTATAAATAAAATGTGGGATCACAAATAAATATATTAAAATGAATTTACGTAAAGTAGAAACTTTCATGAAAATATTTAACTATAAACTTTACTATTACTGGGTAAGTAATTGATTATATTAATAGGAATTAAGCTATATAAGGACACCCTCTTTATTTCTTAAATCGAGCTAGTCATAGAAAAAGACGAAAAAAAATCAGTAAGATCTTACTGTTAATTACACTGTCCGGTCACAAAAAGATTTAGAAGGATGTTATACATAAATACATTCTTTACACTCACTATGTATACAGAAAAAAAAAATTTTTTTGTCAATTTTTAACTCATCTAGTTTTTGCTATCTTTGCATTCAGTAATCTTATTTCAAACTATTAAAAATTTAGCATTTTTACTATAAAAGGATATATTTTAAATCATCATCATCTCTGTAAAGAGATAAAAGTTTATATGAATAAATAGAATTTAATACTTTTGAAAATAAATTATACTTGAATATCATTATGATGGAATATTTGTATTCTTAAATTATGATTTGACAGAACGTATCTTTTTATTTCCTCACAAATCATTTTTAAATTAATCCAATGACAAACAATTACATTTTTGTACAACGCTATTTGTTGAAAGGCGAAACTTTTCTTATTTAGCTAATCTGCATCCGAGCAACATTTTTAATAATTTTTACAATTCTCGCTGTGAAACTAGGAGTCAAAAGTTCACGTAGGCGAGTCGTTTAAAGTTGTATAAGTTAGAAGTAAAAACAGCATTTGCATAACATCTGTTTGCATTTTTATAATAAACTTATGGTATAGTTGAATTAAAAACAAAAAACTATACTATACTAGAGATTTCATTAATGAAGACCAGAAAATATATGAATAGATTAATCATGTCACACCATACTACTTTGCTTATCAATACAAGATATTGAAAACACAATTAATAAAGTGAGCTCGGTATTAAAATTGTTGTCGAAAACAACTGAAATGTCATTCCATACGTGAAGATGTTAAATGAAGAATCAATAATATGTTTTACTGCGCATTTCATTCATTGGAATTGGAAAAGATGTGCTTTATCTTTGTTAATATTTTTTTTTAATTTGCAGGCTATTTATTTAATACAGATATATTTAGCAATATAACAAGGACATACAGTAAATCATAAAAATATTCCTACAAAAAACTTTTTAACTCTACTTTCGCATTTACTTCGTGTATTTTACAAATATTCATTTAATCTGATTTGATTACTTTTCTGAAGCCGTGATCACGGGAAGATAGGATGAAGTTGTTTGTCGATTAGTATTGGTTTTAGTCATCTACTGCTTATAATTTCATCAAATGGTCTTGAAACTTACCAACGAAATAATCCACTCGCAAGCAACTGTTTAACACGCCATTTGATAAGAGAACAAAGATCAATCATAAATATAAATACATATTCATAATGTGTTTGCAAAATTAATAGATTAGTAAAACTTTTTTAATATCTTTTCTTAAATAAGTAAAGTTAGTAAAAAGAAAGAATGAGCAAATTCTTTTTAGTCGGTATAATTCTGTGAGTAATTTCACTATATGGTAAATAAAAGACAAATTGACACATTAACTTATGCAATATTTAAGCAGAGATTGCAATACAGACTAGTTTCGAGAACCCGAGAGACTAAAGGTAAACAAAAAGTTGATACGAATTTAGTTTATTTACTTGACTGAATGTCACATTTACATTTAGTATACCAGTTTCTCATCTTAGTGATGGAAAGTAAAGCTAAAAACTTTATTGAATACTTGGAAATAGCGTTCCTATCAAGAAGTGGAATTAAAAGTAATTTGTACAGGATTAATTTTTATTTATAATTATTTAAATTATAACAATGAATAAAAAAATCCAATCAAAAACTCAAGAAAGTCAATAAAAGAAATAAATAATTCGAAAATGTTTGATTGTTGACATTTTATATTTTAATAACCACAATCAATTTGAATGGTTATAAATTGTTGTTTCATTGTCAATAGAATTGTTAAATTTGTCACAACGATGAGCAGTTTCAATTAATTAAATTCATTTATACTGATTCCAAGTAGAACATTTATTTGAAATATTATAAAAGTGTACACTCTACTCCATAATTGTCCTGGTAGATTAATATAGAGCGTTTTTTGTGTTTTATTTTAACTAACGTTGTTTATTTGACAGGAGACATTTGTCATTGAAAAACTGGAATCACTCCATATTAAGTCTGTTCCAAATCACTTCATTTAGTATGTATTTTACTGTCGATTTAATGACAAAACTTTGTTGAGCTAGAAACCCAATAAATCAACAAACGCCCACCTAAATACAAACACCTATTCCTGTTTATACTCGTACTGATATTCTTAAAGTTATGAAAGGCCGGATTACCTAAACAAACAGCATTAGACAATATTTCGGATAGACTAGTTCAAAACCTTTGCTGTAATTTGCTGAAGCTAAAAATTATATTTATAGTAGAACACTAATTAAAAAATTGTATTATATAGAAGAACACTAATTTCGTTACATTTCAGCTTGTTGTATAATTTAAATTTTCCTTTTTGATTTCTCAAATTGAAAAAAATTTAAAACCGAAGATTTGAATCGACTGTATGATAAAAATAACGTTACAAGCACATAACAAAAGAATAAGTCAGACAAACATCAAGTTACAATAAAACTACGCAAACATGATAAACCCATTTTAAAGTTACATTTTATATTTAATAGAATTTTATTCTTTTCAGAAACACACGTGCCAGAAAGAAAGTGTTTTAACATATGATTTTCCATAGTACTTCCTATATATTTACATGTAGATAGTAATAAATGTAGGCTTGTAAAATTGTTCCTCATTATTAGGGACACTCACGCAATCTTTTGACCCTGTGCGATAAATAGTTGCCGAGACCTCCATATGAATAATCTATATATATAAAAGAAAGTCGTGTTAGTGACTGCACTTATAACTCAAGAATGGCTGAACCGATTTAGCTGAAAATTGGCAGGGAGGTAGTTTAGAGCCAGGAAATTGCAATAGGATACTTTTTATCCCGTTCGACAGCATTCCCGTGGGATTTGACATGAAATGTCAGTTACTATAAAACGTAGCATGACAAAAAAGAATCAAAATTGGAATAAAAAAACGCAAATGACGGCTATGTAATGACGTATGGATGACAATTTGATATTTGTGAGAAATCAATAATAAAAATATTTCTATTAAATAAATAATTAACAATAATTATAATGTAATGATAGTATCATTACCCATTCGTAAAAAGTGAAATGAACTATATAAAACTCGGTATTGTTGAAAATAAGAGTTTAGGTGAAGTAAAGTTTAATTAATAATGCCGCGACCAAGACGATCTAATCTTTCCCGAGAAAGTCGTAATACAAGAAGAACACGAAATACTGCAAATCCAAGGACTCAAGAAGAACAAGAAATTGCACGTGAACAGCACCGCGATAGTATGGCTCGGCTTCGTGCTTCTCAATCATGAGAGCAAAGAGAAGCAGCCCGTGAAACAGCTCGGTTGGCAATGCAGAATCTTCGAGCGAACAACAGAGGTCAACAGATAGATAATTTGCGACGCAGAACAAGATATTTATCAAGTGCTGATTTGAATCGAGCAGCGTTTCAATACGATTGCAGCAATGATTACAGCTTGCATCCTAGCGTTTGCATTGGGCAAATGGACGTAGTTTGCGAGTATTGTGGTGCATTAAAGTTTTCCGGAGAAACCCCTGGATTATGCTGCCTTAATGGTAAAGTGAAATTGCCATTGTTGACTCCGCCACCTGAGCCATTGTATTCATTGCTTTGTGGCGAAACACAAGAATCACGCCACTTTCTTACAAATACACAAAAATACAATGGTTGTTTCCAGATGACGTCATTTGGGGCAGATATTATCGAAGAAAGAGGATTTAATCCGACATTTAAGGTATTTATTTTTGTACTTATATTGATATAGTTAAATACTTTATCTATTGATACGTATTTAGTATATTTGCTAATTCTGAACTCTACTCTCGGATCGATAAAAGTGTTTATAACATAGTTAATACTGTCTGGTTTTTATTTTGTAGGTACAAGGACAGATTCATCATCGAACTGGATCATTACTACCTTTCGAAGATACACAGAATAAATTTTTACAAATATATTTCATGGGCAACATGGAAGAACCACTTGATCGACGCCTAGAGATCAATGCAGGAATGAAGCGACCAATTCTTGAAGACTTGCAGTATCTGCTTCATGAACATCATGCGTTGGTCAGGTTGTTTAAGAGTGCTTTAGAGCGCATGCCAAGTGATGACTATAAAGTTGTCATCAAAGCAGATAAACGACCACCTGGAACACACGAAAGGACATTTAATGCTCCAACAGTAAACGAAGTTGCTATCCTGATTGTTGGTGAACAATTGGAAAAACGCGATATTGTGCTTACACGTCGCGATAATGGTCAACTGCAACAAATATTGCGTTGACATGTATGTAAAAATAGAAACTGAACGTTTAACATTCATTAGGTTGAACATCCATTTACGTGATGCAGTTAGTACTGAAGGAAATGCAGTTAATATTGGTCGATTAACTATTCTGCCGGCGACATACATTGGTAGTCCACGTCATATGCATGAATATGCACAAGATGCAATGACATATGTTCGTCATTACGGTCGGCCCGATCTCTTTATTACTTTTACCTGTAATCCAAAATGGATAGAAATTACTCAATTGCTGCTTCCCGGACAAACATCAAGTGATAGACACGACATCACAGCACGTATATTCAGGCAAAAAATTCGATCCCTGATGAACTTTATTGTTAAACAACGCGTCTTTGGAGATACTCGATGCTGGATGTATTCAATCGAATGGCAAAAGCGAGGCCTCCCGCACGCACACATTCTTATTTGGTTAGTGGAAAGAATTCAGCCTGACCAAATAGATGATATCATATGTGCCGAGATTCCTGATAATGAAGTCGATCCAGACCTACATGATGTTGTTACTACTAATATGATTCATGGACCGTGTGGTGCCATCAATCCGCAAACACCTTGCATGGTCGATGGAAAGTGCTCTAAACGATATCCACGGAACGATACATAAGCTAAGCTTGACGTTTGTGTGACTATATTAGTCTATGATAAACTATTGTCTCTGTCTTAAAAGTTCAGTTATTCTTTCAAATTGTTTGCAAAGAGTAAATTTTGTATTTTTTTTTTGTGTGGTTTTGTACGAGTAAATATTCAGTTTTACTATTTGTGGCCGCAGTTATAATAAAAAAATACCTATATAAATCATTTACCATTTCTTAGTGTAATTTTCACATCGGTTTATACAGGATAATTTGTACTGTGTGTTTTTTTCTGAAGTGTTTGTTCAACAAGGTAAGTCAAATTATTATAGTGTTGGGAAGTTTTGATAGACCTTTTTGATACTATTAGAAAAGAATAGGAATAGAATAATAGTATTTTTTATTTTCAGTTGAATTTTTGTTTCAAAACATGCCGGCAATTAGACGCACAAACTTAAGTCGCAGAACCCGTAATGCCTCAAGTCAAAGATATATGTAGAAGAGCAAGTCTAACTGATGAGCAACGTGAAACGCGGAATAAAGTTGAACTGAATCGATGGAACCGAAACCAACACTATAGAAGTGTTGCTTTTAACCCCTATAGAGCTGCATTTGATTATAACAGAAATGGACTACAGTACAATAAATTTTATACCAACTTTTAAGGTAAGTGGATTGAAAAACATTTACCACTATTGTTGACAGTTTTCAATTGTAATGGTGTATCATTTAAAATGGCTTTAAGTACATTTGTTGCTCTGTGAATTACTTTAAGTAGCCAGAAGGAATTGTGTTAAAAAAGTTGATGGGGGAAATGGTAGTGCTCACAAAGTATTTTGAGTGTCACTTGGTGGTTTGAACAATTCACTTTACAATATGTATATGTAATATAGGAATGTTTATCTTTGCAGATTCAGGACAAATATATCATTGAACTTATTAGTTATTACCAGTGCCGGCCAGTGACTATAAATTTTTCCTAATTTATTTCATGGTCGATTCAGGAAGACAAGTTGATCAGCGTTGTGTACACAACTATTCTGTGAAAAGACCAGTTGTGGAACAGCTCCAATTATTATTCCATCAACACAACCCATTGGTTGCATTATTCAAGACCGCATTAGATCACATGCCATCTGATAATCACTAAATTGTTATCAAACACATAAGACATTTTAATGCCCTAAGAATCGATGAAGTCGCTATTGTCATTGTGGGTGAAAATGTAGATAACCACAATATTGTTTTACACCGGTGTAACAATCAAGTGCAGCGTGTGTCCGAAACACATTGACTATATAATGCTTTACAATATCCTATCTTATTTTTGAAGGGTGAAGATGGATGTTATTTTTAATTAAGATGATAAATCCAGTTACAGGTAAATAAAAATTTAAAGTTTTTAACGTTTATCATAGCTTTAAGTAATTTATAAAATTTTATATGTTTTTAGGTTCTGAAACTAATAAAAAAGTTAGTTCAATGAATTATTATTCATACAGACTTATGGTTGGAGAAGTTGAGATCAATCACATCTTAATATATGTTGGCATCTCCTTCACCAATATACTGTTGATATGTATGTAAAAGTAGAAACCGAGTGATTAATGTTTTTCAGGTTGAACCAGGCAAGACTCCGTTCAGAGGAATAAGGAAATTAACTTCATTCAGATAAAAATGCAACAGATATTCTTTGATTATAGGGCGATACGAAGTTCGCCGGGTCATCTAGTTTAGTAATAAAACGTTGATGTATCTGTGTCTACAGGCTACAACTTTCTCTTAAGAGCCATAAAGAAGATTTCAAACATATATTTTACCCAAATGTTTTAGAACAACAACAGAATTACTTATGTCCTTTTATAATCAATTATAAATTTAAAATATCTTCATATTTTATCCATATGACCTGTTTTGAAATTCAAGAACGCAACATAATTATTGCACGTAAAAGACTGTTTATTTAACAATTCACTGTTTTACACATATTCAGATATTTTGGTTCCCTTTGCAACGAACTGCATTGACATTAATTAATTATATTAGTCTCATACATTATTCTTTCTTAACTTAAAAATGTATATTTTTAGGCAATTAAAATAAATTGTAAAATACTTTTTCTCTTTCCATTGTTCCGAAAAACTTAGAGAGAGAACATCTTAGTAACGTCTACAGTTTTCTATTATGGACGTCGCGTAGATAGTTTTCTGTTTGTTATCTTGAAAATATGTATTAAAACGAAAACCACAAAAACGTCGTATTTGAACAGCATTAATACTTTTAATTATTTCTTGAAAGATGATTTTTAATTATAATTATTAAAATGTACAAAGATATAATAAGAAGTTTCAAAAAAAGCTATAATAAGTTATTGTGGGTTTAATTTTATAAGAAAAATATGTTTTAAATTGGTGAATCTGATAAACGAAATTTTTATATAATTTACAAGTTTTTATTATCCGTAAAAATACATTGGGTAAGACATGTAATATCTCTAATATTCAATGTTGACAAAACTAGTTGTTTTTTTATTTGAAAATTTAAAATAATATGAAATGAAATATATTGAACAATAAAAAAAATCCTCTTATACTTGTACATCATATACAGAAACAGTTCTTTGTTAAACAGACTGTAACCTTGAAAATATCTACAACCATGAAAATTGAAATTCATAGACAAGTCCATAACGTGATTGATCTTTTAAGTTTTCTTTACTTCCAACAAAACCTTTTTAAACAAGTCATCTTTTCAACGCCAACATATTACACAGATTTTTAATACTCCTTACTTTGACTACTAAAATAACTATTAAAATTTGAGAGCCAATTTAAAATCTTAGACTTGTATCAAATTTTTTAAGAAAGAATTATCGAGCTTTTAAAAACCAAAATCGTTAATGCTTGTTTGGTTTTAAGCGAAAATAAATTCCAAATTTGTTCCTTTCCTTCTCGCTAAAAAAATAACATTCTTTCATCCATATTTTTAATTAATGCTTCATAATTTTTATGGAAACTTAATTACAACTTAATAAACACCGGTTATTTTGGGATCATTTGCTTCCTAATTGCCGGGATCGCCCCATTTTCCGAGGGAGTAAGTCCGGCCTTTGCCGTAGTAGTAGTAGCCGTAGAGAAGGGGCCTGCCCAGGCCGAGCCTCACACATCCCAAGGCCGGTTGGACGGCTCGTAAAAAGATTTTCCCGTCATCAAAAAAAAAAAGGATCATTTGCTTGCTGGAAATTGTGACTGAGTATAATATTTCAACTTCATAAATTTAGAAAAACTGAGACTAACTATGTATATAAGACAGTGTTAGTATAAATTCATGCTATGAGTTATAAAAGTTCGTGGATATGTATTTGAAATAAAAGATAAATTTGTAACAGCGGAGAAATTAAAAACATTGTACATATAATGTTCCTGTTAATGAGAAAACCTGAAAAATTTTTCCACATTTGAATGTTGGTTATGTATATTATATAATTTTGTTCAATATAGTAAATGTAAAAATTGTAAGCTCATTTGAGAACATAATTTAATGACGTTTATTATGACAAAATACAAAATATATCAAAAATATGACATAACACAAAATGTACAAGCTCTCCGAATAGAATATTTATATTTTTAGTAAATTTATTCAAAAATATTCTTTGATAAATGTTTTTATCATTGACATGAAGCGTATTCAGGCAATAGCATACATACATTATGGAATAAGTTACGGAAAAAGAAATTATTTTTATTCTTATTTTATTTTATGTAACGTATTGGAAACAGTATTAGCGATATCTTTGTTGACTACGATCACATTGAATAATATACATATATTAACTTCTACAGTTATTGAAATTACGTTCTGAAAATTATTACGTACTCGTATTGTGCGATCTTTCAATTGATATTTAATGCATTACAATTAATTTTATATGAATTAATTTTACGATTAAAAAAACTGCAATGGAGGTCAGACTTTTAAATATACATACCAATAAAGAAGAGAAATAAAAAACACAAGTGTGGAGATTGGTTATAACTTTAGATATTTGCAAATTGAATAACTTTTCAATTTGATAGACAGCATGATATAAATAGAACTTTAGAGAAGTCCAGTGTCAGAACCAAATATAAACTTTACATAATGTTTTGACTATAACAAACATAAATGGATTAAAACCGTGTTTGGTTTAGTCGACCTTTTTGATTTGACATATCGTTTTTAGCAGTACGCCATTGATGGTATTTATAAAATCGCACGGACTGCTTATCCCTACTAATATTATAAATGCGAAAGTAACTCTGTCTGTCTGTCTGTCTGTCTGTCTGTCTGTCTGTCTGTTACTCTTTCACGCCTAAACCACTGAACTGATTTTAATGAAATTTGGTACTGAGATAGAGTTGACCTTGAGAAAGAACATAGGATAGTTTTTATCCCAGACTTTTGAAACGTTCTCTTGGAAACGCGATATAACCGAACTCCACGCGGGCGAAGCTGCGGGCGGAAAGCTAGTATTAAATAATATAGGGAAGTCTAGACTGAATTAACAGGACCCTGAATTAAATCTAACATACATGCTATACATTATTGTGACTTAAGGATTAAGTGAGTCGAAATAATGTTTAAGATAATTTAGTAAGAACATAAAAAGTAACGAGATTGGAGTAAGTGTAATTGATGACCATTTGCTTTCACATTAAATAAGTATTTCATATATTTCAAGAAAAACAGTATTTATATAAAACATAATTTTGAATAAAACATACATTTTAGTTATTTAAGTAAACTAAGTATTTATTGACAGCTAAAAGATATTTATCATGGAAAACGCGGCCTTGAAGTGATAGAAATATTTAAATATCCCCCTTAATTTTTTTTTCTAAATGAGAAGCCGTATTCTTATATTTCCCTTTTGAACTTATACTGATTGTGAGTTATGATTATGAATTGGGTATGACAAGAGAATAATGGGTATGACCTAATTTAATCATTTTAAAGGATAAATGGTCTTAAAGCAAATAAAATTTAAATGCATGTCATCCTAATTATTACAACGGAAATAAAAAAGAATATATTTAACAATATATATTACTTTCATTTTCTTAGTTACGTTTTGTTAGGTACAAAATGTATATGCACCATTTCGTCGCCGTCAAACGATTATATTAAATCATTTTGGCCAAGTAATTATTATATACCACAATAGAGGCTCGCGAATGCTGGAATAACATTGACTCAACAGCATAATTTCTTGTTGCGACATTTTAAACAAATAATTTTAGTTCAATTTCTTAAAATTATATTTCAGTTAAAAATACTATTTTAATTAATAAAATATATATCAACCGACGCGATGCATACATGAGAACAACGTTTATACTTACATGTATCACTGGGGTTCACAAAAAGGGTATCAGAATAATTAAGTTATCTTACAGAAAGTATTGCTTTTGCTTGAAAAACATTCATGAATAAGATTGGTTCGAAACATTTTCGTTTCTTAATACTAATAATCTCAATAAATTTATTTAAAAGCGATATACGTACAATGATTGTACAATGTTTTGTGTCAACAACTGTATAGTTGATACGAAATAAAGAACGAATTGGTTCCACGAGGGATTCGCAATGACTTGTTGTAAATCGGAAATATCCGAATGAACATTGCTTCGCTGCATACAGTCAAACCGTTTTGCAAGTTTTAATTAAAACTTTTGCGCAATATTTGAATTCAAAGCTAAATAACAATTTCAAAAAAGAAAAGAAAAACAAAAGGAAAATAAATTCATTTTAATAAAAAACGCAATTGGAATGTAATATGCAATATGTTCTATAAAATATAACTTTTATCATGCTGTTTCTCATACAGGCATTATTCTTTTTCTAATACAATTATAAACGTAAAGTAATTTACTTGGTTCTTCTAATAAATTAAATAATTTCGGAGTTGCAAATGTAACAATGGCCCAAACTTCGTTACGTATCTCTCTTATTTGAGTTCTCAAGTGAACTTCTCATTTATATGTATATATTTAGCCATCACATTTGATTGCGTACCTTTCATTTTAGAAAGCCCTGATGTTTATTGTTCGCAATGTATTAAACAACTCAGTATTATTTATATAACTTAGATTACTTTTAGATTTGATTTTAATTCAGTACAACATTTTTTATTTATTTTTTGTTCATTTTTATATTTTGAAACTGAATTTATTTAAAAGTCAATCCACCGAAATATTTTCCATCAGAAGTTAATCGTTTTTTTTTTAAATAAATACGCCGATACTTTTTTATATAGGGTGACTGGTGAATTACTATCGATACTTGAGGACGTGATATTTGACGATCATATATGACAAAATAAAAATTAATATAACATAAATATTAATAAACTTCTAAGTAAAGCTAACCAAAAGTTATGTAATTAATTACGCATCGTGTGAACACCCTACAGATTAGGTATACACACACACACACACACACACACACACACACACTTGGAACACTTGGAACGTGTGCACATTTTATTTATTTATACGGAAATTTATTAAAAAATTAAGTACCTATTTTTTTACATAATTCGAATGAGAATCATGTACCGAGTATTCTCCTTAAATATTGATAGTAATTCACCAGTCACCCTGTATAATTATTATATGATAAGAACGAGAGAATTATTAGTGCAGTTGTCGGGTTTTAGAGACAGCCGTCATATTTTTTACAATAAATATTACACTTACAGAGCAAAGTTGAAACATTATTTTTTTAATCTGCATTAGCCTTCAATGAAAAGGCAACAGCTGTTCTTGAGAGCCCTTTTTTACACATTTGTGGGTTTTGGTTTAGGAATCTTACTTTGCAGACAAGACCACAAGTTTTTTACTTTTTAGGTTATAATCTGAAAATTAACTTAAAAAATCTCATATAACTTAAAATATTTTACATAATTAATTACAAAAAATATGTTAAGACTTAAGTTCGTAATTAATATAAAATATACATGTTTAGATTGGTGTTTCAAAAGTATCTACTCTCTTATTTATATAAATCATACTATTCATATTTTATATCTGAAATTCTAGACATTGCTGGAATGATTTTAGTAAGTTTAATTTTATTACGTTACAAAGCATATATTGTATAACGTATTCTTTTTTAGTAAATGGTGTTTTAAATTTATAATATATAGTTATTTACATCAAACTTTCATGTTTTCCGTGAAACCTTTCATATACACAATATAAGTATTCCGAATATCTGCCAAAGTATTGAGAGATTTCAGTAAAAGGGTTTAACCCTCAGGTGATTTATTTGTTCTTTCCTGAAATTGTAACATCTTTCATATTTTATAATGACATTTTACTTCTGTGTATATTTTCGTTTTTCCTATCACTATTGATAATAATCTAGTACTTTTAAGTTGAAATGAAAATTATTATTCATTTGAAATATAGAACCATACTAAACATACATAATATCTATGTGTACGAAAAACCAAAAGAATTATATTTGATCTAAGCGCCCATACGAAAAAAATATATTTATTTAAACCTTAGTCCAAGAACACCCATGCAAATTTGTTTCATTTGCAGAACATATAAAATAGTGAAATTATATTAAGCCTTGAGCCAAATACATATATGTATATCAGAACACCAATATTCCATGAATACAAAAATGTCATTGACAATAAACCTTCTTAAATCTCTCATCTTAGTATTTTAAGTCCGTTTTGCCATCAAAAGTTTTTACGATTTAAATAGGAATAAGTAAATTGCCTTATTTAAATAAACATACATATATAAAGTGTTCAAAGTTCTTAATCATCGCTTTCATGAATTTAATTATGAACCCAAATCCACTACGGCATACATTCTTCTTTTTCAAAATACGGGTTTGAAATCTTTTATATAACTCATTTTAACAAACTATTAATTGTTCCGCTATTTGTTGTTCTACTATGATCTAAACTATTCAGACAGGATGCTCTTAATATAGATTGCGTTTAAAGGTCAGGAACAAAATTCAAACTTCATTACATACATTTACTACGGTAACCATTCGAAAGTAAAACAATTTAAGATATAGTTTTCGTTTCTTTATGGGGTATGATTAAGGATTAATTTATCATCGAAAAAAAAAGAAAATAAAACAATGAAAATATTAAATTAAAAAAGTAATTTAGTGTTCATCTAATTTTTTTGCATTTTTTTAATACTTCGATTTTATAATGTTTATGACTACATATACATGAACAATGTATAATTACTGTGAAAAGTTAATTTTAATAAATACTCTGAAAAGCCCCATTTTACTTTCATAGACGTGTTCGTGAAGAATATTTGTTCGGCAATCGTAAAAATTACTCTATGCCTCAATCCATGGTATTTGCTAAGTTTTAACTATGTAGTTATTTAAGGATAAGTATGTAAATATATATATACATACTTATCCTTAAATTCAATGGCTTCTTCCTATCATTGAAAGAAGTTTAAGAAAATGACATCTTCACAACGTCAAAATTAATTGTACTTACGTAAGATATGTAAAAATAATGCAAATTTACTATATACTAAGATGTTTGGATTATTATTTATATATTTTTTATGGTTCTAGATGCAGCTATAACTATAACCAGAGGCTTCTTTACACAATAAATAATAATAATAATTAAATAGACGCCAGTATTCCATTCGACAAACTCCTTCGTGTTTCCCCACACAGTACTCAAGATAATAATTAATTTGTCAAACAAATAAAAACGTAGTCATTGGGCAAATATTTTACAATTTCAGTGCGAATGAAGCCATAGTATAAAAAAAATAATGAAAAACGTCTTCATAATTTTAGGAATGATAAAAAACTATGGTTTTATTGTCATTTTAAGACTTTAAATTCGGTTGAGCGTTTAATATTTTTTTAGTGCTTTTTTCTCAGTCTCTTATTGTTATTTAATCTTCACGCTTCACTTCGATGTTACTAAAGGCTTATAAGGAGATGAAAAACTCAGAGTGAATTATTACATACAGTCAAATAAACCACAATTTGTTTTCCTTTTACCGTATTTCTACCTATGAATGTTCCATGAAAAGTTAAATAAGTCAATATTTATATTTCTTTAAAAATTCTAAGTCTTTAGAGATCTGTTAAACTCAGCTTGTTTAATTTATTCTCTGATATAAAGTGACTAATTTGTTACATTAATAATATAATTAGTATAGAGCGATAGAGTTGATTGGAATAATAGAAACTATAAATCTTTATAAGTAAAATAAAAAAAATAAGTGAAATACGATAACAATATCATTATGTACACTTAGTTGTTGTTATTAGAATTAATATTTAGTCTTTCATACCTCTTAAGTATATTTCTCTTGTACGAGTGTTTTTAAGTGAATTCATAGTTTTAAGGTTTGAAAAATTCGCTTAAGTTAATATTTGATTTTAAGTAGTAAAAATATGTTATGTGTGTTAAAGAATTGAAATATTTTTACCTTTCACATTATGTGACCTCAGACATTTGGAATAAACTATAAACTAGATTGAAAATCGATCAATTGTTATTTCAAATGCAGCTAACTCATTAATCCAATTTCAATCATTGTTGTATTTGCTCTTAAACAGTGTTTAGAACAAAGCGCAATTGATCTCTCTCATCTCATCGGATTAATACATAACGGTTTGTGTGAGATATTAATTGATAATAAACGTTATATTTATACTATCTTAATTGAAGAGGATAATTTGAAAATATCCTGTGGCTAAATTAAAGTTTAAGAAGATATCATATCTCATTGATAACTTTTACTGCTTTAAATAATAATAAACTCCTTTGACTTTTCTACCGTGCCTTGATCGTGTTCCTTTGCAAATTTTTCGAATCATTTTTTTTTTGAGCCTAGATAATTCAGTCACGCTGAGCTTGTTTAATGCATATATTTATTTTTTATTATAAATGTATATAAACAAAATATTTGTGATACATCCATAATAATCAATGATTTGAAATTATAACTGTAATCATTTTAATTGACACATTTTCAGTATGAAAAATTATGTTTGATTAAACTCTCACATAATAAGAAAATACGTCTATACACTCAGGTAAAAACTTAAACAAAACAAGATTATTGGAATATTAATTTCATATAACAGAAAAGAACCAGAAAAGAACCAGTGCACCAAAAATTATGGAAAAAAGTTCAGAATAATAATCTAGCAAATTGTCTGAGAACAATCATGTCTAGTAATATTCATTAATCCACATATGAGTGTATCGTAATACACTTTTCTACATATACATATATTCAAATGACTCGTATCTTGTGTGATTATAAACGGGAAAAATACTTAATTTACACAACCAATCTAAAATGTATTAATAACAAGTGAACGTATAATGTTCAAACAAAATTATTATACTTATTGAATAATATTAACCTTTATTGTATGATCCCCTCCGGGAAATGCCTCGAACAGCAAGAGGATTTATTAATCATATGAACCGCCGCACCGCTCCGTCACAACTCACAACCAACGAAATACCTACAATTCCTATAGAATTGATGTTTATAAATGAAACATTTTTACCTTTATAGAAAGAAATATATTGTTTTGCTGTTTTTAATCATCTTTATTTAATACAAACGTACCAGTAAATAATCAATAAACTCAGAATATCTCTAAAATAACGTTTTGTGTTACTCAACTGTAAAAGAGTGATTTATATTTGTAATAAAAATTAAATGCTTTTTACTCATCACTTATTTCATATCGGCCAAGATTCTTATAAAACAATGTTACAGACCTAAGCAATTTTAAATTTGCAATTGGTCTAAAAGTTATTAATGATACGAAATATACTGGAGATTTTATGTGTTAGAATTTCTCAAATGTGTTGTACGTACATACTACTATTATTTATATGCAAATAAATAGGATGCAGTACCAACTCAGAATATGTTTATTAAAAAAATAAAATAACTATATCACTGACTGAAAAAAATATATATACCTCTTTCATCTTTTATAACATTGTTACAAGAAAACGCTCACAACGACATTATGGCATCGTGTTGTTCATTTGAAGAATATTTTACGTCAATGCTTTTACTTGAGATGCTTCTCA
This sequence comes from Danaus chrysippus, assembly GCA_916720795.1. Classification (NCBI taxonomy): domain Eukaryota; kingdom Metazoa; phylum Arthropoda; class Insecta; order Lepidoptera; family Nymphalidae; genus Danaus; species Danaus chrysippus. The sequence continues at coordinate 2,125,616 of CAKASE010000044.1, forward strand.
GTAATATTATTTATTAAACTGAAATTTGCAAATTTAATGTTATCATTTTTAATAAGAACAAGAATTTAATAGATCTTTTTTAAAAATATCCTAATTTAGTGTCTTTTGTATTGTTTTGCTACTCTACTTCTTGCTTTTCACTTTTCCTTTACAATTTTATGAAGCCCTATTATTAAAATCACACATAAAATTTGTTGACAAAGAAATATGTTGCTATGTAATATAAATATTATTACTTTACTGCTTCAAAATAAATAGTAAAATATAAGGCAACTTAATTCATTTTAATGACAACTTATCAATAATTTTAATTTTTAAAATAAGATTTAATCATTCAAGTAACATATATGTAAGAAAATAAAGTAACATAGAAATAATAGATTTAATGGATCATTAATGATATTGTATTCGATGTCTGTGTTGTATATACATATAAGGGATTTATTTTTGAACTGAAATACTCAAAGGATGCTTTATGCCGAAAATATTCGCCCTGTTAAATAAGGAGTGACCTATCTTTCACTAGTCGAGTGACCTATCTTTCAATTTCTTGTATGATATAGAAAGTATAAGTGGAAAATTTCGAACATATTTCTTTAATAAACATATTTAGCATATAAATAAACTTTTTCAGGTATATACATGAAAGTAAAACTTTAAATAGTCACCTTAAAATAAAAAAAAAAACAAAATATTTACTCTTTTTTGACTCTTTTAAATCTTGTTTTAAGTTATTCAAATTTTTCTCAACTTGATAATTATATTAATGTTAAATTTCCATATAATCTATTTCGGACTTTGCAAAGGTAATTCTATAATGTAATCTATCATCAGTGAGGTCTTTTAAATAGAAGAATATTTGTGGAGCTCTCTGAAGTTTTCAGTTCCTTTTACAGTTATTTTTCCTAAAACTGAAAATTCACCATATAAAATACCTTTTTTGCCCTCTACATTCAATTGATACAAGTTATTTAAAAATTCCAATTTTATGTGTTTTTCAACAAGCAACTTTTTTTATTTTTGGAAAAAAAAAACAAATTTGGACATTTAAGACAATGCTACATACCTATCTTTCGTTTTCAAAATAATACCCATGATATTATGTAATTCTGTATATAAAAGTATTAAGAGAATTATTATAAAAGATTATGGATTAAGATGAAGTCAAAGCATTAGCTTGTAGTCCCTGCTCATTGATGATTACAAGGTTTATAAAATACGTCTATATAATTTAATTTACATTTCAATTTTGAAAGTATACTAATATGTTCATTCCTGCACCAATTACCTCTTTATCAGTAATCAACCGAAGAGAAGTATAACAACAAACACTAAAACTAATGCAAAAAATATTTATCATAAATCTAAATACAAGAAATTTTAATACAGTGATTTCTCGATTCCTTCTGCTCTGGCTTCTTAGGGAATAATGAGATAAGGGCTAATAAAGAAAATTTTTCCAAATCCTTTCATTCAATCGAATTATGAATTATATTTTTTAAATATTTGAATAAAAATATCGTTTATTTATAATATAACTCATATTTTGAGTCATTGTTTGTGCTCTTATTTTATTTTATAAATATTTATGTGATACTTTTGTTAAAATTAAGTCTCACCTAATTCGAGAGTTCTACAACCGTAGTTCACAGGCTTAAATGTCTTTTGAGTAAGCTTTGTTGAAGTTATTTGAAATAAAAAATATAAAGTCTAGAAGCTAAAACCCTAATTAAGTTATATTTCTTAAAAAGAAACTGGATATTTTATAAAGAAATAAGAATAATATCAAAGATTTTTAAAAATATCCTAAAGTAAACTAGAAATCGGGGGAGCTAATAGTAAAGACTGTTAAACTGTACAACTTATTCTTATTTATCTATGGGTATCTTTACACATGGTTAGAATATGCAAGTAATTAAAAATGTAGTTCCAGGTGACATTCTTTGTTAAATAATATTGAAACAGCGTGTTCAACTATAAGAATAGATTTTCACGGTATATCGCATATACCGTGAAAATATACCACTACTAAAGCTCCCGAAGCTCCTCGAATAACACCGCAAAAACCGCTACATTACTCGTCGGGACGTCTTGAAGAAATAATTTGGTTTATACTCCTAAAATGGAATTTATATAAAAATAAATCTTTGTACTTGTACGTAATGCAAATTTTATAATATGCAAATTTTATAATATCAAAATATGGAATTTATAATATCAAAAACTATTTATTAAACTTAGATAACTTTCGTGGCAAGTTATATAAATTTTCTGATCACTTGTGGATGCAGATGAAGTTCTTAAAAGTTACTGAGTGCAATATAAGAAAAAAATTGTACTGATAAGTCTTATTTTACGAGATATTTTTTTTTGTTAAATATATAAAGGTGTACAGTATTCTGAACTATTAATTCAATTTATTTTAACGTGTGCTGATTTGTAGTTTCCATATAGTAGATCGGTAATTGCACTTCACCTATATATGTGTATAGCCCACCTAGAAAATTTATACTCTAAATAAATTGTGTAGTTTGTCTTATTGATGGCCCTCTTCTAAGTGTGACGATGACAATAATATTAAGTATCAACAAAAAGCGATGCTTTTACATTAAACACAGTTCTAGCATAAAGTAAATTTAATTGATCGGTAAAGTATACTACATAATGTTTTGGGGTAAGCAGAGTTGGGAATGGACCCAGTGAATTAACTTCTATTGTATAAAATTAGGAACGTGATTTATTTTCTTTGTACTTGGTAATAACTTACATTTAATTTCCCCTTAAGGAATCCCTTTTCATATTTTATACAAGTAATCTCCAAAATGTACATAGAAATATCCATTTGGCATCCAAATAAATTATGGTCAGTATGAAATAGCCGTAAATTTGAAGTTACCTAAATAAAGATTCTATTAAAGTCTTTATTCCAAGAAAATACTCGGTTATTTGATATTTAATATTTAAATACAAAGAAGGTCTACTTATAGAAATTTATTTTGAATTAATTATTTTATTGAGAATTATTTTGAATAATTTATCCGGCTGTGTTAAAGCGTTACTCGACAGTTATCTAAGAACCGACATTAATAGCTTTACACAAAATTCAGCAGAAACACTTGAAATTTTAGATGGTATACAAAACCATAGAATTTTATGAATCCGCTATCTGATAACATTCAACAGGATTTATTTCTGTCAAACTACAATATTCCAATGAAACCAAATAGCTGTTAAACAAAACAAAACCAACAAATTTATTTTCTCGACAAAACAATTTAAAACTTATTCTTGTTCGCCAAACAGTCTATCTGGCAAATTAAAGATTAAAATGATATTAAAAGTTTCTTTTGTGGAATAAATTTGCCTCCATTAGCTGCCTTGTTATAAATAATATCATGAATGGTATTATTATAATTTTCTTTGTATTCGATTTCTTTATAACCTCGCTTATACATAATTACACTTACTTTTGTCTTCTACCGGCCTATAATAGCAGTACTACATATACTAAGCATATTGACTAGTAATTAAACTACATAAGAGATGAAAATAAAAGAAATAATGATTATAATCGTATATCATTTGCTTACTCTTTAGTCTATGAAAAATATTATATACAAGTAATTCATTTTTATTTCTTCATAAAAAAAATCATCTATATATATAAAAATGAATTGCTGTTCCTTAGTCTCACTAAAACTCGAGTACGGCTGAACGGATTTACCTTATCTTAGACTTGAAATGTTCGTGGAGGTTCAGGGAAGGTTTGAAAGCTGAAAAAAATTTATTCATTTCCGGGAAAACCCTAAAAACAGCCCTTTTTTATTTCCCATACAAACGTTTTCTCTGACATTAGATTTGACAATTAACTAATACGTCAATCATTTTGTTCGATTGAAACAGGAGAAACCTGATTATTAATGGCCTCTAAAACGGAATAGAGTTCGCCCGGTCAGCTATACATGTATTACTAATGACGAAACAAACGCGGACGAAGTCGCGGGCAAAAACTAGTAGTATATAAAAAAAATAATCACGTTAATTGTAAATCTCATTGGAATTATGAACAAAATATGAATTCATTGCATTTTAAATGAAATTTCTCCATTAAAATATAATAGATTAAAATGATGGCTATAGTATTTTATAGTGCCATACTTTATGCAGACATTTCATTTACAGTTTCTTCTTAATATAAATGTTTGTGACAGAAAATATTATTCTAACATAAAGTATATTCTGTTATTTTCAAAGGATCGCCTTCCTTTGAGTTTTTCTAGACTTTAAATGGTGTCCAAAGAAAGCTTTAATCGAAAATTATCTTTTGATACAATCTGATAAGGACAATGCTTTGAGCTTTGTCATGTAGATACCTAGGTAGATGATTTTCAAGGTGGTAGAGCCTAGCTGTAGTCAATTTACTACAGCTCGAATATGGGCTGGCTCGACCGGGGAAGTACCACCCTCTCACAGAAAATCGGCGTAAAGTAGTCTTTAAAGGCTGCGTTTCGTCCGGTGAGTGAGGGAGCCGGTTGCCCTTTCCCTTTTCCCAACCTTTCCTTTCCCTCCCTTTCCCACCTTTTCCTCCTCCTTTTCCCCAATCAAGGGCGGCAACACATCCGCAAATCTACGTTGCGGATGTCCATGGGCGACGGTACCTACCTACCATCAAGTAGGCCGTCTGCTCAGTTGCCCGCTTTTCCCATAAAAAAAAAAATCTTTCATAGTTTGTAAAATTAAATCTTTTGAGGAGGCAATTGTAACTGATAAGCATTTGCTGGTGAAATGTACGGTATTCTTGGATATTGGTCAACACTACCTTTAACATTAGTTACGTAAGGGCTTCTTAAATCGCAACTTACTTCGATCGTAAGTCCCAGGCACTCTTGAAGCTCTCAGTACTACTCTTATTCAATAATACGGAAAGGTGTCGTCTCTTTTACATTGTGTTTCTAATACGAAATATTAGAGCTATTAAAATTTTTTAAACACAATCATATAATATTAATACATTGAAAGTTGCTTGAGTGTTTTATCACTTATAAATGAAATAACGTCGGCTGTTCAAAGTTAACAATGGCCCCAAACTTCGTTAAGAACGTCTCGTGTTTGAGTTGTCTGATGAATTTGACATTGATATTTATTTTCCTTATATGTTTACTTGACTTCATTGTATTTTTCTTTTATTGCCTTGATATGTATTGTACGAAATGTATTATTGGAACATGTGAGTTATCTTAAACATGTTAACGTAATAGACAATCACACATAATTAATGGTACACATTAATTCTTGTTTCTTTGTTTGACATTATTTAGTTATTAATTTTATACCAACGATTCTTTTGCCTATTAAGTAATATAAGTATAAGTAAATGAAAAATGCCGCCGTGAAGTGTTTCACAAAATTCACCCTGCCTTACAAAGTTAATTACCTACCAAACATCCATGTCACTTCTTTGTCCGTAAACTTTTATTGTATTTGTCAAATGATTTGACAAGAAAAATAATGGGATTGAAAAGATCAAATCATACACATCTATAACATGATGAAGTAGTATATTTTTGTATTACTAAGAAAAAAACTAAATAATTTTTTTAACGTCCTTGGTTCTTGAGTCGGAGGAATAATATGAAATAAGAAAAATTTGCAGTGATAAGAGACGTTAGTTTTATATGTAAGTAAACAAAACAATGGTGCTACCATTTCTTGGCTAGAATATAGTCAAAATAAATATCAGAAATTTTCATTCATTCTTTTCCTAATCATTACCAATATTTTTTTATATGAGCCCATACAAACGATGCTATGTTAAAAAATATAAAGTAGTTTTTGTAATAAAATGAAAGATATTAAACTGTTAAGAAAGTCATAAAATGTCATCGAAGTTAAAAACAATTTCAAATCTCATGTCTTTAACATAACAGACCAAACTGTTACATATTATTTATTTTTAGTGATGATATGAATAATTAACTAACTTCAATACTGATGCATGAATGGTATTGTGATTTTTGAATTTTCTTCCCATCTAATTTTTATTAATTATAAAGGTCAATGTTTTTTTAGTTATTATATTAAAACATATTTCATTAACTATATTAAATCGGTCATTTAATAAAACATGCAACGTGAGGATTGAGATTATCATTTACCATGACTTGAAATAAAAGTTATCAATACTAATAATAGCAACAATACAAAAAATCCAGTTCTAAAAAACTTTGATATTGTATATAATATGGTAGAAATTATTATAGCTTCGGTTTATTACACTGATTGTTCTCCAATCTCATTTCAAGTCAACCCCAACGGAGGTTTTCTTATTATAGGACTTCATATGTGTATTCGAACTACCAGTTTTATAAAACTCCAGTTTAGTTGCGTTTACATAAAAGCCGAGACACGACTATCTCAGTACATTACTTCTCACGGAAACATATTTAATACAATAGATTATAACGTTAATTGAACTGACTAGTTTTTAGAATTTTTACCATTTCTAAACAATGTCTCTCTAATTTTGTCAAATCTTGTCTCTGAGTTGAGTATTTGAATTGCTTGATAAAATATTAATTTCATTTAAATGGTTGATAATGTTACCATCAACGTTATAAACTTTATCAATATTTGTGTGTTCTGTGTGTAAACCTTACAACTTTAGAATTATACAAATACAGATATTTAAAATACCCCAGCAAAGTATTAAAACCTTAGCTTTTCTTTAAAATTTAATGCTCTTTTTAATACAAAAGTTGTCTAAGATAAATTGTTAATCTGCAAAGATTGTTATAAAGAGGCCCGGAAACCAAATTTATTGAGACCGCAAGCAACTGTAATCCCACAAAGACATAACTTTCTTCAAGTTTCTCTATTTAAATAACTAAGGATTCTTATCACGAAACGCAACAAATTCCGGCTTTTATCGGAATAAAATGCCTCCAGCCTTTTAGCATACTAAAGTGAATGTCACTTTGAATTTTAAATAATGCGAGTACCTGGTTTGGCGTATTTTAGGGGAATGAAATGAAATAATTGAACTTGCTTTAAAAATTATTTAAGATTCTTGTTTTATTCAGCTCTAAATTTTATTTTCAATATAATAAAATTCAGCGAGTAATTAAGAAATAGGTTATGATTAATGTTAACCTTTCCATTTCTCATAGAAGCTACGAACATGTACTTAATGGTCAGTTGGTCAAGGATAATATAAAATGGAACCCTATTTCAAAATACTTTTCAATATTTTAGTTACTTTTGTACCTGTTAGTTGTTCGGCAACAATGTCTATTTGATCATCGTGGATAGATTATCTCTTTATTTTCATAATATTTTTTTTTGCTGGCAGTATGTGATACACTCCCAATATAAAACATATTTATCTTTTTGCCAGACTTGACTTATATTAAATATGATTAAACAAAAATCTAATTTTAGCAAATGAATGAATATATATCATACATCAATAGCTAAGTAAACATTTTCGTAAGTCGATAAATAATATTTATTACATTCTAATAAAACTAAATATATCTGTTTTATTACGAATTCCTATTTCTGCAGCACTTACTCTTTTACAAATTTTGTTATATTCATACATGTAATAGCGGACTGTCATGAATTTACTCTTCCAAGTTGAACGTCCTATTTATTATTCGATAATATTCGTATTCATATGTGAGGGCACAGTTCCATATTTCAATAGTCGGTCATAGTAAATAAAGAGATATTATTGTAATACTCCTATTACTGTCTCGTTCCAAACAAACATTTATAAGCAAAAATGGTTTTGAGTTATAATAATAAAATATGATATCCCATACTTATTTTTCTATTTCTATTTTAGATCGAATAATAATGTTACATACAAAGACATCTCGGGTAAAAGCATTGACGATGAGTATACTGTCATCAAATTACCCGGCGTAGTAATTTCATTGTTTTTCGTTCCCCTGTAATATTGTTTTAACTATAACAAAGTTGGGGTAAAATTAAGGAGTATGGAATGAAGTATACTTTAAAATAATGTTTGATTATATAAAAACTATCAATATATCTAAATAATTTAATCAATCTTTCTATCTGAATTTTAAATGTATTACAAACCTCTTTTAAACTTCTGAGATTTTTAATAATTGAAATAACTTCAACCTACTATGCCTCAATTAATACAGCTACATTTCATGACTTTTTTATAACAAAGTTCTCAGCATTAATTCATAAATATGGAGATTTTAAATAAAATTCCTGCTGAAATAATAAAGGAAGCTAATAAAGAATTTTACAAATATTTTATTTCATATTTTCTCTCTTAAAATTCTTTTATAACATGTAAGAGATACAAATGTTTTGCGAGATTTTTCAAATAATCTGTCAGTATCTACTATTATTAAAGATTATTAGTTTTATACAAGTCGACTGAAAGTTAATCACTTTGTTCTTTATAAAATATAAATAAAGAGTACTTTCTTGTCAAACATATTCTTCAAAATCAATCTAGATAGAAACAAAGAAACTTCTTATGAAAATCTGTAAATCATTTTAATTATGTAGAAATGTTTAAAGCTCATATTTTTTTCTATTACATCTGCCAAATTTTTCAAAACTTTTCTATCAATAAATATTTAAAATTACAAAGGAGACTCCTGTTCAGCTATCGATATCGGTTTTTAATTAATTTCAAATACAGCCCCAAAAGCTGACTACCAAAATTAAATTCTGGTGTGAAAACCAATAGCAGATAATTAAATTAAATATAATAGTTAATTAGTACAATCTTTAATACATATAATACTTAATAGGATATGTTTACAGCGGAGTATATAGTTAGTTGTATGAGTTATTATATGTATATTAATATGTGTAAACAAAACAGTATTTATTAAATAGCAAAAAAATATATCTCATTCATCGTCATTCTTACTAAGTAAAAAAAAAATACGTTGTTGCTGTCGTGTCTTAGGATCATTTATTTTATTCAGAGATTTTAAATCGAGACAAAATTTATTAGACCTATTCTAAGAAAAGAAAACCTGTCACTAAACACAATAAATATTTCTTTCATATCGAAAAGAAAAGAAAATAATAATAATAATATATTAACACGCTTCACGACACAATTGATATGGTTTTGTTGATAGCAATAGAAAACCAATATTAGAAAATTTACCAGCCAATGAAGGCGAAAATTTTTACAAATTTATTACATAGAAAATGTATTAAATAAATACTAAAAATATTTATGAGAGTTAATTATAATAAAAGAATTTTTATTTTCTATCCCAATAGTGGTTCTTGTAATTTTGTTCTTCTAATTTACACTATGTATATACATAAATCATAGTCATGCTAAATTGCATTTAGACTTATCGTGGATTATGAACTGTTTTTTTTTCTTACAATATAACCTCAACATTTAATCCAATTGGGGGAAGTCAAAGTCAATATACAAACAGTAGGTTTTATATCTCTAATAATTGACAAAAAAGTAATATAATCATCTTCATTCAGTACTAGTCCATTATACTTCATATAAATCATCAATATTTATTGCAGAACATAATATTTCTGTTTAATTTGAATATAATTCATAACTGGTATGAAATAAATTAGTCACACAGAAATGGAAATGTCGTTTCCGCATATTACAACTGGTATATAAGTTAAACCGATCTACTTTTATCATATACAGTAATTATAAATTAAATAAGATTTATATCTAAGATTTCGTATAAAAAAAACTTATATTTCCTTTACAATAACACTAACTACATATATAAATTATCCTAAAATTAATAACCCGACACATAGTCGTACATATCTAATAAGTGACACGGTATAGTTGATAACAATTTTTCATGTCAATTATATTAGACATTTCCATCCGTAAAGATACTACAAAATTTATTGTTGAAGTGAAAGATAATACTACAAAAGATGATTATTTGAAGTAAAAATAACGCCTAAGAGTTTTGAAGTGACCAATTTCCTTTGGAATCAAATTAAACATTTTAACATGGTTTAACGAAAAAGATTTGCTATAGTTACTGGCTTTTACAAAAATTAATAACCAACTATTGTAGGTTTTAGGGAAAAACAGTTTCCATACCACCGTGTTCATATTAAGAACAATAAAGTATTGAATAAATAAGGGATTACATGTGAAAACGAGGCATTGAATTTGTGAAGTTTTTAAATGTGTAAGTTGTGTCCGACTAATTGGAGGTTAATATTAACTATATTGTTTTAAAACTAAATTAAGAAATCTTTTTTGCAAAGAATAAAAGCAATTGTTAACCATTAAATATGAAATTATATAAAGTTCCCGTATCATTTTCAGGGTTCTTACATTTCATTCATTAAAAGGATAGCCTTTTAAATATGTGATTATTATCAACCTATTAATATAACTTTCATATTATTGTAATAATAAATCACTTTGTACATTATGAAACATTTACAATATTATCATTCTTTTTATATTTGCTATATTAAATTCTAATATTTTCTCTTCAGTCCAAAATAAATGTAGATGGAAAAACGGCGAGTAAGTTGAATTCAATGACAGCAATTTTCCGAGTGTTTGCCAACATATTTCACTAATATTTTAACGATAATATTTATTAATACTAACCATGACTTCTAAATTAAAAAAAACATTTAGCTACATTTCCGCTTTACCATCACATATTGTAACGAAGTTATATACGAAGTAAGAAAAAAGTCATTTCGCTGGTTCTTTATATGAGTAGCAAAATTATGAGAGACTTGCTCTATTACCTTTGAGCTTTCAAGCTATTTTTGGGTATATGAATTATGGATTGTACTAGAATTGTATTATCTTTATCTAGTGACCTTTATTGAATTAATATTTTATGTCGACGTTACATTGAAGCATCTCAAACTCACCTTTGTGTTTGTGATTTATTTGACGTGGTGTATAAATTTTTTACATATACCCATCTTCACCTAGCCACAATAAGATAGGATATTGTAAAGCATCATATGTTCGATGTGTTTCGGACACCCGATGCAGTTGATTGTTACACGAGTGTGAAACAATATTGCCCTTATCTACATTTTCACCCACAATGACAATAGCGACTTCATCAATTGTTGGGACATTAAAATGTCTTATGAAAGTGTTGCCCTGCAGGTGACCTCAAAATAAAATTAATTTAGCTAAACATATTTCGGATTTGTAAAATGTAAGTTTTAATCCTTTCGGCTTTGCAATCTACAAAGTTTAAAGCAGCCCCTATTCATTAAGAATTTATTAACTTATCCTGTAAAATCCTTCTGTGATATTAAAAGATAATCTGATCTCTGACAAAACTTTACCATTTCAATTGGAGGTCATTTTAGAAAACTATATTTTGTGGTATTATTCGCGTTTATTAACATTATTTGCTAACAATGACACAAACTTATATACACATTCGTTTTGTTAAGACGTATTCATAGTATAAAGCAACAATTCAGTACAATGTGGAAAAATATAGATATATAAAACATATATCTATTGGTTTTACAATTACAACTATCAATTTTCATAGAAGGTTCTGAAGAGAGTACATAAAAACTTTGAGATGACTAAGATTAGACTGAACAGCAGTTGGTGTCGACTACGCCGTCACTGTAGAAGTACCTACTGCTAGTAAACCATATGTTTGTGTGAGATATCGTCAAAGTGACTAAATTTTTTCAAATGATATAAAATTTTTACACCCACGAGACGCCACAAAACAACAATACAAGACGAAATATAGCAATAAAATATATCTATATTTATCTTTCTTGGCGTTAAAATAAATGTTTTATGAATATACGTTAAGCTCGTGACAAATTTCATTAATTAATCTGAGCAAAATATTATTCCTGGCACACAAAATTTATATTCATATTTCAGACTGGAGTAAAGAAAGTATACGCACTTTCATTACTCGAGTACTCCTTCACTTACTTTACTTTATTAGTATTTTAAATGCTAAATTTAAATACAAAGTATTTCTTTATAACACAATTACCTAAGAACGTCTCTATAATTAAATTACACCTTAGGAGGACATTCTTGAATTTATAAACAATAAAAATCCTTTTAATAGCCAGCATAAACAAACTAAAATGTATTTACCAGATTACGTTTCCATTCGCTTTGTTATACTCACGATTAGAGAACAAACACAAACAGGATTGAAACCTAATTATTGAGTCGCTGTGTTTGAAACACAATCAATAGAACTACATAATGTACCAAATTATATAATTTATTTTTTAGTTAGGTCCTAAACTCAAAAATATTCAAATATTTTCCGAGCCGTCTTTCTTATATGATATACATAAGTTATTGGAAATCAAATATAATATTTCTTCACAGACTTTTACCTAACACTACCACGGCTAATTAAAAATTAAGGGAAAAAACCAAATCATATTATACTCGCAATACTGGTTCATTAAGATGAGGTTTTTTTATACATACTACATGTGGCAAACACCTGAACCACATAACTAAATTATACTAGCAAATAAATGCATAATTGTTCCGCAGGGATTTCTGATAACGATGTCGTAAAAAGGTTAATTATATCTTTTATTGTATAAAAATGGATTATATGGAAAACCAAAAAAAAAAAAACATGTAGTTTGTTTTTTTACATAGAAGGCAAGCAAAGCAAAGGGTCAAACCATTTATTTTATACACCATTTTTATTCCGCCTAAAAATTGTTCTTTTGGTTTTCCACAATATTTAATATTATTCTATCAATATTTATTCATAACTTGCTTAAAGTAACTATATAGCTGTTAAGTATTAAGTTTATTAATAAACAAAAATGTTGCTAAAGCCAAGATATGTATATTAGACTAAATTAAAGATTATATTAGACCATATCTTTTTTACAATGACATTCAATGTATCTCATAAAGTCGTTTAGACTATGTTATTAATTCCTTCTAATCAGATCTAGACTGTGAGATTTGAGACATAATAAACTTAACCACTAAAGCGAGTCCAGAGTCTCACTGCGGTCCTATAGCTTTCAACTATTCCCATATTGTTTGCATTAAGTATATGTAGTTTTTAATTTAAATGAACACATCTTAAAAGTTTTATCTTACTCTCTCTATTCAGCAATTCTTGAAGCCTATATGCTTTGATGCCCAATGGCCATACGTCTTATATCGTCCCTGTGTGTAGAGAGACATTGTGATAAAGTATTTTCTTAAACAAAACGACGATATTTTGAATATTGCCAAATAAACTACGGATGCGGATAGTTTATTTGCCAATACAACTTATAAATAATATAAATTTTATCTTTTGATGTTGAAATAACACATTACAACGAAACTAGTCACAAAGGCTGGGTTTTAAGATTTTTTGTTAAGTAAACCCGGAATTATAGGTAGAGTAATGTCTATAATATAGTTTCTAATTTCGTTATGAAATATTGTGGTTTAAATTTATATTAATTGTTTTAAAATTTCATACACGAAGTTATAATTCTTTTTTTTTTGGTGTAATTTTTTTTTCTCTGCTACGAATGGTCTGTTCCATTCACTTTGAATCGGGGAGAAATAGACTTAAGACTTAAATAAAGTATTATTATTGTGTTGAAAAATTATTAAGCTAAATGACAATTTAATAAACTACCACAATAAAAGAAACAAAATGCTTACATCTTTTGTGTCTTTCACATAACCCTACACTTTTTTTCAAAAAAGTTATTATTTCTTAATCTCATATACCTCAAATGCAATAATGAGATGAGTTATTTACTTTTTAATTGCATTTATATTTAAGTTTCGTCCATTTAACGGTTGACCTTAAGATTCAAAAGAGGAGTTATTCAAACTATTCATACAATAGACTGTAGTTAAAGTTGGAACAACAAAGAAAATGTCAAATATTTGTAAGAGCATAGCCAAGGGCAAATAAAGATTGTTGAGATACAAAATATTAACGTAGGAAAATACGCTGACATTTCTTGTGAGCATCATATTATAATATATGCCATTTAACAATTAATAACGGTTTTGTTCATTTTATAATATAACAATAAGTAAAGGGATTGCGATCTTAATAATTTAATGTTATGAAAAATAAAGTATAGTAAAGATGTCAAACCAGTCCGTATGTTTACAGAACAAAGTATAAGCTACAATTTTATAAAGAGTATTGAGCTATAAGAAATGACAAAATGGAATGTGAAATTATTAAGTTAAAAATGACTTAGCATCAAATTTTTTTCCAAGCTATTTCAACCTTATTTTCAAGTGACTCCGAAATTGAATTGATCGTAATGTCAATCCCAAGGGTTCCTATATTTTTGATGAACTGAAGTTGAATGCCCTGGGATATTTAACCTAAATAAAATAGAATTCTTCTTGAAGTGGTAAACGCAGACTTTTGTTTATAGGAGTTGAAATGAATAAGATTAAGTTTTCCTTGATCAGAAATCTATTTAAAGGAAGTTTCAACTTCAGGCACAAGTTTTAGAGTATTCTCTTTCCGAGACATGCCTGTTCCGTCATCCGTAAGTCGTTAATATGGAGGATTAATAGAATGGTAGATAGCCTCGAACCTTGGTTGTGTAGTATCATTAACGATCAATAATCCGTCGACAAGGACCTTTATACTTCACATAAAATGAAAGTCCTGAACAATAGGGAGGTAATTCAACTTTCATGAAAATCTATTCCGGTTTCTCCGGTCCGGTACCATAGTACAACTTTAGAACGCACGTCTTGAACACAATAGCCGGGACTTCTTTTAGCCGGGATTTAAAGCATTTATAATGCGCTTCGTGTAAAACGCTTCCCATACGTAAGGAACATGAAATCCATTTCAGCAGTGCTTTTTCCTGGTTGTCATGAATTAAATTTTACGCAGAATACCAAAAATGTAAGCCATTCTCATTTGGGGAATACGGCAGCATACTCTTAGTATGAAATAAAGTAAACACCGGTCACATGAAGTTCCTTCGAAAGATTTCGTGAGAAAACGGAAATAAAGCCAGCTTCATATTATAGCTGCCTCCATGGATAGGCCGTTCAAGTCTGTCTTAATTTATTTTATACTTCTGATTTGCAGAGCCAGACCTAACACATCTCAGGTGGTTGAGCAGACGTTGCAAGTCTACCGGCAGGGATCAAAAGTGAACAAAGACGATTAGGTGGACACCTAATATCACTTTGAGTGAGATGTTAGCAGAGGGTCTAGCAAAATAGTATGGTCCTCTCAGCATTCATTAATGGATTCACCGTGCGGGTGCCGCATCCATCACGTTGCAGGGAGCGGAGCTTCAACAGTGACCAATATTTTTATTTATTTAGGGAAATTAAAGACTTTCGTAAATATTTTTACCTAAAATTTTGCAGTATTTTAAAATATTATGAAAAATAAAAATAAATTATGTTACAAATATTTTGTTGGATACAAAATGAAGTCAATTTAATAAATAGATTCAATTATATGTAGATGGTACTTAACATCATATGACATTACTTAAGTTATACGTTACGTAAACATGTCATAGATCGCAAGATGGATTGGATTCAGTAGTGTGAATGATGTATTCTGGTGTGTTATTTATTTAATACGATCAATATGTTAGATAATATGTTTTATATTTGATATAGGAACAATTTGTGTTTATTATAAATAGAGTGAGTTAAGTGACAAATGTTTGAAACTTATGTTTAAATTAAAATTTGCATGAAATATATTTTTATAGAGTTAAAGACTTTTTACCAGTGAAAAGTTTATGTTTTAGAAGCAAACATGTTAGATTTGTCCATTGTACTGATATCAACGTTCGATTTTTTTTTTTGTTATGTGTGTTACTTTTAGCCCTGTGGCTTTGACAGCGTCACTGGGAGAGTGAGCCAATGCTAACAACGGCCCACACGTGTGTAAATGTAACACAATTGAAGACTATTGACACTAAAATACACCTAACCTGACGGCTATGTTTTACACAACTAATTTATTGCATAAGGTCAGCACAGTTACAAGCAAGTTATAATGAAAAATAGTAACAGCGGAAATATGTTTGACTATTTCTAATGAGTAGTGATTTTTTTTAGGTTTGTTTTATTTTATGTGCACCTCTCATTAGAATAGGGTTAGTAATTTGACAGCGGTAATCTTTTAAACATATTGATTTAAATCCAATTTCGTTTTTAATTTTTATGAATAATTTAAGAGATGGAAGAAGGCATCTATCATATAAGTTTTATTTGTTATCTGATATTTTAAACAGAAATATTAAAAAAACAGGTTTAAATCAGAGTTCTTCTTTAAATATTTAAACCCTTAAGCCATTATAAAATGCATAGAAAATATTATTTCCTTCTTATAATACTACAATATACGAGAATATTCTTTTCAAAATGTATTTGTTTAGCATATCAAATAAAGACAACTCGAATTCAATCAAAACTTCTTAGTGCAATACCTTACCCTAAATAAAAATGAAATGTAATAATACTGCGGATTAATTTCTCTCTGGAATGTTGATATAAATTTTACATGTGCAGCTGACGCAATCCATTTGCCCAAATATATAGGCTGAGAGCCAACTTTACTTACTTTGTTGTACTTTGCTGTGGGTATATTCGAGGAGAAAGCGTATCACTTCATTATTCATAATTCACCCTGAGCTTACTCTATTGAGTGTATACTCTAAAATATCGAGTGGTTATTTACTGTACGCTTGCGTTCAAGGCTGATAATATAACTGTCCCAAATACTGGTCAGGAATGAGCATTTTTAATATCACTCTCAGAAGGCGATAAATAGACGTTGTATTTTGATAGCGTTAAATTTCATAAAATTCGAATTATCTCAAACAGAGACCGTGTAAACTAAGATGTTAACGTTGTCTACCATGACCTCCCCTTTTCAACTCTTTTCGATCCCTAATGGTCACAGAGCTGGAATGATATAACCACATAAATTAAAGTAGGTAGTTAATGTGTGACAAAAATAGTGTTGCAGTAGGGACTGCATCCTAAAGAACTCTCTTGTAGAATATCATTAGACTGCAAGAGTCATCATTAACAATCACATGGAGAACACGAACTCTCAGACCGTAGAAATCTATAAACAAATGTAATAAGCCAGACCCCGTCGAAATCATTCAAGACATCCAGTGAAACTTCACCGTTGTGCTATATAACTTTAATCTACAAATGTGTTGCGTTCACTAGATGATACCTAAACAACCAGTTTTTTGAAACCCCTATTGTTGGTCGCTAGATAGGTCAACAACTTCTTGAAGTACTGTGGGGTGTCCTTCTGAAGGTTTTTTATAATATCACGAAGTATGGAGGGAATTAAAATCGAAAGATAATTTGTAGAATTTTCATGGCTTTCTTTTTGTGGTTCGATTATCAAATTAGCAATCTTCAAAAGATTTAGACATTATAACGAAAAGAGACACAGTATCAGAAAGGGGAGAAGAACATAGAACAGATTCTTTGTGTAGTCGTTAGCATTAGTATTCTGATGGGATTCAAATACACATCTCCTATAAGTGTCGTTAGGGATATGGGATTATTGTAAGATGACAAAAAAAAACAATAAAATCTATTGTCACTAAAATAAATCTTTAAACCACACGATGATGTTGTTTATTTTACATGTAGATAAAAATATGTTAAAATTGAACTAACATATAGAGCTCAAATTAAAGTGTGTTTGGTAGTTTTGTTTTTGCAATAGTTGTTTATTATCGGATATCTTAATTTGAAAACAAGGATCCTTTTGAAGATTTTAATATCAAACATTCAGCAAATTCTATTGTTTTGTAAATAACTAAAGCTTTAACGTCATTTACTTTGTATTCTTGTGCTTTGTAAAGTGCTTAGGTATAAGCGTTTCTTAAAGAACTTGCTACCATCGCTTCAACAAAGCCTTATGAATTATTGATTATTGAAGTTGTTTTACAAATTCGGTATTGAAATATTCAATACAGAGTTGAATCTAAATTATTCGTTTATTATAAGAGCTTGCTTTATAACGAAAATCTTTGTTTATTCGCACAATAATGAAAGAGAATACAAAAAACTTCAATAATTTGTACTCTTTAAAGTTTTTTCTTATTTTTTGAGAATTAGTTAACAAATTTAATGCTGCTACGGAATTTTTTTTCTAACCATATTTTTTGATACTCAAAAAGAATTATATCATTTCTGTTAAGGAGTTTTTCCGTCGCAAATATCGCATAATATTTCTCGCAGCGAAGTTAAATATTATTTATTCCAGAGGATAAAACATACAATTTCTCTTATATTTTTCACTAAATATATAAAGAATGTATTGGCTCCTAAATTCTTGTTCCTTATAGTTTATATCAAAAAATTATCTTTGTACTAGAATACTTCATGTTTGGAATAGCAACATAGATTTCATATTTTTCTAGCTTATAAATTAATAGCTAAACCGTCATTTATCTGTATCGATTCAAGCCATAACTGCCTTATCGTAAGGCTTTTACATCTTGTCAAGTACTTGTTCTAAGTAATTAGTTTATTTTTAAACAAGTTAACAAAGTTTTTTGCGCTTCCAAAGTTTATTTAACACTAATTGGCTATAAAGCAAAAATATAAAGCTAAGAGTGCCTCTTTTAGGACAGTCTACAATTATTATAATGTGCTAACATAAATTTGTTAGTTTTTGTAGCAATAAAAAGAGGATGAAGGTAAAAAGTTAAGATAGACGATGTAAGTAACGTCATATATTTAATTTATTAACCCCCGAAGCAAAAAGGGGTAAGTATAAGTTGATGTTTGTTTGGCTGTAAGCGGCATCGTTGAATGTCTTTGAATGCGAAGGTATTCTTTTTACAATGTATTGAAATTTTATTATTATCAATGAAAGTATGTAGGTATTGATTTACATTTATCATAACAAATACGTTTGAGAAAAATCTGGATTGCTTTACTGATTTATAACTGCAACAAATCTATCAACGTCTGCATTTTACACAGTCTGTATGGACTATTTCGAAATAAATATGTATGTATGTATATACATATAGCACTCCTAGAAAATTTATACTCTAAATAAATTGTATAATTTGTCTTACTGATGACCCTTTTCCAGGTGTGACGGTGACAATAATATTATTAGATATCAACAAAAAGCGATGCTTTTGCATTTAAAAACAGTCCTCGTACAATGTAAATTTTATTGATCGGTAAAGTATACCACATAATATTTTGGGGCAAATTAGTAAGTTGATTTATTTTCTTTGCACTTTGTAATAACTTACATTTTATTTCCCCTTAAGGAGTCCCTTTTCATATTTTACACAAGCAATCAAATAAATTATGGTCAGAATGAAATAGCTGTAAATTTGAAGTTATTATACCTATATAAAGGTTGAAGCGCGTCACGACATAATTGATATGGTTTTATTGATACCAATAGAAAACCAATATTAGAAAATTTACCAGCTCATGAAGCTGAAAATTATTACAATCATCTTACATAGAAAATGTATAAATTCTCAAAATATTTATAAGAAATGTATGTAAGAAAACTAATTTAATTATTTTTCTAACCCAATAGCTAATCTTGTAATTTTGGTCTTCTAATTTTTACTATATACAACCATAAATCATAGTCATGCTAAATTGCATTTAGTCTAAACAGGCATAATGAACTGTTCGTTTTTACCTTTATAATATAAACTCAACATTTCGTTCAGTGAATGAGAGATCAAAGTTATTATAAAAACATAATAAGTTTTAAATCTCTAATAACTGAAGAACATCTATACTAATATTATAAAGCTGAAGAGTTTGTTTGTTTGTTTGTTTGAAAGCGCTAATCTCCGAAATTACTGGTTCGAATTGAATAATTCTTTTTGTGTTGGATAGTCCAGTTATCGAGGAAGGTTGTGGGCTATATAACTTCACGCTACGACCAATAGGAGCAAAGATATAGTGGTAAATATGTAAAAAACGGGAGAAATTATTTCATCTTTGAAGCCTTCCGTTGCGTGCGCCGTGGAAACGGATCAAGATACACAAAAAATATGTATTAAAGAATAATAGCTCTTTTAATGATCTAAAAAACAGTCCGCGACAGTATATGTCTATCTTTTAAGATTAACTCACAAAAACCGTTTTTATTTTACCTAATTTGGTCGAAATAATTTGTTTAAGTTTTATCAACATAATAATATTAATATTTATTCAAATAAATAAATAAATATGTTGTTGGTTATGAGTAATTCATTGTGAATTTAAAAAAAACATAGGTTTTATCCTGAAAATTCTACGGGAACTTGACCATTCCGAAAACCCCGCAAAAACGGGAACTATGTGGGAAGAACCAAAAATCTGCCGGAAGTCACTATTCCACGCAGACGAAGTCGCGGCAAAAGCTAGTGTTATATAATCATCTTAATTCAGAACTAGTACATTATATTCCATATAAATCATCAATAATTTATTGCAGAACTTAACATTTCTGTTTAATACAGTTGGATATAATTCATAGCTGCTAAGAAATACATTAATCACACAGAAGTGGAAATGACGTGTTCTTATCTTATAACTGGTGTATAAGTTAAACTGATATTCTTTGAACATATACAGTAATCACTAATTTAATAAGATTTATATAAAAGATAGAGCATGAATATGACTTATTATTACTTAACAATACACTACCTACATTTACAAAATACCATATAGGAAATAAGCAGACACATTTTCATACATGTATAATAATATATTATTGATGACAAATGATTATATCAATTATATTATATATATATAGGTACATTACAGAATTTATTGTTGAAGTGAAAGATAATAATCAAAAAGCTATATTATTGCAAGTAATAACAGAAACAGTTTCGAAATGACTATTTTCCTATGGAATTCAATTTAACATTTCAAAATGATTTGACCTACATATAAAATAATCTATAGTAACTGGAGTTTGCATAAATAATAACCATTTTTTGTAGGTGTTAGGACTAAGGAGTGTCTATACCACTGTGTTCAAATTAATAACAATAAAGAAAGCAATAAATAAGAGATAATATCTGGCATTGTCGCGATAATCATTGCATTTGTGAATTTTCACAATGTGTAAGATATGTTAGATCATAATAAACGTATTGTTTTATAACTACATATTTTCCAAAACGTAAAGAAAATAATTAACCATTAAAAATGAAATCAATTAAAGTTATCCATATCATTTTCAGCGTTATTACATTTCATTCATTAAAAGGATATCTTTTAAAATATATGACTCCTATCAACTCATTAATATAATATGAAAGCTCGTCGTACATTATGCAACATTTATTATAATAGTTCTTTTCATATTTGCTATATTAAATTCGAATATTTTCTCTTCAGTCCAAAATAAATGTAGATGGGAAAACGGCGCGTAAGCTGAATTTAATGACAGCAATTTCCCGAGTGTTTGCCAACATATTTCACTAATATCTACCACAGTTGAAAATATAATTATGTATAATATATTAACTATATTTATTGATGCTAAACGTGACTTCTAATGTTTTTAATATAAGATTTAACTATGTATAAAAATTTTATCCATAAAAATAGTTTCACGTACGTGTTAGGAATGTGTTTTGAAAAAAATTAATAAATAGTTAAATAAAAAAATATGGTTTCAAAATTAATACCAATAACACATTACAAGCTATTGAAGCGCCTTTATTTTATCAGACTAAAAGTACTGGTGTCTTAATGAGGAAAAAGATTCGTGGAAAAAACTTTTCAAATATTTGAATTTCCACTCTACCATCACATGTTAAAACGAAGTTATGTACATAGTAAGAAAAAAATGATATTTCACGTGTTTTTTTTTATGTATCTTTATGTAGTGACCTTTATTGAATTAATATTTTATCTCGTCATTACATTCAAGCATCTCAAACTGAGTTTTTGTGAATCTGATCATTACTGAGGTTTGATATTTTTGACGTTGTTTATATACTTTTTTATTGACATTGGTTTTATTGACATGCGCTTTCGTAACTATGTTATTTATGTTAGTTTTCTTTACTTTTTCCATCCATTCCATCGTTGATCGTCTTTATGATTAGTTTAATTGTTTGTGGTAATTCCAAGTGCATGTCTCACTGAGATCCATCATGACAATATTCTCAATTAAGAATATATGTTTATGTAAGATACTTTTGTCTTTAACCGTATTATATGTTATTCTCTTCTCCGTATTAGACTTAAGTACATATGCATAAATTAAACGTGAAGGAAAATATCGTGAGGAAACCTGGACTTATTACTTCACAATTATACCTAAGTTAAAAATCACCAACCCGTCTTGAGCAAGCGTGTTGATTAATGCTCAAACCTTCTCCATGTGAGAAGCGGCCTTTGCTCAGTAGTGGGCTCTAATAGGCCAATGACGACGTATGTATAAATTAAACAGCATCACGTTTAAATGAAACTAATATTTTTAGATTTACTACTTCGAAAATATTAGTTTCATTTAAATGACTACTAGTGAAAATCTTAGATCTTATTTAGCATCACGTTTATTTCTAACAGTGTTATGATCAATTACTGTATTTTATACTTAAGAATGATTGTGTAACGTGTATGAAAAAATGATAATATATAAAGTCCTATACTACTTAAACAAATTAAAATATATTCACTGAATTTTAATGTTTAAAAATTTTTAACTGGTCCATTCGTATAATGAAAAACTAATAGTTTTTATTTCTTCTAATCTGTTTTAAAGAAAAATATTTTTTATATTTAATCTTTCCTCCTATAGGTACTAATAACTTGTAATATTAACGATATTTACAACTTTTTTTTATGAGACAATACTACTCAACTTACTTTAACATTAATATATTGTATTTATTAAACTTATATATGTCTCCTAGAAAAACTTATTATTTTGTTTTTACTGAGAATACCCAAGGGAATATTATATGTAATTATGATACACATCAACGAGCAGAAATCAATTTATTTTATCATTTTCACTCGCTGTATTTCTTTGAATATAGTTTCTACTGAATATTATGAAATATATAGTAATATAGTATCAGGGAGTTACATACATATTGAATGAGATCGGTACCGTTAATAATAATTTATATAGCCGTTTTTATGACGTTTCATATTTAGAATGAGCTATATGTTAGTGTTAGATAAAAAGTATGGTGAAAATTTAATAGCAAAACGTTGATGTTGTTATACGTACATATACAGGGTGACTGGTGAATTACTATCAATATTTAAGGAGAATACTCGGTACATGATTCTCATTCGAATTATGTAAAAAAATAGGTACTTAATTTTTGACAAAATTTCCGTATAAATAAATAAAGTGTGGACACGTTCCAAGTGTTCCAAGTGTGGACGCGTGCGGCGGCGTGCGGCGGCGTGCTGATACAATACACGCCGCCGCACGTGTGTGTGTGTGTGTGTATACCTAATCTGTAGGGGGTTCACACGATGCGTAATTAATTACATAACTTTTGGCTAACTTTACTTAGAAGTTTATTAATATTCATGTTATATTAATTTTTATTTTGTCATATATGATCGTCAAACATCACGTCCTCAAGTATCGATAGTAATTCACCAGTCACCCTGTATAATACAAAAACTTATATTTTTACTTATATGTTTTATTCCTTAGGATTGCCTAATACATTGGTATGAAACCGATTAATAGTCAATAAATAAAATAAATATTACTATAGTAACACATATGAAATTTAGAATCATCTTTGTGCATTTATATATGTCCCTAAGCTATTTCAATTGCCCTTTCTTGTTAAATCGCTTTTGAATATATATTATGTATAAAGCAACATACAAATTAACGTAATTTACATTTATAACTTTTATTAGGTATATCAATGTTGATCTAAGTAGTATTTAAAGTTTAATAAATTTTAAAACGTACTAAAAGCGAAGTGCTAAATCAGTTTTCTATTAATAATCTGCTGTCGTCATAATTATCACCATTCCTATAAGGTCGAGACAAACTATCTGATTGAGGTTTCTCCATAACAGTGGTAGGATAGTAAAAAATACATTTTCCTAAATAGTAAAAGTTTACCTACGTGGCAATTGTACTTAAGAAAGAAGCGTTGTTGACCCTTCTATGTATTATGTAAAAGTTTATGATATTTATTAAAAACTTCTTATCTAGAAAGAATGATTAACTAATTGATGGTTAATATGGGTTTCATTAAAATTGGCCTTGGTCTTGAGCTCTCCCAGTT
Source organism: Danaus chrysippus (assembly GCA_916720795.1). Classification (NCBI taxonomy): domain Eukaryota; kingdom Metazoa; phylum Arthropoda; class Insecta; order Lepidoptera; family Nymphalidae; genus Danaus; species Danaus chrysippus. Next base: position 2,149,892 of record CAKASE010000044.1, read on the forward strand.
TTCATTGACGTCTAGAAAACTTTTGACAGGATCTGTCATGATATCCTAATTGTTAAGTTCTAAGTAAGTTCTTAAGTTCTAGGCTCGGGCTAATCCCTTGTTTGATTAAATAGATTAGACAATGAGATGTTCTCGAATCTTAACTTTAGCGGTTTATTGATTGCAGGTTCAGGGAGTCTTTAAGAAATCTGTGCACTATTGAAAGAGTGCGGTAACGCTACCGTCTAAAAAGTACAACTCAGGTCGGGACGCAACATTTATTGTGAATGATGATCACATCATTCACCAAATAAATTTAAACACCCCAAAATAAATTTAAACACCTCAGTTATCATACTGAAGTGTTTAAATTTACATTTTTTAATTATAACGTGTAAGAGTGAAAAAGATTTAACAGAAAATGAATGGCTTCTATAATAAGGTAAAAATCAATCAATAAATAATATATCCAGTAAGTGAGACGCCAAAAGATCTTCTTAAAATATATATTTCCAAACACCCCACCTCTATAAAATTCTACAAAAAACTATTTGGAGTGTCCTCACACGTTTTATCTAATTCTCAAACAACGACCATCTGACATTGTTGAAATTCACGTTAAGTCTTTTCTAAAAGTTATACCTTATCCGCACAAACTCAAATACCGAAAATATTATCCTTCAACATAAGATCCACATACTAAATAAGTTTTTTATCTTGAATAACAATGATATTAAAAATAATTTATATGAATTAATAAATAATTACTTTATCAAACATTTTAGATACTTTGAACAAAATTAGTTACTTCTTTTGTTTTCAGAATTCCATAGGTATTTGTAGCATTTGAATATTTCAGCAAGAATATTATGAATAAATAGTTTTAAAAAATAAATACATATCAATGTATTTGCTGAATATTTGTCTTAAGTATGCAGAGATTAAAATAAAAGGATAAGCCTCTGGTGATATCCTTTGCCCTTTCCTAACATTATTATACCTTTTATGTTTCATACTAAAATTGTTCTTATATTAATGTAAAATATTCACGAAATTATTATTTTCTTTCAAAAACATTTTCTATTGTCAAATAGTTATTGAAAACTAGTATTTATGTATTTTATACTCCGCATATTAGCGTATATTACCTAATGAGCAAATTTTTAAGAAACAAAAACATAATATACGATAATAGGTACACTAATCTCTGAATTGTCCATTTATGTTCAACCATAATATAATTAAATAAATGTTAATCGCTAATAATATTTTATTAACTTATAAAATTGTATCTAGATTCTTTCTTTTCATTCATACATTTTTCCAAAATTTGATTTTTATTATTTAGCTTGGTGGTGTAGATACATATGTGAGAATTAATAGAACTATAATAAAAGTTACTATCAATTAATATTTATGTTACATTTATTAAACTTTTTTTAAATTAATCACAAACAAATACCATTTTAAATATTCTTCATTATAAAGGCACTTTCTATTACTGCGGTTATGCTCAAGAGGGAATCTTTTGGTTTTGTTTGATTTTCTTAATAATAGGATGCTATGAAAGAAAAATCGATTTAATTTTGGGTCTTAAACATTTTTACCTACAAGTACATATTATATGTTTATTATATATTAACTAGCATAGTACCATTCCTTTAAGTAAGGAGTATATATTTTAAATGTATTAAAATTATATTTTCTGAGATGTTTCATTTAAATGTATTTATTCATTCATATTTAGCAGCAATATTTTATAAATCCTGCTTTAAATATCCAAAGTTTATAAATTTTACCAAATCCAACTAATGGAACACTTGTACGAACATAAATTTGTGGCGAACTGATGTTTTAACAGAAAATAGTACAGCTTATAAGATTGTCGGTTAAAACAATATTTAACGTTTTAGAATTCATTGGTTTCTTAAAACCAAAGTTTTTCAACCTACATAATGTTATAGTAATTATTTGAAAAACTTACAAAACCAAAGACTTGTGCGGCTTTAACAAGTTTTTCAGACAACCCCTGAAGGTTCAAGTATTTGCCATCCTATGAACATATGTATTTTTTAAAACTTGTTTTTTATAATAAAGCTTTCTTGTAGATTTCCATAATATTATTTAATATTCAACCTCAGAAGCAACCTCTCGTTGCTTGTTCCAACTGTAATTTAATCACCGCTTTAAGAAATGAAGAACCGAACGATATGTTAATTTGAGTTAAGCTAAGCAAAGCAAACAAATTCAATTAATATTCCCTTTAAAACATTAAGAAGATTCTTATTCACATATACTTTAGAAACGAGATATCACTTTTATATGCTTGGAATAATATTATTAATTTATTGTCGTTTTGAACTGGAGTTTTTTTTAATTCTTGCATTGTTACATTAAAATTAATAAGGAAAGGAAATAATATTAATATTTAAGTCATTTTCTCTCCAGATTCGTACTTAAAATATCATGAAGTCTGTAAACAAAACCCAATAACTAAGCAACTAAGAAAATCGAGACTAACTTATGTACTTATGTAACTTTATGATATCGATTTAAAAAAACTGAACTAAAACATTAAGACTGCCCACCTGAATTGCTTTTTTTAGGACTTTATTTTTAACTGTTCTCTTGCCACCACAGTTGATACATGATTGCGTTCTAAGTTCAGATGAGTTTAAACCAAAATTGTAAAAACTCCAACAGTCACTACAAAGGCTTTTTCGTAACTATTCTTATTCCATATTTCAGTAATAATTTCCTTGTGAAAATTCACGATAACAATCTTTAATGTTAATCATATTGGAAAAAATTACTTAGAAATGTTTATAACAGACTATCTCAAAATCATTAGCATAGATTTTAAAGTTTAAAGAGATGGGTGTCAATTTACTATATTAATGTATAGATATGAGAAAAATTTTTGATACAAAAAATTATAAAACTATGAAATACAAAAAAAAGGTAAAATAAGACTTTCCGTGACTGTTACCTCCGTAGTCAAATGAACTTATTTAACTTATATTTTCTTAGGCAAAATAAATTTTGTATCCGATTAATTATCAAAGGGCAGAAAAAAGGTTAATAAAACCGATCACTACATAATAAAGAATAATAATTATTTTGTAACTATTCTATTATTTCTAAGATGCACTTAAACAAATATTTACTACAACATTTGCTCCAATGCTTTTAATGCATAAATGATCCCACAATAATAGAACAACAGAAGTTTTCACTCAACAATTAAATGTTTTCCGGGACTGTTCTAAAAACTTAAACTCAATTATACTAGAACAGTACAAGTTTAATTGAAATTTTGAACTATACACGAGATTTCTAAAACGAATAAAACTACTATATATGTATTTACTTTGCAAAACATATATACCAACAATAGTTTAAGGCTATAAGGTTTATAAATTTCTCTGTTAGGTAAACAGTCAGTAAGGCAACGAACTGCCCTTTATAAACATTTCTGAAATCAACCAGTTTTTGATTTAATAAGTATATATGTAAGAATTAATAATGTTTAAAAATTTTAATAAGAAAATGTAAATACTAATTTACTTTCAAGAACACTTAATAGAAATATCACAAAGTACGATGGCTAAAGCGAAGTAATACAATTCTAAATCTACGAGCTAAAAAAGAATTCAGAAATTTTGCTTGTATTTTTATATATGTACTAGTTTTTGCCCACGACTTCGTCTGCGTTAGTTTCGTCATTAGGAATATATGTATAGCTAACCGGGCGAACTCTATTCCGTTTTAGAGGCCATTTATAATCAGCTTTCTCCTATTTCAATCGAACAGAATGATTGACATATTAGTTAGTTGTCAAATCTAATGTCAAAGAAAACGTTTGTAAGGGAAATAGAAAAGGGCTGTTTTTAGGGTTTTTCCGGAAATGAATAATTTTTTTCAGCTTTCAAACCTTCCCTGAACCTCCACGAATATTTCAAGACTAAGATAAGGTAAATCCGTTCAGCCGTACTCGAGTTTTAGTGAGACTAAGGAACAGAAATTCATTTATATATATATAGATTAATTTCAAAACTGTAACTGGTTTTATCTTTGGTAATTAATGGTATATTAATACAAAATATTCACATTCATGATAATAGAAAATACTTGATTTTGAAAAAAGAACTTTAGTAATGAAACTTCTTTAGACAAATAGCTTAGAGATTACGTAATGTCTAGACAATAATTGAAGGAATTTATCATTATCATCTTTCTTTTGCTATAACAACGTAATGAGAAAACATCTCTTTGTTATAAACTAGGTAAGAACCTTTAGTTAGAGGCATTTATTTGGATTGAACTTAAATGTCATGTGTTTTTATTTTTGGACAATTAATACATGAGCGATTCCTGAGCAACTTCATACTTGAGCGATTAACCCCAAAATCAATATGTTTAAAATATTTATAACCTTTTCTTGTTAAAACAGCCACCCACGCTTAAAATTACTCGAAATAGCTCTTTTGCCTACTTTAGAATTTATTCAGAATGCCTGCATTCTTTAACTTTTACTCTTTCCTTATTTATACCTCAAAATTATTTTATATTTTAGGAAAAAATACAATTTTCAACATCCTCAAAATTATTTTCTTATTTGTCATATATAAATAGTAGTGAGAAAATATAAAACTAAACATTAAAAAGTTAATTAACCATTAAAGAAAGGAATTCGCCAATTTTAGATCTTTTCCATCCTACTATATTATTACTATAATAATCTTACCGCATTTAAACTTTTCTGATGCTCTTTTTAATTTTATCAGTATTTCATTGAAATGAAGCAAAGTAAAGATCTAGTTATCTACAGTTCCAATAACAAAACAAATTCTATTTGTTACAGAAATCGACGCGGTGAAACTTCTTCGCATTCAATGGACCTAGCGTGCGGGTCCCAGGTCCACCGTGTTGCAGGGAGAAATGCTTCAACAGTGCCTGGGACTTGCTAACCAGGTGTAGTTTTAAGGGGACTATCTAACAACCTTTGTAATGTACGTTAAACGTTGACTTCTGCGGTCCAAATTCCTCTCTATACGTAACCAAAATTGAAAAGAACCTACTAAATCTGTCTACAAAGTACGATCAAAAAATGAATTAATATTAGTTCTGAACAGGCCCAAGTCTTTTTGTAAGTTGTAGAGTGATTTAACCTCCTTCTCCCACTTCTACCGCGTACAAATCCACGACGAACCTATTCCTAGTGAGTGCGTTAGCGAGCTCGTAATATTTATTGACCTTGATGGCATAGTCTTGAGGGGTGATGGTTTCCCCAGAAGTAGTATGCTCTATCATCACAACGCTCGTTTTATCTATTGTCTCTTATACGTATCTATCATCGTAATCCAATCCGAAACCGCTTTAAGAATATAATAAAGTTAGCAATTCCGTAAAATTTTCTTTGGATGACAAACGGTTTACTTTATATTCCATCTTAATTCCTTTTACAAAGTATCATTTTATTCTCAAGAAAACATTTTAAGCTATTTTGTGTTCCAGTAATTTAATATATTTACACTTAATAACTAATCTTAGAACCTGAAGTACATCTACTAACTCACTCAGTACTTTAGATGTTAATTGGAATCGCTCAAGATTGAGAGAATTTATAATGAAAACTGTTCTCTAAGAATAATATAACATAGGTTAAAATAAAATAAATATTTAAATATCATATTTAAAAGTTATTAAGACTTTATGTTCGTAATATGACACATTTTTTTTTAAATAATTAAGTCAATATAGTAGTCACCTAATAAGTTATTAGACATTTTTTTAATACGCTTTTTAGAAGCTAAAAAAATTAATTTAAATCTTTTACGAATTAAATTATAACGTTTAAATCTTCAAAGTTGTAAAATATCAAACCAAGCTTCACTCGAAACCACCTGATACAAAACACTCTTGCAAGTCACTATTACTAAACCTGCCGCAAACAACTATTTATATGAATTGAAATCAATTAACTAAGCATTGCCTAATAACATCTTTGATATGTCTTTATAGTTTAAAAAGTTATACAAAATTCAAATGATTTTCTTTAGAATACCTTGTATATTAAAGAATTGACAAATTAGAAAGCATCCATTATTATTAATATCTGTTATTAATTTTTATAGTTAGCCATACTAAGAAGAGTTTATAGGAAATGAAAAGGTTAATTATTTTTAATTATATGTATGTATTAAACTCTAGTTTTATAATGAAGACCCGCATCTTGAGAAATATCTTGAATAATTCATCTGACTTCTTTGAAGTGAATCTCTACAGTTTCTTAAGAACAAAGATTTGACGCTATAAGTAAAATAAAGCAGACAAATATAAATGAAATATCTTGCAAAACTTTAGATGTTCACGAAACAATAGAATCTGGTGAATACTTTATCTCAAAGCATTCAAGAGGATTTATTGCTTTGAAATACAAGTACCTATTATGATATAACAATGAAATACACCTTTAAAGTTTATCTATATCTTTCCAATTTCAGTTTAAAATTTTATTTTAAAAGAAATTTAAATTAATCTAAGGCTTTTTTTAAATTTGATTTTCATCAATATTTATCATGCGAAAGGGAATTATTATTTTGATTTATTTAACCGTTTAGTATTTATTTATACCCTTTACTACAAACGACATGACACATTATTAACAGAAGCAATTAAACAGAATAAAGAAACTAATATATAACATGCAAATGTCGGTTTTGTGTGGCGCTTTTTTTAAAGACAATTTTAGATAGGAGATTAATAAAAAGAGATTGTAGAAGGATGTTACTCTATTAAGACTACTTATATGCGGCATAATTTTTTGGCGCATGTCATTTGTGACTTATTTTTCATTATTCTTGATACTTTTAGGAAAACCGCTTAAACGAGTATAGTGACATCCACAGCTAAAAACAAGTGAAAAAATTTAAATTTGTTATATTTCAGGATAATATTTTCAGTAAAAATATAATTTTACAAAAAGTAAACTGTGATCCGTATAATTATTAGGAAATTATTTCTCTCCAGCTCTTACCGTCTTCTGCTATTTCATCTAATTTTATACAAAACTAAATTGACGATTAATCCAATTGTAGATAAGGATCAAATTTGTTTTATTTGTTAAGGGGCTAAGTTCTGAACATATAAAAAAAATTATCCAAATTTAGAAAGTGATTTAATTTTAAACCCAAAATTTATTTCATTTAGTGTAATAATATATCATATCTTAGTTTATATATGATATAACTTAAACTTTTATGTTCCGTAAACATGTCCTCGTGATGGATGGTTTGATGGATAAGGTTCTGTGGTGTGAATGATCTGCTGTAATGTGTTTTTAAGCTACTTATAGAATATGTTTTATATAACAGAAATGAATTGTGTTTGCACGAACTATATTTAAAAGGTCATATCCAATATTGTCGAGAAAAATTATGGGGAAAGTGATTTTTCTTCCCTTAACCCTTTTGGTATAAAAAATTGGATTCCCTTTTATTTTCCAGTTGATGTACGTCGATTAATTTTATACTCATTTTTCATAACTTTCATTATTTTTGGCCTAGCCATAGTTCCTTGACGCCTCAAAAATATCTTCTTATAACCTACAAATGCTAGATAATATATTAAAATAATTTGATATTCCGCATATTTCTCTGTAAATTATCTATGTATCATAAAATATATGAAGTATATAACTAGCACTGAGTTGTCTCTTTTAAAGTTTGTTTGTTTGCAAAGAGCTATACCAGACTCATCCACTACTGTATGCATGTTTCTGTGATGACGTTGCCATCCAAGATTTCTTTAAGAATAGTTATTATTGCCTATTTGTGTCTCTACTATGTTAAGTTCCTATAACAAATTCTATCCACTCTTGCTTTAAGCTAAGTAAGAATGACGTTTCTATTAATGCTATTTCTTTTTCTGTTACAAACATTTTGTATATAGTTTCGTATAATTCGATGAAGCAAGTCCTAACATACCTTCTCTGCGAAAACTCGGTTACATTGAAGCTGGATTACATTAATCTAATTAATTTATAAACATATACATTAAATTGTATATCCGTGAGTGTGGTTTGAACGTTGGTGTAACTGGCATATTAGATCCTTCTATCACTTTCATTGATACCCTCCGGGCAACGCTTTGTGTTGAGATAGATACACGTGTGTAGAGTGAAAACAGGTTATTTTGAATCAGCGTCATCATAGGCAAAAAAAATCGTTACTTACTTTAATTTTCTTGTTTAGTTTTAATACAAAAAAAGTTTGTTTTTAAAGATTTTAATAGAAATATTATTGATAAATTACAGAACTAGAAATGGAGTCTAACTAGAAATCTGATTCCAACAAAATTGATAATCTGCTTCAAGACCATTCGTCTGAACGGGCAATTCTTGTTACGTGTAGTAATATTCTAATTACTGGAGCGATGTAGTAATTGAAATCAAAGTATATTTGTTAATGTAAAAATCTTTTAAAAATATTTAAGGAGGATAACAAAACGACATAATTACAAAAAAAACATGTAAAGATGAAATACAGTGAAAGTTATCAATAAAGTATAAAGGCTCACTCCTATATCTAGAACTCTGATCTAGGCAACGCTAAATCAGTTCATAATGACGCTTCTTCCTCTCACTCTAGGATAAGAAAGCATTTCGACGTAGACGGTTATATGCTCATAATAAATTATGCCCATAAACATACTGCGTGAGAAAATTGAATCCCCACCACAATCTCTGTTTATAATATTTCATTTATCTTCATTTACATATTGCGATAAGTATATCCTAAATAACTTTATATCATTGTACATATATTAACGATTTTTATTATTTCAGTATTATTCTTATTTCGTCATTTAAAAAATAAAAAAAAAATTGCGACTAATATTAACTCAATAATTGTCGTTCCTCTATAGTCGAAGTGCTCTCTTAAAAGAAAAAAAAGGTTTTATATTTTGACTGTAACAAGTAGTACATATTTAAAAAAAAATCTTTAGGCATTAATATAACTAAAACGTTAAGTGGTACTTACATAAATGCTTAAAAATATTATCTTTTTTCTTTATTTATATCAGAAAAATTAATTCCTATTAACATAAAACTGTACTAGTGATGGATGAACGTAAGATTTGATTCAAAACTCTAGTTAAGTATAATAAGCAATGTAAATTTTGTTTCGTTTATTTATAAATATAAAAATATGTGAAAGTAAAGCTTTTGCTACTTTTAAGTGAAAATACTCTACAAAATGACCAACGTATGTATATTATGTATGTATATTGGTCGTAAAACTTTTGGTAGTTTACAGTGAAATCAGTGATGCAGTTTAAATTAACTTTAATTGTACAAAGGAAATTGTGTTTGTGGATATTTAATCTCCGTTTATGATTAATTTCCATTTATTTTCACATTGTTATCATATAGATATTTGTTTTAGATATATACTTGTTACATTATTCTTAAAAATATTTGCTTGAAAATAAAATAAAGCCGCTGAATATAAATATTATGGTAAAAATTACACTTTGGCTATTAAACGTTATACGATATTCACTTTCATTAAAAGAAAATTTCGCTTTATCATATATTTTTTTGTCAAGATAAACCCAAAAAGATAAACCCATTTTATTTTGCTTATCGAAATACAATCCCTGTATTTACAGCCGTTTTCTCTTTTCATTTCTTTGTCTTCTAATCCGATCAAGAGGTCAATCTTTATATCTCTGTGTCACTCCATTTTATATTTTAAAACCATTCATAGTATTTTTCAAAATAAGAATTTGCTAAGTGAATCGTAATTTGTTTTAATACAAGCATTTTTTGTAATCCAATATTTGAATTACATTGTTTAATATTTATACTAATTATTTGGAAACGGACGTGAATAATTCACATTTACGAAATTTACGAGCTCATTATCTTAAATTTTGTTTATTATTTTAAGGTAATCGAAATGAATTACACTTAATTCTTTAGGTGGTAGAGCCTAGCTGTGGTAAGTTACTACAGCTCGAACATGGGCTGGCTCGACCGGGGAAGTACCACCCTCTCACAGAAGATCGGCGTGAAGTAGCCTTTAGTGGCTGCGTTTTGTCCGATGTGGGGGAGAGCCGGTTGCCCTTTTCCTATTTCCCACCCTTTCCTACCATTTCCTTATTCCCACCCCTTCCTATTCCTAAAAAAACAAGGTTGGCAACGTATCCATAACAAACATGTTGCGGATGTCCATGGGCGACGGTACTACCTTACACCATATAGGCCGTCTGCTCGTTTGCCACCTTTTACATAAAAAAACAAATGATCATTACAATGGTAATGAAAATGAAAAATGAAAATGATGGAAAAAATAAACAAATGGCGCATAAATGCAGACGCTATTGATAATTGCATAGAAATGCATAAATACTTTACCAAATATTAAATAAATTTATAAGCACCAAACATTTTGTAGATTATTCTGTAGGAACGAAGAAAGAAATTTAAAATATTGTTTAAATTTCTTTCAAATAACGAAAGAGTTTCTAAACAGGTTATTAGTAAAGTAATTCTCGTCAACTCATCCAAAAAACTTTAGCTGTATAAAAATAGAATATTCATGAGGGATTTTAGATATTTTTAAACTTGTTGTGATTAAAAAGAATTATGAATATGGGTATATTATTAAAACTACATATAACATGTACCAAGTAAAGGATGTTGTTCAGTTGTATAATAACACAACAATACATATCAATCAAGTTTAGAAATCAGGTATCTTCTAAACTTAATTTGTATAAGACTTTTCGTGAAAAAAATATTATAAGAAGTGACATACGTTTAATTTATGGTTTATAATTTTGTGATATTTATATAGTTTCTCATACTACAGCATAAATCAATTGTAATTTTAGGTTTCTTCTAGTGTTAATTAATTAAAGAAATATCAGAACAGAATTTAAATTGTTCAAACCAAGACTAATGAAACACGAGGGTGTAATTAGAAATTCAGGTCTCAATAAATGGGTTGCCTCTTGTAATCTTATAATCTTGTCATTGAGGCGGATAAAAATAAAAATATTACTGAATTATCGGTATTGATTAAATGTACTTTGCCATTTGTAAAACAGTATTTTTTATTTTTTCTATGTTAGGTAAAAAAACATCTTTATTAATTACAGATTTGGCAAACCACATTTTCTTTTTCAATCATGAATTAGTTAAACGTTCGAAAAGTACTTATTTTTATACATATAAAGTTTTGATTCAATTTAAGCTTTTCGTATTTATAGGAAAAAACTGTTTCGAAATTTTGGACGCTACAGTTATTGTATTTCTCACTCAATTGGTGCAAAACTTTTTAAGGATTACAAATATCAATATAATATTAATATATTGAAATCAAAATTGTAATAAAGCAATGGTTAAACCAAATTAAATAAACAATTCTTGTTTGAAATATAGGATAGTGGGAGAAATCTTAATTTAAAATCATATAATTTTTAAAACAAAAATTATGACCTTATAAATATTTCAACAACCACAAAGATTAGGTATCTAAGAGGTTACTTAATAATAATAAAATATGTTATTATTTTTATATGACTATATTTATACCGCTACAAAACTAATAACAGAGAAATAGTAAGTTGGTATTTCAATAAACGATATTACTTTTTTCTTCCAAAATTTCTATAATACATATTATTAATCCATGTATTCTCGTCTGATGATAAATATTTTATGGATTAAGCCTAAAATTATAAACAGACCAAGTTTAAATTATTCTTTATCCAAGAAAAGAATGTCAAAATAACAATAATTGTAATTCTTAGTTAAATTTTGAGAAATTATAAATTCCTATTACGTAAATAAGTAATATATCACATTTTTATTAATTTATGAAGAGTGCTGACGATGCCTACACTCAATATGTTGATATTAGAAATGTACAATGAAGAATCAGCCAAAATAATTTAACTTTAGTAAATGGGATAATAAATCCATTTAGAGTCCGGGAAATATGGTGGATGACTTAGGCAATTCAATTGAAGCTCTTCTAATTTCATAAATATCTGTTGTGCTATAAGTGGTCGAGTATTGCCTTGAAGCAGCAGTTGTCTGCGGCAAGTTGCAATTGACCAGCCAAGGTTGTTATGGTTGAATTTTGGAATAAATACTGACGTGTCTCTTCAAAATCAACGAATTTGTATTAAGTTCGATATACGAAAATGTTTTTATTCGAAAATGTTTTGTTATATATACATATGGATGTATATATAACAAAACATTTTAACCTAATTGACAACTTTGTACTAATTTTGATGTATTGATAAATAAATCGTAATAATAAAATAATACATAATTAATTTCAGCTGAAATAATATTGAAAAGCATATTCGATTTCCTGATCTGATTACTAACAGCTGTTACAATTGTCGGTATGCTAATTTAACCCCTTATTTTGTCCACATTACGTAAATATGTTTGTTGTTTATTGAGCTAAAAATCAATTCATTGTCAAAACCTAGGACAATAAATTGGATAAGTACATTCTATCTTAGAAATAAAAATTGGAGCCTAGGATTGTAGTTAATGTGCAAGATTTTAAGATAAGTGACTTTCAAGTATAGACCTAATATTGACTTAACCACTGAGGAATTTTCAACATATAATAAGATATAAAAAAATATGGTGACCTTGATTATTCTAACGAGCAAAAGCTGGAGTCTCAATCCTCCTTTCTTTTTTTATTTCTATTATTTATTGGATTGGATAACAACTTATTATGAAGTGGTTAAACTGTTTCTATTTTATTAACAAAAAAGAAATACATTTATAAAGTACATTTATTCAAGCTCATATTTTTGTTAGTCTTATTAAATAATTTGAATCCAATTGAATAAAAATAATTAAACTTCATAAATTTTAGAAAAGCAATATAGAAAGATGATTGAAATAAAGATTAAGGCAACTTTAACTACTTTAAATAAAGCAATCTGCCAATATTTATACCATCTCTTCTTTTAAAATAAACTTAAACTTGACCTTGAGAAATATTATTCCGAAAACTCTTAAGCCTATAAATAAATAAAATTATAACGATAATATCGATGTGTGATACCATAAATTACTTAGTACTAAAATACAGTAATTATTGATAATAATTTTATAAATACAAAGCTAACATTAATACAGCAATTTCTGCCATCTAAGAGTTCTGGATTTCCTAGTAATATCTATAAAGTTAAAAGTATTCGCTTGATTTCCACTGGAGCACTTCTTTTATTTTAAACGGTTTTATTGAGTGTATAGGTAACTATAAGTAAAAGGATTTTTATTACTATTATTACTAAAGTACAAATAAATAACTTATCTATCTAGTGATATTTATGTTATACTAGTTTTTGCCCGCGACTTCGTCCGCGTTAGTTTCTTCATTAGTAATATATGTATAGCTGACCAGGCGAACTCTATTCCGTCTTAGAGGCCATAAATAATCAGGTTTTTCCTGTTTCAATCAAACAGAATGATTGACATATTAGTTAGTTGTCAAATCTAATGTCAAAAAAAGCGTTTGTATGGGAAATAGAAAAGGGCTGTTTTTAGGGTTTTCCCGGAAATTATTCCAATTTTGCTCACCTTTTATACCTTCCCTGAACCTCCACGAACATTTCAAGACTAAGATAAGACAAATCCGTTCAGCTGTTCTCGAGTTTTAGCGAGACTAAGGAACAGCAATCCATTTTTATATATATAGAAGATAGAACGTTGTGCTCGTAAATTGAGAATTTTTAGGAAAGTTAAACTTAAATTTTTAAATATCAGCTTCTCGTGCAAAAGTTTTTACTGGTTAAAATACACAGCACATTATTTAAAATCGAAGTTATGTAGTGAAGATAGATAAAAAATAAAAACAAGTTCTAAAACCAGGAGCAACGAAAAAGTTTTAAAACAGTTTGAACACAATTATTGATAAAGAAACATAAACTATTTTCGTGCATTCGCATATAGAAAAATCATAACTTTCTATACTGATACCGCACCTACCAATTCATTTTTCATACCAATATTTTAGAGTCATAAATGGATTTATTTGGAATAACAAATGGAAATTCGTCATAAGTGAAATATTGAAGCTCTGATTTCAAATTTGGCAAAAATTCAATGCAGATCTAAAATCTATATTAGGGAATTTTCGAAATATGTATAGTCAAAATAAATATTAACTTGTCTATCCTTAGCGAAGTATTGCCTTTATTATAGAACCGATAAAATTTCGGAATAATGATTATATTTTTATAAATTACTTATTTAAATTTTAAAGTGCTTGGTTTTTATTTGTTATAGCATTTTAGTAAAATTTTGAAGCACAGATGAATAATCATTTTTTAACTATAAAGTTTGTTGAAGTTAACTCTAAAACATACTAAGCAGTCACAAATTACTTCTTAAGTTATGTGAATTCTTTTAATAAAATATGTTAAGGATGATTTTATTGCAACATAGGAATCTCAGAGTGATTTTTATCATACCGGAATAGTCAGTGTCCTAGTTAGTTTCTTTGTTTGTACAGTTAATTTGATGTTACGGTCATAAATCAAAACGTCAGGGTCATTGTAATATTATGGGGATAAAATTGAAAACGATATTGAAAATTATAACATTCGAATACACTCACTTATAAATATTCTTGGTTATCATAAAACAATTATCATTACACATTTGGTTATCCATTTATATTATATAAAATTAATATATTATATAAATAATGTACTTGTTTTCCTTCTTCTCCTAATGAGGCAAACACAAAGGAGTATGTTAGGCATTCTGATATTTTTTTCTTATTCTTTACTTTGTACATTCATTTACTATTCGGTATGTAGACATCTATAATTTTTAAACATCATAAGTTTACAGACACGAAACGAACTTAAATTCGCTTTCATTTCGCGAACTTTGTATAAGATTTAAAACTGTTCTTACAATAACGACTTAAATAGAATCAATCATATCCGAGACAAGGATGTAATCTTGTTTGATGACTTAACAAAATACCTTTTTCTCGGCAAATAAAATTAGTTTTTGATTGAAAGTTTATATCGTGCTCTAAATCTAATACGTGTTGCTAAAGATAATGCTCATTTTCTCGCGTTTTATTAACTGTGATAAGATTTCAAGAAGGGTGGTTGTCTTGCCATGGAGGTCTTGAATAATATATATATATATATATTCATGCATTCATAAAAAAAAATTAATTTTAATATTTTTGCATAAATATTATTAACATTTTTTTATTAACATTCTATTTAAAGTTATAGCAAACCCTATCAAAAAGCCTCCTCTTGAACTCAACAGTTAAGATAAACGTGTTATTCAAGGCTTTATAATAATAACTTTAACATTAATTTCCTTTCTTTTTATCCTCTTAATTATCACACGTAGAAATAATGGTCTCATTGTAATGAAACATGTGGAGCAAAAGAGGATCTAACATTGTTTGATGACTTACCCCGGAAACATGCCCATATCTAACATCTTCCTTCTAATTATATTACGATGAGCATATTTTATTTTCCAGATGTATTTTACAAAGAAGTTATAAATTCGTTGTATAAATTTGTAATTATTATTTAAGAGCAAGTCGTCGGATCGATTAATAATTTATAAAAACTATAATAATAGAGGACAAAAATGTAACATATGAATTATATGATTACATATGAATTAATAATAATATAAAATAGTTTTATTAAGGTCAATCCAAGAAACGCAAACAAGCCACATAAAATGGTGTTCATATACTGTATTATTATTTATATACGAAAGTCCTAGTCCAATGAACTCCATACATTTTCTTTATTCTTATTCTTAAAATTTAAATATATATACGATGATTATATTTTAAATCTAAATTCAATTACTCTTAATTTAAGAGTAATGAGAGATTAATTTTTACAATAATAGGATCCATTAAAAAGATTTTAATGATAAATTTAATACGATTTTGATCAAGTGATATGTAATTATTACTAAGGAAATTTTATATACATTTCATAACTTGTATATTGTAAGGATTATTCGTAATAGAACAAAAACACACATGTTTTAAAAGAGTCTGAAAACATTGTTTTTACTAAGTTTACCGACTATAGCCGTATATAATCCTATAAAAAGAATAAATGGAGTTTCGTTTCTGACAATCAAATCATTTGTTTTAAAAACATTCGTCCAAAATCTTTAAACTACTAAGAATAGCTTTATATTTTTTGCTTTTGAACGAGCTAAAGAAAAAGTTCTAATTATCCAGTGTTATATTTTACTAACAAACCATGTATGTAATTTAGTTAAACTCTGTATTATTTAATTCTCGGAAGGAGTAGATAGTATTGTATTTTCTTGAAAATGAAATCGTTCTAACATAATCCAGACAGACTCAACCGACGATTTTTCTTCGAAACTAAAATAATATTATTTTATAAAAGACGCAGACAAGTGTAACAAATTTCAATTTTCAAAGAACTTGTTGATTGCCCACGACTTCATCTGCATGAACTTCGAAATTAGGTTTGGATAGAAATTAAAACCACATCAATAATATAAAATATTGTTTAACAAAAAGCAATCTCAAAACAGGAAACTAGCAAGTAAAATATAAATAAACCACACGTATTGAATCCATAGTTAATCACATATTTTTAACTAACTATTTAATAATTCCTAAGTTGATGTCTTGTAATACAAATGTATAACAAATTTTTCTTATATTTTAAATTATTACTTTTCAAATTTGTCACAGAGAAATATAAAATAAGTATTATGGGTTAGAAAACATGAACGCCAAATTATGCTAGTATTTCATATCTGAATTTTATTTTGGAACGATGGTTTAAGTATATTATAACTTGAATATTCGTAAGCAATTATATTGAAATGTTCTCAGTGAGCTTGATCCTTTTGTTAGAACTTCTATAGCTTCTATAGATCCTACTAGTCTAGTTTTCATTTTTTTCTAAAATATTATTCGGACAAAAAAATAAAGCCAATATTCACATTTTGTAAACAAATTTCCATTGTAAAATAAGTCAAAACACCACATTTATACGTTTTGGTCATTTAAAAGAAGCTGAGTAGTCGACCAAAAATTATTTCTGAAATTGTAATCAAGAATCCCGATTTCTTTACCTCCTTAATAGTTCCGTTGGGTTACGGAATATCAATGAGCTTATAAGCAATCCATAAAGAAATGGTTCAATGAATATTCTTAGGGTGTCGTGACCCTTTTAGGTATCAATAGGAAACCTCATAAATATGTATATATTACATAGTATGACTGTTTCGTAGTTTCGTGAAAAATAATCATTAGTTTGGAGATCTATCATGGTTCCTGAATTAAAAAATCCACAATCGATGAGAAAGTTATCTTAGAACATAGCGTCTCTTTAGATTATGGAATATAAAGGTCTGTTTCCGATCAAAAACATAAAATGTCTTTATTTCTCACTACAGACGCTTGAAATTTTACACATTCAATGAGTGTTAATTAGAGCTTCAAATACTGTAATTTTATTTAAGCATAAAAAAATATAGTACAAAACCTTATTGTATGAGTAATTTTTAAAAAAATATTCACATTTTGTAAAAAAAGTTTAGAGGTAAGCTTAAAACAAAACTAAAACACTACAACTCTTTCATATTTATATATGTATCTACATCGGGAGACATTATTATTTGACAAATATCTAAATGAAGTTATAATATATTTTCCAATATTTATTGTTTTTATTCCAGAAATATAATTATATCGGAACCATAATAATTAATTTCAGGAAATGTACTCTTTACATCTTTGCACCCTTCATTTTTACAAGGCTGAAATAGATTTCGTTCACTTGAAATTATTTATTATATAAAATTTAACTCTGAATGCAATTGTCAGTTTGTTGCGAGTAATATAAATTTTTAATACATACAAACATTGCTAAAATTTTGATCACATTTCTATAAATAGTATATAAATTTAAACAAAAAATGCGTTTAATGGATCTAAGTTAAAAAGTAATACAACGCTAACAAACTAGACCTCGATCAACTTCTAGTTCTTAGCTCAAGTCTCGGTCAAAAAATTGTCTAAATAGTGCTTTTATTTGTGTCAGTATCTATCCGTAATATTTATTGTTTCTTTTGAGTTATATCTGTGAGTTATAAAATTCATATTTCTTATTAGAAATTATTTTATCTTAGTCTTATTTAAGCATTACTTGTACGTACTGCCCTGATATCATTCGATTCGGAGAGTAATAAACAACATAAGCTTGAAATGCATCAACTTTTACATCAATTTTAGATACAAAACCTTACGAGATAAGAGAAATATCCCATATTTATTGATGATTTAATTCCGTTAAGTAAGATTGTATTGGATATGGATAATAGTAAAAAAAGAACAAATTACTTTTATGTTTAAAATTAAGACGCCAAAGTTAATCAGTAAAATTTAGTCTTTCATCTTTAGATAGCAGAGTCATATTTTTAAATTTGCTTCTGTCACCAGACTCTTTTAAGTATTCGGGCCACGTTAATAATCTAACGACTCAATGAAATGTTTTGTCATCATTATCAGTGACTTACTCGATCTTACAGCGAAAAATAATTACGTTAAATACATCTTATAATACACAACGAGACAAAATTTCAATGTAAAACACTATATGAAAATAAAAAATTCCTTTAGTTTTTAGTTTTTAAATTCTATGTCCATAAAAAGTTAATTTATTAAAAACTAGTAAACCTGGAAAACTCCGTTTCGCCTCCAGAAGGCTTTGTTTTATGTAACATTTCGTTTGGTGATTAAAAGATGAAGATTTTTTTTTGTTTTATATTTGAAAAGGAAAATTTTTATTTCATTTCACAACAGTAATGAATTCATTTCGATTACAAAAATAAAGTGTTATTTAATTGAACTTCTCTAAATAAATGAAAATGAATCCAAAGTAGATACCGAATCGAAGCGTTAAACGTGTCCGCAAATTATCCGTTTCATTGAAGTATTCCTTTGTAAACCACATTTTTTGTTTTTTGTTCTAATGTTAACACAAATAAAGCGGATGGTTTCCCAACTCGTGAACACACATACTATGACTGCCCATGTGAAAAACAATGATTTTCTAAATTTATCCCGCAAATACTAAATTACATATCTGTCATTATACGTCAATGGCATAGCTGTCAATTGTGTTTCGTTATTCCACGTTTTATAGTGACTGACGTTTCATGTCAAGTCCCACGGGAATGCTGTTGAACGGGATAAAAAGTATCCTATTGCGATTTCCTGGTTCTAAAATACCTCCTTGCCAATTTTCAGCTAAATCGGTTCAGCCGTACTTGAGTTATAAGTGAAGTCACTAACACGACTTTCTTTTATATATGTATATAGATTTATATTTGTTATATGAAATAGCAAAATATCGTGGAAAAAATAAAATTTAATTTTAAACAATATACATTGGATTGAAAACACTTAATACTTCTATAGGTACTTAAAACACTTAAGTCCATGAGTGACCCGAGGTTTGATGTTATTTACTTAAAAAACAATTACAAGTAGGAGATGTTTAAAAACATGATGACGGGAGGATATATTTAAAGAGATCCGTCAGTTTTTAAAGAGTGAACCTTCAATGCTTTGATTCCACTTTTACGTGATTGCCAACAAAAAACTTGAAGGATGGGGGTTTTAACCGAAGTAATTAAAAAAAATTGGCCGTGTCGTAGCATCATCTGACATATACTTCAAATGTATAAATTTATTTTTGATTGTGTTTTATTAAACCAATTTGGATATTTTATATATAGGCTTGAAAAACACCATTATATTAATAAGACTTATATTAATAAGACTTGAAAAACACCATTTATCAACTACACACATCCATACAACTTAGAAGTAATGTTTCCATGTTCTTTTTTTAAGAAATAAATGCACACTAAAATATTTACTTGCAACGCTCTCACTCCGAAGAATGTGTTATTAAAAATTACTCTAGTGTCGTCTAACGTTATTTATTCAGAGAATTGAATCGTAAAGGAAGCGTAACCGTCTTGCATATTATTTATTTTACACTTATTAAATTTGCAAACAGATTTTTCCCATTAGGTAAACGTTACTTCCTGATGAACAAAAGAATGTCAGACATTTATTTTTATAATATTCATTAAAAACATTTTTTGTTCCAGGTTTTTTTCCACGAACTCTACTCAATATCATTATGCTTTGAAGATCTTTGCTCACTATATTTAACTAGTTTTTGTCGAGATTTATTTTAAACGGCACTGTGAAATATATATTTAGTAAATAACCTTGTTTGAATAATTCATTTAAATCCATTGAAATTATCCTTTAGACAGTATTAATCAATTAGTACAAGTATAATTCGTGTGAGATAAAGAAGAGAGACTACTGATAAGGAACGAACATGATTCAGTATACATGTATCTTAAAGTTTAAATCACATGATGTTTTTTATTCATTTAGATTTAAAGAATAACACCAAAATTAATAACCGTTCTAACTAGTTTGAGTCTGATTTTGATGATTATTTTTTTATTTTTAATTAAAACAGTAAGAATAACTGTTTCCCAATTATTCTTCACAGTACTTAACAAGACTATGATTTTATATACATATTGCTTCCGTGAACGAAAATCTTCTGAGTCATAAATATATCTCATAAAAAAATTCAAAATATTATAATGTTTTCAAAAATCACATCAACACTAATAATATTTCATTAATATTTAGTTATTCAGTTTGTTTTAACTTTTAGTACCGTTAGTTTTGACTATGCACACAAGACTACGACCAAAGCATTGCAACACTTATCAGTCTAGTCAACAAGTTAAAAAAAAGGGGCAAATAGAAATAAAGCTCCTATAAAAATATGTGCAATAGTTCATTCGATTCGAAATGACGTCTAGAAAAATGTTTTTAAGGGTTATATTAGCACACAAAAAATTGAGATTGTTATTAACAAAATGAGATAAAAAAGGTATTCAGATTTTCTTTTATAATTTTTAAAATAATAATATTCAAGGAATGTTGAATTCTAAAATATCTGTGTTTAAGATAAAATCTTTTTTTTTTAATAGTTTGCTACTTATTTTGTAGTAATCTAATTACTTCATTATGTTAACAAACAAATACTTTTATCAACAACTTCTTAAAAGGACCGTACAATTTGTATACAGACACAAATCCAGTAATTTCATTGCAGTATATAAATTACGATTTATAAATTATACCCATTTAAGAATATAATTTAATCTACACACTGTTATCTGTAAAGCATTCATGGATGAATACATTTCTATATTAGTATTAATTAATTACCAGACAATATACCACACATTAATTATTGTCTCCTATTTTTCCTAGATCTGGGTTATAAAAACCCGACAATAAACTTTGTACATAATAGTAGCATAAGAGAACGTCTATTTTAAAATTTTATTCTATATAAACCTCATGGTAGGTATATATGTTTCGGTACAATGCAGTTTCTGCACTTGAATAGATGTTACAGAAAAGTTCTCGCAACTAGCAGGAGTAAAATTTTCAAGCTATTTTTAGTGTGAAAGCATGGTCGAATATCCCTTCAATTCCGTACGACGCGACATCCTTAATAAGAATGAATAAGTAATGCGTGCCCCAAATCTTCTTCGGTATTTAAAAGGATCTCAACATCTTAACAATGTCTTTCAAGCGTTGATCGCTTCAAAACCCGTTGCCTCTAGGCTCATTCGTATTCAGGGTCTCGACGACTCTATTAAGAACGTAAGGATATCAGGTTCCTTACTTCCAATTTTCAAGTTGAGCTTTTTTTAACAAGCGGAAATTTTCTTTTAACAAGATATAACAATTTACATAAGAACTTACAAGTTAAATATATTTTGTTATATAAACTAATAAAAATTATGATATAATAAAGATTTGAAAATATTATGGAAAAGTATTAAAAAAACTTGTTTTTATCCTAATTACAATTCAATTATAATATAAAATATTAGTGTTGTCCGTATAATTTATTATGTTTTACTTAATAGAAACGAAAAAGTAAGTCTTATTTTGATGTGAAATTGAGAAAACAAAATACTTATGTGAATTTGTCTGACTAACAATGTATGGATGTACTAGATGTAGATGTATTTTATGATACTAGAAATTATGTTAAGTACCCTTAGTTAGATACGTAAATAATGTCATGTTTCAATGTCATAACTGTGAATACTATTTTTCATATCAAAATTATTTATGTTTTATTTATGATACATTCTTTACATTCAAAAATTTTTCATAGATAAGGGAAATAAAAAGTGTAAGCGAAACGTTTACAGCAAGAGCCCATTAACCCACGACCTTTGTTATTTTATAAAATCTGAAAGTTTTTAGCGCATGCTCTCAACACAGGTAAGAAAGAATTACATAATCAAAATTAGGTACATACGAGTATAAAAAGATGATATGTTTAAACTGAGATAAATGCGGATTTTTATCTATAAAACTTGGCTGCACCACAAAAATATAAAATAACCAATTGGTGTTTGTTGTTTTTAAATATGAAGGAACAATCCTTTTATTGAGAATATAAACTTAATACGCTAGAGACGAGAAACTAATTCACTAATAGGCGCTGGGACATATGAGTATACCAAAGAAATAAATAAATCACTTGTATAACATAATATACAATTAAATATTTTTCTCAATAAGAAAAAGATAATGATATATACCTAATTGTCAAAGTAAAACAAGTAAACAATGACATCGTAGTATTAGTGATAGTTGTATGAAGAATCAGAATATTTTCAATAGTATAATAATAATAGTGCTGTCTCAAATAATATTTAAAAAAAAATATTACAGATCAGCTTATGAAAATATGAGGGTTAATATATTAATTTGACGAATATACTAAGAATTTCATACAGACTTTTAAAGTGTATTCTCGTTAGATTAAGTTGCATACAAATATCGTTGTTATAAAATATTTTATTTCATTAAAGTGTAAAATTTTTGGACAGTAGCGTGCACTTTCAGTAGGATTCAGGTTAATTTGTCTCTACAAATATAGTTACACTTATATATACTTATTTTAAACTTTTACGATCTCAGTACTTAAGCCCTGGCCGCAATCTTAGAAAAAGTTTTCGCGCTGTATTTTATATACCCGAACCTTTATTGTAAATCTAGTAAAATATTGTTTGCGTCCAATTTATTCAAAGTTTTATAACTGGTCATCATTAAATGGATCATAAAAAGTTATAAACAAAAATAAGTGAATTTATTTCTTTTTTTTTTGTTCTTTATTACTTTATTCCAATCGTCTTAAATAAAAAAATTGTAGATTTTTTTAAAATTACCTTATTATTACAGCTGTACATGCTGTTAAGATTCTTGAATACTCTTAAAAATGCGATAAATAAATCATTACACTCAGTTTTATATTGTTTATTGATATCCATAAAAAATAACCTTAAATTTTATTATTTACTTATAATCGATTTATTTCCTTAAATCATTGGTTTGTTCTATAATTAATTATTATTTATGGTTGTAATTTATTTCTTATTTCTCATTTTATTAAGTTAATGTGTTAGTTATCTTTTTTTGCACATAAACCGTTTATACAAACAGTAAGTCAGTTAGTACCCAGTTTATAATGGCCAAAACTTTGTTACCAAAGTGTCGTATTTGAGTTCTCAGATGAATTTCACGTTGATGTACATGAACATACTCTATAGTTATTTGCGTTTGCATTAATCATCATACGTGTACAAGAGAAATTAAAGATTTCTTTTGAATGTCTGCAGTTTAAGAATTTTATCTTTTCTTTATCCAAAGGGGGATTATCATAACTAGGTATACAATTTGATACAAAGTATCACATATAATGATTCCGTATTTTCAATTTTGTTATTAATGCGATTTTTTTTATTGCGACGCTTGTTAATAATGGACAAATGAATCATAAAATTTTATAACCCTGTAAGTTTTCCTCAGTAATAAAAACAGATGATTGGATTTGTTTACAAATATTGTTTTATAATAAAATGTAACAAATTCAATATTACAGTTATTCAAATTTTAATTCTATTAGTCATATTTGAAACGACAATTTTATAATAAACGCGAAATTTTAATATTATGTGTATTAAATTGAAAACAAATTGGTTCAATCGTTCTTCGACATTGAGTGACAAACGACAGTCATGTTTCGAATTTATATTATTGGTCGAATTACACTGCACGTTAAAAAATAATGAATTATTTGCTGAGCCTTACACCATCCTCAATGTGGATGAAACTAATAACTATGTTGGGACTGTTCTAACTTACAATTAGAAAAGAAGTTTATTATTATTAGAAAAGAAACCTTGGACATAATACCGTTTACCGAATAAGGAGAAACTTTTGCAGTACTGTGTATTGCAGCGCCGAATAAGCATCCTTTTAACAATTTTCAAAATTTTATGAATTTCTTTAATTTTTTTAATATACGACTCAAAAAAAACATATTTCATTAAATGTATGTTAATATCCAATTCGGTCATGTACAAAGCGACGACCTAGACTCAGGGCACAGGCCCACGTCATTTTATTTTGACCGCAGTAAACATTTTATACTACTTACATCAAACCGAATTGTTAATTAAAGTTATTGTGAATACTAATAATTGAATCTTATTTAAAGTAACAAAGGTTTTGTTTATAAAAGTAACTTTGTCATTTTAAAAGCCCTTCAAAATACTGTTCCTTGTAAAATAGCAATATATTGTTGATTCATTATTATGAATATTATTCTTGAATGGTCCCGAGGGACATTATGGGTCCCAGACAATGTTTAAAAATTATATTTCTAAAAGAATAAATTTATAAAAGAAAAATTTATCTCTAGGTTTTAGACGTCACTTAAAGGTATTAATAAAATGCTTTTATTTATTCGAAATTATTTCGAAACTTATCGTAGAGAGATGAAGGTTTTCAGAAGTATTTGTTACCTGGGGTAGGTTTACCCTAAGGGAAGATTTTTAGTAATTCATCGCCTAAGGGTGGACAATGGAAAAATTTTATTTATTGATTTAACTATACTTGAAACTTTGTATGTGGGTTCCACCAAGAAAGCAAGCTAGCATTAAGAGAGGATTTTTTTTTTTCTGATACCAGATTGTATCTCATGAACCATGACAGTCAGATAGTTTAAATTTTTAAAGACGATGTACTTCTGTTGCGGTATAACAACGCTATCAGGATATAAGAGCATACTACTGAGCTAAGGCTTAATTACCACGCTTGCTCAAAGTGGATTGGTGATTTCAAGATTATAATTTGAAATTATAAAATCAGGTTTCTTCACGATAGTATCCTTCACCGCCTGTCAGTAGTGTCTAAATACTGTTAGAAAGTACATAAAACTCGGAAAAAAATAAATTAGCACTTGCCAGATTTCGAATCCCCACTCTCATGCACGAGAGGTGGGCCTTAACCATAACATAAAATTGTAAATGTTATTAGGTATTCTCTTACAAAGGTTAGTTTTTAGTTTATTTTTCTGCAAATTTCTTTTTTATTTCATCACTGTCAAACACACAGAAAGATTTTTATAAAGCAACTACACATATGTAACTTAGATAGCACATTAAGCTACCCACCCATTTCTCTACTACCAAATGATTTTTCTTTTGAATTTAAGCGCCTTTAATTTTCTCTGAAAGTTGGTTTTGCGAAGACGATAAATAAGTCACAATAGGAGTCAATTTGATTGTTTAATGTTTGTTGACATATGTAGTCTATAGACAATAGAAATGTGTTTAAATAACAACAATAATTAATTCACATACAAAGCCAGTTTTTTAATCGTCAATCGTAAACTACTTCTTTTGGTCTTGCTTTCAATCTTTGGTCAAATATTATATATTGAATCTTCAGAACTCTGTAATACAAAAACTAAAGTCCTCTTTTCGTAAGAATGTCTAAAGGAGATAAAGAAATCCACATACGATTTGATGACTTATTTAAATAGGGTTTAGGAGTAAAATAGGCTAGTTATATCCTGCTCTTGAGACGATGAACGAAAATGGTTTATATAGAGTTTCATTTTTTATAATGATAAGACCTTTGTCAGTGTCTGAAAAAAATCTTCACTGGACCTCTTAATAAATATAAATATATTTAGATTCTTGGGATTACCGAAAGAAAATAAATACTATTTATACTTTTTGTCAATTCTTTAAAAGTTTTGTTATCATTTATATTATAGTTAAGGAGTGTCTTATATGAAATAATAAAATATTTGGTAAACCAAACCAGGAGTAATTGATTAAAAATCAAAACTGTCTTTTTAAAATTGCTGTAAAAGTTTGCAATCAAAACATCATAAGTAATGAAATCTTCATTATGTATCTTTTATTCAAATTCCCTTAAGCTCTCTTAAAATCTACTTCAAATTAGAAAAAGAAAAAATCCAATCGTACTTTATTATTACTTAACTAATTATTTATATCTTTTGAAAGCTTTCTCTTATACTAGGGATCACGTAATAAATAATAAAAAAGTTAACTTAAGAACATTTTGTGTTCAGATAAAACTACAGAATAATTAGATAAAACTATAAAATCCAATAACGTTTTGCACCTCTCATTCATTCTTACTTATAATTTATTTGTGAAATATGATTTTTAAAAATTTCTAAATATAAATACCAATATCAAGGAAGATTCATTTTAAACTTCTCACTTGAAATAGACAAGCATAAACATATGGTTTCAGACGACTTCATAATTACAAAACATTCTTTTATACTTAAATTTATTAAACTAAATATTATAGACAAGTTTTGAATTTGAATAAATAGCTTTTATACATATTTCAGTAGTAATGTCAACAAAGAATGGCATGTCTAAAATGTGACTATGGTTTCGGGATGAAATATAAAATATATTACAATTTTAGGAACGGACAAAGGAAATCACAAGAGGCTGAACCCTTTCGCATAAACATCCGAATACAGACATTTGGTAAATTCATTGCCCATCATTTGAAAACCGCTAAGAACACAAAACTTAATACTTATTTACTTTTAAAAATCTAACATATTTATATTTTGAAATTATGTTAACGTTTTCTTATTAGTAATAAAAATCAATAATGTAATACAATAGAAGTGAAATCAAATGACATTTATAATATGGAATTAAAAATGAATCAGACTTCTACAAAATCGTCATCAGCCTATCAGAGCCCACTGCTGAGCAAAGGCCTCTTTCTCACATGGAGAAGGTTTGAGCATTAATTACCACGCTTGCTCAAGACGGGTTGGTGATTTCAAACTTATAATTGTTTAACTATAAGTCCAGGTTTCCTCACGATGTTTTCCTTCACCGTATGTCAGTTATGTCTAAATACTCGCAGAAAGTACATATGACTCCGAAAAATCACATTGGTACTTGCCAGGTTTGAACCCGCGCCCTCGGCAACGAGAGGCAGGCCCTTTAACCACTAGGCCACCACTGACCTGACACCATCAATAAGGCCCAAAGACTTACTGAAGTTGTATAAAATTGCACTTTGTAATCCGATTGTTGAGACAAATGTAATTATGGAAGACCGGAAAAGTGAAAAATCTGTCATATTCCTTTTTGAACGGAAAAACTAGACACCGTTTTGGAGTCCTCAAACGTTCGGGGTTATTCTCTGGGTGATCCCAGATGGGTTGATAGATGGGTGATCCACTGATCCACCTGGGACTCGCTATTTTCATCAGATGTAGGGAATTTTAGGCCACATTTCATATCTAATGAAAAGTTTCCAACGTTCTACTTCAAACTTGGCATCTTGAGCTATTAGTTAAACACCAGACCTTTTAAATGAGACACTAACTTCATTCGGCCTTACAGATGCTAATTTATCGATCTATGCTTCCTTTTGTACTTTTTCTGTAATAATAGTTAGTGTTCTATGGACTCAAGATACTATTTAAATGTATGTATCTTTTTGTTTGCTTTCATTACATTTACAAACGAATAAATAGTTCCTCTCTTTTACTGGAAACTAAAGAAAGCCAGATGAATAATTTTTCAAGAATAACTACTAATAGCTTCTTTCGCAATCCTACCGTGGGTATAAGTATTCATGAATGACGATATACAATTACCACAGTTTGACGGTCTTTTCAAATTACACCAGAATATTATTTCTAACTTAAATTATTGTTTTTCAATTATATTTACCAAACCAACATCAATTGAAAAATCAATTAATGTAGGTATATAAATAAATATGAATAAAATGTTTTCCCAATTTAATTTGCAAGAAATTCTTATGAGTTATAACAACTGAAGTGGTTTAAAATACATATTATGGATTCACTTCTTATATTTAGGTCTTTAAGTTTTGATTTTTTATCTATGGTCGTTATTTACTAAAACACTCAAATAATACATTTATGGCAACTTAAATAAAAAATACGCAATATTTTCTGTTGAATTTTGTATCTATAAGTATTTCTACAAAAAAACTAGGGGTACTGAGTAGAGCGAGGCAGTACTTCACACCGGGACACTTGCTTTTGTTATATAAAGCACAGGTTCGTCCCCACATGGAGTATTGTTCTCACCTCTGGTCCGGTGCCCCACAGTACCAACTTCTTCCATTTGACTCCATTCAACGTCGGGCAGTTCGTATTGTCAACGATCCCATGCTCACAGACGATCTAGAACCCCTAAGTCTTCGAAGGGATGTAAGCTCCCTTAGTGTGTTCTATCGTCTGTACAATGGGGAATGTTCCGAGGAACTGTTTGATGTAGTGCCATCGTCCACATTCCACCATCGCACTACTCGGCGTAGGGTTGGATTTCACCCACATCATCTGGATGCATTCAGTTGCAGGACTGTACGTGCGTCGCGTTCATTTTTTTCACGCACGTGCAGGATGTGGAATGATCTTCCGCCCGAGGCTTTTCCAGAGAGCTACAACATGGGGTCTTTCAAACATCACGTGTTCAGGTGGCTCCTTCACAAACAAGGCCGGCAACGCATCTACAAGACCCCTTGTGTTGCAGATGTCCATGGGCGACGGTGACTGCTTACCATCAGGCAGGCCGTCTGCTCGCTTGCCCCTTTGGTTAAATAAAAAAAAAAAAAAAAAATTTCGTACAATATTCCTAAAATTGACTACCGCTAAGAGCACTTTCACATTAGAAAATCATACATAATATCATACATAAGTTTCAAGAAACTTCAGTACAATAATAATTCTACATCATCAATAGACTTACGGCAAATTTTAAGCTGTTTTAGTTTTTTTTTCTTATATCAAGAAATAAAATGTTCTGTACAAATCTTACTTAAAAAAAAAACTCTTTTTGTCGTGACTGTACTGCTAGAAACGTCTTCTATAGGCTTCTACATGTAGTCTACGAATATACATATTATGATTTTGTTTCTTAACTCTTTCTTTGCTTAGAAAGCTATTTAGTGTTAGTTATTATATCGAAATAAAAGAAAATCCTGCCTATAATTTCTTTTTGATTATTCCTGATTATTCTTTTTCATTCTATTTCAAGTAAATTCCTAATTAGTTCTTTTACACATTTATATTTAAGACATTTGAAAAATAAATATTTAGATAAAAATGTCCCTATTTGAACGAACTTCACTGAAAAGGTCAACAGAGGTTATATCGCATATAACCCTGGGATGAATATTGATTACTTGGAAATATTAAAATTATAATTATATATTAATTATAAATAACGTTTAAAAAAAATCAATAAAGTGCCAGATACATTTTGAACAACTATGTATATTTAAAAATATATACAAAATTGGTATTTTACATTTTATTATTGAATTTCAAACATACATATGCAAAGATTGTTATTGTAATCGACGTGGTAGCCTAGTGGTTAAATGGCCCGCCTCTTATGCATGAGGGCGCGGGTTCGATCCTGGCATTTAATCACCTTTATTTTTATGAAAGCAAATTGAAAATATATATAATGCATGATTTTAAATGCAATTACTTTTAAGTAGCAACAAAAACAACAGCTTAAAGTTTTCCATCAATAAACAAGGTCTCTTTATCAAGTATTTAAAGTGTTGATAACGTTGCCAATTTCGAAATGTCTGAGAAGTTAAATGAAAATCTTAAGTGTCTCTTATTAGTAAGGTCGGATTTATTAATTTTACTTGAAGAATGCTTGCACTGTTTATAGATTTAATTAGCTATCTTACAACTAAGACAACATCTTTTCTAGTTTTACTGATTTTTTTCTATTCGTACTTTTATTATAAATGAAAAAGTAACTCTGTCTGTCTGTTACGTTTTCACGCCTAAAACGCTACACGTATTTGGATAAATTTTATTATACGGACTGTTGAGACCTTGTAGAATAACATAGACTGATTTTTATTCCAATCTAAAATCCCGATCCCGAATTAAGCTTTGTCACTCGCTAGTAGGAAGAAACGGAGTCGGCAACAGCTAGTATGTATATATTAAAAAGCATTTATTTTACATATTATTAAACGTCGGTTTGTAATATTATAGTGGCACATCGACACCAATTCATTTACTTGTATAGCTTATGTAATAACACGTTTATATCACAAATATCCAGAAGTGTTAAATTAGTCAAATTAAATAAATAAAAATCAAACTCAACATTGAGACAGTCTTTGAACCTTTATATTCTCAACTATTATAATTAATACGTTGTCACTCGTTTTTAAATTTAGAGCTGTAATACATTGCCTATTAACGTAATAAATAAACCAATTAAGATCTTTCTTTTAAGGATCAAAATAGTCGGTATTCAAATGTTTATCATAAGATATTGTAAATAACATATAATAATTAACTATTAAAAATGATAATTTCTATAACGACTACATGGATTTATTTTTATTTTGAATAATATTACATATTTCTTTGACATTATAATATATTCTGCTTACTCCTTTGATATTCAGATGTGGAACTAACGATTCTCTTCAAATTTTTCGCGACAAACAAAGTGACATCAGCAATCATAAAAATACTAAATTCAATCTACAATTTTTTATACTAGTTAAAAGTTTTCATTTTGTCAACATAATTTTATACGTGATTTTTGGTTTTGTGGCATAACCTGCACATTAAGATAGTCCTAAAGATACATATTAACATATGTATATGGGTTTATCTTGCAGAAATATGTACAAAAGACTATATAAATAATGTAGACAATATACATTACTCCATAAACCAATATTTTAAATCCATGTTCTTTAACTAGCTTGACTATATAAATAATAAAGAATTTTCATTTTTCAACTTTATGGAATAAAATCATCTCTCCATAAAATTCACGTTAAAGTACTAATAAGCACTGTAAGTAATAGCATTACTTGATATGTATTATGTGTGACCCTTAATGTTGCAAAACAGATTTCGTTATCTTGTTATTAACCGACTTCGAAACAGAAGGTTCTCAATTCGTTGGAATCTTTTTTTTATGGATGTTGACGAATTCTCACGGAAGAAAAAGAAATATGGAAGAAATATGGTCTTAAACTAAAACTTCAATAAATGTAGGAATATAAAAACTAAGGAAATCAATTCTTTTAAGATAAATGCGCTTTCGAGAAAAAAATTCCTCAAGGTTTTGAGATTACTGTTGAAGTCTAGTTCAAAAGGTGATTAGATATTAAGAAATGTGTACCTTTCGTTAGATATTAAATTAGCTTATTGAAAAGTAAATGAAAATACTAGCAGTGTTAGTTTAACTGTATAAGATGTTTTATCGATTTTTGTGCAGATAATTGAATAGATTAGGCAAGGAAATAGTGTTTAAATGTACAACTATTTTATGTTTTTAGTTCCTGTGTTTTTTATGTGTTTTTTTTACCTAAAAATTAATTTGTTTCAGAATATGTTTTCTTATAATTATATTTATTTATGCAGACTATAACATTATTTTATAACAAGTATAAAGTCAAATATCAATACACTGAGGTATTAATTAAGAAGTGAAATGATTTATCATCAAAGGATAATACTTAAGAACAGAATCTCTGGTGTTTCACAGGGGTCTTAATTTTCTAAAGGTTATATTAATAATTCTAAGAACGGTCTACTATCGTCCTTCTTTCCTTTGTTCATCTTTAGATTAAACACTGGCCAATGAATTTTTTTTATAGTATTTCACTACGAAATTTTATACATATATTTCTTTTTATCAAACCATCTCAATTGTAGAATATTATAAATTCAAATAATTATCAAACACTTACCTGGCTTTGGCTAGTTACAAAGTATTTTTTTTTGTAAATATAAATAATAAAAGCAATAAGATTAAGAATCAAGTCTAGACTAATAAGTTTTAAAGATTTAATCATCTTTCGTACACGTCTAAACTGTTTTCTTAACACTGAAAGATTCTTAAACAACATTATAATGACTACATATACCGCTTATTATGTTCAATTTTATATAAATATGAAATTTGTTACGGAACTCTACACATTTTTCAGAAAACTTAAAAAAAATATTATTACAATCAAAGAAATGAAATTAAAGTATGGTGTGAATATGTACCTTACTATAAAAACCTTGAATAGTGTCTTCAAATGTAATTGGTGAAAAAAAAATGTGATAAGTTGTAAAAGTATGTATTTTAGTCTGTAAAAATGTAAATAATGTTAAAGTTTTGATATATCAAAAGCAAAAAAAAAGAACTAATTTACCTGTATCGTTGTCAGCTAAACCTTTAAGCGATTAATATTACCTACCTTTAATTAAAGAAATATACGATATAAATCTTGAAATTTAATAAAAACAATTTATACCTATAATAAAAGAATGTTATAAATATACACATATCTCAATTTTGACATTCATCTCTATAAATAAGATTTCACTATCTATAAGACTATAAAATTATGATTGTATAGAGATACTCTTAAATATAATTCTATCTCATTTTTATCTCTCTCCAAACAAAGCTTATAACATTTATTCTTTATAAGATATTTGAAAGCCGAAGTGTAGCAGATTTAGATAACACCATTGTATTTTATATTGCCATCTTAGTAAGTCCAGTTGTTTATAGTTGAATGGTTTTGTCTGCAATATTACACTTTTAAATGTTTTGCTGATTTCAAAGGTTTGCTGTCTTTTAGTCTGTTTGGATTTATATAATAAATAGTACAAAACTGAAATAAACAGCCGCATAAAACTTGGGTCTTTGAAATAATGTGAGCATTATATATGTATGTGGATACAAAGAGAGCATAGTGTCAAATGAGACCCAAAATTCATTTAATTTCTTCAAGATCATTTTATAAGTCACTTTTAAAAGCAATTATTTCTACTAAAACGTACAGAAAAATATACGGTTAATATGTGTAAGAGTGTACGTACATGCCATAAAAGTGTACTTATGAAACGTTTCTACTTTAAAAAACTGCTTCAAAAAAAAAAAAAATATATATATATATACACATATACTTATTGCTTGATAAAATTAGTATATTTTGCATAATGTTTGCGTCCTTAAAATAAGTCTTTAGATTAAGTACAAAGTAATAGTGATTATTTTTCATTTAACTAAATAACAAATGCCTTCATGTTGTGTTTGACGAAACTAAGAGCCTATAGTAACATAATTATAGATCTGTGTTCATCCTTAATATGTTATTAGAAACTATAACAACAGTTAGTAATGTAAACTAAGTTTCCCGATTTCTTAGTTCTAAACTTCAGACTTTATCCTAGAACTTGTACATGAATCTAGAAAAATATTTCTTTCACTTTGGATCATAAATCTCCCGAAATAATCAATACACCTGACTGAATACTTAAATGATATTCAATGCCATCCCCAGTTTAATTAGTTCAGTAACGGTTGAAGCGGCTATTTGTAATGAAATCAACACACCGACTATGTTTTCCTACATTATTTCATTTATAAATAAATTTATATGAATTTGAATTTTATATTTCATTATTTTAAATTAAATTATGTTTGTGATGAAGCTATAAATTAGGTTAATTTAAAATTATTGTCACCTTCCATATACTATACATAAAATTAAAACAGTAACAAGTCACTGTCATATTTGACTAGTTTTTATTTATTATTTTCTGAATCAAATGCATTAAAAAGTATATTGTTTTTAATATATTACATATTTATTTCATTTTTGTGTTTTCAATTTAATATGCAGAAATATAATACGTAGAAAATCATAATTAATAATTATAATTTCTCTCTTACTTTTCAGCCTTATTACCAATATATTTCTATGGTGAATAAGGGACTTAATTAGTAATATACATATATTTTAATTTGTGCGATTAACACCGAAACTATCATACTTTCACTGATACTCTGTATGTACATACTCATACTAAATAATTTAACTATTAAGATATACGATCTGATTCATTCTGGCAACTTCAAATTCTCATCAGAATTTTGCGAGATAACGCCCAAAGCCGATATATTTTATGATAAATTCTTCACTCGATGGTAATCCAAACACTGTCGGAGTAATACATGGTATTACAAATTTACGATCTATTTTATTATATTTCAACCTAATGTTGTCAGATTATCAGTGTTTTAGTATTATATATATATATATATATTTCTGTTTATATAACTTTATTATAAAATCCTATAATTCTTTTACAATTTTAAATCTAAGTTCTTAAAGAAACGTTACATATATTATATACATAGTTTACTGAGCAAACTATTCGAATTTATATAAAATATTTGAACACAGCAACAACAGTAAAATATATGTATGATATCACTTATGTAGTTTACTTTAATCTTTCAACTAGTAAAGGATCCTAGACGTCGAAACTACTACATTATTAAGTTGTTATGTCACCAGGGACTTTTCCATATATATGTCCATCTTAAATTTTTTGTCAATGTCACTCTCACGTTTCCCTATGGCCGACTATACAAACACATTAAAATGAATACTTAGAAGAATAACTAGAGTAAACAACTTGGTTTGGGTCAAAGAATTTAGAAAGATGGTATCAATCTGGATAGTATTTGCTTCTTCTCGTTGAAAGACCCTAACATCGGTCGCCGTCATAGCTACTACCCATTAGACAAAGTCATGTCACACAACGATTAGTTAAAATTTAGAAATCGTTATTATTTATCAAACAAAGTTATTTGTTAAACATTTTATAGCTCTAAATAAAAAAAGTAACGAATTATTTGTAAAATCGTTATGAATATAGTTAATTATTAATATTCGAATATATATTAATTAAAATATAAAAGTATCTTTATACTATTAACATTAAATATCATTTATTTCACGAATGAAATAAATAACTTGATCAAATATTATATGTACCTTTAGTTGTTAAATCACTGATAAGCAAATAGAAAAAATATTTGAACACACGTGCATTACTTATTGAATACATAATTAACAAATCTTATTTTATATAAAACACTGAGACCAAATTGTAATTTTATTACATGTGGGAACTTATTATTATATTAAAAATTAAAATAAATACATATTTTAGACGTTATAGCAAATGTCTCTTATATCTTTCTTTATACCCGGTATTTTAATAAAAATACAGTACAATTTTTCTTAACTTATTTTAAGTTAAAATTGACAAAGCTGTTCTTAAGTCAGTGCATATCGATATTATGTATATATGTATATAACAAGATATAAATTTTATTTTTTCACTCATATATTATACTATCATCTTGCCACTCTTAAATGTTGACTTTTAATAATAATGACAATAATCGTTAAATATAAAGCGTGTTATAACATCACCACAACCACTTCATTTATGTTCACGACATCCTGAAGAAATAATTTTGGTTTAATTTTCAAACACGTTATGGTATCAACTTAAAAATAGAAACAAAATTGTTAATGAAAAATAACACATACGCTATTAACGGTAAAGGATTGTAACAGAACAATAATAAATGTGTATATGTAGTTGATATACACAACGCAGGGAATTGTGAAGACTGGAACTCCCGGGAGCACTTTCGCGGGTTAGTCCCGAAACTCCTCGGGACGGCGAATGCTCTCGGGAGGCTTCTCCCCAACCTCGGCGGTCCGAGTGTAGCATGCCGGCGTTTATACACCGGTGTGTTGCGCTCAATGGCGCTGTACGGAGCTCCAGTGTGGGTCGGTGCCCTCACAAGGCCGAACGTGGCTGCGCTGCACAGAGTGCAGCGCGTCATGGCGGTAAGGGTGGTATGAGCATACCGCACTGTCTCTCATGAGGCGGCTTGCGTGCTGGCTAGGACGCCTCCCTGGGAACTGGATGAAAAAAAAAAAGGGAATTGTGAAGACATTCAAATGTAATAAAAATTGAATAGCACTTAATTTCACGGTAATTCAACTTCGTTAATTCATTAACATTGCATTAACATGGAAAGTTTTAGTGAAAAGTAGACTAACAACTATAATATAATAATATCCTATCATATAAAAAGCAAAATAGTGTTAGCGTTATATTCAAAATATTAATTGTACCCTGGCCTAATACAAGAGTCATTTTATAATCCTGCAAAATAAATAGTTTCATTTTTCATAGTGTTTCTTTTTCGTTTTCTATTAACATATAATAAAATCAAATCGTTCACAAGATTTGCTTACTAAAATATCGTGGTTCTTGCGAAATCGGTAAATAAATTTTCTATGTACAGTAACCACAACGCTGAAAGGAGGTGCCATAAACAAAATTGTGGTAAATGCTCTCTAGATTAAAAGTTTTGAAAAGACTTAAAAGCATAACCTCTTTTGAATAGGTATATTATTTTTTATTTCCATATTTCATTTATTTTAAAATTCTATCACTCAAATCTTCAATAAGATTACAAAATAGGTGTTGTCATTAGCAAAATAATAAGTAAATTTTATTTACAGAATAGTAAGCGAAAATAAATAATTATGTTTATAATACCTTATTTAATATATTACATATATTAATCCAAATGTTGAGTTTCCATTACAAAGTCACTTAAGTACCAGCTATCCTAATTAGCTTCCAAGTAAACCATTGAGTGAGTTAATCTCGTGCTTAAGGTTGTTAGACTGACTCAAATATCAAAATTAGTTACTAAATTACTTATGTAATATTTAGAGATTCTTTTGTCACAAATAATTAATTAATGTAACAATTTTTACTTGTAACTTCCGATAACAACTCAATTTAGTAGAATGTAAATTATAATTTTAGAATATTTTGTGTATTCTTCTAAGAATTTATAATGATACTGAGAGAATAGTCGAAAGAGGAAGATTAGGGAATTTATTTTTCATAAATTGTAAGACAAGCAAAGTGCTTTTTGATAGGCTTGACAGAAGGATGGCCTTTAGGAAATGGGAATATTTTAAATATATCATACATCTTGATTTCACTTTAACCTCTAATGTATTTGTTTTCATCCGTGTTTCCAGGTCGTGTTTTATAACATAGCACCAAAAAATAAATAAAAAGACATTATCTACAATTTTCGGCGGAAAACTTAATAGATGCCCTATCCATCCTGACATTACATACAATACTGAATGTGGCCCAACTGGCGCCAAGGACCGATAGCTTAATTATTACGCAATATCAAGCAAGATTTAAGTTTGATTCCTGGTCGTATCGATGATTTTTTTCCCATGGTGTCTAAATAAAATTTTGGTTTTGGTTAATATTGTAATCAATATCACATTTATGCTAAGATTTTTATGTAACTTAGAAGAGATATTAAGAAATTGATATAAAACATTAATTAAGAGCAAAGAATTCTTCAGCTTGATCATGAAATGTCATTCATTATCTTATTCTTTCCATAAAGCTTTTTATTGAAGTTATTTCTTAGAAGTAACTCATATTTCATTCAAACTATCCTGAACTCTCAAAAAGCCAAATTTTTAAATTTCAAAAGTTGATGATATTTAATTGAACTTATTTTATATTTTCTTATAATATAAGGGTCATTTAGATGTCAGATAAAATATTTAACTTCGGGAATCCATAACAATGGACCCACAAACGTTTTTGGGAATTTTATTATGTTTTACAATGTTTTTTTTTCATAAATTTATGTCTTTGGCATTCTAGAACACAATATTGGTAATAGTTATTTATAGCAAAAATACTTTAAACGACACCTTATTTAAACATGTTAATTTACGTATTTCCAGTTCTATGGTTGATTATTTGAGAAAATTAATCGATTGAATTGAAAAAATGAGACATTTTCCAGAATAATTTTAAATGAGAGTAATTTTCATATAATTCAACGTCAATATTCATATCAGTTGTATTTTATAGTTATATTTAATAAGTCTACGATTTTGTTTAATTAAAGTTCTTTAATGAAAAATCAAAGAAAGTTATTTTGTCTTGGTATAAACTCACACAGATTGAAGTAAAACCATATTTTTTAAAAATATCGTCACGTTTTGAAAATAATGAATATCATTAGTAGACAGAAACGACACAAAGTTATACTAAATAAGAAATTGGTTCCAATTGTGACCTCTGCAAATTTTTTCATATATATTAGTATTATACTGTCCTCTTGATACGTACGGTTATATTTATTATGTTCCTTACAAGATTTATTCCCCACTCTTATATAAAAAATAGGTTTATAGTGACACCAGAGGAATATTATTCATTGAAGCTAATTTGGTTCACCGTCCGGAGAGTGGAATAAGTTTTATACTTAACTCTTAAAGAGCTCTAAGCTTAGTGAAGTTAATATCTAATATATAAAATTCTCGTGTCACAGTTTTCGTGCCCATACTCCTCCGAAACAACCTGACCGATTTTGATGAAATTTTTTGTGCTTATTTGGTAGCTATGAGAATCGGCCAACATCTATTTTTCATCCCCCTAAATGTTAGGGGTAGTCCACCCCTAAATTTTTTTTTTTTATTTTTTAGACAAAATTTTTAATTACTATTTTTTTATGATACAACGTACAAAAATACATACAATCCTAAATTTTCACCCTTCTACGATCAACCCTTATTTTTTAATAGCTATTTTAGTAATTTAATCATTTTTCATCTCCGGTCGATAACTGATCAATCGTCATTTAATAAGTTATCCCCGCCAGATATCTACAGGTGTCACTTCTGACCCAGTAAACAGCACGGAGTAGGGATGAGAACGAAGCCGGTCTTCTGTTTCTCTCACACAATTAGACTTCTCTCACTCCCTACACAGTTGTCGGCCATCGTTATTGTTTGTGCATCAAGTGTAGTAGTAACGTTGACAATTATTATTTTGCTAGCTCAGTGTAACTCTCATATTAACTATTAATCATTCCTAATCACTTCAAAACACGGAGATTTATGGCTTTAATAGGTAAACTCCAAAAATATAAATAAAAAAACGTAACAGATATTTCTTGATTATAGGGCGAAACGAAGTTCGCCGGGTCTTCTAGTTAACTTATATCTCTGTAATGGGGTGACGGAGCAAGTTTGTCGTTTCTATTATTTATTTGGAGTTTCACGTCATAACAAAAAAGGAATGAAATAGGTTTTACAAATACATATTATTATTGATTATTGTATTTATGTCTAAGCAGTGATAATCTCACGTGTAAAATTGTTGATATTTGGAAATTCTTTTTTTAATTAGTGTTATATTTATATTTTATAAAATATGTTTTTAAGTAAATGATATCGTTTCTTGTTATAACGTAAACAGCGCCCAAATAAATGGTTAAATAGTAAATTTTGGCTCGTATGCAGAAATACATGAATGATTACTACTGAATTATTCATATGGAAGTTTCGCTAAGCAGTGGCGGGGCAAGACCTAAATTTTATGTGGGCAAGACAGATTTCGCGAGGCCCTATTCTATGGAAACCTGAAGCTCTTACTATCAGCTACTTTTAAAAACTTAAACGTCGATGTTTTTTTTACACTTAAAGCTTTGGTTTTCTTCAAAGGATATTATAAAGCCTATTTTATAGACAAGTAATTACTGCGTTACGTACTTATCACCAATTAAATATTTGTTACTTCATGTAAAATAGACGAGTACAGGTACTGGTGTATTACAAATCACAAAGAAAACAAAAACATAAAAAAAACGTCACTGTTCGAGGTTCAACCAATATACTTAAACACTATCTATTTATTCGCTTAATATTATTAAAACATTGAACACACTATTCTTATCAAAATAGGTTTAATTAATTCTGATTCCCAAAGAGGGTTGATGTCAAGCAGACGACCGGTAGTAAAAGCTAATAGCCAAAACTAATCACAACATTAAGGCAGACCCTGGCTATAGCTAGGAAATTCCCAGGAAGAATATATTTTTTTTAATTCTCTAAAATTTTGAGGCGCGAGGCCCCTTGTACCGCGAGGCCGTAGGCGGTGGCCCACGTCGCCCACTCCTTACGCCGCCACTGTCGCTAAGTATTTACCGCATAGACCCAAAACGTGCGGCGCGTGAGTATATTAGTGA
The DNA here is from genome assembly GCA_916720795.1 of Danaus chrysippus. Lineage (NCBI taxonomy): Eukaryota > Metazoa > Arthropoda > Insecta > Lepidoptera > Nymphalidae > Danaus > Danaus chrysippus. The sequence goes on from CAKASE010000044.1 coordinate 2,190,402, forward strand.
GGTAGAATCCTATAAAACTGAACCAAATTATATCAGAAATTTAACGAAATTGGTTGAATAGTAAATAAGTAAACTATATTAATACTATTTCATTGTTGTACTTACAATATAGCAATGTTTAGAGGATTTTATGTGAATTGAAAGTGTGTAAACGCAAATTTTCTAGAATGATTAATTAATTCATTGGTATATTGGTAACTTGTTTCTGATGTAAGCTTTATTTTAAAAAATTAATATCATGACAACAAGACAATACCTAATTATATCTTACAATGTATCTATTCATATATTTTTTTATTTTAAAAAGATCAATAATTAATATATGGACAATATTGAAACTCTAATACCTTAACCTTTAACGAATTAATAAGATCTCAAGAGTAATACAGTAGAAATATAATCTAGATCTTGTGGGTAAATTTAATTACAAAATAAAGCACTAATTAAAAAAAAATACATGTAATGTTAAATTTTGATTTTATCTAATATAATAAAAATACATATTTTGGTATCAAACAGGCCACTCCAATATAGCAATTTTTAGATAATTGCGGTGCATCAGTATATATATGTAGTAGGAAAATGAGGATAAATGAAAGAAACAATACCTTAAGATAAAATAAAATAGGGCTTAAAAATCAAGGCGTTAAAAAGTATTGAAAAAGTAGGAAGCATTAAGAAATATGAATTGGATTGGATACTTTGGTAAATTCGCGAAAACATTTTAGAAGGACAGGGATTGTCCGAGAAACTTTAATACAAACAATTTGTTTACTTAATTGACTTATTCATAGATATGATGAAAAATAAGTGAATCGGTCACTTAAATATTGTAATCGTAGCTGTATCGGATGTTCCACTTTTAGTATATTAGAAAGACAAGATTTCCTAACATGATACATAAATAGTAAACACATTTATTTAATTAAGACCAATTAGACTTGTTGATTGGACTTATGGAAACGAACCGTTATCGATGTGGCTACCAACTATTACATAATGTATTTAATTATCGTATTATATCATATAATGTTTTTTGGGAGCACCAATGACACCCGCACCACACTCCTGAGAAGGACGAGAGATATTAATTAATTATTACTCCCCATTGTATACTTGTTCTCTCTCAAGATATATAAATATTTTGGATAAACTGTTTTCTAGTAAAACCTATACACTTCCTACATATACATATGTACGTCATCAGCCTATCAGCGCCCACTGCTGAGCAAAGGCCTCTTTCGCACATGGAGAAGGTTTGAGCATTAATCACCAAGCTTGCTCAAGACGATTTAAATTAAACACGTATAAACACCACTAATCACTTTTTTATTAAATAACAGGTTGTCCTTATTAATCACTTCATACCGAATCACAATAGTTTCACGTAATTTCACTCAATACAATATAGTACAATAATACTCAACTTCAAAACAACCCGTGTGACCAACTATTGAAGGTTAAGCAACCTTGACTGATCTTTTAGCGTCTTAAAGACCCAACTGACAATTAATTCACTCTAGAGTAAGTAAAGTTTTCAGGCGATAAGTAAAATAAACGTAACCTTCTTAATCCATATATTATCATATGGTTTTTAATCATGTAACATTTGGTTGATAAAAATATAGAAATACAATACAGTTCAATGAACAATCTAGATTCCTACCAACTTTTAGTACATTTCTATTCTATTGGGTTGCACGAAGTTCGTTTCTATAGCAAACTCTTCAGTTATGCTACTTCAACAAGATATCATTAAACTTTAAGTGCTTTTGCCTCTCTGAAGTCACTTTCAAACGACGTTTGAATTAAGTGAATCCAGTATAATATACTTTAAAAGGAAAAGAAAAGAGAGAATATGGGTATACATCATTCGTTAGGGATCTTTTCTTTTCATTTTTATATCATTGAATGTAGTTTCGAAAAGAGTAGTCTTTATTAATAGATGAAACGATATATTAATATAAAGTATTCTATTCCAGTAACGGTGTTCCTTCCTTAAGTATTCTTAAGTATGGAATACCATAACGTAATTTTTGATGTAGCAATAATTATAAAATCTTTAAGAACGCTGTCAACTTACTTCTTTACTAATAAAATAGTTCAAATACAAAACTATTTAAAATTTTAACAACAAAATCCATTTATAGTTTTCACTATCAATTTGTACATAATATTGATAGTTGGATAATTGTATCTTCAAATTTATAACATAAATTTTCATCAGTTGAAATATCTTGTAAGTAATCATATGTTATTTTAGATAGCAATATTCATCTGATACAAGTTACACTTGCAATTAACAAGAAAGATCTAAAGACGCGTTAAATCGTGGACATTATTAGGCAGATAAATAAATAAACCTTGTTCGTTTGTTACAAACGCGCTACATATGAAGAAAAAAAAATTAGCATCGCCGTAAAGTATATCATATAATAAATTACTAAAAGTAAGACTTAGGTTCGTACGTAATATAAAAAAAAAATATTTAGATTGGTGTTTCAATTAAAATGTCTCTTCTCTTATTTATATATGTCATACAAAACTCTTTATATTTTATATTTAAAATTCTACACATTGCTGAAATTATTTCAGTTTGTAAAATTTTAATACATTACATATATTGTATAAGGTATTCTTTTTTTAATGAAGAGGAGAGTAATAATCTAAATAATAAATGGCAAATTACATAAATGTCAGGATGATGGGATTTTATAATGTTTCCCACAAAAAAAGGGTCATTAAAATATTTTTTACTAATAAGTTGATTAGTTTGATGCACTTAAGTAGTTGATGCACGTAAACGTGGCAGTAAAATTTTTAGATGACAATTAATTCGTAGATGGTCTTTTAAAATTTATAATATATAGTTATTTACATTATACTTTTATGTTTTCCTTGAAACCTTTCATATACACAATATTAATGTTCCGAATATCTGCCAAGGTGTTCAGAGATTTGAACAAAGGGTTAAACCTAAAATGATTTTATTTGTTCTTCCCTGAAATAGTAACATCTTTCATATTTTATAATGACATTTTCCCTTCTACATATTATGTACGAGAAACCAAAAGAATTATTTTTGATCTAAGCGCCTATACGAAAGGGATATATTTATTTAAAGACTAGTTCCAAGAACACTCATACTAATTTCTTTCATTTGCAGAACATGCGAAATAGTTAAATTAGAATCAATCAATATTAAGCCGTGGGATAAATATATATCAGCACCAAAATTCCAGGAATCCAAAAAATGTTATGAACAACAAACCGCCCTTAATCTCTCATGTTACTACTAAGCCCGTTTGACAACCAAAAATATTGAAGATGTAAAGAGGAATATGTGTCTTCATTTAAATAAACATATATTCAATGTTCAAATTCGCAATCATCGCTTTCATGAAAAATAAAATATAATTTAACACTGCGTTTTCGTTTTTATGCGATAGCGTTAAAGATTTATTTATCATATAGGGAAAACAAAAGATATGAAAAAAGTAAAACGAAAAAGTTATTTAAGGTTTAATACATTTTTTGGATTTTTTATACTTCTATTTTAAAATATAAGAAAAATTTAAGACTACATAAAGATGAAAAATTAATAGTTACTGTGAAAGGTAAATGGTATGATAATAGTAATAAACAATACCATATGAAGCATTTGAATAGTTTGGATTAATACTTAGGTTTAATTTACTTCATTCTTCCTCAGTACAATTCTCAAGTATATTTATTTAAAAAACTTATAAGGTTCTTAATTAGGGACACTATACAACCATTGACATTGTTAAAACAATACTTTTGTCGCATTTTTATTTATATTCGATATACATATAATAACGAATAAACGTCATTAAAATACGGTTAATTACAATTACATTTTAATATTTATAAATTTCGTTATTTTAATTAAAATTCGTATACAGAAGTCAATCACAAAATACGATTCCGTAAAGCTTTTCAAAATAGAATGTTTAGAAAATTTACCAACATACAATTTAACGAAATTAATTTGACTTCTGGTTAAAAACATAAGATTCTCACCACATTTTCAATTTGTTTATAAAATACGTGTTTTTGAATAAAATTTTAAATTTTAAAATGGAGCATATTAGTGTCACCAGCTAGCTTTTGATTGTTTTCTTTGAGTTATTTAAAATGTTAAACAAGAACGTCATAAAATTATAGATATTTATTTTTTATGCCAATAAAATTGCAAACGATTCATTTGTTCATCTGATGATAAGTATACATATAGTGTTGCCCCTGGACATCTGCAGTATAAAGCGAATTTCTTATGCTAGCCTTGTTTTTTAAAATAAATCTATTTATCCGTCGTTGAAAGACCAGAAAGTAGTTCTCAAAGAAGGACTGCGGCACACGTAATGTTTTGCAACTATAAACACGTTATGTCCAATAATTACTCTAAACATTCCACTTTATTAAAGACTATAAAACAATCTGAATGTTCTAAGGTTTCTACCTACATCTAAGAGTTCACGAGATTCTAAGGGCTGAATTGTCGATAATTTGAATTACTGGAAACTGTATGGAGCCAATCGATTGTAGTTGGTATGATTGTTTTGTTTGTATAAAAAAAATGTCCCGGTGCTTAACATTATTTTGTTTTAATCAGTATTACTAGCTTTTGGATGCTTTTTTTACTGTAGCACAAACTTATGTTTTCTTGAGGTTGAACTGAAATAAACTTCGCCCTACCTCATATAAAGACATTATCCAAGGAAGTATCAATTTCAAATACGAGCCCCATTTTGTTTTCATAGACGTGTTCGGGGAGAATATTTGTTCGGCAATCTTAAAAATTACTCTATACTAGACTCAATCGATGGTCTTTCCCAAGTTTAAACTTATTTTTATATAAAGACTTACCTTTAAATTCAATGGCTTCATCCTATAATGGAGTGAAGTTTAAGAAAATTACATCTTCGCAACGTCAAAATTAGTTGTAGTTACGTAACACATTCAGTAAGTCAGTGGTGGCCTAGTGGTTAAGGGGCTCGCCTCTCGTTACAGAGGGCGCGGGTTCAAACTTGGCAAGTATCAATGTGATTTTTCGGAGTCACATGTACTTTCTGAGAGCATTTAGACATCACTGACATACGGTGAAGGAAAACATCGTGAGGAAACCTGGACTTATAGTTTCACAATTATAAGTTTGAAATCACCAACCCGTCTTGAGCAAGCGTGGTGATTAATGCTCAAACCATCTCCATGTGAGAAAGAGGCCTTTGCTCAGCAGTGGGCGTCGGATAGGCTGATGATGATGATGATGTAACACATTCAGAGATACCGACATATTAAGAGAAGGGGTTATATGTAAAAATAATTCAAATTTACTATATGCTAACTGAGATGATTGGATTATTAGTTATTTATTTTTTAGGATTCTAGGTACAGCTAAAATATAACTAGAGTCTTCTTTACAAAACAAATAATAATAATAATTAAATAGACGCTTGTATTCCATTCGACTAACTCCTTCTTGTTTCCACAACACAGGACTCAAGATAATAATTTGTCAACCAAATAAAAAGTAGACATTGGCAAAATATTTTAAGATTTCAGTGCAAATGAAGCCATAGTATTAAAAAATAATTAAACACGTCTTCATAATTTTAGGAATAATAAAACACTATGATCTTACTGTCGTTTTAAGACTTTAAATTCGGTTGAGCGTTTAATATATATTTTTTATTGCTTTTTTCTCAGTCTCTTGTTGTTATTTAATCGAAATTTAAGAACCAGAAACTGCTTATAAAATCGTTCGAGGCAAAATATTATGAATTATTTTCATAAACAGCACAAACCAAAGTTTATTATCTGATAAACAGACATATTTTATCAATACCCTTTATAGGTATTATTATCTATTGAACATTTATTGCGATTCATTGATATATTATCAGTTGCTAGGTTTTTCTATATCAATATAGCTAAACGAATTATTCACAACGACGATGAATGGAATTTATTTTGTAGTGTAATATCATAAAATGAATAAAATCTTAATATAAATAAGAGTAGATATAAAGAATCAGACCCTTATAGATCTATTTATTTCAAAAGTTTTAAGGTAAGGCTTTTAGTATGAGAAGTACAATAAGAATACGAAAGCAATTCGATGTTACTAAAAGGTTATAAGGAGATGGCAAACTCAGAGTGCATTTTTACATACAATCAAATAAACCACAATTTGTTGTCCTTTTACCGTATTTCTACTAATGAATGTTTCATGAAATGTTTAAAGTAAATAATATATGAATAATGTGAAGTGAGGTATAATTTATATTTCTTTAAAAAATTCTACGTCTTTAGAGATCTGTTAAACTCGGCTTGATTTATTTATTCTCCGATATAAAGTGACTAATTTGTTACATTAATAAATATAATTAGTATAGAGCGATAAATTCAGTCAAGTCAGTGGTGGCTCAGTGGTTACAGGGCCCGCCTCTCGTCGCCGAGGGCACGGGTTCGATCCTGGCCCGGGCAAGTACCAATGTGATTTTTCCGAATCATATGTACCTACTTTCTAAGAGTATTTAGACATCACTGATTAATGTTGATTCCCAAAAAGAGGGTTGATGTCAGGCAGGCGGCCGGTCGTAAAAACAAATAGCCAAAAACTTTTCACAACATGTAAGGCAGACCCTGGCTATAGCTGGGAAATTGCCAGGCAGAAGAAGTGTAGAGCGAAAAAGTTGATCGGAATAATAAAAATTATAAATCTTTAATAAGATAAAATAAAAAAAATAAGTGAAATAACAAAATAATATCATTAGGTACATTAAGTTGTTGTTATTAGAGGTATTCTTTAGTCTTTCATATCTCTAATGTACATTTCTATTGTACGAGTATTTTAAGTAAATTCCTAGTTTAAGGTTTGAAAAATACGCTAAAGTTAATATTTGATTTTTAAGTCGTAAAAATATGTTATGTGTAAAAGAAATAAAGAATTGAAATATTTTTACCTTTCACATCATGTGACCTCAGACATTGGGAATAAACTATAAACTAGATTGAAAATCGATCAATTGTTATTTCAAACTCATTAATCCAATTTCAATCATTGTTGTATTTGCTTTTAAATAGTGTTTAGAACAAAGCGCAATTGATCTCTCTCATCTCATCGGATTAAAACATAACGTTTTGTAAGAGATATTCATTGATAATAAATGTTATACATATTTATACTATCTTAATTAAAGAAGATAATTTGAAAATATCCTGTGGCTAAATTAAAGTTTAAGAAGATATCATATTTCATTGATAACTTTTACTGCTATAAATAATTATAAACTCCTTTGACTTTTCTACCGTGCCTTGATCGTGTTCCTTTGCAAATTTGGCGAATCATCATTACTACGCTTTGTCACATTTATTTATTCAGTACATTGTGGCCTGTGTATTGTTGTATTTGATATTCTTTGTATTGCAGGCGGATCCTACATGGGAATTTCGGAAAGTTTTTGAGCCTACATAATTCAGTCACGCAGAGCTTGTTTAATACATATATTTATTTTTTATTATATATGTACATATGTAAACAAATATTTGTGATACATCCATAATAATCAATGATTTTAAATTATAACTGTAATCATTTTAATTGACACATTTTCAGTATGAAAAACTATGCTTGATTAAACTCTCACATAATAAGAAAATACGTCTATACACTCAGGTAAAAACTTAAACAAAACAAGATTAATGGCTTATTAATTTCACATAACAGAAAAGAGCAAGGGTTTAGTGCACCAAAAACTATGGAAAAAAGTTCAAAATAACAATCTAGCAAATTGTCTGAGGACAATCGTATGTAGTAATATTCATTAATCCACATAGTAGTGTTTTGTAATACACTTTGCTACATATACATATATTCGACCGACTCATGTCTTGTGGATTATAAATTAAAAAAGACTTAATTTACACCACCAATCTAAAATGTATAAATAACAAATGAACATATAATGTTTATACAAAATTACTTTACTTATTGAATAATATTAATATTTATTGTCTGTATTACCCTCCGGGAAATGCCTCGAACAGCAAGAAGATTTATTAATCATATGAACCGCCGTCACCGTCACCGCACCGTCACAACCAACGAAATACCTACAATTCCTATAGAATTGATGTTTATGAATGAAGCATTTTCACCCATAGAAAAAAATATATTGTTTTGCTGTTTTTTAATCATCTTTATTTAATACAAACGTACCAGTAAATAATCAATAAACTGAGAATATCTCTAAAATAACGTTTTGTGTTACTCAACTGTAAAAGAGTGATTTTTATTTGTAATAAAAATTAAATGCTTTTTACTCATCACTTATTTCATATCGGCCAAGATTCTAATAAAACAATATTACAGACCTTAGCAATTTTAAATTTTTTTAGTTGGTCTAAAAGTTATTAATGATACGAAATGTACTGGAGATTTTATGTGTTAGAATTTCTCAAATGTGTTGTACGTACAAACATCACTACTATTATTTATATGCAAATAAATAGGATGCAGTACCAACTCAGAATATTTTTATTAAAAACATAAAATAACTATATCACTGACAGAAAAAAATATATTTACCTCGTTCATCTCTTATAACATTGTTACAAGAAAACGCTCACAATGACATTATGGCATCGTGTTGTTCGTTTCAAGAATATTTTACGTCAATGCTTTTACTGGAGATGCTTCTCAGTAATATTATTTATTAAACTGAAATTTGCAAATTGAACTATATCATTTTTAATAAGAACAAGAATTCAATAGTTCTAGAAGAAAGACTCGACTTTTATGAATACTAAAAATATTCTACTGTAGGGTTTATGTTTTTTTCTGCTACTCAATTTCTTGTTTTTTTTTGCTTTTCCCTTACAATACAAACAAAATAATACACTGATTGAAATATAATATCATAATATTCATATCATTTTATTAAGCTCTATTATTAATATCACACATAAAATGTGTTAACAAAGAAATACATACATTGCTATATACCTAATATATATAAAAAATGTATTCCTTTACTGCTTCAAAATAAATAGTAAAATATAAGACAACTTGACTCATTTTAATGACTACATATCACAATAATTTATATTTTTTACATTAAATATAATCATTCTATAACATATATGTGAGAAAAGAAACTAACATACAAATAAAAGTTCAGGAAAGCTATTACTTTGCTCTTGTTGAATAATGAATATTTTAACTAAAAAATAAAAAAATATATAGTTAAAATATTCATACTATCTTTGGTGATTTATAAATTACGTACTTTGAGAAAGTCAGAAAAAAAGAAAACATAAGTTTAATAACTAAGGGATTTATTTCTCAACTGCAAACCTCCAAGGATGCTATATGCCGAAAATATTCGCCCTGTATAAGGAGTGATTTACCTTTCACAAATCACGATTCCTTCAAATTTTTGTATGATATAGAAAATATAAGTGGAAAATTTAGCATATAAATAAACTTTTTCAGGTATCTACATAAAAGTAAAACTTTAAATAGTCACCTTAAATTAAAAAACAAAATGATTGATTTACTGTTTTAAATCTTGTTTTAAGTTATTAATTTTGTTTTTTCTTTTGATAATTATTAATGATAGTTTTTTATATAATCTATTTTGGACTTTAAAAAGGTAATATGATCTATAAAAGGTAATATAATATGATCTATCATCAGTTAGGTCTTTTAAATATAAGAATACTTGTGGAGCTCTCTGAAAACTCCTTTTACAATTATTTTTCCAAACAATGAAAATTCACCATATAAAATATCTCTTTTGCTCTCGCTATTAAATGGATACAAGTAAGTAAAAAATTACAATTTTATGTGTTTTTTAACAAGCAACGTTTTATTTTCAAAGTAATTTTGAAAAAAAATAATTATACAATTAGACAATAATAATTTGACATTTTAGATAATTATATCTTTCGTTTTAAAAATAAATCCCATGATATTATGTAATTCTCTAAATAAAGTATTAAAAGATTTATTATAAAACATAATGGATAAAGATAAGACCGTCAATTCACTCTGGTGCCTTCTGGCTCCTCGAGTGTTCATGGGGTCGATGACCATTTGCCATCGGATGGCTAGCCTGCTCGTTTGCCCCCTATGATATATAAAAAAAGTCAAAACATTAGCTTCTACTCCCTACTAATTGATAATTACAAAATATGCAAGGTTTATAAAATACGTCTATATAATTTAATTTACATTTGAATTTGGAAACTGAACTAATATTTTCATTCCCGCGTCAATTACCTCTTTGTCAGTAATCAAGCGAAGACATGTATATACTCTTTTATGAAACGACAAACACTAAGAATATTGCAAAAAAATATTTATCATAAAGCTAAATACAAGAAATTTTAATACAGTCTTGTCTCGTTTCCTTCTGGTCTGGCTTCTTAGAGGATAATGATATAAGACTAATGAAGAAGAGTTTTCCCAATCCTTTCAAGCAATTTTAAATTTGCAATCGAAGTATGAATTAAATATTTTAAATATCTATTTGAATTAAAACATTTTCATTGATAACATAACTCATGTTTTTTTAGACATTGTTTGTGTTCTTATTTTATTTTATGAACATTTAATACTTTTGTAATAATTAAGTGTCACTTAATTCGAGAGTTCTACAACCGTAGTTCACAGGCTTAAATGTGTTTTTAGTAAGCTTTACTGAAGTTATTTGAAAACAAAAAAGGTAAAGTCTAGGAGCTTAAACCTTAATTAAGTTATATTTCTTAAAAAAACTGTATATTTTATAAAGAAATAAAAATAATGTCAAAAATTTTGAAAAATATCTTAAAGTGAACTAACTATACATCGGGGAAACTAATAGTAAAGACTGTTAAACTGAACAACTTATTCTTATTTCCATAAGGCTATCTTTACACTTGGTTAGAATATGCAAGTAATTAAAAATATAGTTCCAGACGACATTCTTTGTTAAATAATATTGGAACAGATCGCTGTTTTAGCGATAAGGCCGCCTATTGTACATTTTTTTCTTTGTTTCACTCCTATTCTTGTGTCCTATTGGTGTGCAATAAAGAGTATATAAAATATTGAAAAAGCGTGTTCATCTCTAAGACTAGATGCGATATACAGTGAAAATATACCACTACTAAAGCTCCTGAAGCTCCTCGAATAACATCGCAAAAAACCGCTACATTACTCGTCGGGACGTTTTGAAGAAATAATTTGGTTTATACTCCTAAAATGGAATTTATATAAAAAAGAAATCTTTTTACTTGTACGTAATGCAAATTTTATACGGAATTTATAATATCAAAAACTACTTATTAAACTTAGATAACTTCCGTGGATAGTTAGATAAACTTTCTGATCAGTTATGGATGTAGATGAAGTACTTAAAAGTTACTGAGTGCAATATAAGAAAAAAATTGTAGTGATAAGTATTTTCTTTCTTCATAAAAAAAAACATAAAAGTTGTATATCATTCTAAACTATCAATGCAATCTATTTAAACATGTGCCTATTTATACTTTACATGTAGTAGATCGGTAGTTGTACCTTACCTACATATGTACATATATGCCGCAATTAGACAATTTATACTCTAAATCGATGCGTAATTTATTTTCTTGATGACACACTTTAAAATCTAGATGTGTAGAGAATTATTATCCTATTAAATATACAAAAAAGTGATAATTTGTATTAAAAACACTTCTAGCACAAAGTAAATTTTATTGATCGGTAAAGTATACCACATAATATTTTGGGGTAAGCGAAGTTGGGAATGAAGACAGTTTTCTATTGTATAAAATTACGAAGGTGATTTATTTTCTTTGTGCTTTGTAATAATTTACATTTAATATCCCCTTAAGGAATTCCTTTTCATATTTGATACAAGCAATCTCCAAAATCTATATAGAATTATCCATTTGGCATCCAAATAAATTATGGTCAGTATGAAATAGCCGTAACGATTTGAAGTTACCTAAATTAAGGCCTCTATTGAAGTCTTTATTCCAATTAAATATTCGGTTATTTAACATTTCACATTTAAATTCGAAGAAAGTATACTTATAGAAATCCATTTTGTGTTAATTATAATATTTTTTGAATAATTTATCCGGCTGTGTTAAAGCGATGCTCGACATAATCAGTCAGTGGTGGCCCAATGGTTAGAGGGCCCACCTCTCGTTGCCGAGGGCGCGGGTTCGATCCTGACCCGGGCACGTACCAATGTGATTTTTCCGAGTCATATGTACTTTCTTAGAATATTTAGACATCACTGATTAATGCTGATTCCCAAAAGAGGGTTGATGTCAGGCAGGCGGCCGGTCGTAAAAAACAATTAGCCAAAACTATTCACAACATGTAAGGCAGACCCTAGCTATAGCCGGGAAATTGCCAGGTAGAAGAAGGTAAAGCGATGCTCGTCAATTATCTAAGAATCGATATTAATAGCCTTACACAAAATTCAGCAGAAAACTTGAAATTTTAGATTGTTTACAAAACAATAGAATTTTATGAATCCGCTATCTGATAATATTCAACAGGATTTATTTCTGTCAAACTACAATATTCCAATGAAACCAAATAGCTGTTAAACAAAACAAAACCAACCAATTTATTTTCTCGACAAAACAATTTAAAACTTATTCTTGTTCGCCAAACAGTCTATCTGAGAAATTTAAGATTAAAATGATATTAAAAGTTTCTTTTGTGGAATAAAGAATTCTATTTGTCTCCATTAGCTGCCTTGTTATTAATAATATCATGAATGGTATTATTATAATTTTCTTTCTATTCGATTTCTTTATAACCTCGCTTATAATTACCCTGACTTTTGTCTTCTACCGGCCAATAATACCAGTACTACTAAGCATATTGACTAGTAATAAAACTATATAAGAGATGAAAATAAAAAAAATAATGATTATAATCGTATGTCATTTGTTTACTCTTCAGTCTATGAAAAATATTAACTACAAGTAATTCATTTTTATTTCTTCATAAAAAACGTGGTGTATTAAAAAATAATTACGTTAATTGTAAATCTCATTAGAATGATGAACAAAATATGAATTTATCGCATCTTAAATGAAATCTCTCCATTAAAATATAATAGATTAAAATGATGGCTATAGTATTTTATAGTGCAATCCTTAATGCACACATTTCATTTACAGTTTCTTCTTTATATAAATATGTTTGTGGCAGAAAATATTATTCTAATATAAAGTATATTCTGTTATTTTCAAAGGATGGCCTTCCTTTGAGTTTGACTAGTCTCTAAATTGTGTGCAAAGAAAGCTTTAATCAAAAATTATCTTTTGATACTATCTGGTAAGGACAATGCTTTGAACTTTGTCATGTAGATACCTTTCATAGTTTGTAAAATTAAATCTTTTGAGGAGGCAATTGTAACTGATAAGCATTTTCTGTTGATATGTACGGTATTCTTGGTTATTGGTCAACACTACGTTTAACATTAGTTAGGTAGGGGCTTCTTAAATCGCAACTTACTTCGATCATAAGTCCCAGGCACTGTTAAAGCTTCTCTCCTTAACGCAATAGCACCCGCACAGTAAATCTCAATAGATTGTGTATTATTACATCTCAGTATTCAATAATTGGGAAATGTTTCGTCTCTTTAACATTGTGTTTGTAATACCAAATATTCGATCTAGTTACATTTTTGATATACAATTATATAATATTAATAGATTGTAAGTTACTTGAGTGTTTTATCACTAATAAATGAAGTAACGTCGGCCGTACAAAGTTAACAATGGCCCAAAACTTCGTTAAGAACGTCTCGTGTTTGAGTTCTCTGATGAATTTAACATTGATATTTATTTTCCTTCCATGTCTATCGACTTCCTTGGGTTTTTCTTTTTTTGCCTTGATATGTATTGTACGAAATGTATTATTTGAACATGTGAGTTATCTTAAACACGTTAACGTAATAAACAATCACACATAAGTGAATCACACATTGCTGAAATTAATGTTATACATTAAAACTTGTTTCTTTGTTTGACATTATTTAGTTATTAATTTTATTCCAACGATTCTTTTGCCTATTAAGTAATATGAGTTTAAGTAAATGAATAATGCCGCCGTGAAGTGTTTCACAAGATTCACCCTGCCTTATAAAGTTAATTACCTACCAAACATCCATGTCACTTCTTTGTCCGTAAGCTTTTATTGTATTTGTCAAATGATTTGACAAGAAAAATAATATGATTGAAAAGATCAAATCATACACATCTATAACATGATGAAGTAGTATATTTTTGTATTACTAAGAAAAAAACTAAATAATTTTTTTTAACGTCCTTGGTTCTTGAGTCGGAGAAATAATATGAAATAAGAAAAATTTGCAGTAATAAGAGACGTTAGTTTTATATGTAAGTAAACAAAACAATGGTGCTACCATTTCTTGTCTAGAATATAGTCAAAATAAATGTCAGAAATTTTCATTCATTCTTTTCTTAATAATTACCATTTTTTTAATGTGATCCTAAACAAATGATGCTAGGTAAAATAATATAAAGTAGTTTTTTGTAATAAAATAAAAGATATTACACTGTTAACAAAGTTATAAAATGTCATTGAAGTTAAAAACAATTTGCAATCTGTCGTCTTTAACTTCACAGACCAAACTGTTACATATTATTTATTTTTAGTGATGATATGAATAATTAACTTATTTCAATACTAGGAATGGTATTGTGATTCTTAAATTTTCTTCCTATCTAATTTTGACTAATTATTAAGGTTAATGTTTTTTTTAGTTATTGTATTAAAACATATTTCATTAACTATATTAAATCGGTCATTTAAGTATACATGCAACGGGAGGATTGAGATTATCATTTTATATTACCGTGACTTGAAATAAAAGTTATCAATACTAATAATAGCAACAATACAAAAAATCCAGTTCTAAAAAACTTTGATATTGTATACTATATGGTAGAAATTATTATAGCTTCGGGCTATTACACTGATTGTTCTCCAATCTCATTTCAAGTCAACCCCAACGGAGGTTTTCTTATTATAGGACTTCATATGTATATTCGAACAGCAAGTTTTATAAAACTACAGTTTAGTTGCGTTTACATAAAAGCCGAGACACGACTATCTCAGTACATTACTTCTCACTGAAACATATTTAATACAATAGATTGTAACGTTAATTAAACTGTATGACTTCCAGAAAACAACTTTTAAACAATCTCTCAAATTAAGACACATCCAGTCTTTGAGTGGGGTATTTGAATTGGTTGATAAAGTTCCTTTCAATATTCTAAACTTTATCAATTCCTGTGAGTTCTGTGTATATACTTTGAAACTTAAGAACTATACAAATACAGATATCCAAATAACCGTAGCAAATTATTAAAACCTTAGCTTTTTATATTTCGTTTGGTAAGCATTAAATTAAATAATTTAATACTCATTTTTCTACTAAAGTTATCCAAGAATATTTTAAATCTGTAACGATTATTATAAAGTGGATCGGAAACCAAATTTATTGAGACCGCAAGCAACTCTAATTCCACAAAGACATAACTTTCGTCAAGTTTCTCTATTTAAATAACTAAGGATTCTTATCACGAAAAGCAACAAATTCCGGCTTTTATCGGAATAAAATGCCTCCAGCCTTTTAGCATACTAAAGTGAATGTCACTTTGAATTTTAAATAATGCGAGTACCTGGTTTGGCGTATTTTAAAGGAATGAAATAAAATAATTGAACTTGCTATAAGAAATTTTTAAGAATCTTGTTTGATTCTGCTCAAAATTTTATTTTTAATATAATAAAATCCAGCGAGTAATTAAGAAATAGGTTATGATTAATGTTAACCTTTCCATTTCTCATAGAAGCTACGAACATACCCTTAATGGTCAGTTGGTTACCCTTAATGTTTTTTTGCTAACAGTATACCCTTAATGTTTTTTTGCTAGCAGTATGTGACACACTCCCAATATACAACATATGTATTTTTTTGCCAGACTTGACTTATATTAAATATGATTTAACAAAAATCAACTTTTAACAAATGAATTAATATGATACATCAATGACTAAAACATTTTCGTAAGTCGATACATAATATTTATTACATTCTAATAAAACGAAATACATCTGTTTTATTACGAATTCTTATTTCTTCAGTACTAACTCTTTTATAAATGTTATTACATATATTCATACATGTAATAGCGGACTGTCATGAATTTACTCTTCCAAGTTGATCGTCCTATTTATTATTATATAATATTTGTATTTATATGTCCCTCTCAGTTCCATATTTCAATGGTCGGTCATAGTAAATAAAGATATATTATTGTAATACTTCCATTACTATCTCGTCCCATACAAACATTTATTAGCAAAAATGGTTTGACTTATAATAATAAAATATGATATCCCATACTTATTTTTCGATTTCTATTTTAGATCGAATAATAATGTTACATACAAAGACATCTCAGGTAAAAGCATAGACGATGAGTATACTGTCATCAAATTACCCGGCGCAGTAACTTCATTGTTTTTCGTTCCCCTGTAATATTGTTTTAACTATAACAAAGTTGGGGTTAAATTAACGAGTATGGAACAAAGTATACTTTAAATTAATGTTTGAGCAATGAAAACTGTCAATATATCTAAATAATTTAATCAATCTTTGTATCTGAATTTTAAATGTGTTACGAACCTCTTTTAAACTTCTGAGATTTTTAATAATTGAAATAACTTCAACCTAATATGGTTCGATTAATACAGCTACATTTCATGACTTTTTTATAGCAAAGTTCTCAGCATTAATTCATAAATATGGAGATTTTAAATAGAATTGCGGCTGAAATAATGTGAAAATAAAATGAATACATGTAATTCATTTTATTTATGTTTTTTTTTTAAATCAAACCTCATTAGTGTAAAAATTAAGGGAAGGAAGTTGCCTATATAATTTGAAATTAGGCAATCAAGGAAGCTAATAAAGAATTTTACAAATATTTTATTTCACATTTTCTCTCTTAAAATTCTTTTATAACATGTAAGAGATACAACTGTTTTGCGAGATTTTTCAAATAATCTGTCAGTATCTACTATTATTTAAGATTATTAGTTTTATATAAGTCGACTGAAAGTTAATCACTTTGTTCTTTATAAAATATAAATAAAGAGTACTTTCTTGTCAAACATATTGTTCACAATCAATCTGGACAGAAATAAAGAAACTTCTTATGAAAATCTATAAATCATTTAAATTATGTAGAACTCATATTTTTTTCTATTACATCTGCCAAATTTTTGAAAACTTTTCTATCAATAAATATTTAAAATTACAAAGGAGACTCCTGTTCAGCTATCGATATTGGTTTTTAATTAATTTCAAATACAGCCCCAAAAGCATTTATCTGACTACCAAAATTAAATTCTTGTGTGAAAACCAATAAATAGCAAATAATTAAATTAAATATAATAGTCAATTAGTACAATATTTAATTATTATATTTAATAGGATATGTTTACAGCGGAGTATATAGATAGTTGTATGAGTTACTAGTAAACCTGGCGAACTCCGTTTCGCCTCCAGAAGGCTTTGTTTTATGTAATATTTCGTTTGGTGATTAAACGATGAAGAAAGTTTTTTTTTGTTTTATATTTGAAAAGAAAATTTTTATTTCATTTCACAACAGTAATGAATTCATTTAGATTACAAAAATGAATATTATTTAGTTGAACTTCTCTAAGTAAATGAAAGTGAATCCAAAGTAGATACCGAATCAAAGCGTTATACGTGTCCGCAAATTATCCGTTTCATTGAAGTGCTCCTTTGTAAACCACATTTGTTGTTTTTTGGCCTAACATTAACACAAATAAAGCGGATGGTTTCCCAACTTGTGCACACACAAATTATAACTGCCCATGTGAAAAACAATGATTTTCTAAATTTATCCCGCAAATACTAAATTACATATCTGTCATTATACGTCAATTGCATAGCTGTCAATTGTGTTTCGTTATTCCTCGTTTTATAGTGACTGACGTTTCATGTTAAGTCTCACGGGAATGTTACTGTCGGTACTACGGTACTGTCGAACGGGATAAAAAGTATCCTATTTCCTGGTTCTAAGCTATATTTGAAATTTCCTGGTTCTAATCTACCTCCCTGCCAATTTTTAGCAAAATCGGTTCAGCCGTTCTTGAGTTATAAGTGGGGTAACTAACACGACTTTCTTTTATATATATAGATTATATGTATATTAATATGTGTAAACAAAACAGGAGTTCTTAAATAGCAAAAAAATATATCTCATTCATCGTCATTCTTACTATATAAAAAAAATACTTTGTTGCTGTCGTTTCCTATGATCATTTATTTTATTCACAGATTTTAAATCGAGACAAAATTTACTAGACCTATTCTAAATAAAAGAAAACCTGTCACTAAACACAATAAATATTTCTTTCATGTCGAAAAGAAAATAAAATAATAATAATAAAATATTGATACGTTTCACGACACAATTGATATGGTTTTGTTGATAGCAATAGAAAACCAATTTTAGAAAATTTACCAGCTCATGAAGCCGAAAATTATTACAATCATATTACATAGAAAATGTATTATATAAATCCGTGAAATATTTATGAGAAATAATTATAACAGGAATTTTTATTTTTTATTCCAATAGTGGGTCTTGTAATTTTGGTCTTCTAATTTGTACTATATACATACAACCAAAGTCATGCTAAATTGCATTTAGTCTAATCAGGCTTATTGAACTGTTCGTTTTTTCTCATAATATAACCTCAATATTTAGTTCAATGGATGGGAAATCAATTTTAATATTCAAACAGTAGATTTTATATATCTAATAACTGACAAACAAGTAACATAATCTTCCTAATTAAATTATAAATTTAATTCATTAATTTAAATCATAATAAATTCTGTTTAATACATTTGAATATAATTCATACCCGGTATGAAATAAATTAATCACACAGAAATGGAAATAACGTGTCCGTATCTTTTAACTGCTATATAAGTTAAACCGATCTCCTTGTAACATATACAGTAATCATTAATTTAATAAGATTTATATCTTTAATTTCGTATAAAAAAAAAAACTTATATTTCCTTTACAATAACGCTAACTACATTTATAAATTATCCTAAAATTAATAACCAGACACGTAGTCGTACATATCTAATATGTGACACGGTATAGTTGATAACAATTTTTCATATCAATTATATAAGACATTTCCATCCGTAAAGATATTATAAAATTTATTGTTGAAGTGAAAGATAATACCACAAAAGATGATTATTTGAAGTAACAATAACGCCTAAGAGTTTTGAAGCGACCAATTTCCTCTGGAATCAAATTAAACATTTTAACATGGTTTAACGAAAAAGATTTGCTATAGTTACTAGCTTTTACAAAAAATACTAACCAACTATTGTAGGTTTTAGGGAAAGAGTTTCCATACCACTGTGTTCCAATTAAAAACAGTAAAGTAATGAATAAATAAGGGATTATATGTAAAAATGAGGCATTGAATTTGTGAAATTTTTAAATGTGTAAGTTGTGTCTTACTAATTGGAGGCTAATATTAACTACATATATTGTTTTATAACTAAATTAAGAAATCTTTTTTGCAAAGAATAAAAGCAATTGTTAACCATTAAATATGAAATTATTAAAGTTCCCGTATCATTTCAGGGTTCTTACATTTCATTCATTAAAAGAATAGCCTTTTAAATATGTGATTATTATCAACCTATTAATATAACTTTCATATTATTGTAATAATAATTCACTTTGTATATTATGTATACAATATTATCATTCTTTTTATATCTGCTATATTAAATTCGAATATTTTCTCATCAGTCCAAAATAAATGTAGATGGAAAAACGACGAGTAAGTTGAATTCAATGACAGCAATTTTCCTAGTGTTTGCCAGCATATTTCACTAATATTTTAACGATATTTATTAAGACTAACCGTGACTTCTAAATTAAAAAAAAAAACATTTTGCTACATTTCCACTTTACCATCACATATTTTTACAAAGTAAGAAAAAAGTCATTTCGCGGGATCTTTATATGAGTAGCGAAATTATGATAGACTTGCTCTATTACCTTTGAGCTTTCAAGCTATTTTTGGGTATATGAATTATGGATTGTACTAGAATTCTATTATATTTATCTAGTGACCTTTATTGAATTAATATTTTATGTCAACGTTACATTGAAGCATCTCAAACTCACCTTTGTGTTTGTGATTTATTTGACGTGGTGTATAATTTTTTTTACATATACCCATCTTCACCTAGCCACAGTAAGATAGGATAATGTAAAGCATCATATGTTCGATGTGTTTCGGACACCCGATGCAGTTTATTGTTACACGAGTGTGAAAAAATTGCCCTTATCTACATTTTCACCCACAATGACAATAGCGACTTCATCAATTGTTGGGACATTAAAATGTCTTATGAAAGTGTTGCCCTGCAGGAGTCAACAAAATAAAATTAATTTAGCTAAACATATTTCGGATTTGTAAAATGTAAGTTTTAATCCTTGCGGCTTTGCAATCTACAAAGTTTAAAGCAGCCCCTATTCATTAAGAATTTATTAACTTATCCTGTAAAATCCTTCTGTGATATTAAAAGATAATCTGGTCTCTGACAAAACTTGACCATTTAAATAGGAGGTCTTTTTAGAAAACTATATTTTGTGGTATTTTTCGCGTTTATTAACATTACTTGCTAACAATGACACAAACTTATACACACATTCGTCTTGTCAAGACGTATTCATAGTATAAAGCAACAATTCAGTACAATGTGGAAAAATATAGATATATAAAACATATATCTATTGGTTTTACAACTACAACTATCAATTTTCATAGAAGGTTCTGAAGAGAGTACAGCAAAACTTTGAGATGACTAAGATTAGACTGAACAGCAGTTGGTGTCGACTACGCTGCCACTGTAGAAGTACCTACTGCTAGTGAACCATATGTTTGTGTGAGATAACGTCAAAGTGACAAAATTTTTTCAAATGAAATAAAATTCTTACACCCACGAGATGCCGCAAAACTATAAAAATAATACAAGACAAAATATAGCAATAAAATATATTTATATTTATCTTTCTTGGCGTTAAAATAAATGTATACATGTTTTATGAATATACGTTAAGCTGGTGACAAATTTCATTAATTAATCTGAGCAAAATATTATTCCTGGCACCCAAAATTTATATTCATATTTCAGACTGGAGTAAAGAAAGTATACGCACTTTCATTACTCGATTACTCCTTCACTTACTTTACTTTATTGGTATTTTAAATGCTAAATTTAAATACAAAGTATTTTTTTATAACACAATTATTTAAGAACGCCTCTATAATTAAATTACACCTTAGGAGGACACTCTTGAATTTATCCCTACTAATATTATAAATGCGAAAGTAACTCTGTCTGTCTGTCTGTCTGTCTGTCTGCTACGCTTTCACGCCTAAACCACTGAACTGATTTTAATGAAATTCGGTACAGAGATAGAGTTGACCTTGAGAAAGAACATAGGATAGTTTTTATCCCAGACTTTTGAAAGGTTCTCTTGGAAACGCGATATAACCGAACTCCACGCGGCGAAGCTGCGGGCGGAAAGCTAGTAAACAATAAAAATCCTTTTAATAGCCAGCATGAACAAACTAAAATGTATTTACCAGATTACGTTTCCATTCGCTTTGTTATACTCACGATTAGAGAACAAACAGAAACAGGATTGAAACCTAATTATTGAGTCGCTGTGTTTGAAACACAATCAATAGAACTAATGTACCAAATTATATATTTTATTTTTTAGTTAGGTCCTAAACTCAAAAATATTCAAATATTTTCTGAACCGTCTTTCTTATATGATATACATAAGTTATTGGAAATCAAATATAATATTTCTTCACAGACTTTTAGCTAACACTACCACGGTTAACTAAAAATTAAGGGAAAAAACCAAATCATATTATACTCGTAATACAGGTTAATTAAGATGAGGTTTTTTTATACATACTACATGTGGCAAACGAGCACACCTGAACCACATAACTAAATAATACCAGCAAATAAATGCATAATTGTTCTGCAGGGATCTCTGATAAGGATGTCGTAAAAAGGTTTTATACCTTTTATTGTATAAAAAGGATTATATGGAAAACCAAAAAAAAAACATGTAGTTTGTTTTTTTATATAGAAGGCAGACAAAGCAAAGGGTCAAACCATTTATTTTTTACTCCATTTTTATTCCGCCTAAAAATTGTTCTTTTGGTTTTCCACAATATTTAATATTGTTCTATCAATATTTATTCATAATTTGCTTAAATTAACTATATAGCTGTTAAGTATTAAGTTTATTAATAAACAAAAATGTTGCTAAAGCCAAGATATGTATATTAGACTAAATTAAAGATTATATTAGACCATATCTTTTTTACAATGACATTCAATGTATCTCATAAAGTCGTTTAGAATATGTTATTAATTCCTTCTAATCAGATGTGGACTGTGAGAATTGAGACATAATAAACTTAACCACGAAAGCGAGTCCAGAGTCTCACTGCGGTCCTATAGCTATTCCCATATTGTTTGTATTAAGTATATGTAGTTTTTAATTTAAATGAACACATCTTAAAAGTTTTATCTTACTCTCTCTATTCAGCAATTCTTGAAGCCTATATGCTTTAATGCCCAATGGCCATACGGCTTATATCGTGCCTGTGTGTAGAGAGACATTGTGATGAAGTATTTTCTTAAACAAAACGACGATATTTTGAATATTGCCAAATAAACTATTCGGATGCCGATTGTTTATTTGGCAATACAACTTATAAATAATATAAATTTTATCTTTTGATGTTGAAATAACACATTACAACGAAAATAGTCACAAAGGCTGGGTTTTAAGATTTTTTGTTAAGTAGACCCGGAATTATAGGTAGAGTAATGTCTATAACATAGTTTCTAATTTCGTTATGAAATATTGTGGTTTAAATTTATATTAATTGTTTTAAAATTTCATACACGAAGTTATAATTCTTTTTTTTTGTGTAAATTTTTTTTCTCTGCTACGAATGGTCTGTTCCATTTACTTTGAATCAGGGAGAAATAGACTTAAATAAAGTATTATTATTATGTTGAACAATTATTGTTGTACAATTAATAAACTAGATGACAATTTAATAAACTACCACAATAAAAGAAAAAAAATGCTTACATCTTATGTGCCTTTTACTTAACCCTACACTTTTTTTCATAATAGTTATTATTTCTTAATGTCATATACCTCAAATACAATAATGAGATGAGTTATTTACTTTTTACTTGCATTTATATTTAAGTTTCGTCCATTTAACGGTCGACCTTAAGATTCAAAAGAGGAGTTATTCAAACTATTCATACAATAGACTGTAGTTAAAGTTGGAACAACAAAGAAAATGTCAAATATTTGTAAGAGCATAGCCAAGGGCAAATAAAGATTGTTGAGATACAAAATATCAACGTAGAAAAATAAACTGACATTTCTTGTGAGCATCATATTATATGCCATTTAACAATTAATAACGGTTTTGTTCATTTTATGATATATCAATAAGTACAAGGATTGCGATCTTAATAATTTAATGTTATGAAAAATAAAGTATAGTTAATTTCTAAAACCAGTCCGTATGTTTACAGAACAAAGTGTAAGCTACAATTGTATAAAATGTATTGAGCTATAAGAAATGACAAAGTGGAATGTGAAATTATTAAGTTAAAAATGACTTAGCATCAAAAAAAATCCAAGCTATTTCAACC
Organism: Danaus chrysippus; assembly: GCA_916720795.1. Lineage (NCBI taxonomy): Eukaryota > Metazoa > Arthropoda > Insecta > Lepidoptera > Nymphalidae > Danaus > Danaus chrysippus. The sequence goes on from CAKASE010000044.1 coordinate 2,214,329, forward strand.
TTATTTTCAAGTGACTCTGAAATTGAATTGATCGTAATGTCAATCCCAAGGGTTCCTATATTTTTGATGAACTGAAGTGGAATGCCCTGGGATATTTAACCTAAATAAAATAGAATTTTTCTTTAAATGGTAAACGCAGACTCTTGTTTATAGGAGTTGAAATGAATAAGATTAAGTTTTCCTTGATCAGAAATCTATTTAAAGGAAGTTTCAACTTCAGGCACAAGTTTTAGAGTAGTCTCTTCCCGAGACATGCCCGTTCCGTCATCCGTAAGTCGTTAATATGGACGATTAATAGGATGGTAGATAACCTCGAACCTTGGTTGTGTACCATCATTAACGATCAATATTCCGTCAACAAGGACCTTTATACTTCACATAAAATGAAAGTCCTGGACAATAGGGAGGTAATTCAACTTTCATGAAAATCTATTCCGGTTTCTCCGGTCCGGTACCATAGTACAACTTTAGAACGCACGTCTTGAACACAATAGCCGGGACTTCTTTTAGCCGGGATTTAAAGCATTTATAATGCGCTTCGTGTAAAACGCTTCCCATACGAAAGGTACATGAAATCCGTTTCAGCAGTGCTTTTTCCTGGTTGTCATGAATTAAATTTTACGCAGAATACCAAAAATGTAAGCCTTCTCATTTGGGGAATACGGCAGCATACCCTTAGTTTGAAGTAAAGTAAACACGGGTCACATGAAGTTCCTTCGAAAGATTTCGTGAGGAAACGGAAATAAAGCCAGCTTCATATTATAGCTGCCTCCATGGATAGGCCGTTCAAGTCTGTCTTAATTTATTTTATACCTCTGATTTGCAGAGCCAGACCTAACACATCTCAGGTGGTTGAGCAGACATTGCAAGTCTACCGGCAAGGATCAAAAGTGAACAAAGACGATTAGGTGGACACCTAATACCAGTTTGAGTGAGATGTTAGCAGAGGGTCTAGCTAAATAGTATAGACCTCAAATTCAGGAAATCCAAAGAAGAAACCTCTCAGCATTCAATGGATTTATCGTGAGGGTAACGCATCCATCACGTGGCAGGGAGAGGAGCTTCAATAGTGACCACTATTTTCATTTATTAAAGACTTTCGTAAATATTTTTACCTAAAATTTTGCAGTATTTTAATATATTATGAAAAATATAAAATAAATTATGTTAAAAATATATTATTGAATATAAAATGAAGTCAATCGTTATAATAGTGTTACAGATGGTACTTAACTTAACGTATAACTTTAGTAATGTCATATAATGATATAACATTACTTAAGTTATACGTTACGTAAACATGTCATAGATCGCAAGATGGATTGGATTCAGTAGTGTGAATGATGTATTCTGGTGTGTTATTTATTTAATACGATCAATATGTTAGAGAATATGTTTTATATTTGATATAGGAACAATTTGTGTTTATTATAAATAGAGTGAGTTAAGTGACAAATGTTTGAAACTTATGTTTAAATTAAAATTTGCATGAAATATATTTTTATAGAGTTAAAGACTTTTTACTAGTGAAAAGTTTAGGTTTTAGAAGCAAACATGTTGGATTTGTCCATTGTACTGATGTCAACGTTCGAATTTTTTTTTTTGTTATATGTGTTACTGTTAGCCCTGCGGCTTTGACAGCGTCACTGGGAGAGTGAGCCAACGCTAACACCGGCCCACACGTGTGTAAATGTAACACAATTGAAGACTATTGACATAAAAATACACCTAACCTGACGACTATGTTTTACACAACTAATTTATTGCATAAGGTCAGCACAGTTACAAGCAATTTATAATGAAAAATAGTAACAGCGGAAATATGTTTGACTATTTCTAATGAGTAGTGATTTGTTTTAGGTTTGGTTTATTTTATGTGCACCTCTCATTAGAATAGGGTTAGTAATTTGACAGCGGCAATCTTCTAAACATATTGATGTAAGTGTATCCTATTTCGTTTTTAATTTTTTTATGAATAATTTAAGAGACGGAAGAAGCATCTGTCATATAAGTTTTATTTGTTATCTGATATTTTAAACAGAAATATTAAAAAAACTGCTTTAAATCAGAATTCTTCTTTAAATATTTAAACCCTTAAGCCATTTTAAAATGCGTAGAAAATATTATTTCATTGTTATAATACTACAATATACGAAAATATTCTTTTCAATATGTATTTGTTTAGCACATCAAATAAAGACAACTGGAATTCAATTAAAATTCTTAGTGCAATACCTTACCTTAAATAAAAATGAAATGTAATAATACTGCGGATTAATTTCTCTCTGGAATGTTGATATAAATTTTACATGTGCAGCTGACGCAATCCATTTGCCCAAATATATAGGCTGAGAGCCAACTTTACTTACTTTGTTGTACTTTGCTGTGGGTATATTCGAGGAGAAAGCGTATCACTTCGTTATTCATAATTCACCCTGAGCTTACTCTATTGAGTGTATACTCTAAAATATCGAGTGGTTATTTACTGTACGCTTGCGTTCAAGGCTGGTAATATAATTGTCACAAATACTGGTCAGGAATAATCATTTTTAACATCACTCTAAGAAGGCGATATATAGACGTTGTGTTTTGATAGCATAAATTTTCATAAAATTTGAATTATCTCAGAGACCATATAAACTAAGATGTTAACGTGGTCTATCATGGCCTCCCTTTTTAACTCTATTCGATCCCTAATGGTCACAGAGCTGGAATGACATCACCACATAAATTCGCTATCGCCCATTTAGCCAAAAATATCGTGTATATAATAGTAGGTAGTTAATGTGTGACAAAAATAGGAGGAGGAGGAGGAGGAGGGACTGCATCCTAAAGAACTCTCGTGTAGACTATCACTAGACTATAAGAGCCATCATTAACAATCACATGGAGAACACGAACTCTCAGACAGTCAGAAATCTATAAATAAATTTATTAATCCAGACCCCGTCGAAATCATTTAAGACATCAAGTGAAACTCCCAAAACTTCAAAATGGTGCTATATAACTTTTATCCACAAATGTCTTGTGTTCACTAGATGATTTTATACTAGAAGATTTTCATGGCTTTCGTTTTTTGGTGCGAGTATCCCATTGTCAATCTTGAAAAGATATTATACCTAAAAGAGACACAGTTTCAGGAAGGAGAAAGAACATAGAACAGATTCTTTGTGTAGTTTTTAGCATCAGTATTCTGATGGGATTCAAATACACATCTCCTATAATTGTCGTTAGGAATATGGGATTATTACAAAATGACAAAAAAATCAACAAATTCTATTGTCACTAAAATAAATCTTTAACCACTCGACATCACGTTACATGTAAATATTTTTTTTTTTAATTGAACTAACAGTATATAGCTCAAATTAAAGTGTGTTTGGTAGTTTTTTTTTTTGCAATAGTTGTTTATTATCGGATATCTTAATTTGAAAACAAAGAATCCTTTTGAAGATTTTAATATCAAACATTCAGCAAATTCTATTGTTTTGTAAATAACTAAAGCTTTAACGTCATTTCCTTTGTATTCTTGTGCTTTGTAAAGTGCTTAGGTATAAGCGTTTCTTAAAGAACTTGCTACCATCGCTTCAACAAAGTCTAATGAATTATTGATTATTGAAATTGTTTTACAAATTGGGTATTGACATATTCAACACAGAGTTGAATCTAAATTATTCGTTTATTATAAGAGCTTGCTTTATAATGAAAATCTTTGTTTATTCGCACAATAATGAAAGAGAATACAAAAAACTTTTATATTTTCTGATCTTGAAGATCTTTATCTTATTTTTTGAAAATAAGTTAATAAATTTAATGCTGCTACGGGATTTCTTTCTTACCATAATTTTTTGATATTCAAAAAGAATAATGTTATTTCTGTTAAGGAGTTTTTCTGTAGCAAATATCTCATAATATCTCACGCAGCGAAGTTAAGTATTACTTATTCTAGAGGGCAAAACATACAATTTATCTTACATACTTTTTTAAATTAAATACATAAATAATGTTTTGAGTCCCTAATTCTTCTTCCTTATTGCTTATATAAAATGTTTGTCAAAGTACTAGTATACTTGAAGTTTGAATTAGCAACATAGATTTCATATTTTTCTAGCTTGTAAATTAATACCTAAATCGTAAATTATCTGTATCATTTCAAGCCATAACTGCCTTATCGTAAGGCTTATACATCTTATCAAGTGCTTGTTCTAAGTAATTAGTTTAGTTTTAAACAAGTTAACAAAGTTTTTTGCGCTTCCAAAGTTTATTTAACACTAATTGGCTATAAAGTAAAAATATAAAGCTAAGGGTGCTCTCTTTTAGGAAAGTCTACAATTATTATAAAGTGCTAACATAAATTTGTTGGTTTTTGTAGTAATAAAAAGAGGAAGACGGAAAAAAGTTAAGATAGACGATGTAACGTCATTTATTTAACTTATTAACCTCCGAAGCAAAAAAGGGCTAAGTATATGTTGATGTTTGTTTGTTTGGCTGTAAGAGGCATCGTTGAACGAGTTTTTTAATGTAGTGAAATCTTATATATCTATCAATTACATTATGTATCAATTTAAATTTATCATAACAAATACGTTTGAGAAAGATTCTATAATGTAATCTGTCATCAGTGAGGTCTTTTAAATATTATAATATTTGTGGAGCTCTCTAAAGTTTTCAGTTCCTTTTACAATTATTTTTCCTAAAACTGAAATTCACCATATAAGATATCTTTTTTGCCCTCTCCATTCAATTGATACAAGTTAGTAAAAAATTACAATTTTATGAGTTTTTCAACAAGAACGACTTTATTTTTGGAAAAAAAAAACAAATTTGGACATTTTAGAGAATTCTACATATATATTTCGTTTTCAAAATAATACCCATGAAATTATGTATGTGTAATTCTCTTTATAAAAGTATTAGGAGATTTATTATTAAAGATTATGGATTAAGATAAAGTCAAATCAGTAACTTCTACTCACTGCTAATTGATGATTACAAGGTTTATAAAATACGTCTATATAATTTAATTTACATTACAATGTTGAAAGTGAACTTATATTTTCATTCTTGCCCCAATTACCTCTTTATCAATAATCAACCGAAGACAAGTTTATAGAATAATATATATGTATACTCTTCTAACCGAAGACAAGTATAACAACAAACACTAAAACTATTGCAAAAAGTATTTATCATAAAACTAAATACAAGAAATTTTAATACAGTGATTTCTTGTTTCTTCTGCTCTGGCTTCTTAGGGAATAATGAGATAAGGGCTAATGAAGAAAAGTTTTCCAAATCTTTTCATTCAATCGAATTATGAATTATATATTTTAAATATTTGAATAAAAATATCGTTCATTTATAATATAACTCATATTTTAAGAGTCATTGTTTGTGCTCTTATTTTGTTTTATAAAAATTTATGTGATACTTTTGTTAAAATTAAGTCTCACCTAATTCGAGAGTTCTACAACCTTAGTTCACAGGCTTAAATGTCTTTTTAGTAAGCTTTGTTGAAGTTATTTGAAATTAAAAAGATAAAGTCTAGGAGCTAAAACCTTAATTAAGTTATATTTCTTAAAAAAACTGGATATTTTATAAAGAAATAAAAATAATGTCAAAAATTTTCAAAAATATCTTAAAGTGATCTATATATCGGGTGAACTAATAGTAAAGACTGTTTAACTGAACAACTTATTCTTATTTCCATAAGGCTATCTTTACACATGGTTAGAATATGCAAGTAATTAAAAATGTAGTTCCAGACGACATTCTTTGTTAAATAATATTGTAAAAGCATGTTCATTTATAAGAATAGATGCGATATACAGTGAAAATATACCGCTACTAAAGCTCCCGAAGCTCCTCGAATAACACCGCAAAAACCGTTACATTACTGATCGGGATGTCTTGAAGAAATAATTTGGTTTATACTCCTAAAATGGAATTTATATTAAAAAGAAATCTTTGTACTTGTACGTAATGCAAATTTTATATGGAATTTATAATATCAAAAACTATTTATTAAACTTAGATAACTTCCGTGGATAGTTAGATAAACTTTCTGATCAGTTATGGATGTAGATGAAGTACTTAAAAGTTACTGAGTGCAATATAAGAAAAAAAATTGTACTGATAAGTCTTATTTTACGTGATAAAATTTTCTGTTAAATATATTAAGGTGTACAGTATTCTGAACTATTAATTCAATCTATTTAAACATGTGCTGATTTGTAGTTTCCATATAGTAGATCGGTAATTGCACTTCACCTATATATGTATATACAGTATAGTATAAATTTTCGTGGTGGGCTATATAGCCCACCTAGAAAATTTATACTCTAAATAAATTGTGTAGTTTGTCTTATTGATGGCCCTTTTCTAAGTGTGACGATGACAATAATATTAAGTATCAACAAAAAGCGATGCTTTTACATTTAACACAGTTCTAGCATAAAGTAAATTTTATAAATGGGTAAAGTATACCACATAATATTTTGGGGTAGGCGAAGTTGGGAATGAAGGCAGTTAATTATTTTCTATTGTATAAAATTAGGAAGGTGATTTGTTTTCTTTGTGCTTTGTAATAATTTACATTTAATATGCCCTTAAGCAATTCCTTTTCATATTTGATACAAGCAATCTCCAAAATCTATATAGAATTATTCACTTGGCATCCAAATAAATTATGATCAGTATGAAATAGCCGTAACGATTTGAAGTTACCTTAACAAAGGCCTCTATTGAAGTGTTTATTCCAATTAAATATTCGGTTTTTTGACATTTCACATTTAAACAGGAAGAAAGTCTACTTATAGAAATTAATTTTGTGTTAATTAATATATTTTTATTTTTTTTGAATAATTTTTGTGGCTGTGTTAAAGCGATGCTCAACAATTATCTAAGAATCGATATTAATAGCTTTACACAAAATTCAGCAGAAGAACTTGAAATTTTAGATGGTTTACAAAACAATAGAATTCTATGAATCCGCTATCTGATAATATTCAACAGGATTTATTTCTGTCAAACTACAATATTCTCAGTATTCAATAATAGGGAAATGTTTCGTCTCTTTAACATTGTGTTTGTAATACCAAATATTCGATCTAGTTACATTTTAGATATACAATTATATAATACATATTAATAGATTGTAAGTTACTTGAGTGTTTTATCACTAATAAATGAAGTAACGTCGGCCGTACAAAGTTAACAATGGCCCAAAAACTTCGTTAAGAACGTCTCGTGTTTGAGTTCTCTGATGAATTTAACATTGATATTTATTTTCCTTCCATGTTTACTTGACTTCGTTGTGTTTTTCTTTTTTTTCCTTGATATGTATTGTACGAAATGTATTATTTGAACATGTGAGTTGTCTTAAACATGTAAACATAATAGACAATCACACATAAGTTTTGCTGAAATTTATGTTAAACATTAATTCTTGTTTCTTTGTTTAAAATTATTTAGTTATTAATTTTATTCCAACGATTCCTTTGCCTATAAGGTATTATGAGTTTAACTAAATGAATAATGCGGCCGTGAAGTGTTTCACAAGATTCACCGTGCCTTACAAAGTTAATTACCTACCAAACATCCATTTCACTTCTTTGTCCGTAAACTTTTATTGTATTTGTCAAATGATTTGACAAGAACAATCATACGATTGAAAAGATCAAATCATACACATCAGTGCTACCATTTCCTGTCTAGAATATAGTCAAAATAAATGTCAGAAATTTTGTTTCATTCTTTTCTTAATAATTACCAATATTTTTTTATATGATCCTATACAAACGATGCTACGTTAAAAAATATAAAGTAGCTTTTTGTAATAAAATGAAAGATATTAAACTGTTAACAAAGTTATAAAATGTCATTGAAGTTAAAAACAATTTGAAATCTGATGTCTTTAACTTCACAAACCAAACTGTTACATATTATTTATTTTTAGTGATGAAATGAATAATTAACTAACTTCAATACTAGGAATGGTATTGTGATTTTTAAATTTTCTTCCCATCTAATTTTTACTAATTATTATTAAGGTCAATTTTTTTTTAGTTATTATATTAAAACATATTTCATTAACTATATTAAATCGGTCATTTAAGAAAACATGCAACGTGAATATTGACATTATCATTTTATATTACCATGACTTGAGATAAAAGTTATCAATACTAATAATAATAGCAACAATACAAAAAATCCAGTTCTAAAAAACTTCGATATTGTATATAACATGGTAGAAATTAATATAGCTTCGGGTTGTTACACTGATTGTTCTCCAATCTCATTTCAAGTCAACCCCGACGGAGGTTTTCTAATTATAGGACTTCATATGTGTATTCGAACTACCAGTTTTATAAAACTACAGTTTAGTTGCGTTTACATGAAAGCCGAGTCACGACTATCTCAGTTCATTACTTCTCACTGAAAAATATTTAATACAATAGATTGTAACGTTAATTGAACTATATGACTTGCAGAAAACAACTTTTAAACAATCTCTCAAATTTAGACATGTCCAGTCTTTGAGTGGGGTATTTGAATTGGTTGATAAAATTACTTTCAATATTCTAAACTTTATCAATTCCTGTGAGTTCTGTGTATATACTTTGAAACTTAAGAACTATGCAAATACAGATATCCAAATAACCGTAGCAAATTATTAAAACCTTAGCTTTTTATATTTCGTTTCGTAAGCATTATATTAAATAATGTAATACTCATTTTTTTACTAAAGTTATCCAAGAATATTTTAAATCTGTAACGATTATTATAAAAAGGCTCGGAAACCAAATTTATTGAGACCGCAAGTAACTCTAATCCCACAAAGACATAACTTTCGTCAAGTTTCTCTATTTAAATAACTAAGGATTCTTATCACGAAACGCAACAAATTCCGGCTTTTATCGGAATAAAATGCCTCCAGCCTTTTAGCATACTAAAGTGAATGTCACTTAGAATTTTAAATAATGCGAGTACCTGGTTTGGCGAATTTTAAAGGAATGAAATAAAATAATTGAACTTGCTATAAAAATTACATAAGAATCTTGTTTTAATCTTCTCTAAACTTTATTTTTAATATAATAAAATTCTGCGAGTAATTAAGAAATAGGTTATGATTAATGTTAACCTTTCCATTTCTCATAGAAGCTACGATCATGCACTTAATGGTCAGATGGTCAAGGAGAATATAAAATGGAACCCTATTTCAATATACTTGTCAATATTTTAGTTACTTTTGTACATGTTAGTTGTTCGGCAACAACGTCTATTTGATCATCGTGCATAGATTATCTCTTTATTTTCATGATATCTTTTTTTGCTAGCAGTATGTGACACACTCCCAATATACAACATATGTATCTTTTTGCCAGACTTGACTTATATTAAATATGATTTAACAAAAATCAACTTTTAACAAATGACTCAATATCATACATCAATAGCTAAGTAAACATTTTCGTAAGTCGATAAATAATATTTATTACATTCTAATAAAACTAAATATATCTGTTTTATTACGAATTCCTATTTCTTCAGCACTTACTTTTTTATAATTGTTATTATATTCATACATGTAATTGCTGTCATGAATTTACTCTTCCAAGTTGAACGTCTTATCTATTATTCGATAATATTCGTATTCATATGTCCCTCTCAGTTCCATATTTCAATGGTCGGTCATAGTAAATAAAGATATATTATTGTAATACTTCTATTACTATCTCGTCCCATACAAAAATTTATCAGCAAAAATGGTTTTGACTTATAATAATAAAATATGATATCCCATACTTAGTTTTCGATTTCTATTTTAGATCGAATAATAATGTTACATACAAAGACATTTCAGGTAAAAGCATTGACGATGAGTATACTGTCATCAAATTACCCGGCGTAGTAACTTCATTGTTTTTCGTTCCCCTGTAATATTGTTTAACTATAACAAAGTTGGGGTAAAATTAACGAGGATGGAACAAAGTATACTTAAAATTAATGTTTGAGCAATGAAAACTGTCAATATATCTAAATAATTTAATCAATCTTTCAATCTGAATTTTAAATGTGTTACATACCTCTTTTAAACTTCTGAGAATTTTAATAATTGAAATAACTTCAACCTATTATGGTTCAATTAATACAGCTACACTTGATGACTTTTTTATAACAAAGTTCCCAGCAATAATTCATAAATATGGAGATTTTAAATAAATAAAGGAAGCTAATAAAGAATTTTACAAATATTTTATTTCAAATTTTCCCTCTCAAAATTCTTTTATAACATGTAAGAGATACAACTGTTTTGCGAGATTTTTTAAATAATCTGTCAGTATCTATTATTATTTAAGATTATAAGTTTTATATAAGTCGACTGAAAGTTAATCACTTTGTTCTTTATAAAATATAAATAAAGAGTACTTTCTTGTCAAACATATTCTTCACAATCAATCTAAACAGAAATAAAGAAACTTCTTATGAAAATCTGTAAATCATTTTAATTATGTAGAACTGTTTAAAGCTCATATTTTTTTCTATTACATCTGAAAAATTTTTCAAAACTTTTCTATCAATAAATATTTAAAATTACAAAGGAGACTCCTGTTTAGCTATCGATATCGGTTTTTAATTAATTGCAAATACAGCCCCAAAAGCATTTATCTGACTACCAAAATTAAATTCTTGTGTGAAAACCAATAGCAGATAATTAAATTAAATATAATAGTTAATTAGTACAATCTTTGATATAATACTTAATAGGATATGTTTACAGCTGAGTATATAGTTAGTTATATGAGTTATTATATGTATATTAATATGTGTAAACAAAACAGGAGTTCTTAAATAGCAAAATAATATATCTCATTCATCGTCATTCTTTCTAAATAAAAAAAATACTTTGTTGCTGTCGTTTCCTATGATCATTTATTTTATTCACAGATTTTAAATCGAGACAAAATTTACTAGACCTATTCTAAGTAAAAGAAAACCTGTCACTAAACACAATAAATATTTCTCTCATATCGAAAATAAAATAAAATAATAATAATATATTGACACGCTTCACGACACAATTGATATGGTTTTGTTGATAGCAATAGAAAACCAATTTTAGAAAATTTACCAGCCCAAGAAGCTGAAAATTATTACAATCATATTACATAGAAAATTTATTATATAAATCTTAGAAATATTTATGAGAAATAATTATAACAGGATTTTTTATTTTTTATTCCAATAGTGGGTCTTGTAATTTTGGTCTTCTAATTTGTACTATGTACATACATAAATCATAGTCATGCTAAATTGCATTTAGACTTATCGTGGATAATGTACTGTTTTTTTTCTTACAATGGATGGGAGGTCAAAGTTCATATACAAACAGTAGGTTTTATATCTCTAATAACTGACAAACAAGTAATATAATCATCATCATTCAGTACTTGTCCATTATATTCCATATTTATTGCAGAACTTAACATTTCTGTTTAATACATTTGAATATAATATATACCTGGTATGAAATAAATTAGTCACACAGAAATGGAAATGTCGTTTCTGCATATTACAACTGGTATATAAGTTAAACCGATCTACTTTTATCATATACAGTAATTATAAATTAAATAAGATTTATATATAAGATATAGTATTAAAATTACTTATATTTTCTTCACAATATCACAAACTACATTTATAAATTATCCTAAAATTAATAACCCGACACATAGTCGTACATATCTAATATGTGACAAGGTATAGTTGATAACAATTTTTCATATCAATTATATTAGACATTTCTATCCGTAAAGATATTACAAAATTTATTGTTGAAGTGAAAGATAAAAATACTATGTACAAAAGATTATTTGAAGTAACAATAGCGCCTAAGAGTTTTGAAGTGACCAATTTCCTTTGGAATCAAATTAAACATTTTAACATGGTTTAACGAAAAAGATTTGCTATAGTTACTGGCTTTTACAAAAAATAATAACCAACTATTGTAGGTTTTAGGGAAAAAGAGTTTCCATACCACTGTGTTCCAATTAGAAACAATAAAGTAATGAATAAATAAGGGATGATATGTGAAAATAAGGCATTGAATTTGTGAAGTTTTTAAATGTGTAAGTTGTGTCCGACTAATTGGAGGCTAATATTAACTATATTGTTGTAAAACAAAATTAAGAAATCTTTTTTGCAAAGAATAAAGGCAATTGTTGACCATTAAATACGAAATTATATAAAGTACCCGTATCATTTCCAGCGTTCTTACATTTCATTCATTAAAAGGATAGCCTTTTAAATATGCGATTATTATCAACCAATTAATATAACGTTCATATTATTGTAATAATAATTCACTTTGTACATTATGTAATATTTACAATATTATCATTCTTTTTATATTTGCTATATTAAATTCGAATATTTTCTCTTCAGTCCAAAATAAATGTAGATGAAAAAACGGCGAATAAGTTGAATTTAATGACACCAATTTTCCGCGTGTTTGCCAACATACTTCACTAATATTTTAACGATATTTATTAAGACTAACCGTGACTTCTAAATTTAAAATAAAATAAGCTACATTTCCGCTTTACCATCACATATTGTAACGAAGTTATATACGAAGTAAGAAAAAAGTCATTTCGCTGGATTTTTATATGAGTAGCGAAATTATGATAGACTTGCTCTATTACCTTTGAGCTTTCAAGCTATTTTTGGGTATATGAATTATGGATTGTACTAGAATTCTATTATCTTTATCTAGTGACCTTTATTGAATTAATATTTTCTGTCGACGTTACATTGAAACATCTCAAACTCACCTTTGTGTTTGTGATTTATTTCACGTGGTGTATAATTTTTTTACATATACCCATCTTCACCTAGCCACAATAAGGTAGGATGTTGTAAAGCATCATTTGTTCGATGCGTTTCGGACACCCGATGCAGTTGATTGTTACACGGGTGTGAAACAATATTGCCGTTATCTACATTCTCACCCACAATGACAATAGCGACTTCATCACTTGTTGGGACATCAAAATGTCTTATGAAAGTGTTGCCCTGCAGGTGTCAACAAAATAAAATTAATTTAGCTAAACATATTTCGGATTTGTAAAATGTAAGTTTTAATCCTTTCGGCTTTGCAATCTACAAAGATTAAAGCAGCCCCTATTCATTAAGAATTTATTAACTTATCTTGTAATATCCTTCTGTGATATTAAAAGATAATCTGGTCTCTGACAAAAGTTTACCATTTAAATTGGAGGTCATTTTATAAAAATATATTTGTGATATGATTCACGTTCATTAACATTATTTGCTAACAATGACAGAAATTTATATACACATTCATTTTGTCAAGACGTATTCATAGTATAAAGCAACAATTCAGCACAATGTGGAAAAATATAGATATATAAAACATATATCTATTGGTTTTACAACTACAACTATCAATTTTCATAGAAGGTTCTGAAGAGAGTACAGCAAAACTTTGAGATGACTAAGATTAGACTGAACAGCAGTTGGTGTCGACTACGCTGTCACTGTAGAAGTACCTACTGCTAGTGAACCATATGTTTGTGTGAGATAACGTCAAAGTGACAAAATTTTTTCAAATGAAATAAAATTCTTACACCCACGAGGCGCCACAAAACTATAAAAATAATACAAGACAAAATATGGCAATAAAATAAATCTATATTTATCTTTCTTGACGTTAAAATAAATGTATACATGTTTTATGAATATACGTTAAGCTGGTGACAAATTTCATTAATTAATCTGAGCAAAATATTATTCCTGGCACCCAAAATTTATATTCATATTTCAGAGTGGAGTAAAGAAAGTATACGCACTTTCATTACTCGAGTACTCCTTCACTTACTTTACTTTATTGGTATTTTAAATGCTAAATTTAAATACAAAGTATTTTTTTATAACACAATTATTTAAGAACGCCTCTATAATTAAATTACACCTTAGGAGGACACTCTTGAATTTATAAACAATAAAAATCCTTTTAATAGCCAGCATGAACAAACTAAAATGTATTTACCAGATTACGTTTCCATTCGCTTTGTTATACTCACGATTAGAGAACAAACACAAACAGGATTGAAACCTAATTATTGAGTCGCTGTGTTTGAAATACAATCAATAGAACTAATGTACCAAATTATATATTTTATTTTTTAGTTAGGTCCTAAACTCAAAAATATTCAAATATTTTCTGAACCGTCTCTCTTATATGATTTACAGATGTTATTGAAAATCAAATATAATATTTCTTCTCAGACTTTTAGCTAACACTACGTCGGCTAATTAAAAATTAAGGGAAAAAACCAAATCATATTATACTCGTAATACAAGTTCATTAAAATGAGTTTTCTTTATACATACTACATGTGGCAAACGAGCATACCTGAACCACATAACTAAATAATACTAGCAAATAAATGCATAATTGTTCCGCAGGGATTTCTGATAAGGATGTCGTAAAAAGGTTTTATACCTTTTATTGTATAAAAAGGATTATATGGAAAACCAAAAAAAACATGTAGTTTGTTTTTTATATAGAAGGCAAGCAAAGCAAAGGATCAAACCATTTATTTTATACTCCATTTTTATTCCGCCTAAAAATTGTTCTTTTGGTTTTCCACAATATTTAATATTATTCTATCAATATTTATTCATAACTTGCTTAAAGTAACTATATAGCTGTTAAGTTTTAAGTTTATTAATAAACAAAAATGTTGCTAAAGCCAAGATTGTATATTAGACTAAATTAAAGATTATATTAGACCATATCTTTTTTACAATGACATTCATAACATCGTTTAGGATTATGTTATTAATTTCTTCTAATCAGATCTGGACTGTGAGATTTGAGACATAATAAACTAAACCACTAAAGTGAGCCCAGAGTCTCACTGCTGTCCTATAGCTTTCAACTATTCCCATATTGATGGATTTAAGTATATGTAGTTTTTAATTTAAATGAACACATCTTAATAATTATTATTATTATTATTTCAATTCTTGAAGACTGTATGCTTTGATGCCCAATGGCCATACATCTTATATCGTGTGTGTGTGTGTGTAGAGAGACATTGTGATAACGTATTTTCTTAAACAAAATAACAATATGTTGAATATTGCCAAATACACTATTCCATGCGTACATAGTTGCAGATACAGCTAATAAATAATATAAATGTTATCTTCAAAAGATGAATGTTAAAATAACATATTATAACGCAACTTCTCACAAAAGCTGGATTTTAATTTTTTTTGATAAATGAAGATAACCCGGAATTATAGGTAGAGTAACATCTACCATATACTATGTAGTTTCTAATTTAATTATGAAACCAATATAGCGGTTTAAATACATATACATATATTAATTGTTCTAAAATTTCACAGACGAAGTAATATAATTCATTTATTGTATTTTTTTTTTTCTGCTACGAATTGTCTGTTCCACTCAGTTTGAATCAGAGTGAAATAGACTCAAAATTTAAATAAAGTATTGACCATATAATATATTAAAAGCTCGTCTCACATCAACTTAATAGTTTCCTTAATGAGCATTCCCTTCTCAATCCTCTCCAATCAGGCTTCCGTGCAGGTCATAGTACGGCTACAGCTTTAGTGAAAGTCACAGACGACATTCGATTGGCCATGGACTCCAAACAACTCACAATCTTAGTTCTTCTTGATTTTAGTAACGCATTTAACTGCGTTGACCATGACATCTTGTTGAGTATGTTACGTTCTTTTAACATATCTCCATCCGTAAAAGACTGGCTTCAAAGTTACCTCAGTGGCAGAAGACAGCGAGTTCGTGTGGACGAAACATACTCGTCATGGCGCGAAGTCCGCGCTGGGGTACCTCAAGGTGGCGTGTTGTCTCCGTTACTTTTCTCAATTTTCATTAATTCAATTGCTCATGTCATCTCTTCTCTCTACCATATGTATGCAGACGATGTCCAAATTTACCGACACTCAACCCTTGATAGATTATCTGACGCTGTCGCTGCCATCAACAATGATTTGTCGGCTATTCATAAATGGAGTCAACAGTATGGGCTTAACATCAATCCCGCAAAGTCACAGGTCATTGTTGTTGGCAGTTCAGCCATGATGGCAAGGGTTGATTGGGCGGAGATGCCACGGGTTGTGTACAATGGTACTAACTTGTCCTACTGCTCCAATGTTAGAGACCTTGGTATACAGCTTGATAGTACTCTCTCCTGGTCGGAGCATTTAAAGCATATTGGAAAAAAAACATACGCCTCGTTGAGTTCTTTGCGCCGACTTCAAAACTTACTGCCAATTCCTACCAAAACTATGCTTGCAAACTCTCTCCTTCTTTCAATACTCGATTACGCGGACGCAAGCTATCTTAATCTTACCGAGGACCAACTTAATTATCTTGAGCGATTACAAAATCTAGCTATTCGGTTTATTTTCGGTCTCCGAAAGTATGACCACGTTTCAGAGTTTCGTTCAAAGCTCAAGTGGCTCCCTATACGCCGTCGCCGGAACCTGCATACTCTTTCTCTTCTGTACTGTGTGTTATTTAATCCAAATGCTCCTCAATATCTTAAGGAGAGATTTGAATTTGTAGGAGATCAGTCCAGAATGCGACCAGCACGTAGGCTCATTCTGAAAATGCCTGCTCATAACAGTAAATATTACAGCAAGTCGTTCACTGTGCAGGCAATAACTCTCTGGAATGACCTACCATTGAGCATTCGACAGTCTAAAACCCTATATACTTTTAAAAAGTCCTTAAAGAACCTATATCTCTTATCACAATAATGATGACGACATGATTACGACTAATGTATGTATTATATATGTATCTATATGTTTGTATGTATGTATTTATATGTATTTGTATGTACGAATGTAAGTATGTATGTATGTATGTATGTATGTATGTATGTATTGATATATGTACGTATGTATATTATTGAATATTTATTATTGTTATTTATTTTGTATGTGTTTAGGTTACATTTATTTTAAGAATATCTATGTACCACCCTATACTGTCTCCAAACAAAATCCTCTAACCCCAGGTTGCCTGGAAGAAATGGCTAATAAGCCATAAGGCCGCCTTTTGTTACATCGTTAGTTTTAAGTTTGTTTTTTTTTTTTGTAATTGTCTTTATTGAAAGTGTGGTGTGCAAAAAAGTATTAAATAAATAAATAAATAAATAATATTAATATATTGACCAAACAATTAAATAATAATAAGCTAGATGACCACTTAATAAAGTACGTGTAAAGTATGTGTCTTTCACCGTGTCCTACACTTTTTTTCATAAAAGCTATTATTTATTAATCTCATACAAGTCAAATGCTCTAATGAGATAAGAATTTACTTTTTAATTGCATTTATAAATAAGTTTCTTCCATTTAACGTTGACCTTAAGATTCAAAAGATAAGTTATTCAAACTATTCATACAATAGACTGTAGTTAAAGTTGGAACAACAAAGAAAATGTCAAATATTTGTAAGAGCATAGCCAAGGGCAAATAAAGATTGTTGAGATACAAAATATTAACGTAGAAAAATAAACTGACATTTCTTGTGAGCATCATATTATATGCCATTTAACAATTAATAACGGTTTTGTTCATTTTATGATATAACAATAAGTAAAAGGATTGTGATCTTAATAATTTAACGTTATGAAAAATAAAGTATAGTAAAGGTCTCAAACCAGTCCGTATGTTTACAAAACAAAGTATAAGCTACAATTGTATAAAATGTATTGAGCTATAAGAAATGACAAAATGGAATGTGAAATTATTAAGTTAAAAATGACTTAGCATCAAAAAAAATTCCAAGATATTTCAACCTTATTTTCAAGTGACTCCGAAATTGAATTGATCGTAATGTCAATCCCAAGGGTTCCTATATTTTTGATGAACTGAAGTGGAATGCCCTGGGATGTTTAACCTAAATAAAATAGAATTATTCTTGAAGTGGTAAACGCAGACTTTTGTTTATAGGAGTTGAAATGAATGAGATTAAGTTCTCCTTGATCAAAAATCTATTTAAAGGAAGTTTCAACTTCAGGCACAAGTTTTAGAGTATTCTTTTCCCGAAACATGCCCATTCCGTCATCCGTAAGTCGTTAATATGGACGATTAATAGGATGGTAGATAACCTCGAACCTTGGTTGTGTACCATCATTAACGATCAATAATCCGTCGACAAGGACCTTTATACTCCACATAAAATGAAAGTCCTGAACAATAGGGAGGTAATTCAACTTTCATGAAAATCTATTCCGGTTTCTCTGGTCCGGTACCATAGTATAACTTTAGAACGCACGTCTTGAACACAATAGCCGGGATTTCTTTTAGCCGGGATTTAAAGCATTTATAATGCGCTTCGTGTAAAACGCTTCCCATACGAAAGGTACATGAAATCCGTTTCAGCAGTGCTTTTTCCTGGTTGTCATGAATTAAATTTTACGCAGAATACCAAAAATGTAAGCCTTCTCATTTGTTGAATACGGCAGCATACCCTTAGTATGAAGTAAAGTAAACACGGGTCACATGAAGTCCCTTCGAAAGATTTCGTGAGGAAACGGAAATAAAGCCAGCTTCATATTATAGCTGCCTCCATGGATAGGCAGTTCAAGTCTGTCTTAATTTATTTTATACCTCTGATTTGCAGAGCCAGACCTAACACATCTCAGGTGGTTGAGCAGACGTTGCAAGTCTACCGGCAGGGATCAAAAGTGAACAAAGACGATTTGGTGGACCCCTAATACCAGTTTGAGTGAAATGTTAACAGAGGGTCTAGCAAAATAGTATGGTCCTCTCAGCATTCATTAATGGATTCACCGTGCGGGTGCCGCATCCATCACGTTGCAGGGAGAGGAGCTTCAAAAGTGACCAGTATTTTTATTTATCTAGGGAAATTAAAGACTTTCGTAAATATTTTTACCTAAAAATTTTGCAGTATTTTAAAATATTATGAAAAATAAAAATAAATTATGTTACAAATATTTTGTTGGATATAAAATGAAGTCAATATAATAGTGTTATATGTAGATGGTACTTAACATAATATGACATTACTTAAGTTATACGTTACGTAAACATGTCATAGATCGCAAGATGGATTGGATTCAGTAGTGTGAATGATGTATTCTGGTGTGTTATTTATTTAATACGATCAATATGTTAGAGAATGTGTTTTATATTTGATATAGGAACAATTTGTGTTTATTATAAATAGAGTGAGTTAAGTGAAAAAATTTTGAAACTTATGTTTAAATTAAAATTGGCATAAAATATATTTTTATAGAATTAAAAGACTTTTTACTAGTGAAAAATTTAGGTTTTAGAAGCAAACATGTTGGATTTGTCCATTGTACTGATGTCAACGTTCGAATTTTTTTTTGTTATATGTGTTACTGTTATCCCTGCGGCTTTGATAGCGTCACTGGGAGAGTGAGCCAATGCTAACACCGGCCCACACGTGTGTAAATGTAACACAATTGAAGACTATTGACACAAAAATACACCTAACCTGACGGCTATGTTTTACACAACTAATTTATTGCATAAGGTCAGCACAGTTACAAGCAAGTGATAATAAAAAATAGTAACAGCGAAAATATGTTTGACCATTTTTTAATGAGTAGTGATTTTTTTTAGGTTTGCTTTATTTTATGTGCACCTCTCATTAGAATAGGGTTAGTAATTTGACAGCGGCAATCTTCTAAACATATTGATGTAAGTGTATCCTATTTCGTTTTTAATTTTTTTATGAATAATTTAAGAGATGGAAGAAGCATCTATCATATTAGTTTTATTTGTTATCTGATATTTTAAACAGAAATATTTAAAAAAACTGCTGTAAATCTTCTCAAAATATTTAAACCCTTAAGCCATTTTAAAATGCATAGAAAATATTATTTAATTATTATAATACTACAATATACGAGAATATTCTTTTCAAAATGTATTTGTTTAGCATATCAAATAAAGACAACTAGAATTCAATCAAAACTTCTTAGTGCAATACCTTACCTTAAATAAAAATGAAATGTAATAATACTGCGGATTAATTTCTTTCTGGAATGTTGATATAAATTTTACATGTGCAGCTGACGCAATCCATTTGCCCAAATGTATAGGCTGAGAGCCAACTTTACTTACTTTGTTGTACTTTGCTGTGGGTATATTCGAGGAGAAAGCGTATCACTTCGTTATTCATAATTCACCCTGAGCTTACTCTATAGAGTGTATACTCTAAAATATAAAGTGGTTATTTATTGTACTTCTGCGTTCAAGGCTGGTAATATAAATGTCACAAATACTGGTAAGGAATAATCATTTTTAACATCACTCTAAGAAGGCGATATATAGACGTTGTGTTTTGATAGCATAAATTTTCATAAAATTTTAATTATCTCAGAGACCATATAAACTAAGATGTTAACGTGGTCTATCATGGCCTCCCTTTTTAACTCTATTCGATCCCTAACGGTCACAGAGCTGGAATGACATCACCACATAAATTCGCTATCGCCCATTTAGCCAAAAATATCGTGTATATAAAATAGTAGGTAGTTAATGTGTGACAAAAATAGTGTTGCAGGAGGGACTGCATCCTAAAGAACTCTCGTGTAGACTATCACTAGACTATAGCCATCATTAACAATCACATGGAGAACACGAACTCTGAGACAGTCAGAAATCTATAAATAAATTTATTAATCCAGACCCCGTCGAAATCATTTAAGACATCAAGTGAAACTCCCAAACCTTCAAAATGGTGCTATATAACTTTTATCCACAAATGTCTTGTGTTCACTAGATGATTTTATACTAGAAGATTTTCATGGCTTTCGTTTTTTGGTGCGAGTATCCCATTGTCAATCTTGAAAAGATATTATACCTAAAAGAGACACAGTTTCAGGAAGGAGAAAGAACATAGAACAGATTCTTTGTGTAGTTTTTAGCATCAGTATTCTGATGGGATTCAAATACACATCTCCTATAATTGTCGTTAGGAATATGGGATTATTATAAAATGACAAAAAAATCAACAAATTCTATTGTCACTAAAATAAATCTTTAACCACTCGACAGCACGTAACATGTAAATATATATATTTTTTTAATTGAACTAACAGTATATAGCTCAAATTAAAGTGTGTTTGTTAGTTTTTTATAATAGCTGTTTATTATCGGATATCTTAATTTGATAACAATGAATCCTTTTGAAGATTTTAATATCAAACATTCAGCAAATTCTATTGTTTTGTAAATAACTAAAGCTTTAACGTCATTTCCTTTGTATTCTTGTGCTTTGTAAAGCGCTTATAAGCGTTTCTTTAAGAACTTGCTACCATCGCGTCAACAAAGTCTAATGAATTATTGATTATTGAAGTTGTTTTACAAATTCGGTATTTAAATTGTATTTCAATACAGAGTTAAATCTTAATTATTCGTTTATTATAAGAGCTTGCTTTATAATGAAAATCTTTGTTTATTCGCACAATAATGAAAAACTTCAATAATTTGTAGTCTTTAAGGTTTTTATCTTATTTTTTGAGAATTAGTTAACAAATTTAATGCTGCTACGGGATTTCTTTCTTACCATATTTTTTTGATTTTCGAAAAGAATTATATTGTGTTAAGGAGGTTTTCCGTAGCAAAAAATCTTATATCTCTTGCAGCGAAGTTAAATATTACTTATTCCAGAGGGTAAAACATATAATTTATCTTATTTTTTTTCGTTAAATATATAAAGAATGTATTGGCTCCTAATTTCTTCGTCCTTATTGTTTATATCAAAAAATAATGGTTATACTAGAATACTTCAAGTTTGGAATAGAAACATATATTTCATATTTTTCTAGCTTATAAATTAATAGCTAAACCGTCATTTATCTGTGTCAATTCAAGCCATAACTGCCTTATCGTAAGGCTTATACATCTTATCAAGTGCTTGTTCTAAGTAATTAGTTTAGTTTTAAACAAGTTAACAAAGTTTTTTGCGCTTCCAAAGTTTATTTAACACTAATTGGCTATAAAGCAAAAATATAAAGCTAAGGGTGCCTCTTTTAGGAAAGTCTACAATTATTATAAAGTGCTAACATAAATTTGTTGGTTTTTGTAGTAATAAAAAGAGGAAGACGGAAAAAGTTAAGATAGACGATGTAAGTAACGTCATTTATTTAACTTATTAACCTCCGAAGCAAAAAAGGGCTAAGTATATGTTGATGTTTGTTTGTTTAACTGTAAGAGGCATCGTTGAACGAGTTTTTTAATGTAGTGAAATCTTATATCTATCAAATAAATTATGTATCAATTTAAATTTATCATAACAAATACGTTTGGGAAAGATCTGGATTGCTTCACTGTTTTATAACTGAAACAAATCTACCAACGTGTGCATATTACAAAGTAGGAATGACGTAGTCCGAAATTAATTTGTATAAAAAAGTGGAAGTCACCTAAAAAAATCTAAAGCAACTATTACTCTGCTGTTTCAAGCCAGTTTTTCCAAGTTTTGCCAGAAATTTTCATAATATTTTCCTTCTATTTAGTTGATAGCCTTTCACTTTGTTGTTTTAAAATACGTCTTCAGGTTTCAACATTCCATAAATCTCAAAGTCTGTCTCTCATCGAACAATCTTCCCGTACGGAGTGTTACAACTTAGATTTTTGAATATCATTAAGGTTAAATTAAAATGGAATATATAATAAAGGGCAACAAAACTTTAGTATTGTATATCCCATTTCAGTTTTGATACGTAAAATTCTGTTTTAGTCAAAAAAACTATGGGTTACAAATCAAGTTCTTCCCCTTATTACATTGTCGGTGCTTAGAAATGACGTTATACAATATAAATATCTCCTAGGACAGTGTTAGTTCAACGTTGAACATTAAGCATTTAAAGTTACGAATGATATAAAGCTTTATAAAATCAAATAAAGTTAAAGTATATGTTTAAGTCTTAAAAAATAATATAAGTCTGAGACAACCTTGGAGCTAAAGTTTTCATTTATTATTTATGTAAGTACAACGCTATTTTGAGATTTTTTAATTTCTTAACAAGGTCTAACTCTTGACATACTATTGAAATATCAATTCAATATCTGTGAATCTTTTCATTTAATTGTATTGTGCGTTAAGCATGTTGATTAATAATAATTTAATATGCCGATAAGATATTCTGTAACTGTAAATAAAAAATTGGATTATACGTTATCAATTTTCCAAACATTCTCATTTCAGTATTTCAACCAAACTTATTATTTTTAAAGACATTGCGTCTGAGGGACTTAAAATAGAATAAAAGGAAAGGTCGATTGGTACTTACACTCTTCTAGCTTTGACCCCAATGGAATTTATCATTTCTATATTTTTCAAAATCTTAAGCGTGATAATGCATTTGGAAAACAGTTTTTAAGGAACCTAGGGTAATTTTATAGAATTGCGTTTGCATCTTTTTGTTATATGTAGTAAATATGTCTTTTCACAATAAAAATTAATTTTTACTTCTCAACTAAATTTTATCGTTCATATTAAATATATCAACTAACCAGAAAGTTTCGTTTTACTAACCGTTTAATGGTATAAATTCCGGAGATAAATGAAGTCATTTCAAACGGACGTAATTAAAAATTTGCTGGCCGCATTTAACTCGCTAAGCAGCGTTTGGCTCCTCGTTGCTTTCAATGTTCCGAATTCATGCATTTATTAATTTCTGTAGAATTTTAATTTCATTCTTTTTGCTATTAATTCATATGATGAGAAAGGATTTGAAATATTTTTGTTAATGTTATATTTTAAATACTTTGGCAATTATGTAGTAAATTTGTATGTGAAATTTTTTATCCTTCTAATTTTATAGGAAAAATGTAAACTGAGGCTAGACCAGTTACGTTATATCTTAGGTACGTAGGTATAGACGGGATAAAAATTTCAACAATCGATGTTTGAAGTCTTTGTGGTATGTATAAATACGAGTACATCAGTATAAATGAATAAAGATGAAGCGGAGAGGTGGAAAGAATGTAAGCAGAGAGATGGAAAGCAGAGAGGTACAAGCTATTAAATAATATTAATCTATAAAGACTGTGAACTTAATCAAGAGGAAAAACTGAGATGTACACATTTTATTTGAAAACGTAGCCCAAAACCGTTAAAAATATTTTATTCTTATTACGGATTGCAGTTATAACATTTTGCTTCTTTAATACGTAAAATATTTTAATCAATTTATTCGCTATTATTGTTATGTTATGACTTGAAAGTTGGTATTAAAGATTGCTTTCATGAACTTTTCACTTTTGCGACACGAACAACGTCAAACAATAACGAGTTTGCTGTAAACCTATTTAATAACCACGACTTAGAATATTTTATGTCATAACTTTGTATCATTTCATACTTTTTATTTAAGTTACTTATTCATACTTATGAATATGTAAATATATAAGATAAAGATTATTTTAGATTTTAATTTTTAGGAAAAGATTTAAAAAGATGTTACTATATAATTAACAAATATAATTAGTTTCATCAAAAAGCTTAATAGCTTTTTTAACTTGTTTATTTATATGTTACTAGCTGACCCGGCAGACTTAAGTACTACCTCAATCAAGAAATAAATTATGTCTTATTTATTTTTTTGGTGTTTAGCTTTAAGCCATGAATCTCCATAATTTGAAGTGCGACAAAATGATTGACATATTAGTTAGTTGTCAAATCTAATGTCAAAGAAAAAACGGTTGTATGGGAAATAGAAAAGGGCTGTTTTTATGGTTTTCCCAGTAATGAATCAATTTTTTTCAGCTTTTATACCTTCCCTGAACCTCCACGAATATTTCAAGACTATGATAAAATAAATCCGTTCAGTCGTTCTCGAGTTTTAGCGAGACTAAGGAACAGCAATCCATTTTTATATATATAGAAGATTATTTTAATACGTTAATGTATAACATTTTATTTGATAAGTTAAATTTTTTAAGGTATTAAAAAATTCCTTTCCATCTGGTTTATACAATGAATGATTTAAACATTTTATTTAAATATAAAATGTTTTCTAAGGGTAATTTGGAATATAATTTCCTGGTAAAAAACAATATTTTCACTGGTGAACCGTCAAATTTATATTTGTTTTGTAGATTTTGACGAATATCATACATATATATATAAGTAATCTAGTTAAAATAGATGTATAAGATTATGTTCGTGTTTAAGTACTGTTGTATTATGATAAATATTATATATTGTAATGTTACTAGTAGAAAGGATATAAATTTTAATTCTTTATGCTTACTTCAAAAAATATTTCTTAAACGTAGACGGTGTGACTATATTTTTTCTTTCTACTTCGTGAGGTCTTTCTTAAAAAAAGATAAAATATATCGCGAAAATCTCAGATCTTTGTCAATCTCACAGATATGTCATAAATAAGTAATGGTTAAACACAATTCTGACACAGTTGATTATTGAGACACATCCTAATATAATTGTTGTTTTAGCTACGGCTTAATTCACGATGAATTTGTGGAAAATTTTGCTTCCGTCAAATATAATGTTTTGTCTGACAGTACTATGAATAAGATATATCTATCAATATTGTATTGACAGGAGTTAATTTAAAATATTCAAATCGCGAACTTTGAATGGATTACCTATTTCCAGAGTCACAGTGTCGAAATTTGCTGGTGACGATAATGTTTTCTTTTTAAATTATCATTAAGATACATTTTTTTTTAAGTTATTGTCACAATATTTATTATCTCATCCATTTTGCGGTTAATAATTGTTAAAAATGTTCACTAACTTACATATTTCTCATCGAAATTATAGTATGGCTTTAAATTTTTAAACATTTAACAGTTTATTATTTGTCAACTTAGAAATAATTTAAATCAAATAAAATCTAAACTTGACTATAGTTAAATCGGTGATTATAAATTCATAAAATGTGTTCAACAAAATCCTTTAGTTTTATAGCATTATTAGTAACAAATAAAAAAATATAATTCTATTTTATACAAGTTATATAACTCATATGGACAAAACAATGATGTAGAAAAAGAAATGTACTGAATACATCAAGTTTATAAAGACGCGAAAAGTGCTCGGTACTTGTTCTGTCAATATAGACTGTAGATGAATCTAAATGAAATAAAAGAAAACCTTCAAATTATAATTTAAATAGAAATTCTCTCTAAAAGATGTATTAAAAAAATATATTGTCAATTAAGTCAATTGTGGAATTGTTTTCATATTAATATCGTATTTATACAAAATATTTCATACAAGCGGACAGTCAACTCCCCTCTGGCCATTTGTGCAACGGAATAACATGTATCCAATTAAATTTATACTTTAAAAAATTTGATCCATATACAGAAAATGTAAGTATAAAAGTTTATGCAATAAATCTTCGTTTTTACAGACTATATATATATATATATATATATATATATATATATATATATATATATATATATATATATATATATATATATATATATTTATATCCGTAACCTTATGTAATTATTATTTTTTACTATAATGATTATTGTAATATATTACAATCTTAATATCATTTAAACACATTCATATTCGCATTGTAAGCAGAAAGAAAGTAGAAATGAGTCTTCCACGAGAGCTTTTTAGATATAAAATTGTGAGGGAGGCCTTTATCGAGACAGGGTTCATTATTTTTGGACTTAAGCTAGCTAGAAATGTTACACTATCAGCTTTCTATTTTACCAGTTATCCAGCTGTATAAAATAATTTGTTCTGAGATAAAATATAACATCAGTAATGTCCATATGACAAATTAATAAGTACGAGTGAGTAGAAGAGCTTACCTATTCATTGTATTTTGTAGCTCCATAGTTTCTTAGAATACCCCTAACATACATGTTTCGTTAAAAGCAATTCCCTGTCAAATTGATATCCATTCATATTGAAAACAATTTCTCGCTCCACGTTTTAGGATATATAATAAAAAGAATAGGTCTGTACTCATTTAAGATTAATTGGGGAATAGTGTATTTTACCAATCTAACGCTTGTATTCTATAACTTTAAGGTACTGTTTTTCAATGGGTATTTTAAATAAAATGTTGTAAGTAGAAAATATTATATCATTTTACTGTTTTAGCTCTTGCATTGGTGCCATTACCGAAATATTGTTCGAGTTATTTCAGGGTATCTATGAAGCTTGTTGAGAATTTAGTCTGTTTAAAAGACTGCTTGCCATAATGAAAACTGTAGTCAAAATTTCTCAATTTACATTCAATTAGATTTATTTGTCAGCGCGTTGTTACCATCGCAGATGTCTATAATTCTTTGAAAAGTATAGGGCTTTAGCACAGTAGTACGGAAATAAAAGAACTATAAGAATTTTTAAATAAAAGATGCTTTTACACAGTTTATTCTATTGATTTGTTAAAAAAATAGTTGTTTACAAAATAACATTTGATTTTAGTAGACAAATAAATAGATAATATAGGTACTTCTTAGTATTGATATTCATAAATTATCAAATGTTTATTCAGCATGCAACATGAATTTTATAAAATTCATAGTAGTTTCGAAAAAAATTATATTAAACATAAATAATATAGACAGAGCACATTAATTCTCTTTACTTTATAATTTTTTTTATAACACTAATAATCTACCACTGAATTTAATGAGATTGTTAAAATTAGTATTACGAATATCTGAATAAAAAACATTTCTAGTTTTATCACTATGAAGCTATTTAAATTTAATATAATAATAAAATAACAATAAATATAACTTTAACATTGAAAACATTATAACAACGAATAGTGGTATTAACACGTAATCCATATAAGCTAAGAGAACGAAAATATTTAAAAAGTTATACATATCTGCTATTCTCGTTTTATCACTCACTATCTTTGTCCAAAATAGTCAATGCTGTAAAAAATATTTTCTCATATTTATCTTATCCAATACAAAGATATTGCAATTACAATCACCAACTTCACTTTAACCGTTTATATGAGCCAGGCGACGCGGCCGCCTTTTTCACGTTCGTTTTCGGGTGCTGCTACACTTGGGGCGGACGCGATAGTAGAAGCGGGTAATGGGGCCTCGCTGACACGTCGTCTAGCTAGAGGACCCGCAGGCTCGCGTCATGCGCTGAAATCAATTCTTGCGCACACAAGAGCACTCAATAGAGTGGCAGCAGCGAGCGCTATTTGCACGCATGCGATCACAACGAGATCTCGTGATGATGGTCTTGAGTCTTCATCTTGATCTTGTCTGTTAAATACAATTTCAAAGATATTATTACAATTTAGTAAAGAACATAAAAAAAAGTTTTGTAAAAATACAATTATACTAAATGTTGTAATAAGTTACATGTGAGTAATTTTGCTTGAATTTTTCTGTGAACAAATCGGGTATTTTTCGATTTTTAAGTAAAAACAAAGTTGTCAATTCTGTAAATAGGTTTAATTAAGCAAAATACTTGATTCAATCCATTACTTACCCGTTGTTGAATCCTGGAGGATCTAGTATAGTTCTAAAGCATTGTACCACCAACGCAACTAAAAGGCATCCCGTTGCTGCCCATAATACCGCAGCAGCCGCCCCCGCACCTGTACCACTTGTGACACCCCACCCACGAGAGGTGTGTATGGAAACAGCTGTATAAAATACTAACACTAAAGGCTCTTATTTTCATGTCTTTTTTTCACTCCTAAATATTAAACTGATATAGGTATGTAGAATTTTTTGAAATGAAATAAGGTAATTATTATTTTCAGATTGGTTTATATGACAAGATGTACCTAATTCTGTCAGTTAGAATTCTTTCGATTTGTACTGAATCTGTTAAGAATTACATAAAGTATATTATGGCAAAAATGCACTTGTAGTATATACGATTTGATATATACTGTGTACGTAGTAATTTCAAATCAATAAAAATATAAGTTTATTTTTATTTTCACTTAATTTATATTAATCAAAAGTAAAGAGTTCTGGTTATAAAGTTCCATATTTATATAGCCATTGTTTTTATGAATTAAAATTTTCTGCGCATATTCTTAGAACTTGGCAGATCAAAGCAATTTGTAGCCCAGACTTAAGCGCTGTAATACAATAGTAAAGGACGATTTAGAAACGAAAAAAGGTTGGAAGCTATTTTAAGAACCCAATGAAATTTGTATTTAATTTAACATGACAATTAAAATCACGTTTAAATGACGGGATTAATAAGAAAAAAGTAAGTATTGAGACAAACATCATGTCCATCAGAGGGTTACTGCACTAGTGTCAACAACCTTCTAAAAGGCCGCCATTCAACGTTCAAATCCCGGAATATAATCTTAAATTTGTCTTTAATAGAATAGGAAAAAAACAAATAAATATGTCAAATAGAAAAGTGACTGTGTTATGGTTGAATATTATATAATATTTTATTTGTTTTACTGGCTAATATTACTCGACGTTTTAAAATATAACAAACCAACATTCTTTTCTTACCAGCTGCTATAACACTAAAGCTGCCGGCTGGTATTCCAAGGCCCATGTTAAATTTTTGTCTTTCCTCTATAAAGGCGACGCTCCCCATTACCATTGTGGAAATCCCACATACAATCTGCAATCAAACAATTCATTTTATAACGTTATCGTTAGGAGTTATACGATGACCATGAAAATTTCTAAGTTTAAGTTACATATAAGCATACATAAATGATTTAGTAGTTTTTTGTATAAAAAATAAGATAATAAGAATAGCGTAGTCAAGGCACATGAGTTTGATTAATAGTTAATTTAATTTGATATTCAAAGTTTATATAAGTGAGGAATAAATTAACTTCTATTAAAAATATAAAATATTAATGCTTATAGTCTTAATTTATCGTTTTATAATCTGGAACTTTGTGTTGAAAATATCAAAATATTTTTATTTATATTTCATCATAATTTTTTTTCCGAAAAAAAAGTTAATAATTTCCTTTATAAATATTATATTTTTAACTCGTAAAAATTAAATTTGTGAATAAACTTTTGCTTTGAAACGTGTCAAAAATATAACAACCATGTATGTATGCATAACATATACTTAAGATGTATTTTTGTACATTAAATAAGAAATACAGCTTCCACAGTTGACCTAGTTTCAGTTTTTAAAGAATGCATCGTTAACATAAAAACGACGTCAACAATTGGTACTTTAGAACGCTTTGACAAAATGAAATACATATATGCTATTAGTGCATTAATTTATTGCCACTTATAAGAAGAAATATGACAACATTTAAAGATATCATCAAAATTTATAGGGTTAAAATCTAAGTGAGGGTTTAAATACGTTTGAAATATTTAAAATTTCCTTAGAACACAGCTTTTAAAGGATCGAACAAATACATGCAATGTATAAAATAAATACATTTCATTTGTAATTACTTACATTGGAATTGGGATACATAGAGCGAATGATGTATAAATTAGAATTGTGACCAAAGAGAATTATAAATTTGATGCGAGCCCTGTTTCAGATTGTGAATATTAAACTCTCAATAGCCAGATTGTTGCATCTCATAACTCTGTTTTCACATAAATATTTTATACATAGGAAAAGGCTACATAATACACAAATATAAAACCATACACGATTGATATTCAGATTTGTGATGTGAAAATCGAAGTTAGTTTGTTAATATCATAGAGTCATTTATTTATTTTTACTTATTGTAAAATAGAAAAATCTATGCGACGACATTTTATTTTTAGTCCTTTGTGAACCCAAATATGTTGGCTTGAAAGGCTACTAAATAAGAACAACATTACTTAAATCGATCGATAAGATCGTTGAGATCAACATTTTTCTTTTAAATAAACATTGGCGCTTCATTCAATTTAATTTTCAGTAAAATTGAAATATCAATGAATACTAAAATGTGTTTAAATACTAAATTATAATGATCGAAGAATAGTATCATTTATTATAACCATATTTTTCATTTTACTGCCCATGAAGTACAAATATTAATAAATTATTGTTTTACTTATAAACATAGTACATATAATAGAATGTTTTAATATATTTTTAAAAAAATTGAAAAATTTAATTTGAAATGTTTTGTAATTGAAATACCTGTAAAACACGAAGTCTTAATACTACAGCAAGAGGATATGATAAAACGTGGCCGAAGATTATGCCCGATCTTTCTCCTGTCAAAGGTGCCGCTGACTCCTTTCTGTGTGACAAGGCTGCCTGCAAAACAAAATTACTATATTATCGTACTTTTTCATTTCTGCAAAAGACTGGGTGAACAACCTTACCCTCCCCTAGCTTCGTACCAGGCACTGCCAGCGCATGCGCTGCGTGATACAAGCATGTTTCACATTTCAAACTTAGTGTTCATTATTAACCTCCAAAAAAATTATAGTAATATATATGTTCAAAGTATCCCATAAAGCATAAAGCCGTATCTAAGGGGCATAAAAAGAGCAAAATAATTGTAAGTAAAAATAATTTTAATTTTTGTTAATGAGTGCTTAAAAACAATATTCAGTTGTATTTTAAATATAAGTTTTTTCTTAATAAAGTAAAAATATTTGAATAAAGTTACACTATGGTATTGATATATCAATAAATAGACAAATATTTGATAAAACAACAAAGTACATTATTCTATTTCGATAGTGCTTTTGATTGCTTATTCTAAGTTACGTTAAATATGTACATACATACAGGATTTAATTATTTTAATGTAGTTACCAGTGACTCATTAAATTGGTTATTATTATTTCACTATTGTTTTTTTCTTTCAGTTATAATAATGAGCGATTCTGATAATTCTGAGGATGAAGTTAAAATTAGTTTCAAACAAGTTCAGAGCAATACGTCTGATTCTAGCTCAGACGATGATTTCAAAATTCAAAAAAAAGGTAATGTCTTCATGTTACATATATAATAAATAAAACTTTTACTCAATATTTGAATACGATTTCATTAAAAATATTTTCAAAATATATAAAATCTCTTTGGTTATCAAAAAAATAAAATATATAACTATCAAAGTGCGTAACTAATTTAGTTTATGTTCTGTCAAAAGTGAAACAAAAATAACTTAGTTAATATTTTCACCGAAATATTATTATTGTAGATCAATTTTCGGGTGAAAACATGGCATCTGCACAACCATTACCCAGAAGAAAAAGGTTCATACCTAAGTACGACGTAGAAGGTGTTTACAAAGTGATAATTGGAGAAGAAACGCAAATACAAATAGATATGGTGATTGGAACTCATATTAATGCTCAATATCCCTGGAAGTTAGTAAGTAAAGATAAAATTTTGGAAACAATTGATGTAGGAGGTGAATTATCAGAGTTTTTTCCAATAAAAGACGCCTTACTTAAATATCCAGAACCAGATGTGCTTATGGGGTATATTGTGGATGAGTCTACTGACGTCGATGAATTTTATGTTTGTTGTACTACAGAAGCTAGAGATCATTGTAAACAACAATCTGACAGATTTATCAAAAGACAAGAAAAAAAGCTAGAAAAGGCCGTCCAAAAAAAGCCAAGACCGTGGAAAAGTCTTGGAAGTGAAACTGAAATAATAGAGTTATTACCTATTAATACAAGACCTTTATTAGAAATAGAAATAAAGGCCAAGTTTCCTAAAGAATATCAACCTCAAAAATTTACAGTAAGAGACACAAGCCAGGTGCGCGATGGTTTTATAGAACTTACACCATACAGACAGAAATTTAATAACGTCTTCCGACGTAGAGTCGATTGCGCGATACAAGCTGCTCCACCAAAAGTTCACAATGTTGCCCAAACCGTGCTTAAATACCCTCAAAATATGTGGACCCAATCAATAGCAGATGCAATGGGTGCTATGGAGGATACTGAAGCTGGTGGGGATACAGCTGTTGAAAAAACAGAAGAAATTAAGGAAGAGGTAAAAAGTTCAGACGATGAAGAAGAAGAGACAGTTAAGGAGCCTGTTGATGAAGTTGGTTTGTTAGCATTTAAAAATGCATTACAACGCATGCGCCGTGCTTCCTATGTAAAAAAAATTAACACTTTTATGGACAATAAACAAAGTGAAATGGATTCTGTAATAGAACTCAATACCGTCATGGATATGTATTGTAATGACTACCCAAATTTACTCGCTAAAAAAACTGTTGATATTTATGACACAATGACTTTTGAGGAATACGTATGTTTTACTGACGTTAGAGCTAAAGATAAATATATTTCTTCTGCCGTGTTCCATCCAATGTGGTCTGGTATCGTTGCCATTTGTTACTCAGATGGATCCCCAACAGTGATGAAAACACTTAGCTCGCGTCCGGATCCCATTCAAAGAGCCGTCTATGGTCTAAATCCTGTATTAATATGGAGTCATATAGATAGTTTACTACCCAAGCTATACCTAGAATCTCCAAGAGAAGTAA
Source organism: Danaus chrysippus (assembly GCA_916720795.1). Classification (NCBI taxonomy): domain Eukaryota; kingdom Metazoa; phylum Arthropoda; class Insecta; order Lepidoptera; family Nymphalidae; genus Danaus; species Danaus chrysippus. The sequence goes on from CAKASE010000044.1 coordinate 2,247,844, forward strand.
AAGTATTGTCTTTTTGTCCATTTGATGAGAATATATTAATTGGTGGCTGTGTTAATGGACAAATAGTTATATGGGATATACAACATAAATTAGAAAATGTTGAGAAAATAGAAGTTCTTAGTGAAAAAAGAGAGAAATATAGAATAGCCATGAATGCTCATATGGGCTGGATGAAAAATGTACATGATGATACAATAGTTCAATCAACAGTTTTAAGTAATTTGATGACTAGTCACTACGGACCTGTAACATCAATTAATTGGCTATCTCCAAATTTTTCCGTAACACCTACTGGAAAAACTCATTTATTAACTGATAATAAAAAATCCCTTATATTTTTTACGGGGTCTGAAGACGGTTTAATACTAATTTGGAATTTATCTGTTGAAAATGTTACACTTTTTGAAGGAAAAAAAGTGAAGAAATCTAAGCGAGTACTTAAAAGACCATCTGGTCTTATGGTTGATTTTTCACCATTTAAAATTTTGGATCGGAACTTACAACCTTGTTATAAAATTGTTTTAGGAGTTGCGGGTCAACCTCAATCTTTACCACTACAAAGTTTTGGAATGAATTGTCCTGTGATAAAATATACCTATGTACCAAAAAATACTGGGACTGGAAGAAAATACTTCACGTCTGAGATTATCCCTCAAGGAGAATTTGAAATAAATACAATTTTGTATTGTGGATCTCAACACGGTGAATTAGCTAGAGTTACGTGGGAAGGTCATGAATTCAATACTGGTGAAATAGTTAACTCGGAGTATTGTGATATAGTATTTAGTTGTCACATACATGATGGTATTATATCCCGTTGTCAGAAAAATCCGTTTATTAATAATATAACATTAACTGTTGGAGGTAAAATTTTTGCTATTTGGTCTGATAAACTTAATGATAGACCTTTAATATGGAAAAAGCGTCCATCAAGGCTTACAGATTGTGCTTGGTCTTTATATAAACCAAGCTTACTATTTATAACTACTTCTGAGGGTGACTTAGAAACTTGGGACTTACTTCTTAGAAGCGATTTACCTATAGCCGTGCAAACTTTATCAGGAAATATGCTTACTAGTGTAAGCTTACACACTTTACCAATAGCTAAAAATATTATTGGAGTAAGTGACATAAATGGATCATTCAGGATGTTTTTATATCCCCCAATATTTATGATTGAAAATCCTACTTATATAGGTCGAATGGAAAGCATGATAATACGGGAACTTAAAGTATTGAAAACTTTCATTTCGTGGCAAGAAGAATGGATGCGTAATAACCCAGAAATATTATTAGAAATAAGAAGAAAAGAGGGAGAACTGATGGCCATTAAAGAAGAAGAAAAACGAAAGTTAAGGGAGGAAGAGGAAAAACAACTGGAAGAAGAAGCAGAAGCACGTCGGCAGCAAAAATTAAAAGTATTAGGTCCAGAAGAAAGATGGCAAAAGATTATTCAAAAGCTTATAGAAAAAACTATAGCCGTTAAGAAAAGAATAAACAGAGCAGAACTTATCGAACATGAAAAACCCCTTAGAGAATTAGAAGCACAAAGGTTAGAAAAGGAACGCAGAATGCTTGAAATTATGAAAAATCAAAAAACTATTTTCAATGACACCGTAGCCATATTATTTCCTGAAGCTATTAAAAAAGAAGTTAAAGTAAAAAAGAGCTACCTAGGTGATAACAAGAAAACATTAAAGAGGTCTTATTTAGAAAATTACGACAATTTAAAGAATACAGCAAATGTAACAGTTCGTAGACATCCATATAAAATAGATTTTTCTTGGGAAAATACCTTAGCTGAAGGCAAAGAAAGGCGACAAGCATTGAACGCCCATGATGATTTTATAAAAATACATAAAGCAAGAATAGACGAAGAAGGCAAAGAGACGCTTACATTACCATCGGTCTTAAGCACAGCTGTAACTGAGGAAGATGAGAATCTTGAAAATGAGGAAGATGAGGATTGATGATGTACCTTATAATTCATAGCATATTCCATTAGTATTAAAATAATATAATTATTTTTTTTATAATAATTATGTTCAAGTATGCACAAGTACAATTCGTTAATAAACTAATATTTTCTTTAATTTCCATTCTCGACTCCATACTAAATTTTGAACTTTAAATAAAGTTTTATGATTTATATATGTATTATGGTTAATATATAGTATATAAGATTTAATAAAAAAAAATCCAAATGTTATTCAAAAGGCAAAATATGTCAAAATATACATCTACAAGTAAAATATACGTTCGGTTTTTACTCTTCGTAAAAGAGAAAATATACATATATTAAACGTAAATAATTACTTTATTTAATATGTGGTTTAAAAAATCTTTATCCACTAGAATTCTAGCTTCTAGGATCAAGAATGAAGTCATAATTACCATACATCATTCATCACCCTTTCCATATTATTATCTAATATTAGATATAGAAATAGCTTTTGCAATTGTGTGAAAAGTAATAGTTCTTTAAAAGTACATAGTTTCCTTGTTAATTTTCATTTTAGCATCATAATTGATAGTTTAAGATTAAACCCAAAGTCAATGCTAAATAGCAATTTTATTTCTATGATTTTTATTATCTTAAGATTAGATTTTTAGTATTTTAGGATCAAAAAGCTAATTTAAATTTGAAGAAATGATTCACATTGATATATGTGATTTGGAAATAAACAAAATATTTATTTGCGTTGATTTTAGTCGTGTTTCAAGTTATATGGTTCCTCATAATATATTCATATACTAATTTGACATCTCTTATTAAATACTCGCAACAATTCAATCTAATCTAACACTATTTAGAACAGATCTGTTGTTCATTTTCATTTTAAATCACTGTTATTTCACAATAAATATTTTTTTAATGCAGGTAACAAGTTGTTTACAGTTTTACAGTTGTTTAGTAGTATTCTATGTACATTATTAATAAAAAATCTATATCATAAAAAAATATCAAACCACATTGAGCTCCTCCATGTCGTCGTCACACGTGAAATCTGGAGTCAAACATATTTTTCGCTTCATAAGTGCTGCGTGATGATATCTCTTCCGTGCCTGTAATAATATACATATATTTACGTCTTAAATGAAACAATTAATTTTCAAAGTGAAAGGTGTGTATCTAATTTTTGGATACCTTATATTTATATATGTAAAAATATTTTGGTTTCAGCCGCAAAAGCATCATTCAATTTAAGTTATTTATCATTGAATTTAAGTTAATCATAATATCATAATAAAGTAGTAAAAGTAAATACTTTTTTTCAAGATAATCCAATAAATACATACATATGTATGTATCAAACGTTCATACTTGAAAGCAAAAAGTAAAAAATATGACGTTAAATAAAATTGCTACCTCCAAAAAGATATAGGAGAGACTAAAAGAATAACGTTGTAAATAATAAAAAGTCCTTTTGTCACATGTTGGATTTATCTTTCATGGTACTATATGTTTTTTTCATTATTGTATTATATATTTTCTGTGCATTCGTCAATTTTAATAACACTTTATTTTATTTAAATAAATTTAATTTTCAATATTAAAATAATAAATAATAATATAAGAGGTTTTAATTTGATATAAATTATACTCTTGGGTTTGTCGGTATATTAAAAGTTCTATCGAGTTCGCCTATTTCAAATAATTAAGTACGAAAGTAAATTATATCATGGCTCACAAAAAAAATTTTAACGCAAAACCTACACAATTTCAGCTCGACCCACACCAAAGTACCAACTTTACTATTTTTAACATTAATAGAAAAATCGTTTTAATAGAGAAGTGATTACATAAATTAGTCATAAAAGAAGAATCTTTTATAATATCTTATATGATTTTAGCTATTTTATTTCATAGAGCTTGCGCTATTGTTTCTTAGCTTTGAAAATTCTAGACGAGGTATACTACACTATCAAGACAAAGGCACAGAAAGGTTAAGTCTTTTCAAAGTTATCTAGCTCATCTTATTTAATCTTATTTCATTGTCTAGTTATGCAATCTAACTTTTATTTTATATAGAAGACCTTTTAAATCTTTCCATTTATAATTATTATTATTCACAACTATTTTAACGTATATATATATTTAAAAATCTTTTAAAGTATAAAGGTGATTGTTTTCTCCACAAATGTTTTTTTTAATTTGTTTGCCTGTTTTATTAATATTTTGATTTATAAATTTTCAGAGTTAGGTCTATTTCTTTCTATTACTTACCTTTTTATTTATAATAATAGTTAAATATTTTTGAATTATTGACCTTAATAATTCTAATGCAAATTTTACTTCATTATTTATTGTGAATGAAGAAATAAAAAATAAAATTTATAGGTATTTTTGACTTGAAACAAAATTTGATTCACGGATTTAATCTCACGTATACCATTATTCTTTATTTTATTGCTATGTAGTAACTGAATTCATCGTCAGACGAGATATTTATCAACTGGCTTCGTTTTTTTGCCATTAAAAGAAAAACTTTTCTTAAGTTTCTTAGATACTAGACGCACAAGGAACCCGGAAATATGATTCAAGATCTAATAGTGTAGTGACGGACATGAGATTTAATATTTTCGAATAGAGTAGCCCAGTATTAGGTAATTGCCAGCCAAATTTCTATCAAAATTACCAATTACTTTTATATTTCAATAGCTGTATGGAATATATTCTTATTCTTCAAGCTTCACAAGCGATATATCTGAGGTTTGTCAAGATGTATGTAATGCCTTGTCTTGTCCACCTTACCTCTTCGTTTGCCTAAGGTACGTATCTGTTTTCTTATGCTATAGTCACAATAAAGTCTTTATATACCTACTTGTGGTAAAGAATTGATACGTTAAAATGGTCTCAAGAAATGTTAATAATATACTTTGATTGACATATTGTTCAAGAAGTTAGAAATACTCTCACTAAGTATGATTCAGATTTTTGTTGCGATGCTGGCTGAATACAATTAAGTTTTGGGTAGTGAGAGCATGCTTTTCATTGATGAAGACCTCTAGATATCCAGCATGGCAAATCTAATGGACCCTCTGACATAAGGAGCTATGCAGAAATATGAAATATACGGAGTAAATTCGTTTCGATGTTATAGATTAATCAACACACAAACTTTACCTTTGTAAATTAACTTGTTGCTTTATTTTCAAAATGTGAATGTTTGCCAAGCAATTACGAAACTTTTGTTTCCAAATTTTCAAAGTTATTGCATAATAAAGTTTGGGAAAAAATGTATAAAAATAATATTTATACTGAAAAATATATCATAAATAAAATCTTTCCTCCGATATGTTTATGTTTGCTGAAATTAGGATAATAATATTTATACTTTACGAGATATTTGGGGGATAACGGGAATAGATAATGGTTCTTGAATTTCAGTTATACAGACATTCTTTTGTTGTTTGTTGCTTGTTGCTTACATTTATTATTCATTTCAATATGTATCCAAGTGTTTCCATAAATTGTGTGTGTTAGTTTTGAGAGCTTTATTTAGCAATATTAATGACTATCCGAATATTCTTATAAAATTAAACTGTATTTTTGTAAATCTTATACGGCAATGTAATGGAAATTTACCATGCTTGAGCTCAGTATTTTTGTATTACTATTAACATAATAGAAAACAATTAAAGTTCAAGGATCCGATCCAAGGTCAATATTTAAAAAAGGTAATTCTAGTTGTGATCACTAATAGAATAGAATTCATAAATAAAAATCTTTTTTAGAATTTGCTCTTTCATATTCACATGTGTCTTTATATACATATGTCGGCACTAGCGCGCCAACTAAACATAACTTTAACCAACACGTGCACCGATCACGCCACCGAGCGCGTGATTCGATGCCCCACTCTCCCCACTACTAGCTGTATAAAAGACGTGCGCGATTATTCTACAGGAGTCTTGGCTCTGACGTGGCGCGGTACACTAGTTGTACTTAGCCTGTTAACCTTGACTCTTTGGATAATTAATTTGTGAAAACGAATTAATTATTATTCTGGTGTTGTAATTTGGTCCTTGGACTAATTATATCCGATTTCAACTATTATTCAGTTTAAAAGAACTTCATGCCTTGAATTATGGCCCATCCATCTATCCGTTTTTATCTTATATTCCTACACATATATATGTATATTAAGATATATTAAACATACTGGTATTTTAAGCTAATTTTTTTTTGTATACCAATGAAAACTTACGTTAATGTTCAATTTTTATTGTGTCAGATGTAACATGTCAGATGTAACAGAATATTGAAAACTCAATAAAAATTAACCTCATTATAGTATTTTTAACTTAGAATTAATGAATTATATTATTCGGAATAAATAGCTTCATCACAAAATATCCATGGCCTACATCGAGAATGAATTATATATGTATAACCCTTAGAAAGGTTACTTTTAGAAATATTATCTTGGACACCTAAGCACAATGCCTATCGGTTAGACGAAAAACTTAGAGTATTAAAATATGACTTATTTTTTATTGCTTGAATCAGATCATGAATACATATTTTATAAATACTATTCGATTCTGTTTCTGTACAAACAAACAGTAATACTATTTTAGCTAACAATTTTATTTCCCTTAAAAGCTTTTCTCTAATGGATATTGAGAGAGCCAATAATAAAAGCGTTACAGGAAATGTTGCAGTCGTGTTTAGCCGAACCCTGTTGTGGTAAAGTTTTATTTTTACATTTTTTATTAAACGTGATTGTGACGATAGTTCATATGAAAGTATGATCTTTTATATATTTTAAAATTTAAGGTTACAATTAATCCTCTCAAGATCCCTAAAAACGTACATTTAAATAACACCATTTTATTGACTTTTAAATACCTCTTACACATGAATTTGTCATTTCACGATAGTAATGACACGTATAAAGCACTTAATCGAGTAATCATTTGTCAAAAGTGTCAGTTATATTCGGATATTAATATTCTTTTGGAGAAAATCTAACATTATTCTTAAATATTCTTTTGGAGAATAGCTAACATTGTCACAGTGCTTTTTAAATGAATAAAAAACTGTATCGAAATCGAAATCGTTCAACCCGTTTCAGAGCTACGATGCCAAAGTCAAATACATAGACACACACACACGCACACACAAACATACACACATCGTGAGTTCTTTTTAGGACAAACTTTTTTTACAGAGTCGGCTAAAACTTGTAACAACCCACTTTAAAAATTGTACATCTATTAAAACTGCTGCTATTATTCTATAACTACATACTTTGTCAAATCATAGGTTGGGCTATAACAAAATATATGAAAGAGAGTATTTTCATAAACTGAATAGCTGTATTATGTTGTTTTTTTATGTACTGATAATATAATTAATTATAATTGACCTCTTTATTAACAATTCTAACTATACATCGCAAGCGGCTGCATTATAGGGTTTTGGGCTGTATAATAGTTTTAATTATTATCTATTTCTTTGTGTGTTAATAAGTGATTGAAATTATATTAAAGATAAATTAAATAAGTGTGATTGTGCTTACAATGTAATTCACTAAGCAAACCAATAACGTTCCTATGTACTATATCATGGGTAGGTGGTCAGAAACTTATTACGAAATATGTATTCATCATTTAAATAAAATGTAGGTTATGCAATACTTTGATTTCAGTGATGTCACATGACTTAGTCGTGACACTAAAAAACAAATGAGCCTTTGATTATTTTATATCATAACACAGACACTTGAAGTTAGTGTACTTGAAAAACATTTCAAATGAATTGAATTAATATAATCCGATTACCAAAAGAAGGTTTTATCTTCAGTTAAGAAATAAAGTCTTATTTATAGATTCACTTACTTTGTTTTGTTATCTAATAAATTCGAATGGAATGAATCAAAGCTTTCAGATCATTAGAGATTCTATTTTTATTTCTTAGTAAACAAATTAATATATACTCTCAGCAGATAAATAATTTAAAGACCTTTTATAAATGAAGGTGAATGTATAGATTATTTTGAAATTGTGATTTATATTACATTTAGCATAATATTGTTGTATTTAATTAAAAAAGTTTGGGCCTATTTTATAAATAAAACATGTAAGAGAAAAACATTTAAATAATAGTGTTTGTTTGTTCAAAAATACTTAATGATAAAATTTTTCTACACTTTAGATATCATTAAGAAAAATTAGTTTTCTTATGTAATATTGTTTTCATATTTGAATTTTTTTCTATATTGTAATGTAATAAACTTTAAACATAACTAATTTAATTTCCGGTCATATAATCATTTCATATTATGGTGTTTTTATTTTATTGTATTTCTTTGTATAAAATAGGACTTCATTAGTTTAGAATTGGAATAACTTTATACAATGAATAAAATCGACGCTACTTTATAAAAAAAATGTGCTACAACTTTAATCTTCCACGTTCTTAAAATTAATATTAAATGTGTAACCAAATTTAAATATACCAGTATTTAAGTATTGAAACATGAAAATTAATGTTTGTTCAACAGAATTCATTGTTCAACTAGAATCGGAGAATTTCTGATAGAAATTTCAATAGCATGAATTGAGAATTGGCAAATATTTATACAACTCCAAATCTACATCCCAAACAAATGTTCAATCTTAACTTCGAGTCGTTGTGTGTAGATAGTCGGAATAGATTATTTATAAAAAATAAATCGCTTGCTTACTTGTGTAGAATTATTTCGCTTTATAAATCTATGGTTAGATAATATTATAAATACAAATTACAAATAACTTTTTTGTTTAAAAAGGTACTTGATAATCAGCGTCTTATCTATTACCTATAATGATAAAAGAAACACTTTTAAGTACCTATTTAATTAAAATATATTTATTCATTTCCAATTTGAAAAGAACGACCTTCTAAATATTCCTTAACTATAAAGGTACGGTCCATTTCATTAATTAACAACTCACTAAATGTATTATCTATGATTTGGACTAATTTACTCTATACCTACCAATAGGCAGTACAAAAGCTCATAATTAAATAAAGGGAACAATGTAATTCAATTTCTGTATTTCATATTTTAAAAAAAATTATTTCTTTTATATCAATTATACTATCATATGTACGTACTACGCATATTCTAGTGTCTAAAATATTTTCTATTTTCTCGTATAACTACTTGGTTTTTGAAGCGTAAATATCGGTTTCATATTTGCTGACTCTCATCTTTATATCAGAGATCTTTTCTATAAAAAATTCTTATCTATTTCATAGGAATAGTAACCGTTCATAGGAAAAACAAAGTTTCTACCATTTTTGCTAAATTACTTGGCCAGTTTGGTTAAAGATATTTCATTTATCTCAGAAAAGACTAATAGGTATGTTTATTCAAAAATCACATTAAATAATATTACATCAATATTGAAAGTATGTACAAGTCTTTTACTTACTGTAAGGTTAATCGCTTATTTGTACGCGGTAGAAGTGGAGGCGAGACGTATGACGGCTAAATCTCTCTACAACCTACTAAAAGATGTGGGCCTGTCCAGAACTCACATCAATTGATTCTTGGAACGTACTTTAAAGGCACCCCTAATAGGTTCTTTTCAAATTTGGTTAGGTAAAGAGAGGTGCTTGGACAGTGGAGGTGAGTGTTTAACGACTGTTAGATAGGGCTCCTAAAAGGCACACCCTATTGAAGCTCCTCTCCCTACAACGCGATGGACCCGGCACCAGCAGGGTAAATCCATTGAATGCTAAGAGGTGTTGTCTCTTTCTCTGTGGATGTATTTGATGATTCTGGTTGGGATTCAAAACTATACATTATGTTCAAATAAAAATTAGCAACATGACTACGAATCACAGAGATAACTTTGGTTGATACTCAAATGTATAAACTTTATTTATAAAAAAGTTACTTATATAAAAATAAGTACCCTGAACTTACTGAAACAGATAATATGAAAAACGGCGAAAGTACTGATCCAATTTGATTTTTGGTTGGAGTGAGCAATCATCTTATCGTTTGGAAGAACCAATCGTGTGTTTTATTAAATAAACTCAATGACCTGGTAAATAAATTTATAAAAAACGCTTGAGATGAAAGGGAAATATGAATAGCTCCATAAATTTTAATATTTTTAGAAGAGATTTACTCAAACAGTCAATGTAAAGTAAGACTTTTTATCAAACATTTTAATGTTAAATTAAACACTTCTAACTACCGTTCTATATATGTCCTATACCAATATAATTAAAAAAGCATTATGACATATATTCAATAAAACCTTATGCTATATATATATATATATATATATATTAAGTATATACTTACTTCGCTTCTTGGAATAATATATATTAAATAAATAAAACTTCAGTCGGATCACGTTAATGGAACGACTAATGTTGTTTTATAACATCTTCATTTTGAATTTATTGCTCACTCAGATTAATTTATGTTTCTCTAATTCTCCTTACTGAATTTTAATCTCTAGGTACATCGCTTTTCTACATTTTCAGTTATAAACATTTAACCAAATAATTGAATAAAAGTGAAATTTTGCGCTTAGGATGCAAATCATGAAAATACATAAATGCTAAAGTTCAAGAGTAGGTGTAATATAGCGAAAAGAATGATTACCTCAGTCAACTTAAATGCAAACATATTTACATAATATTATTCTGACCAACATAATAATATTCTCTACAGATCACTTATTTATATCACCGCATAAAAATTTGTGTTTATAACATCATATAAAAATATCATCGAATATGCCTACCTAAGCTGATCATAAAGACAAAAAAAAATCTCAATTATTTTGCTTTTCACTAACCAAATGCACTGAAACGAATTCACAAGAAGTAATGCGTGAATATACACACAAAGCATTGTTATATTATTTATTAGTAATTTTCTTTTGTAAAAAGAAACTATTAATTATACTAAAAATACTCTAAACTAAAATCAAGTCCATGAATATGATATATGTATTTTTTTCTTTTTATTATATAAAACTTCATTACACTTACAAAAGTTCCGTTTAAATTAGCTATTAATTTTCGTTAGGTAGTTCATTTATTAAGCAACTTATAAAGAAAAGTTAACACTATAACTAATATAATTTTTACTAAAGAAGAATGAAACAACAGAAAATAATTACCATATTTTAATTATACGGGTTTTCTTAATAAACTTGGATTTGTGCATATTTATCTATATTCTATATGTTCTGTGACTGTGAGTGGTTCGTCTTATTAAGAATGAATACAAAAAATACTACTGAAAATTTTACTAAAAGCCTAATGTAATTTTCAATTTAGTCAAGGGCAGTCTAATTAATATTTATTTATAAAAAAATCCGCGTAGTCTAATAAAACAGTAATATTCCTGTAAAGATATAAATATATAAACAATATACATAATGAAGCTTGAAATAATCAATTAGTAGAACGTAAACTGATACATCCAGCGAGGCTAAATACATATAAAAACACGTTATAATCTTGGATCTGGTAAAGTGAATAGAGTATTTGGGCTATTAAGGAAATGAGGCCTTTAAAAGCTATGGGTGGAGAGGATCGGTATCAGTTCGCCGTATTCTATAAAAACGAACCCAGCCGCATGCAATTTCTTCTTATAAACAAGTTGCTTGTAAAAATATAGTAAAATACTCATAATAATAAGCCATGACGCTGAGATATGAATATACGAATGAATTAAAAACTTTTAAGCTCATATACCAAAGTGACAGTTATAGTTACTTGTATAAGCTATGAAAAACTTAAAAGCGTTTATAAATAATGCGTCCAAAATGTACTAAAACATCAAAATTCATCGTATATATTTTTTTAAATATTGCATAAGTGAATAAATATATTAATCAGCTTTACATGAGAATACGATTACGAAATAATAATAAAAAGATTAAATTAGGATTTCACAGTAAGTACATACATCTTACTTAATATATCTATGAAAGATTAATTTTCTGCATGGCTTAAATAGGTTTATTAGTTTGAAATAACAAACGTCCATATTTTTGATATAAAAAAATTCAATTCAGAGTATAAGACTGAAGTATATATAAGACTGAATTCAGAAAACGTGATTTTAACCTATATTTATGAACCTACCCCTCAATTTTCTTCTTTAATTGCTGCCCCTATAATTTTTATGAATACCTTTTATTTTATGCTAACTTAGTTCTTATTTTTATCATATTATATCAAAAATTTTAATAGAAAATAGATATAAAAACAAAACAAATTATGAGTCTTCGCTTAAAAATGAATATATAGAGTTATTTTGTAATAATTTTTGTATTTTCTAATTGTACTTAATAAAATAATTCTAAGTAAAAATATTTATTGAAAACTTGTATTTTTTATCAAAATAAGTCATTATTTAATCAGTGTGGTCATAAGTTTAGCTTATGTATGTCCAGGGAGTGTCTGTTGTAGGTAATACGAAATCGATCCGTTGAAATAGCCTCTACATCACTGCTTGAAATAGGAGGAACAATTCCTATTACTAATGCATCTCTATTTCCTTTTAAATAAAATAGTAGATTGTTGAGCTCCCTTAATTACTACTTCTATTTAATAAACATAGAAATCCTTGTTTTTTTTCAATATTTTAAATTCACTGATTTGAGATTCGGCTAAGAAAATTATGTATATGGCAGAATGGTAAAATAATAAGAAAATCTATTTCAATAACTGCTTGTGGATAAACGATATTTAAATTAAGTATTTTTATTGTGAGATGAATCAATCTCTCACAAATAGTGAGAATAAAAGATGTAAGACTTGTGTCTACACTTAACACCTCCTTGAAGTATTTCTTCAAATGGTGTAGACTTAATTTGCTTGGGCTGAAACTCTGAATAACATCAAATGCAGATAACAAAGAAAAGGATTTTTTTATAGTTCTCCTAAAACAGCCCAATTATCTAAATTTAGAATTCAGAATAGGGGCTAGTTTCAAAGAACCAGGTATTACACTTACTTTTACTCTACAAAGCTTTATTTGATACCCTTATGTAGCAATATCTACATTCAAGTATGTAATCTTTTGAATCAAAACAGACATACAAATGAGCTATCCTATGTACAGTGACATTTAACATAAAAAATACTTTTTGCTGAACTGATTGTTATTTATACCATCGGACATTATTTAAATGAGCACTGCTAATACGTTACGACTATTCCCTCCACTCACGTTCATTATATGAAATGACGAGTTTTTCCCCGAGACTCTTTCGAACATAGAGTATACAAGTAAATTTCCTGCAGAAATAAGTCCAAAAATGAATCAACGATATAGCTTCTACATAACAAATGTCCATAAGCCCCCACCATCAAACGGGCTCCTTTTTATTTATATTGTGCTCGAAAATATATTTATTGACCTTATTAGTAAATTCATGGTCAAAATACAACTTAATTTTCAAGTCTGGTGTATGTATTAGTTTTACTTATTAGAATAATGTGACCTGTAACCACTAACAACAATAAAACTTATATTCAAACGAAATTGAAAAAAATAATCACAGTTCCTAAAAGATTATTACGAAGTCATTATTTTTACTAATATAAAGCAAAATTGGATAAAAATATTTCAGATATTGAAATCAAAAACATCTAATATAAACTTTATATAAAATTGTGTATTTGCGGTGCTTCTTGGGAGCCAGGCAATATTTGATTGGTAGATATTATTCAATAGCAGACAATATCAATAACACTTCCAACAGCTACCCAAGAGGAAATGTTTTAAGCTACAAAAGAAATTAATAGCCTAGGAATTAAACGAGAATTTTGCAATTGTTCTTGTGTATGGGTCAGATGAATATATATGTGTAAGGTGTTACAAAGATAAGTATTTGCATTGGACTCTTTTAAAAAAGGGGGATTTTTTTATGCGTACGTTATGAATTCAAAATTAATGTAAATATTGCTATGATACAATAAATAAATTAAACTTTTTGATTGACTACAAATTTATTTTTTATAAATAATAAAATATCTGTGGCAATACCCGTTTGGTTAGAAATTCTATAATCACAAAATAAATTATATTTGTTTGTTTGGAAACGGAATTTTTATGTCTACTGTTCCGAGTAAAAGATAAAGAAAAATAAGAGTGTTAATTATACATTTAAAAATTCCTCCCCTACAGAGACTGTTAATAAACAGATATTTGAACAAAAGAATTCGAATTATATTTGATGCCAAAAATTCCGTATCTAAAATTTGTATTCACTGAAGATTTTTATTTGAATTTAGAGGTTTCTAAATAAAAAAAGTAACCTTTTAGGAATTCGTCGTTTCATAAATAGTATCGTTTCATAACTCTTCCTGTTTTATTTTACTAATAACTTTGCATATTTCCTATTCTTATAAGACTAAAATATTAAAGCATATTTCAGCTTAGGGTCTTTCAACATTTTCACTTTTATTAGACAATTTTATAAAAGAAAATGGTGTATTGTTACATTGAATACCTTGTCAAAATCTACTTTCGGCTCTCTTTGGAATTTTACAATAGAAAAATATTTAAAATAATATGAATAAATTATAAAGTTGATAAATGAAATAATATTTATCAGAAACTATAAAAAAAATCTGACAATTGTTAAACAACTACAACAATTGATTTGCAATGAAAAACGTTTAACGTTAAAAAATGTTTAGAGTGTAATTTATTTCATCACTATTCATATCTTTTCATTTTAATTAATGTTTTGTTATTTTTAAGGTTATTATATTTCAAGCATCATTAATTTAAAATATCTATCACAATACTTTTTCATACATTTTCTTAAAAACATATTATAAAATAATAAGGTTCCATTCGACATAACATAAGGTTAAAAGGTTACATTAAAATCAAAATATATTTACATACGATTGTACGATTATTTTGTAATAACACTACAAAAACCAACACTCGACATAACCCAGAAACAGTGCAGTTGAATTTTAAAAACGACTTTTTCATATTTGTTTATTATTAAACTGTTAGTAATTTTAGACCACAGTTAAACCGTTTTATGTTAGTTGGCATAATTTTAAGATTTGTAATGCCAATTCTATAATAAATTTATTGAAATATATTTAAAAGTCTGCAATAAATTGTACGCCATTCCTCATTTACATGGTCCGCTCTATCACGACCTGTCAGAAATGCATAACCTGAGCTGTCAGGATTATAAATAGAAATTAGTATTATTCTGCATGAAAGAAGTAAAGTATCATAACACTTATTATTATATGAATCAGATGTTAATATATTTGCCGTCGTAAGTTAATATTATGTTATATAATATTTCACGAATTTTTATTCGACCGGGCCTTTATAGCATAATTGTGATATACCAAAATATCTTCAAGGGTATGGGATCAAGGCTGTGGGAAGATTCAATCCCTAAACAGCTATTTATACAGTCCGAATCAAATAAGATATCGAGAAGGTAAAAACTAAGAGTTAATTTATTATAAGTGTCAGTTACGTTTATTTGGGATAAATAAAATAAAAGATAGGAAAACAAGTTTTAAAAATACCGAATCGGGTAGTGAAAAAAGAATAGATTATTTTAATTATTCTTGAATATACTTTATAATATTGTTTTAATAGGTACTAATTTAAAAAAAATTGTTACTAATTATAAATCTGTTTGAAAAATACCATTTTAATTCATCTAATCATCTTGCAAAAAAATATATACATAGTTGTATTTTTATGTTTATTTTTTTTTATTGGTTTGGTTTAAAAAAAATCAAATATTTTTTTACTTTGAATTTCTTATGTAGTTTTAAAACGTTCACTTCTATAAATTTTTAATACTTATTTCATGAATTAATGACATGCTTTAATAAAGAGTGTTGATGACTAATAAAATAAATTACAATACTTACAAGTCACTTCGAAGTCATAAAAAGTTCAAACATAACACTTTATTGAGTTACAGTAGTGAAGTTTTTTATTATATATAAAATTCACTTCAAAGCTTTATCTAAATATGAGTAACGTAACTTTACGGAGGCGTTTATCAAACGTCACAACGCTTCCGAAGATGAGACCACACTGAAGCCTGAACGCAAAAATCGCCTGAACTTTTACGGATATTATACCTCACAGACGCTGTATGATGCTAATAAAATTTTACTGCGTATTACTCTCTGTAACGTTTTTGCTAATAAAATTTACTAATGTTTCTTTTAATATACGTTAATGTATGTTGTAGCACATTATTTTTACAGGCTTTTTGTTTTGTCAGTGCTGTAGATTGAAGCAATCTTGTCTCTCTCGTGGGAATAGGGTGTGGGTTGTAATGTAAATGTAATTTTCATATGGACTAGTATTTTATGGTATTGTTGCTTTTATGTTATCTTTGAATGTTTTTTTTTATTAATTTATGTAACTTTTACCTAAAATTTCGCGTTGAATGAGAGTTAGCATTTGTTGAAGCAATTTATTTTTTTAGATTAAAGGAAGTTGTTCTTAATTTTAAATTTTACAATGTAAAAATTAGTTATAAAATACTCTAGGTGCAGGTTTTGTAAAACTTTTTGGACGAGTAATTTGTAAATAATACCAATACAATAGATAATAATAGGAGGTTGTTATTTTAAAAAGCGACATTTTGAAACAGTCTAATACATTTGTAATTTATCAAGACCAAAGATGCAATATTCTATTTGCCATGATTGAAATATTATGAAAAATCACAAATAAAGGCGTTAAAAAAATTCCGGTGGCTATATACATCTGTATCAACTATTCCAGTTAGAAATTTGACAATTTCAATTCTGACGAATATTAATGTGGACATTCGAATTTCATGTTCACAAGTATAACTTTTGACATTCGTGAAATACTCAACAATTCCAGTGTGAAGTCATACCATAAAAAGTATAATATTAAAACACGGCGATTGACGCGATTTTGTATTATTTAACTAACAGAAACAAGGTAACTAATATAGGATTGCGTCAATTCACCTGTTTTTTTGTAACAATACGTATCAGAATGTAATACGTATCATATCATGTATTGAAAAGCATATAAATTATTCACATATATATACGTACATATGTACTTTCATGCAATTAATTTGTTATTAGATGAACAATATTTTTGACAAAACTGTGCTTGGCAGTCGAGTTATATTTAAACCTAGGTGATCATAACATCACTGATGAGTAATTTTCAAACGAAAATGAATTCCGGTACAGTGTTAGCAATTGTATAAAATTTTATTGTGTCATAACTGATGGAAGTAAACCCTGAGCAAAATTTTCATATTAGTAACAAGTTAAAATAACCGAAATAATATCAAACTGCACTAGTTTTAGCGCATTATTGGCATGTTCATATGTTGTATATTCGTTTATCGTTGAAATTAACTACAGAGGACAAATTTTTTCAGTTTTCGTTTTATTATTATTATCGTATAAACGATTAATCTGATCGACCGAAAACTTTGAATGTGATTTAAAAGCAAACTAGAACTTTCACTTCTCTTTATTTTATTAGTTTTATTGTCTTATGATGACAAATGCCAGTGTCCAGTGACACAAATGTCACCATTTATAATAATGAATTTTGTGAAATACTCCGGGAAATTATGGACAAATGTTGAACTTTGCTATTTTTCCGGACGTTATGAAGTAAGCCGACTTAAATAAAGCATTATCATATTTTAAATAAATAAATCGATTATGTTGTATCCCTTTTTGAAATAATTGCTTTAACTGATGAACTGGTTTTCAAAACAGTCAAGGTTCATATGGAGAAGTGTACAAATATATATAAATTATAAAGAATTAAAAATACCTCATATTATTAAAATAAACATTAAGTATACAATCATGATCTTAACACGCGCATATTATTTATCAATCTATAGAGATCCCTCATTATGTATTGCCTCTAAATGTAACATAAAATAAACAATTAACTAGTGTCGATTATCGAACATTATGCGATACCTCGTCATAACAAGGGCGGATATTAGATTAGTACAGAATATAACGTTATGGACAGTGGATATTATACATATACACATTGTATATAAATTCACAGTTATAGAATTGAAACTCGGTCTGCCTCTAAATCTATTATATACTGCTAGGGTTGACAATCTAGCCACGAACGTATATGTGTGTGTGTGTTGTAACAATAAAAAGTGTTCTTTATTTACAGTAGTGCTTTTATTTTTTATATTTATTACAAAAAACATTATAAAACAACAATCAACTATAGACTAGCAATTTTTAAAAATCTTATGAAGTTACCATTAACTATTATTCTTATTATTTTTCCTATTCTATCTACACTACAAAAAAAATACAACATTTTTAAGCATACAAAAACATTTAGCAAATATTTTATTATATAATAATATTTGGCACAAGATATTACTACTAAATGAGATAGCTATATTACTGGCACTAAAGAAGGCACAATTATGAATACAGTTTCTCCATTCAAAATTAATAAGACATTAAAACAAGATTTCAATTTAAAAAAAATGATTTGAATTGGCCCTTTACATACATTGTAACATCATCTCAATTCTATTTTATGAAAACTATTTTAGCACTTTGTAGAAATATGAAATTAACATTATAATTATTTGTAACCCATATAAAAATGCAAAACAATTGTAAGCAAATCCTTTGGTTGTATTAAACTAGGCTACTTTCTTCTTTATTTCTAATAGTTTCAATGTATGTAAACACCAAAACATGGCTGATATAACGTAGAACACTTGAAGTCCGGTCATAGTCGGGCTGGTGCCGAGACTTCTCGTGAGGAATGCGAGCATCGAACAACGAAGGACTTCCAGGAACGGAGCGTATTTAGAGTTGTCGAATATCATACCGATAATAGTCAACGATGCGACGACGTAGAACACGAAAATTACAACCGATATCGGTGTCATGCCCTGAAAACAAAAAGAAATGTTAAATTCAAAGAAATATAATTTGTACATAATATGTACATATCTTAACGGATTATACAAAGAAGTTGACGTGATTGATATACAGAGAACTAAGTGAATGGATACAGAATAATTCTCTAGACAATATGGTTTAATATGTTAATTTAATGATCAGGATAGATATCAGAACAATCTATAATTATTATAATTACTTTTTTTCATGGAAACCCTCAATTTATTTAACCATTTAAAAATATTACAAATACCTATACACTCAAACATTTTTTTATAACAGTGGTAATATTGTAAAGAGGACTTTATATTCATACTCTTAAAGCGAAACTTTTATTGTAACCTGTTAAACTTTATAACAAATTAACCAATCCCATAAAACTATTCCTGTTTTACTATGCTCCACATTCACAAAAGATATATTTGCAAAGATAAATATTATAAGCATTTATATTATTTAAATTGTTACTGTGACAATATAATATAATGAAGTACTTAAGAAATATTAATTGAGTGTATTAATGGCAAAAACCTAATAAATTTATTACATTATAATAAAAAAACTTTAATGGATCCTGAGGAATTCTTTTCGTTAAAGCGTTCAAAAAAAGAAAGGTATTAAGATTTCAGTTGTCATTTTTTGTTGAGAAATTTTTTATTAAAGGAATAATTTAATGGAAGGTATTTTTTACTGACACAATTATGTATATCGAGATACTCATTTCGCTTTGAAAAACGCTACGAGCTATACAATGGAAGAGAAAATTGGTTTAATAATTGTACGAACAATTCAATTTATGAGATAAATTAAATAAAAATAATATAAATCTTCCAGTACTTAGACTGAATTCATATTAAGTTAGCTAACTCACCATATAACGAGAAGCGAGTTCAAAGAAGCCGTAGAGAACGAGAGAGTAGTGCAAGACAATGTAAATGTTGCACCACGATGGTAGAAATACGTCATATTTGTCCCGGTTTTCAATCTGGAAGTACATTAAGACAATATTAGATCAGTATTAATATTTTGAATTCAAGTTTTAAAATTTCCTCTAATTACTTGACGACTTAAATGTAACGATCTAAATGGTAGTAGAAAATATTTATGTTTAAATATGTTAGTTATAACTGTGTCACTGTATTCATACTTACATCTACCTTTTCATCTTCATCTCCTAGTCTAGCTGTCCCTGGTTCCCAACTTGGTCCCCAAACAACGGCCTTGATTTTGTGCTCCAAAGTTTGAAGACGTCGGATTTTTTCTAATTCATAACCATTGTAAAATACCTGAAAACAATATATTTGTTTATTAACAATCACCAATTTATTCGTTTTATCTTAATCTTAGAATAATTTAAAGAAATAAATTGAAAGGAGAGAAAATCCATAGAACGTAACTTTTATAATAAACCTCATTATAAAGTCATAAAAGTAAGAAATAAAACTAACATAGCTTGTATATCTTCGTACTATGGTAAAAACTTGCCAACAATAGCCATTTTTCAAGACAATAAATAAACTCGTGTTTTTACTTCATTATTTAACTATTATTCAATTATGAACATTTAAAGAACTATTAGACAAAAAGTTTTTCCTTTTGTGGTCACTAACAATGAAACAATGAAGTGCGGTTTAGGTATTTCAACAAAACTTTGTTTACTAACTTTGTGATGTTCACTCTCGTGAATTAATTCTATTACAACACACATACATAAAGTTATTGTTTTGTAATACTATTTATAGTTCATAGTATCCCTTCAATTGTATTGCAACGACATTAAAATTGGCTTATTAATTATAAAGCAATATATAAATTATTTTATATAAATACGCCAACTTCAGATTGCCGCTGTCTTCTAAAGCTCTTATGGGCTGATATTTAAAATATAATCATTTACATTTTATGAACTTGCTAAGCAATCTAATTTAAATTTTAATTTGAATATTAAACATTCACATATTTATTGCATAATCATGAATATTCTTGTGAGTTCTAGTGTAGTCTTAACCTTACATTCTATTACAAAAAATATTATACCTGTAAGTAAAGAGGGTTGAAGGACGGCTGGTTGTATATAAGGCCATATACAATTTCTATTTTGTCAGTTTCAGGCCTGAACGTGCCGAATAGTCGATCCCATATAATGAGCACACCGCCGTAGTTCACGTCTAAGCAATATTTGTTGCTGCCTGTGAAAGAAATATGGTCGTAAGCTAAAAGAAATTTGATCGATATTCAAACATTAATATATCAAATAGGAAACATCTCCGAATTTTATTGCTGTATTTTGTTAAGAATTTTATACAAAAACGAGTAGAGAAAAACATTCGAATACTTTTTGCATGTTAATGAGGTTTAGAACTTGTTTTTATAGGAATAAAATTTATGTTTATTTTATTGTTAAGCAGTAAAAATATGAATTTCTAAGTTACATAGAATTATTAACAATTTTCTGAATATTATCTTAACGAGCCATATGAAACACTCATTTTGCCGCTTTGGTAGACTACAGATTTAAGTTGAAATGACAAAATGAAAACAGATATATTTGTTTAACATTTCATATTCACTAGAAAAGATTCTATAATATCATATTTTAACGATTAAGATACTATTATGATATTGTATTATATAAATCAATCATCAGCAATAGTTAAAAATGATAGATCGACAGGATTTTCTAACGAAATATACAGTATCATCATCATCATTATAATACCAGATTTGTATCTCTCTTTAAGAGAATGAGAGAAAGGATCGACTTGGATTTTAACTCAGTCAAAGTTTATATCGATAAGAATTGTACAAAGCTATTTTTGAAATGATTAATTCATTTAAAATAAACATACACACGACTATTTTTTTGACAAACAAATATTATATTATTATCGTCAATAACGTCATCCGTGAAGTATTACACTGAATGTCAAGAATTACAACATTTCATTTCTACAATTAAACTTTAAATAACCAATAAATTATACTCAGGTAAAGACTTCGTGCATCACAGCTGGTATAACGCAAAAAATAAAATACAACATAATTTCAACTATAGAATACACAAAAAAGTGTTGACTGCAAAAGAAAATATCTCATTTTAAAATGTAAATGAGGAATTTAACTTGGATAAAATTAGATAAACGTTTTTTGATTTATAATATTTACCCGTTTGAAATGTTTTTCATAACGTTCCATATTTATTCAATCAAATAACTTTATTTCAACTCGTGTGGGAGTTTCTACAATGTAAATAATTACTTTTAGTTGATTGCTAACATTTCATAACATTTAGACGTTATTTTTCTACCAAAGCCCCTCTTTCCACGAACGGCAGATGAGAACCAGATAAAAAGTAAATGAATGCAAATGCGATTGCGGTGCACAGTAAAGACTTTTGTTAAAAAATTACTTTCTGTTTATTAAATTGTATTTAAAAACTATCATGAGGTACTTTGTGAGAGTAAAAAAGGAATATTTTACGCACCATGATGTACTCTGTGATGGCTGGGAGTATTAAGGATGTATTCTAATGGTCCCAGGCTCTTGATTGCCTCAGTGTGTATCCAGAACATGTATAAGTAGCTGAACTGGTGGTGCATAATGAATTGCGCTGGCGGTATTGCCATCGCGAGCGGTAGGTAGAAAATCTGACAAGAAATAGAATTTATTAGTAATTTTTCAGGCCTTAAGTAAAAATTCAGAGCGTACGAATACATAGTATTGAAATAAAATAAAATAGAATTAATGTGAGATAAGGAGACTCTTCTTAAATTGTATATTATTGCATTATATATGTGCATGTAAATATAAAGCATATTCTTTAGAGAGAAAACAGGTTTTAATGTAATAAATAGTTAGTAAAGGCCGGCATCACTCTTTATCAAAAAAAAAAATTGTTTTTATTTTTTATTTTATTTATGGAGCATACAAATTATTATAATATCTTAAATAATAATATCTCTCATCATCAATGTGGTATCATACTCACCACATATTAACCGAGAATTTTTATAGACCAGGAAGAAATATAAAAATAGCATCAACTTTTACAGAATCGTGTCAATGCAATGCCATAAAACTATAATGCTATATGATATTATATTTATAAAAAAGATGTTCTTGGTTATTCCTTATAACCTTATTGTAATGTATCGCGTTTTGTTATCAACTTCTCAGTAAAGTACGCTTTTAAAATCTTCAAAGTGTTATTTCATAAATAAAAAAAGTAAAATTCAAAAGGTAACATTTACAAACCTGTTTTTGTAAGACGATTTTTCAATATCATATTTTTTTAAGATGTCATGCTATTCATTTATGTTTTCACATCACAAATAAAACATATTTATACTTACGAAGCCACACCAGCCTTGTACTACAGATTGTCTGATGCCGACCCCCATATTAAAGTCTTCAGAAGTGTGATGCACTTGGTGTTGGGCCCACAGTATATGAATCTCTGAATATATAAATTTCGTTTAACAATAAATCGAAGAAAACCATAAAACAATTATATGTGTATTGCCATGAATCATACCATGACAAGCTCTATGCATCCAATAGTAACAGAAGTCGACTCCTAACGCCGCAGCATACCAAGTCATCGTATTGTCCCAAGGCAGGTCTACAAGTCTGTAGTTGGTGTAAATCCAGGTGTACAAATACGATTCCCCTCCGCGCCATAACAGTCTAAAAATATTAAAAACTTGCTGTCAATTTGCTCATTTCGATTCGTAATTATATTGAGTTTAAAATGATTATTATTTTAAAATATATATATTGATGGCTGTAGTTTATTGAAATTAATAAGAAGACTTTCTCTTATCACTTGGTCCTCTTTACTAGTTATTAACTCACGTACTTAGAATTTTTTAATAAAGAGCCCTAATGAAATTCATATTCAAATTTAAATTCGATATTCATGAACAATAATGACTGAAATTAATGAAAATATTTACGAAATAAAATTTTTAGGTATTCTTTTCTTTAAGCTCTGGATAAGAAGGTTTAGTGCATTTTAACCGTTCATGGTGTAATTTTTATCTAAAATGGTTTTTGAGCTCATTTCGTCACATGGGGTGTTTTTGACTTTATTTCAAGATCATCTGTTCTTTTTTCTTTAAAGGTATAAATTTTCACAAGTTGCTATAGTTAATGAACTTATTTTGGTTGGTTTATTGTTTTGTAGTTGATTACATGTCTTACCTGCCACATTCAAGGAATATTCCATGGGATATACTTGTTATTCCATCGTTTAGTCTGATGCCCTTCTTGCCTTCTAATCTTAAAACTATGTGTTCAATAATCATGAACAATAAAAAATACGGATATGACTGAAACAAAAAGAAAATACATTTTTAATTAAAACATTCCTTATTCTATTACTTTTATTTGATGGCTAAAAATAACATTATCTTAAGATTAAATCTTAAATATATAATTAATATTACAAAGGTATAAAATTATTTATAAAAAAATATGTAAATTAATATTTAAAAATTTTATCTAAATTTTAATAAATTATGTAAAAGACGCTATAAAAATATTAAAGACATAACAATCAACGCTGGAGATAAATATAATATGGGATAAATGTCAAATAGATAAAAATAAATTTGTTTTTAGGAATATGAAATTAAATGTGTGACGGTAAAATCTCATAAATTATGACATAATATTCTAGATCTAAAATCAGTTCATTGATACATGAGCTGTTTTTTAATAATCCTTTATTAATAGACCAATTTTGTAGCACAAAATAGATTTGAGGTTGAAAGAGGAATGATTTAAAACAATATTAATTTACACAAAGTATCCGGTTCCTAATGTGGTGAAACTGTCACACTGACACCGCGGTCTATTCAATATAGGGGTGTGTATGAAAATAATATGAAGTAGAAATTCCTTCAAATATTTTCGGAATAAAATTCTCTTTAAATGAATTAGAAACATTAAAATAAAATTCTTAAATTTTTTCTATCTTTATAATCGAAAAGCTGCCCAACAATTTTGTTTGTAAAATTACCTAAATTAATAATATATTAAACGTCACTTAAAACTTACAATTGATCTAATATAAGTCTAGTCTACTCTTTGGTGCAAAAGCTTCCAATTTTATAGGTTCTAGTCGGTAGTGTTACACAGTAATAATAACTTTAAATAAAGTTAGAAACCTTGTGAGATATATATAATATAGTAAAGTATTTTTGTATCTAAACCGACCCAGCTATTTCTTTAAAATGTTTTGTCTCGTCCATCTTTAGTACTAAATAACATATATCTCTATATCTAAATAATTTATTTAACAGTGACTAAATGATACAAAAACTGTATTAATCAACATGTCAATAACGTCTGTCCTTAAAGAAAGAGATAGTTAATAAATTGTTTACATAATTTACAATATTATTTTATCGAAGGTGACTATTGCTTTTATCTCCAATAAAGGAAGTAACACATTCTTTACAAAAATAGACATTGTTTTTATTATTTATTAATAATATATTTCCGACAAGTGAATCTTTTTGTTTTCTTCATAATAATGTAATTTATTTATTATTCAATAACGTTCTCTGCCTACTATCATACTTGTGGTACAATTTATGAACCAATTATAGACTTCCTAATTTTTATAATTAACTTTGTTTTTGTGTTATATAAACCATCTTCAACTTTCAAATCACGAAAAATATTTTATGACAAAAATAAATGAGAATTATGATAGTGTCTATGCTTTGTTTCTTTATAAAGACAATACATTTTATTTATTTATTCGTTGTAAATTTAACTTTTACAGGTATATTGTAAGTATTTAAATATTTTTTTCATGGCAACCCTGTGTTGTAACTTGATATCGTAAATGTAACGATCATTAAGTAACAAGATTGTAGGAAGCTTCTTGTAAGACGACCTTAATGACGTTAATATTAATCCTAAGAATACACTTTAAATATTAAGAAAATATTTTTATACTTTTTTAAAGCTACCTTATACATTTTGTGATCTTTTTCCGAAATGAAATACAATAAGACTATGCACTTTGCTACTCAAAGGATATTTTATGAGAAAATACACAAATAATATTTGTAAAAAATTAAACAATATGTACTCGTAATAATTTTTCATGATGTACATACTTATACTTTTTTGTACATTATAAATTTACGATTTATTTTTGAAAGACTAAATAAGAAATACATTTTAACTCATAGTATGAAGTTGTGCTCTTTGTATATTTATAATTAACTAGTAAACCTGGCGAACTCCGTTTCGCCACCAGAAGGCTATTATATAACATTTCGTTCGGTGATAAAAAGATGAAGAATTTTTTTTTGTTTTATATTTGAAAAGGAAAATTTTTATTTCATTTCACAACAGTAATGAATTCATTTCGATTACAAAAATGAAGTATTATTTAGTTGAACTTCTCTAAGTAAATGAAAATGAATCCAAAGTATCCAAAGTATAATTATCCGTTTCATTGAACTGCTCCTTTGTAAACCACATTTTTTTGCTTTTGGTCTAACGTTATCACAAATAAAGTGGATGGTTTCCCAACACACACAAACTATAACTGCCCATGTGAAAAACAATGATTTTCTAAATTTATCCCGCAAATACTAAATTACATATCTGTCATTATACGTCAATTGCATAGCTGTCAATTGTGTTTCGTTATTCCACGTTTTATAGTGACTGACGTTTCATGTCAAGTCCCACGGGAATGCTGTTGAACGGGATAAAAAGTATCCTATTGCAATTTCCTGGCTCTAAACTACCTTCCCGCCAATTTTCAGCGAAATCGGTTCAGCCGTTCTTGAGTTATAAGTGAAGTCACTAACACGACTTTCTTTTATATATATAGATTTAGTACTTATATTCACATGATTTAAA
Source organism: Danaus chrysippus (assembly GCA_916720795.1). NCBI lineage: Eukaryota > Metazoa > Arthropoda > Insecta > Lepidoptera > Nymphalidae > Danaus > Danaus chrysippus. The sequence continues at coordinate 2,274,683 of CAKASE010000044.1, forward strand.
TATGAGCCTCGTGTTGTAAAATTTTTCTATCAACATGGAATATTATAAGGTTATTAACTCTTAATTTATCAGAGTATTCCACATAATGTTTACATTATCCGCATCTTATATAATATATTATATTATCAGTTGAACAACGTAATCATATTATATTACAACAATGTTAACATTTATAAATTAAATAAAACATTTAACCATATAAGTAATTTGATACATGAATATTTATAACCAGAGCACTAAAGACATTTGAAGCTCATTCACATGTTGAGAAATATGAATGATTTAAAAATATAATAAATTAAAATTGCGCAATGAATTTATTAAACTTGTTTTGTTCTAATTACACTAAATGTTATAAATGAGACTAACTATTGTAAATATTGTGTGATAACATACTTATCTATGAATAAATTGCTATCATTATATGAATAAATGTTTTGATATTGTTGAAGGAACATATTTACTAATGTCAATATTAGTTTTACATTATAAAATTTGTTAGTTTATGCCCGCTACTTCGTCGGTGTCAGTTTCGGAATCGAATTTAAAGAGAAGTAAGTTTTGTAGACCTTAATATATTACATTTATACTGACTAAATGTGGCACTGAATTCATATATATTACAATTTAATGTTTCTACCTAAGAAGATATATAACTTTTTTGAATAAATAAAAATTGTTATAGTACGTTTATTCTGATTTCTAAGCTATATTTTCGAAAGTTTAATAAAATCCCTTCACAAGTTTTTATATAACACATCCATACATTTTATATAACTCCTATACTTTTTCAATTATAATAAAAGACTCGCTAACTATGTAATAAAATGATTAAAAAATCTTTAAAACTATATTTATACAACTTCTATAGACCAAAGACACCTTTTCAATAAGATAAGCCTTGATTTGATTGCACTTTAACATTAAAAATAAATATATATATATTTCAAAATTTCTATCATTTACTTATAATACCGTCACAAATTATAAGATAATATAGAAAATTTATTACAGAAACCGTGCAAGTAATTTTATTCAATTGTTGACAAAATTTTTTGATAAACCAATGCAATGTAAAGTCAATCTAAAATCAAATCAAACTAATGTAGGGAAATTGAACAAGAATTAATTTTATACCCTGAATAATAGTTACAATTATATAATAACTAATACAACATTCATATAGTATTCATACTTCATATCTTACCTGTCTAAAAAAGTTAGGCACATCTTCTGTCTTCTCGTATAGAGTTTCTTGGGGTGAGTGGATGTAGAACAGTCGGCCAATACCTTTCAAGTGATTGGTGACCACGTCTGAAAAGCCGTAATCAGATGTCGCATTCGCAAAACTAATCTCTGCCATATTGAATCCTGAAACAATATATACGCGTGTTATTAATCTTATAATGCTTATTTTAAATAAGATGACGATTTCACAAGTTTATACTATTTTATAATCAGAAAGTAAAACAATTTAAATGAAACAAATATTTTTCCGATTACTACGCTTTTTTTATTATTTTCAAAAACTACATTTTTAAAAATCGTGATCACAGTTGCCGCAAAGTAACCGAAACGTCAGGAGTATGTAGTTTTTAAAAATAATAAAATACTCGTATTAATCCGAATAATGTTAGTTTCATTTAAATGACTACTCGCGAAAGTCTTTGATCTCATTAAAACAGAATTTCTTTAGTAAAACATAGTTATTTTTCTTAATTTTCATTTTACACCTTTATTTATTAACACGTAGAGGTTTAGTAATTTAAAAATTATTATTTATTTAAATATATAGCTACTAAAAGACAAATTCATTAGACCCTCAAATCGGACGGAGTGAGTATGACTCATAATCTTTTACATAGATTCCTAAAAAACAATCTATCTAATTATTTAACTTACTTAAAACACTTATTTTAAGTACAAGATAAAATTATCAGAAAACTGAAAGATTATAAAAAATTCTTATAATAAATTTAGAATTTTTACATGAATAAATATTTAAATGGTAAACAAAAGACTGAAGAAAACAAAATTCAATTCGTATCTTGTTTATCATAAATAATTAATTTTGTTATCTGACTTCAGGATAAAGAGATTTATGTAACAAATTGAAATGAATCCTTCAAATATTCCAGTTTTATTACACTTGGATTGAGAAAGTTTAAGAACTCAACAGGAAAAAGTTAAGACAAGAGCCAGCAGCACTGCTTAATAACTTAAAGTGAGTTTAAAAGTAATCCGAAGAATACTGGCTCTTTTTGATCTCAACTTTTGCAAAATATGAATGAATCTCTAAGATTTAACAAGTATTTATGATGTTTCTATTTCAGAAGATGTTAAAATAAACCTGTTATATATTTTTTTATAAAAATTCATTATATAGCAATTCTAGAAATATCCTTAACAAGAAATTAAATCATATGAAAAATCATGACTTCCACACATTACTTTAATACAATAAAACAATTTTTTGGATTTAAAATAAAACAATTCTAATCTTAATCATTTTACAGTAAGGCAATATTTAATATAAACAGGATAGATTAATATGTTACTCATGAAGCATTTCGTTACATATCTTTAATTTCAATAAATATTTTTTTTAATTTGAATTTATTTAGCTGTTCAGGAGCTTTTATTAGAAGAACATTTTCTAAACATAAGTTGACAAAATAAAATGAAAATTAATGATCAAAAATTATAATCCGAATAACACATATAAATGGATGAGTGATGTTTATTTGACGAGAAGTTGTTAATTAATATAGATTTATATCAGCCACCTATAATCAATTTATAAATATAGACGAACATGATCTGTTTATAAACCAGTTATCAGATTGTTACGAAGTAATTGTTTTATAAAAAAATCCTACAAGGCCTATAATATAAGTTGAACAAATTGTATAAATGTTTTCAAATCAACTTTTTCTTCTATAACGACGTATTTTGTACTTAACAAACAAAAACAAGAAAATATGTCAGTGCAAAATAAATATTGTAACATACAATTTCAAAAGATTCAATTTACTATTAAATGCACCTGTTATAAGAAGCCAAGCTGTTTCTATGATGGATGGCGTAGAAAGCTAGTTTGTATGGAAGCTTGTTTTTCTTACGATATTTTATTCTCGTCTTTTCAATCCAGTAGAACAGGTCTACATGAGCTTGAAAAACTAGATTCAAGTATAATATGATCAAGATCGTCATTCATTTTTCGATTAAATTTTCAAACAATTTTTCTTTTCTATTTGCATTCATATAAACATGCAATGTAATTTTGTACCTTATCATAAATACATAAGATCAATTGTTCAATGCTAAATTTATTGCGTTTATAAGTATAGGGACATAACGTACAAGTATGTATATATTAATATGCATACATTCAAGAAAGACTAATAAAATGTCTATTATTTTAGATATTTGCATAAGTAGGATTTTATTCCACGACTATTTATATTTTTCTTTCTCATATTATTACAGACGACTTTTTAATTTATTTTATTAATAATAAAAAAATTACAATGTATGTAATGATTTGCGTTATCTAAGTATTATAGCGACTTCGAATGCCACACGGTGACAGTTATCAGCTGTTATTGACATTTGATTTGATTAAACTACATGTATGTGTGGGTGTAAGTGTATGTGTATGTTTTAAATACTTCTTCAAAAAGGTGAAGGTAATGTACTAGTTATTATATATATGAAGTAGTTTTATGTAAAATAAAACTAAACTTAATGATATAAAACCTATACAAGAGTAATATAACACATGTATGTCAGATTGACATCCAATTGGATTACTTCATCGGCGATTTGTTTTTACACACATTAAGCCAATTTTCATTTAAAAATCTTTACATGAAGAAGGAAACACAATTATAACTTATTAGACCGTGTATATAAAAATGTGACATCGAAATTGTCTTTAAATAAAAATTTAATTAATATTAATTAAATCAACCAGTCAATAACTTGAAACCTTGAGATTTCTAGAACATGATTATAGCTATTGAAAAACAAGCCACAAAACAGACATACCAATTTATATATTTCTTAATTCAAAGGTTTTGCAACAAATACAAAATTCATGGTCAAAAGTAATAAATTAAGTTATTCTTGGACAGAATTCATACAACGATTTAAAGACACGGCGAAGCGATTAAAAAATAAAGTATTATATGTAGATTCAATTGTTGTTTAAATTTATGGGACATAGTGATGTGTATGTATTGAATAAAATCTTTCCTTGTTCCTTGTTTTTATTTAAAGCACGTGTATAAAATACATGTGTACATTAACTGCAATAACAACATTGAAAGGTCATTCAACCGAGCGCATGCAATCGATACACCCGCATGTTGGACATACAGTCGGATTGCTTTCGTTTAAAGTTCATGCACAATTCAATTCAAATACTATAAAATTATCTAATATATGTACGATTATGAAACATATTTTTAAAATACTCATAATATTCTTTCAACCATCGAAGCAAAAATTATATATTATATTATCTTGAGTAAATATTCGTTTCTTATTTAATATTAGCAACAAATTGTTCAAGATAAAGATGGCAAAGTTCAGTATCAGTGTTCTTAAATGACATAAAAAAAATTATATGTCCATGAATATATCCGAAGTTAAACATAGCATTTTAAATTATGATAATCGAATTTTACATATAAATACAAAATACTCATACATATGTTTATCAGACTCACCAGTATATTTAAATGTTAATTTACTTATAAGACTAATCATAATTATATTTTCTATAATTAGTCAAGTATTAAAATATATTAGGATTGTTTGATAAAATTATCAAATAAAAATTATATATCATCACATGTCGATCATATATAAAAAAAATAATAATAATATACTTACTTATATGATAAAATTCGCAACAAAATCAAGCAAACATTGTCCAATATATGTAACAATAATGTGCTGATTAAATAATGTCCAAATATTTATAAAAACTTGTATATAATATATCGCACGCGTACGTCAGTACGACCGTAAGTATCACGACACGCTGAGCTCGCGGTAGGTTTTATTTGTATAAATAGCCGACATTAATAAGGTAAGCAAATTAACTCAGTGTCGCTGCCAATAGTTTTAATAGACATGTACCCTCGCTGTTATGGATTTTTTTGTTTGTTTATACAAATGTAACGTGATTATTAACAAAAAGTACAATATTGATACGCAATAGTATTGAATAAAACTAATGCAGGTTTATTTTAATATATTATTTAAATAGGTATATAGAATTTGTGTATATAAATTTTTTACATAAGTAAGTTTTTTAATTTAAGTGTTGATAGGTATTTTTTAATGATAATTTCGTTAGTTTTTTGTAGTTTAAAAGTATTCAATTCTTTCATTACGATCTGTATTCTGTTGAGACCATTCATTCAACCGGTTAAATATAAACGGCACTGCAGAAAAGTTTTACCTTGAGATATAATAAGTATTGTCAATAACAAGTGAAACTACGATAGAAACCGTTACATTTATATATTATGAAATACAAATATATATATACATATATATCTCTTTATCAGTATATATATTATTTGTTATCTTATTGTTTACGAATATATTTTTTACTGTTATAACATGTTAAAATTCGTTTTTTACAGTCTATTTTTTTATGCCTAGTACTTTTTAAAACAACTTTACCTTTTATTTATTTATTTTTTATTAAATTATTAAGAAATTGAACAATGAGCTGGTCGCACAGATACGTAAGTAAAATTAAAATAATTCAAAATAATAATATTTTATTATAATAATTAACAAGAGGAGTTTTTTTTTACAATAATGCGTGTAAAGAATTTCTATTTATTTCGTTTATTTAATACCGTCTGCATCATAAATAGTAAATTCCTTTTTGCATATTTTGCCATAAATATGTCATTCCGAATATTCTTACTTATTTTATTTTTAGATGACCTTTCTGTATACATGTGTGTATAACCCTATAAAAAGACTTATGTAGACAATTATGCATATAAAATGAAAATAGTATTTTTTAATTTCGCTTTTTTATATACCTATTTTTTATTCTAGAGACATATTCGTAATTCAACGGAAGTTTACTAGATTTAATCATTAAAATAGAATTAAAAACAAATAATAAATAAATTAACGCAATGACATTTCAATCAAACAATTATCAGGTGAAGAAATGCTTTGAAACAAAACGATAGTATTGTATCAGATTATTGTGTAATATTTTGTAATTAATTGAATATTAGTAAAAAAAATACATTTTAGAAAAATCATTGTAATTTCAACATATATGTCTTTTTTCCAGTCAATATTGTTATTATCGTGTTAAAAATATATTTTGTGTGTGGTCATCGAAATACGATACGAATATTTAAATAAAAAACAAATTATAAAAAAGTTATCGCTTAAAAATGTCTATCTTATTTTGCTTTTCTTAATAAAATAGAATCGTTTACAAAAAATTTTTTAGTGACGAAATAAAATATGCATTCAAAAGTAGTTATATCTGTAATAGTGATATATGTAAATTATACATTGGTTACAAATATTTATACAAGTCTTTATAAAAATATATTTTACGTACATCAGACAAACTTAGACTACAGGTGACATTATGTGATATGCAAGACTAATTGTACTTTTGTAAAATAATAATAATTTAAATAAAAATAAAAACCGTACAGAATTGTAAGATAATAAAAATTTTTGATAAGAAGGTTACAATAGCGTGATCAGAGGAAGACATATTTTGTTGCTAGCTAAAAAAATCTAATGTTTTATAGATTACATATACATTTATAGATTATTTATTTATATTATATAAAAGAATTTGTGAGTTAATTAGTAGGTAAACGTTGTTAACCACTTTGTATGCAGCGACAGTGTGACAAACACGTTTTTGGACCTGATTATAATATTAGGAAACGGAACAGGTTTAGGATTGTTTACGTTATTCAATGTAACAACAAAACACACAGCATGATCAAGGACATATTGGTTTCGAGTTATTTCGAGAAATTCTCTTAACATGTTTAGATTAAAGAAAACATATTTTAATGTAATGGTTTTCGGCAGGCGGAAGATTTCACTAGTAACCATTCAAAGATCAGTTGCTGTAAATAGTTCGATATTGTTTTTTGTTTAGTTTTGCTGGAATGAATAATATTATGATTCTATTTGAGTAATTCTTATTTAAATAATTTACAGAAAAATATTTACTTTATTAAAAGATGAAGGAAATAATACAAATACTTTCACTGAAATATTATTTGGTTTGGCGCGTTTACTTAGGTCATAACAAAAGGTTCGGAACAATTATTGGTAATATCTTCGTCGTATTTCTTAGTGCTCTTTTTAATTCCAAAGTAATTTTTATTTATGATCAATAAACTTAACGTTTTTTGCATCTGAATGGCTTTTGGGACCGCATGGGAAACGTTAACACTTCTATAATGTCACCATCGTATTGAACTAGTATCGGATATACATATTACATATACAGGGTGACTGGTGAATTACTATCAATATTTAATGAGAATACTCGGTACATGATTCTCATTCGAATTATGTAAAAAAAATAGGCACTTAATTTTTGACAACATTTCCGTATAAATAAATAAAGTGTGGACACGTTCCAAGTGTTCCAAGTGTGGACGCGTGCGGCGGCGTGCTGATACAACACCACGCCGCCGCACGCGTATGTGTGTGTGTGTATGTATACCTAATCTGTAATATAATTACATAACTTTTGGTTAACTTTACTTAGAAGTTTATTAATATTTATGTTATATTAATTTTTATTTTGTCATATATGATCGTCAAATATCACGTCCTCAAGTATCGATAGTAATTCACCAGTCACCCTGTATAACGATATTTAAAAACAAAAAAGAACAGCTAGACAGGGAAACAAAAAAATAAGTGAGTAGTTGTTTATGTTTAATAGATTAAATAAAAACAGTTATAATAATAACACAAAGACTTAAGGTCTGAATTTTTTATTTGATTATTTCTTAATAAACATACCTATTAAGAAATACTCAAATAAAAAACGCTTTGTCGCAATTTGAATTGCTTAACTGGATTGTTAAGAAATCGAATCGGATCGAGTAAATCATGACTATGTTTGAAATTCATATGATATTTGTTAAAAAGTATACCATAGAAGATATTTCATTCTCTCTAGTTCTAACTTTTATACATTTTATGTATTATTGTCAAGTACTGTCACTAAAGTGTTTACTATGAGTAACCTTGTATTATTTACTACATTAGATTGTATATGTCGAAGTACGGTTCAAGGTTCGTTATTAGAATTTGAGTGCCATTACAATTTGTTTTCGTTTGTTTTTAAAAATATTGTAGCGGCTGCACAAATAAAAATATGGCTATGTCATTTTGAAAGCAATTTTTGTCAACCATTATTGTTTACTGAGAACCATTTTTGAATAGAAGGAAAATTGAAAATGGAGATATTAAAACTAACTATTTATAAAGGTTTATTTCAAGCTACAAGTATTTTTTTCTTACGAAAACCAGTGTCATTACATTATAAACCGATTAAGACTTTTTAAACTTTCAAGAACTGTTATCTTTAATAAGTATATCTGTATTACATTTGAATATTGTAAAAATATTTTACATTTCAAAAAATTTGCTTATAAAAATGCTTACACGATTTGAGCTATAAAGAATGTTTGTGACTACTAATTACGTGCGGATTCACTTTACAATCGAATCGGGTCGAATGAGCTGCTACCATCTTATAGAAATGGAAAAGAAAAATGATAAGGAAAGGGAAAGAAAAAAAGACAGGGGTAAAGAAGGTATCACTGTGGCTTTTTATTCTAATATACCCTTAGTTTCATAGCCTCTTGCACCTCAGTACATTGAGGCTAATACCGATGAGTCCATGTTATCCGAGGCAAAGGTTAGCATGACGTGTTCTATTACATGAACAAAACCCTTGTAATATTGCATTATTTTCTTTAAATTTTATTTCGTTTATTTTTCAGCCTATTCACGTTTCACTTATGACATTATTGCATAACTGAAAGATGAAATATTTAGCCTAATGCTAGTTTGTTATTTTATTTCCATAAAATATTCCATTCTAATGTTTACGAATGATATCATTGTTCTGTATTTACAGTAACTATTTATTATTATTTTTTGCCCCAATATAATAATATTATTTGTATTTAGTTGCCTGCTAATATGAATTACAATTTAATTCTTTTCATAAATATACCATCTCCATTTCATCCAAAAACACTTGCTGTAAATTATAAGTCCAATATGAAATAAAAAATAAATACTGACTGCATTTTTAATTCTGTCAAGAAGATAAAATGTTTGAAACTCGTGTAAAGTTGTTAGAAAATTACTGTCTGTGATGCTTACTATTTCAAATAAAAAAATATAGGAATAAAATTTAAGAGTTCAAAGATCAAAATCAGTTTGGGAAAAAATGAATTTCATATAATTCAAAAAGATATACGTATAAGTTGAAAACCTGAGTTTATAAACATGCTACCTTTTGTTCCTATAATACATATAAACTGTCAAAATCGAAAATCTAACGTGGACAAAAATTCCATAATTATTATGGAAACGAGTCTAAAGGAGACTGGTTTTTATAATAAGTTCAATATTTAAACAAAGTGTTAAAATCTGTCGAGTATTAAAGAAGTCACAAACGTCATTTCATCTTCAAATCCGTCCTTAAAAATCCCTCAACACACAACACATGTAAGGAAGAGTTAACTATTAAGCGTTTATGATATTAAAAGTGGCAATCAGAGACAATGTTTTAATGAAAAACTTGTAGTTCATTGCTACACATAAAATGAAGTTAACCTAACTAACTAGTTACTTCAGCTTTTAAATAAAAATTAAAAATTTTCCTCAAGAAAGTATACTTCCGTGGCTACATTCATAAATTTAATTACATCAACCTTAACAAAAATTGTATTATTTTATTTTTGTTACAAAAATAAATATAACATTGAGCAAATAATTTTAAAAGAATTTTTTGAAGTGCATTGTTGGAAGCAGTTCCGTATGTTGTACGACCTTATAATGTACAAATGACATATGTAAAATGTGAACTTGTCCTAAAAACAAAACCTTGAATTCAAGTGTAAAAGAGATCTTATTTAATATTTATGTACTGATTTTCAATACTTCAATTGTATTTTACAGACTTTTTTAATGATTCTAATCTTAAATGAGAATTTTCTTATAGTCAAATACTATACCACAGTTAACGGCTTTGAAATTCGTCTGAGATGGCTTTAAATTAACGAAATTTCTATCTATTTATTTTTATTTTTGTGGCTATTTTTTTCTCTATTTTTATTCAATTTTAAATGATAAACCGTCACAAAACAATTGAATTGAACTGGTTACATTTCTAGAGCGCGTGACTGGTTTTCGTAATTAATACTTTTCTAGAAAAGAATTCTACAAGTAAATTCCGCAACCGTTCTCCTAAATGTCAGCTATTCTTCCAGAATTCAGATATTATTCATAACATTTGTAAACTAGCATTGACATTGGGTGACAAGTCAATGACTTCATCTTACTACTCGGAAGATAACTCACATATTTAGAACAGTAGCTATACGTAAATATTGTGTAACATTTAAAGACGTTAATTATTAGATAATTGTCATTTTATCTATTGTACAAATTAATAAAATATTTAAAAATAATATAGGTCCGTCGACAATCTTTAAAATATTCGAATTCCATAAAGGAATCTAGTTATAACTGTAAAATATTTTAATACTAAAAATAACAGTTAATGTTCTTAACTCGGAAACTTTTGATAAAACCCTGTTAAAAAATGACCCACGTCCATGTTTTCATAAAAAATATTTATCACAGGTCACACGGGTCATATTTTCGTACGTCACATGCAGTACGTACATGATTTTCTAACGTGAGGAATGTACTATTTCTCTCAATAACAACAATATCGTTCACAACACCAAAGTTATAAGTTATAAGTATAATACAAATACAAGAGAAGCGTAGAAACGTATTTTTTCAAAGTCTCCTCAATATTATATAGGTCTATTACAAGGCAATGAAGACTTCGGACGATATCAAATCAATATATTTTGTATTTATTAAACGCAATGTTCACTAATTTCGACACATTATATTATAAATAATAATGTCTCTTTAAACATGAGATTATAATTTTATCTGTTTTTATGTCTTTTCTTATCTAAAACATCTTAATTATTATACTTAAATTATAACAGCCATTGATAGAACATGGTTTTGGTAGGTACGTATTAAAAATATATGTATAATTGAAAGGAAAATTAACAAACATAGTCGGGGCATAACAATTGTATGTTTCAAAGATCATATTACTTTTGCTAAACTTCAGGTTTATTAATATCACGATGGAGGCCCAGTGAATTCTAAAAAAATATTATGTGTATATTTAATATTATTGCTATATTGGCGTTACCGATATTATTTACATATATTTCTTAGTAATTCCTGTAAACGATTCTTTTATTTACTGGCCTTTTTTATTAATTGGCTTGTTAATTATATGAAAGACTTTCGCGAGTATTCATCTAATTAAAATTAATATTTTTGAATTAACTACGCTTTTTTTATTCTTTTAAATAAAATATTTTCAACGTTTCGGTTACTTTGGAGCAACCATGATCAGGATGGATGAGATGAAAATGTCAGGGAATATGTACTGGTAGTTTAAAATATTAGCAAAAGGATAGTACATCTGGCAATGTAAGTTTCATTATAATCGGCATGTTTTTTTATAGTTCTCTACAGTATACTCTTATATTAATCTACATGATATTAACTTTAAAGGAACGGTCAATACATTATATGAAAATAACAAAAGTATATAAGGTAATAACGGAATAAGGAAATCTCATTTAAGACAAATTATCGAAACGAAAAACGTCATTAAATTGACAATATTATATGAAGGAATTGATATATTATATTATTTATATTAATTAATGACTTCCAATAAAATTTAAAAATATGTTATTTTTAAAAGGCCTAACGGATCAGATGAATTTTAATACGGAATTTGTATGAGACAAATAAAATCGTTTCTACATATAAATCAGCTATAATATAGTGAACCTACAACTTTACTGTTATGTTACTAATATAGTGGTATAAAATAGATCATGTTATTATGATTATTGAACACATGATGCAACTTAGCTTCGATTTTCATAATAATAATTAAATAACTGGTTTTGATAATAAATTAAATTCTTTGTTGATTTGGTTTCTATTGTAAGTTTCCGTTGTTCTTGTGTTAATAAAAAGAGCATATCACGTGTTATTGTTTTTAAAACATTGTCCTTAAAGGGACATTAGTATGAATATATATATTATTTTTTAATAAATTTTTTTAGTCACATATTTTTTTGTCTACTGTTTGACAGGCGGCCGTTACACTATCAATACGAACGGTATAAACATGTATATATATGTATGTCAATAAAGATTAAGTTATTCTTCTAACAATTTATATTTTCTAATTAAATTATTCTATATTTAATCCTTTCTATTAGACAGATTAGATATGGGAACTAACCTTTCATTCCGTCAATTTTCCAACATATTCTTCCTAATCGTTGTACGTAATAAATCAATAAATAAATAATATCTATTATTATAATACACTTTCTCCACATCTTTGCAATCCTAATTCAAAAGTCCACTTAAATGTCGCAGGCAAACTGTAGTATATAAAGAAGCATGTTCATATGTTGTACTTCTTTCAATTACGTTCGTCTGGTCATACCTAATTTAATGCCTCATCCCATTCTTAACTAATAATATGGTCATTAATAATAATTGCTTATAATGCCAATTATATCATGGTACCTATATTATATATAAATAATGAAAAACGAGGTTTATCTCTTGTTATATGAATAAATAATTCGAGTGATTCCCGTTCAGAATCGGATCAACCGATTATCCAGTATTTAATGGAAACTGTAAGTATAATGAGATTGGCCTATTTATTTCGATATATTTCTCTTTTGTTTAACGTCCCTTATTATGTCACAGTTTCTATTTTATGAATATTGCTATTTCAATCAAAGAGAGCGAAGAAAATGTTATTAGTCAACTGTGAACCTTGTGTTTTTTTAATGAACACTTAATTAAGATCGTGATTATTAATTTTCATCTTAATTGTAAAGTACAACGAAAGAAATAAATGTAGAAGAGCCCTAATATAGCTAGAAGTATAAATAAATAAAAACCAATGAATAAACAAATTTTTCGGAAATAATATATTAACACAGTTATGTAATAAGGAATATAAACATATGTATGTATTTATATATATAATGTATGTACTTAAAATAGTTCTTGGCTTTTGTTTTCATAGTTATTTAATTAAAAATATCATGACCTTATTTGACGAACTTGATATTCGACTTTTATGTATTAAATATTTTATCTACAATAGGTACTTCCAGGTATTAAAATGTATAAGTAATTTTTTTAGGTAAACATATTTATCTCATGGCTATAAAGGATTTTAAAAGAAAAAATTATGCAATCACAGCAAATCATCTTAATTTGTAGTCGTCGTTTCGTAAAAAGTGAGAGTGAAATTCTAAGTTCTCTCTAGTTAGTAGTTAGTATCATATCGTTAATATTTTGTGTCATTTTCAATGATATCATTGAAATATACATAATTTGGTTACATCTTAGCTCTTAAAAATTACCCACTGTAAAACAAATAATGGATATTAGTATCGTATTTTTTCACAAATATTGCCATAATAAAGAGTAGGTAGATAAGAACTACCAATCATTTTTTTTTCTCGAATATTACGAAGGAACTTTAGTGTTTTTGACAGCCTCACCGTGTATGGCCTATATTCCTTTTGAATTCTTACAACTATATAGCCTAAAGTTCTGAATGAGCTAGAAGTGGGAAAGGAGGAAAGAGGAGTATGAGAGTAAGTGTAAGCGAATAAGATTGGAAAATAGTCCATTCTAGGTGGCAAAAAGAAGGAGCGATGGGTTAAAACAAGATCCTTGTCTGTGAAACAATTTTTCTAAGTAATAAGAAGCTTTTAAAAAAAATGTGACAGTATCTTTTTTGGAAACTACGGGAAGTATAAACTGCGTATTCAACCGCGAAGTGGGTTTAATCAGTTGACATTTCTGGTACTGGGATGTTACTTGAACATACGCGTATAAAATATATATGTAGGGAGCGGAGCCTTGAGGCACTTAGGCATTTCTGTTCAACAGCCTGTTAATCGAAATGTCTTGCCAAATTTCATGGAACTCTTTCGCCACCTTAAAGAAAACTATGGTCATTACATGCGGACATCCATTATGTAGAAACTGGATATACAGACGATTATTTGGTCCTAAAGCCGAGCTCTTTAAGTCTTTCAACTTTATGCTTTTGTCTGTTTCTGACGATTTTTGTATACCATCTTGTGTTTTTTAGCAAACCCATCAATTTCATTTTTTACCCAAACTTTTGAGCCATTGTGGCTTGTTTAAGCTTAGCACTTCCTAGAGTAAGTTCACTCATTATTTATTTATCAGAGTCGATTGGAATTCGATCTTTTTATATAATTCTGCCACACACTTGACAATTTTTTTACAGATCTGGCTTCATGTACTATTATTGAGTATATGTACGTTATGAATGAAACCTTATAAATTATTACACGAACAACACAATCAAATAAAAATCACTTGATTTTTTCCTATAAATCTTTTTATTTGCCATACTTCCAATAAACCAAGCCGTATAATAAATAGTTCACTTAGTTACATTGTATTTATTATTGTCAACGTATATCGCAAGAAGGATTAAAGTTGCATCATTTAATTAGAATAATCTCATTCAATCTTATAAATAATTTCATAAGCTAATATTAACAAATATTTCCTTATGGTTTTAATTTATAAGGTAAGCATAAATGTGGAAAGAGGAAGCGTATTCTACTAAATTAAAGCTATT
This sequence comes from Danaus chrysippus, assembly GCA_916720795.1. Lineage (NCBI taxonomy): Eukaryota > Metazoa > Arthropoda > Insecta > Lepidoptera > Nymphalidae > Danaus > Danaus chrysippus. The sequence continues at coordinate 2,289,735 of CAKASE010000044.1, forward strand.
GTGATTTAGTTTTCCGAAGGTGAGTCATTAGCAAATTTGGCATGCTTTAAATGCTATTAAATTAAAACATGACATTTAATCTAGATATATAGATAAAATATATTAATATTTATAATAAGGGTCAATAAGCTTTAGGTATTAGCAATTGTAATAAGATAGTCTTATTAGTATTCCAACAATAAACTCTTAATTTATGTCTTGGCTATAATTAATTATTGAGACAACTTATTTTCTTATTCATTAATTAGAGATTGGCTCTTACATCGCGAGCTATGATTTTATTATTATACTAGAAGACCTGGCGAACTTCATATCGCCCTATAATCAAGAAATATCTATTACGTTTTTTTATTTATATTTTTGGAGTTTACCTGTAAGCCATAAATCTCCGTGTTTTGAAGTGCAATAGAATGATTGAAATATTAGTTAGTTGTCAAATCTAATGTCAAGAAAAACGTTTGTATTAAGAAATATTTGAAAACCTTACAAATAGACAAGGGTTCGGGGCCGGATGGGTTGCCGCCTATTTTTTTGAAATCTTGTTGCGAAACTTTGTCGTATCCGCTTTTAATATTATTTTCTAAGTCGTTAAGTTCTGGAATTATTCCCGACACTTGGAAGCGCTCTTATGTTGTACCAATATATAAATCCGGTGACAAGCATAATATTGAAAATTATAGGCCAATTTCAAAATTGTCTACTATAGCGAAGCTTTTCGAAAAAATTGTTTATGACCAAATCTACTCTTGTCTTAGACCAATGTTAATTAATCAGCAACATGGGTTTATAAACAGAAAATCCACGGAAAGTAACCTATGTGAATTTGTCCATCATATATCTACTGGAATGGATCAAGGATACCAGGTGGACGTCGTGTATACCGATTATTCCAAGGCATTTGATAAGATACCACATGCATTATTAGTACATAAACTTGAGAAAACCGGTATACATGGTGATCTACTTCGATGGCTGTCTTCTTACTTGGAGAATCGTAGTCAAGCTGTAACAATTAAGGGACATACTTCTTCTTTCGTGCCTATATCTTCCGGTGTGCCCCAGGGCTCGCACCTCGGTCCTCTACTGTTTAATATATTTATTAATGATATACAATTAGTTTTCGAGAATTCAAATATTCTTCTATATGCTGATGACATGAAGATCTTCAGACGAGTAACTCAAACTTCTGATTGCATACTACTACAAAATGACCTAGACAAATTATGTAAGTACTGCTCAGATAATTATCTGTATTTAAATGTAAGGAAATGTAACGTTATCTCGTTCACTCGGAAAACTAAAGATATTATTAATTTCAATTACTATCTAGACAACAGTATTATTACACGAGTAACCGAGGTGCGAGATTTGGGTATTCTCATTGATAGTAAGCTAACCTTTAAGTCCCACATTGATTACATTACAGCTAAAGCTTTCCGAATGCTTGGTTTTGTCTTAAGAACTGGTAGGGATTTTAAAAATGTAAATACATTAATTCTATTATATAATTCGTTAGTTAGATCAACCCTTGAATATTGCTCAACTGTTTGGAATCCCTTATACAAATGCCACGTTTTGCAATTAGAGAACATTCAGCGCAAATTTTTTAAACATTGTAGTTATAGGTTTTTGCCGTCACACATTCCGTCTTTAGAATACCGTCGCATGGAGAGAGATCAGTTGTTTTTATTTAAGATCCTTCAAAACTATATAGATTCACCCTTTTTGTTAGAAAATATTTGCTTTAGATGTCCCAAAATTAATACACGTCGTCAGTCCCTGTTTCATCTACCTTTAACAAATACTAAATATGCTCAAAATGCTTTTATTTTCCGTGCCTGTCAGAAATATAACAAATGTTTCTCAAATATAGATTTATCAATGTGCACAAAAAATAATATAAGGAAAGAAATTAGTAAAGCTTGTAATTCGTAATTAATTTATCTTAAAATTGTTATTATTATTGTTATTGTTATTATTATTATTATTATTATTATTATTATTATTATTGTTGTTATTATTATTATTGTTTTGTGCTCCTAATGAAATTGTAATTGGTGGAAGCTTTTTGGTTTATGTACTTTTATATGTTTTATTTGATTGATTTTTTTATTACTGTTTGTTTCCCAAATAAAAAAAAAAAAAAAAAAAAAAAAAAAAAAAAAAAAAGGGCTGTTTTTATGGTTTTCCCAGTAATGAATCAATTTTTTTCAGCTTTTATACCTTCCCCGAGCGTCCACGAACATTTCAAGACTAAGATAAGATAAATCCGTTCAGTCGTTCTCGAGTTTTATCGAGACTAAGGAACAGCAATCCATTTTTATATATATAGAAGATTATAAGAATATTTGTTATTAGCGAGTATTCCTAGTTCACTGTTTTATTTATTTTAATGTATTCTTTCCGAAATTATTGTAAAAAACTGAATAAATATATTTTTTAATAAAAATATTAAAAATAGCCTATGCAAATTATGAATACTTTCCTCTGAGCTATTTGAAGAAATTTCTCTTTCTTAAAATAAATAATAAAATCCAAAATATTATTATTTTTAATGCATTTAGAAAAAAAATGTTTATTTTAGTTTTTTTTTTACAATAACAATAAACCATGGAACAGAATTAACATTAATGATTTTTCTATAGCGTTCTTTGAATTTCAAATCAAAGCATCGGTTATTCTATTTGAACTTGAATACAATTATTGTGAACCAGTTATTTAAATCACTGACAGTTAATACATAAACTAATATCATTAACGGACTTTCCTTTGGATGTATCAGTCCATTATCTGAGGCTCTCGTCCTAATGACTGTTGAAATTACTTTTCAAATTACACTTCGAACACGTTCAGAGCATTTTGATATTTATCTTTTCCAGAACTTTATTTTCATGAGCGTCACGAGCTGATTTTTTTATTTCATATTAATTATAATGTTAAATTTTACATAATTTAATGACGTGTATTTGTTTTATTGCCAAAATTTACAACACATGCATCAGCGCAGCGAATAAATCATACAACACGTGTAAATTTTTTTATTGATCGAAAATATACTAGTAACTAGTATGTAAGACTTGTTTATACATTATTTATTTGTTTTTTTTTTATTTATAATATACTTATCGACATTTTTTACACAAAATATGTTAATCATTATCTTACTAATTTATTAAAACAATCAGCATTATATTTATTTTCATACTTCTAGTACTTTTAAGGTTTCCATGACGTTTTTTTAACAAAATTATTATTACAATAATTTTCCTGTTTTTTCTTTTAAAGCAATCAACATTATATTTATTTTCATACTTGTAGTAGTTATGAATTTTCTATTTAAAGGTAATGTTTATATTTCATATAACTTACATAGGTTTTTGATAATTTATAATAGATTAATACATTTTAAGTGCGACTTTGATTTTGTGCTTGAAGTTTATCTTTGTAACCTATATATTATTATTCATGCATTAATATATTTTCAAGGTGCTTAAGTCGTCACATTATAATAATGTTTTTAACATTAAAAAAATTGACGACGATTACGAAATTTTGGTAATTGAATTCTTTATTTACTCTGCTCGTTTGCTTTTGAATGAAAATATGTTTTTCGGATATATTACGTAGGTATATGAAATATGTCACGATCCTGGCATCCCTTGACGAAATCCAAGGATTTAGGTAAATTTGCCCGTAGGTACTGGTTCACATAAAGATAATATAGATTTTCACTAATACTTCATTTAAAATAAAAATTGTACAGAGGTACGATTGTGATTATACACATAGGTAAATGTATTGTGTATATTATATATACATAACTTGTATATCCGAATAACGTAGTTTCATTTTAGATGTGGTAGGTATGTATGTTCGTGGAAATCGTAGATATATTATATATTTCTTATTAGGTACCTTACCTTTTGCGGTAAACTAGCTTTGACTGCGACTATGTTCTTGTCAAAAGTAATAGTAAGATTTAGAAAATATTGAGTATTATTTTATGAAAAAGGGATGCTTGATAATATCAGTATTATAAAATACACACAACTTGCAATTTATTCATTAATGATATGTTTCTTTTGCTTTGAGCGTAATACTACACAGTACACAGCCTTTAGAAGTAAGTGAAAGAATTGTTTAAATTAGACCAGTTAGATCTTATAACTGTCGGTTTCAATAAAAAAAATAGATTTATATATGTTCACAAGAGGCATTTTGAGGTTTTTATATTTCAAACATTATTGTTTACAAAACTGATGGTATTTAAGTCTTATAAGTTATAATATAAAAATGAATCGCAAAATGTGTTGGTAAGCGCATAACTCAACAACGCCTGGACCAATTTGGCCAATTCTTTTTTTTAAATGTTCGTTGAAGTCCAAGGATGGTTCTTACGGCGAGAAAAAGTCTAATAATTGCCGGGAAAACCCTAAAAACAACCCTTTTCTTTTTCACATACAAACGTTTTCTAACTAAAACGTAGAATCAATTTGAGCTTTATTGCTTTCACTTAAAGTTCATATTAAATTACAAGTCCTTACTGTTATCTAAGAAATGCAGGTGTGTTCCTTACGTCAAAAAGTAAATTTGCACTTTCTTTCAAATACTTTATACAAAGTTCAAATTCAATCATATCTATCAAAACAGTGTGCGTGTGTGCGTTGGAGCACAGAATACGCCGTTTTAATGTCGCGTTCAGAAACTTAAAAAAAAGTGATCGCGGACCCGACCAATTGAATAGTCACAAAATTTAATTATAACCATCAGATTTGTTTGTCTATGCGCCAGGTAATTAAACAAAAAACATTGTTTATCACAAATTACTACAATGAAAATAGAACGGATTTTTTTTTTGTTAATATGTAATGATGATTTACCTTATTAAAATTACTTACTTTTAAATGCGCGATACATAAGCTGAGCTTGACGTTTGTGTGACTATATTAGTCTATAATAAACGAAAAAAGAGCGCGGGAATTGAAACGTTGACGCGGGCTTTAGAAAATTTTAATTATTTTAAATAGTATTATACTATAATTTGCAATTTTTTGTTTAGTTTATAGTAAAGAAGTAAAACTTAGTCTGTATATAAGTGTTTATGTGGAGAGATAGTGAAAAAACGTAAAAAGAAGGGTTCGGGTGAGTCATTGCCTTCCAGCACAAGTAGCGATGCCGACTGCGAGGATTCGCAGGTATTGCAGGCTGCAAATACTTTCGCTGCCTTTAGGGTCGCTGATTATTGTCGGCGATACCCTGAAGATGCGGAAGCCACGTCTGAATTGATAGTATTTTTCGAAAGTACTAGTGATGTCACACTCGGTAACAGAGATATGATGTCGCTTAGTACTAGTTTTATACGCTCTGTGAAAGGTATACAATATTTAAAAAATTAATAAATATAAGGTCGGTGTTGTTTTCCAACGTGCAAATTTGGCAAATGCCTTTTTAGAAAATACTACATATCTAAAGGAACAACGGCTTAAAGCTTCAATACCAGCAGAGGCCACCGAACTATCGGGAGTTATCTCTTCGGTTCCCACTCATCTATCCAATCACAAAATATATAAAGCAATATCAACAACAAAAAAAGTCATTTCTGTCCGACGCATAATGCGTAAAGTAAAAGGAGAAAATAACACCTTCACACTGCAACCTACTCAGAGCGTAGTAATAACTTTTGCGTCTGCTACGTCACTGCCGGACTATGTTCACATTAAGATGTGACGCCTGCCTGTCTCCACATATGTCCCACCTATAAAACAGTGTTTTAAATGTTTACGCTATGATCATCTGGCTAAGTTTTGTAAAAATTCACCGCGATGCTCCATATGCACTTAGGGGCATTCTTTTAAAGAATGCAAGGTTAACATTAAAAAAGCTAAGTGCATTAATTGTAATGGCAATCACACCGCCATCTCTAGCCAGTGCCCTATAAGGCAAAAGAAAATCACAAACAGTAAACCCAAGTCATATGCTGACACGTTAAAAGTTTCATTAAATTTTCCCTCCCTTAATAAAAAATTAAATACTCAAGAAGTAATCCAGGCGATACTATCAAATTCTGAAGCAATGACACTAATAACAGAATCTATAGTAAAAGTTATAACTTTAAATAAAACTCAAAATAACAGTATTAGTTCACAATTTATTAGCTCATCTATTAAAGAAACCATCCAGGATAAAAATAGCAAATCGTCACATTCGACCACCATATCTTAAATATTGTACAGTGGAACGCTCAAACTCTGTTAAGTAAAAGACTTGAGTTTCAAAATTTTTTATACCAAAATAATATTCATGTAGCTCTTATTTCAGAAACTTGGCTCAAGCCTAACATTCAATTTAATTTACGTGGTTATACCATTATTAGGAATGACTGCGGTACTGATCATAATGGCGTAGCAATATTAATTAAAAATGGTATACATTTCTCTAAACTATATACTTTTTATGATGATTCGTTACAAAATGTAGTAATTGTTATTAAACTGAAACATAAATGCATTTCTTTGGTTAGTTTTTACAGTCCTGGTAATAGTTCTCCTGGTTTTGAAAAGGCGAAGTTCTATCGTTTATTGTACAGTATTCCAAAACCGTTTATAATTGCAGGCGATTTTAACGCCCATCACACTTTTTGGGGTTGCAGTCGCATAGATTCTCGGGGCAGAGCTATTATGGATTACATGGATGACCATGACTTAATACTTTTAAATAATGGTCAACCAACAACTATAGGCTCTCATATTTGGAAACCAAACAGTCTAGATTTAACTATGGTGTCTTCTTCATTTCTTTCTTGTGACTGTCAAGTTCATCAGGACTCTTTAGGCCGTTATCATCTGCCAACTATCACAAAATTTACTCTCGTAAAAGATCAACATGAGCCCTCTATTTTCTTGAACAACATTCCTTTTCACAGCAATCTGAAATTAGTAAATTGGGATAGGTATGAACAAATTGTTAATAAAATGTTAATGAACTTTAAAGTTGACAATAGTGATCTCCTTGACTCATACAGAAAGTTTTGTGCAATTATTCTATTGGCAATGAAATTCTCCAGGCCCAGCTTTAACCATTACACAAATGATAGTAATAATAACCGTCCTAGAAAATGGTGTCAAGTACCAAGTAGCAAGACTGCAAGAACCCCTACATTAATTTCAAAACTAGCCTTAATAGTAAAAATTACATTAATTTCAAACGCGCACAAGCCTTTAAAAAACGCACCTTAAAAGAAGAATGTTGTAAAAGTTGGTCTGAATTCTGCTCATCAATAAATGGTTTGACATCTAGAAATCGCATTTGGACTAAAATAAGAATATTCAAAAAAAGCTTTCCGAGTTTTAACTTATTTTCTGACCTCAATTGGGTTCAAACATTTTTATATAAATACACACCGGATACTGTTTCACAACAGATAAGTATAGATAACGTTCTTGGAGTAAATAGTGATAATTCATACATGATCAGTTGTTTTACTATGCAAGAGTTAAAATCTGCTTTAGCCTCAAGAAAAGATTCTTCATGTGGCCTTGATTGGCTTTCCTACAGAATGTTTAAACTTTTAAATGTTCAAACTTTATCAATTTTTTTAAGTCTATTAAATAGTTTATGGTCGTCTTCTATTATCCCAGAGAATTGGAAAACTGACTGTTTGATACCAATATTAAAACCTGGCAAAGACTTTAATTTGGCTGATTCTTATCGTCCTATTACACTGACTTCATGTGTTGGAAACATTTTCGAACAATTAATAAAACAGAGATTAATTTTTCACATAGAAAGTAATAATCTTTTACCTTACAATCAGTTTGGCTTTCTTTGTGGCCGTTCTGCTTGTGAGAGTCTACATCATTTCTGTCTGGATATCCACGATACTCGTTCCGAGAATAAAGCACTAGTTGGTGTTTTACTTGACATTGTAGGGGCTTTCAATAATGTAGATCTGAAAAAATTATCCTCAATATTATTATTACTACAGGTACCTGGAAAAGTTGTAAATTGGATTTTTAATTTTTTGAACTAAAGAAAGGTGTTTGTTAAGGTCAACAATCAGTTATTTGGTCCAAGATATTCTTGTAGGGGTGTATCACAGGGTGGTGTATTGAGCCCATTGCTTTTTAATCCTATTCATACATCAGCTTAATTTAACTATGGGGTGTGAAGTATCTAATCTGCAGTTTGCAGATGATTTAGTTGTTTATTGCTCTGATACTAATTTTTTACATGTACAATCAGTCCTCAATGTTGCTCTCCAAAGACTAAAGAACTATTTTGATAGCCTTGGGCTGGAGGTCAGCAATGAAAAAAGTAAAGTTGTTGTCTTTTCAAAAGATCGAATTAGAAATAGGAATGTAAATATTTTGTTCAATAATAGTGTAATGTCTGTCTCTACAGAGCTTAACAGAGCTCTCTAGCTCTGTTAAGTTTTTAGGTGTTATTTTTCCAGACAATTCTAAATGGAATAAGTATGCTAAAACTCTAGAATCTCGAGCTTTAAATGCTTGTAATGTTTTAAATCTTTAACAGGCACATATTGGGGTGCCGATCCAAGGATTCTATTAACATTGTATAAATCATTAGTAAGGAGTCATTTTGAATATGCTTTTTTTGTTTTGCAGGGGTAAGAACTATAGTGGATAAATAAGAAAAGATACAAAACAAATGTTTGCGTATTATAATGGGTGCCATGCGAACTACTCCCATAGTGTCAATGCAGGTGGAATGTAATATACCTCCAATAGCACTTCGGTTTAAATACTTACAATAACATTTTTTTGTAAGGTTGCTCTCCAATAGTAACCATCCACTTCTTTTTAAACTGCGGGACACTATTAACAGGACTGTCAATATTAATTCATGTGTTTCACGGTTTTTCTGAAATAGAACAAATTTTTAATAAACACAATAGTTTTTCTAGCCTTTCTTTTTCATGGCCTTGTTACTCTGGGTTATATGAATCAAAATTTATGCAGATTAAAATTGTAGTCAAAAGTATAAGGAAGACATTTATAGGGAACTTGACAGGTGGCAGGGATATCATCAGATATATACAGATGGGTCTAGGAACAATGAAACAGTCTCTACAGCTGTCTATGATAGTCAGATCAAAAGTGGATTCGGCCCTAGGCTGAATCCAGTCATAAGCATATACTCCGCTGAATCCATAGCTATGTATGCAGCTATGGAGTGCATTCAAACACAGACTCATCCAAAGTGGATTATAATAAAGGATAGTTTAAGTTTATTAACAGCACTACAAAATCCACAATTAAATTCAAAAACTAACTATATTATATGTAAAATAAGAGAGTTGTATCACCTGCTGTCTCAAAACAAGCAAATAGTCCTCTTCTGGACACCAGCCCACATTGGCGTGCATGGTAATGAGCAAGCAGACTATATAGCTAAATTTATTACAAATCCAGCCCACAATCAATTAAGTCAGAGGTTTTTAAATTTCCCAATTCCGTATTCAGACGCTCTATCTCTTTTCAAACTCACGTTACAGAAAGAATTTTACAACTTGTGGCATCAGGTGGTAAAGGTAAAAGGAAAATGGTTAACTACAATAAAGGAAAAGGTCTCTTCTCCCTGGTTTACCCGAGGTAGTGACTATAGCCATAGAAAGTATTATACCACAATCTGTCGTTTGCGTCTGGGACATTGTAGTTTTGGTGCTCACCTTTATAGGATTGGTGTTGTTGACTCTTCAACTTGTAGATATTGCAATAATGCTGATGAAACCCTCGAACATATATTTTTTGATTGTCCACAGTTTAGTATTCAAAGGATGGTCCTTGTAGACCAACTTTTAAGTATTTTTAAAACTGCTGAAGATTTCCCGCGCTCTCTTCAGCAAATACTAAGCATTCAAGAATGCTTCTTGCCAGTTTATGGTTTTATTGTTTCCACTATAAATGAAATCTAATTGTTATATGTAGATATGTATATAATATTAATTTGTTCGTCTTGTTTAAAATATTTGCTTTCAGCTATTTCAGCTATTTTCAGAATTTGACTGTTATATCGATTTTGACAAATTAATTACTGTACTAAAATGACATTACAAGGACTTGACATTGAAAAAAGACGGAATGTAAAAGAAAAAACAAGAATTTAATTAAAAAATTTTATCTTAAATAAAGACATGGCTTCGGCCTTATGATTAAAAAAGGATTCAAGAAGAAAAATTAAAAGAAGACATGGCTTCAGCCTGATATAAGAACTTGAGACAAGAATAAAAAAGGAGATTAAGACATTTAAAAATAATTAAAGATAAAAAATACAAAAGACATGGCTGTATGGGCTTTGTTCTCTTTGCCTGTTCTGAACGGAACGAACATAACCAAAAAAAAAAAATATCTATGCGCTAGGTAATCAAACAAAAAACATCGTTTAGTACAAAGCACTACAATGAAAATGGAACTGTTTCTTTTATTCTAATAATTATTATTTACATAATAAAAATTACTTACTTTTAAATGCGCGATACATAAGCTGAGCTTGACGTTTGTGTGACTATATTAGTCTATGATAAACTGTTGTCTCTGTCTTAAAAGTTCAGTTATTCTTTCAAATTGTTTGCAAACAGTAAATTTGTTTTTTTTTTTGTGTGGTTTTGTACTAGTACATATTCAGTTTTACTATTTGTGGCCGGACTTATAAGAAAAAATACCTACATAATTCATTTACCATTTCTTAGTGTAATTTTCACATTGGTTTCTACATGATAATTTGTACTGTGTGTTTTTTTCTGAAGTGTTTGTTCAACAAGTAAGCCAAATTATTATAGTGTTGGAAAGTTTTGATAGACCATTTTGATACTATTACAAAAGAATAGGAATAGAATAATAGTATTTTTTATTTTCAGTTGAATTTTTGTTTCAAAACATGCCGGCAAATAGACGTACTAACTTAAGTCGCAGAATCCGTAATGCCTCAAATCAAAGATATAGAAGAGCAAGTCTAACTGATGAGCAACGTGAAACGCGGAATGAAGTTAAAGGGAATCGATGGAACCGAAACCAACAATATAGAGAAGTTGCTTTTAACCCCTATAGAGCTGCATTTGATTATAACAAAGAAATGGACAGTACAATAAATATTATGCCAACTTTTAAGGTAAGTGACATTTACCACTATTGTTGACAGTTTTCAATTGTAATGGTGTATCATTTGAAAGAAATTTGAAGATCTGTATATTACTTTTAGTAGCCAGAAGAAATTGTATTAAAAAAGTTGATAGAGGAAATGGTAGTGCTCACAAATTATTTTGAGTGTCACTTGGTGGTTTGAACTATTCATTTTACAATATTATGTATATGTAATACAGGATTGTTTACCTTTGCAGATTCAAGGACAAATATATCACTGAACTTATTAGTTATCACCAGTGCCGGTCAGTGACTATAAATTTTTCCAAATTAATTTCATGGACGATTCAAGAAGACAAGTTGATCAGCGTTATGCACACAACTATTCTGTGAAAAGACCACTTGTGGAACAGTTCCAATTATTATTCCATGGACACAACCCATTGGTTGCATTATTCAAGACCGCATTAGATCACATGCCATCTGATAATCACAAAATTGTTATCAAACACAAAACATTTTAATGCCCAAAGAATTGATGAAGTCGCTATTGTCATTGTGGGTGAAAATGTAGATAATGGCAATATTGTTTTACACCGGTGTAACAATCAACTGCAGCATGTGTTTGACACACATCAAACATATATAAATATATTTTATCTTATTTTGGAAAGGTGAAGATGGGTATTATTTTTTAATGAAGATGATAAATCAAGTTACAGGTAAATAAAAATTTTAAGTTTTTAATGTTTATTATAGCTTTAAGTAATTTATAAAATTTTATCACAAAAAATGTTTTCAGGTTCTGAAATTAATAAAAAAGTTAGTTAAATGAATTATTATTCATACAGGTTTATGATTGGAGAATCACATCTTAAAATGTTGGCGTCTCTTTCACCAATATGCTGTTGATGTGAATGTAAAAGTAGAAACTGAGCGAATAACGTTTTTCAGGTTGAACCAGGCAAGATTCCATTCAGAGGAATAAGGATATTAACTTCATTCAGATAAAAATGCAACAGATATTCCTTGGTTATAGGGCGATACAAAGTTCGTCGGGTCATCTTGTTTGGGAGTATACTCATTATAAAAGGTATTTATAGCATATATATATAAAGGGATATGGAAAAAATGCGAAGATCCATTAGGATGTTTGCTTAAATTAATCTAAAAATAAAAATAATCACTGCATTATAAATTTATGTTGGGGCTGTCATATTAGACTGATCAAAGATTTCGCTGGCAGATGAAACAATATTTTTTAGCATACATTTTTTATTTCCCTCCGAAAATGTATCCGATTTTCTACATTAACGAAGATTAGGCAAATCCTGATGTAACAATAAGTCTCAAGTTATCGTTTATAATTTAATCCAAGCGCCATCTACTAATAAGAGTCTGAACTAGTAAGTCCTTGTTTCTTAGCAATATGATTTATAATTTTGTGTATAGTCACTAGATGGCACTATTTTACATCAACAATTTATTGGGTTTTAGTAACTATTTAAAAAATGCTTTATTTTTAAAAAGGATTTTATATTTGAACTCTATTAGAGAAAGTTTTATTTAATTCAAATTGTATTTTAAAACAGGTGTTTAAAATAGTTTTCTGACAGCAAGAAAGAAAATTCTAAGACCATAATTAAATTAGAGGTAAAAAGATTTTGTAAACGCATAAAATAAAAGTAGAAAAACAAAGCACAATTTTAGGCGGAGTTGTGTTTGTATATTTAATTAATTTAATTTTGATAAGTAATTCAATATAGACATAATAACGAAAAAGGAAATAAAGTAAAATTAGGTCTAAATTAATGACACGCTAATTACATTCAAGGTTGTCTCAAAAGTAATTTAAATCTGTTAATATTAGACCCTTAAAAGGTCCCTAACTCTTAACATATAAACATATTAATCAGTCTGATAATATCTGTAAAATTGACAATATTAAATTGAAAATTTCAATTTCATACAAAGTTGTTATTCACAATAAAGAAAGAAAAATACAAATAATACTGTAAAAAAAAAGTTACGGACTTGCTGCATTGAAATAAAACAAATGTTGTACTGGTATATTGATTTCTGATTTTTATATGGACAATAGATTCAAATTGTTAAAAAACTATCACAACAAATCTTTGTTCTCTTTGTTCTGGCTGTTGAATATATATTTATTTATTTATTCTACATAAAAATACTAAATTGAAGTGTTATAATACAATACAAAAACATGAAGAATTGTTGCATGTCACACGTAATAACACATAACATAATTTATATGTTTGCTTTGAAAATTAAAGCTATATTAACGAAACTACTATAGCATCATTCATATAAAAAGAGTTTATATATAAATAGGATAAAAAATACAAAATAATCACAACATTTTAAATTATAAACGTCCTAATAATTTACGATGAGCATAAAAATTGCACTCTTTGAAATACCTAAATGAAATGTGAAGTATTCTAAATATGTAACTGAGCAGGGTGCAAGATTATAATCTTTTTTCTATGCTCTAACCCTTTACCTATTTTACACAAATGACTGCGTTGAACCTATTGAGGTGCACTGCTGTGACCTCGTGCACTTCTAATAATATAATACATAATATAACATTCTCGTTTCAAATACTACAAATAAAATATAAATCATGCAATAAATTTTTATATGTATAATTCTTCCTTGAGTATGTATGTCACTGAACTTCTCTCAAACGAATGGACCGATTTTGATGAATTTTTTTGTGTGTGTTCAATGGGAACTGGGAATGGTTTAGATTCACAATTTTGTCCGCTGGACAATGTTTTTTAATTAATTTTTAATTTATTAGTAGTCGTTGATACAGACGTTTTTTTGACATTAGATTTGAGAACTAACTAATATGTCAATCATTCTGTCGCACTTCAAAACTCGGAGATTTATGGCTTTAATAGGTAAACTCCAAAAATATAAATAAAAAAACGTAACAGATATTTCTTGATTATAGGGCGATACGAAGTTTGTCGGGTCTTCTAGTAATAATATATTTTTGCTATTAAAGTTCGTGTAAGAGGATGCCTTGATATGACAAATGAAAATTCAAAGTAAGGAACATACATGCATTGCCTCATAATTATTAAAGACCGTTGTGATACTTCCCACGGGAAATACAGTGTCTTTATTATATATTTATTGAATATGCCATGAGTGAATCGCTTAGAACGTTATGGCACATTAAAAGGAATTGCGAAAAGTAACGACCAATGATTTTTGATACTCTTTAAGGGAGTTAGTTCTATGAGAATGAAACTATGCAGCGTATATAAATTTCTTACATGCTTTTATACCTATTAATATATTTATAAATAAACATTTAAAGAAGGGAGATATTAAAAAAAATGTGATTTCTATAAAAATGTTTTAAATTAAAATCATTTATGAATTCTGTTCGTCGAGATGTGTCACGGTATACTGAATACGGTAATGATGATTGCAGTATATCGATTCTTGAACAACCTTTTATTATACCAACCATTTATTTAGTATCGACATTTTTTTAAATATATCTATTAAAGAACGTTCAGCGTTCGATTAATAAATTGTTGATGGAATGAAAAAATATGTTCATATTATATACATAACTAATATTCTTTTTTATAAAATGAAATAATCTTTTCTCTCGCTTATGAAGTAATATAAAAATTAACGAATATTTTTTATCTCAATCAGATGAAAGGTTTTTTGAATACGAAAATTCTGTATTACTACCGAATGTAGAGCGATTGTTGTAAAGAACTTACCGACCGTAAATAAAGGTAAAGTGTTTTGTGAAGCTTACGAATGTGATGGTACAGCTTTTATGTGACGATAGCGTATATCACTGTATTAAATGGATTTATGTGTACTTATACCAGACATATTGAGCTCTGAAAAAAATCGAAGCTGTGGTATGCGAAAAAATTCTGAACTCCTTTTTTATACTCAAAACATCGCATAGAAACAATTTGAAAGGTTTTCTTTGTTTGATACTTTGTACCTACATCGTAAATTTAAAGACATTTCAATTTATTCAACCCATATCTTAGTAATAAAAGTCTTAAGAGTCTTTTTTTTTCTAAATCCATTATTGAAGGGTAAAGACTTTCATTGAATTCAATAGGATAAAATGACTTTATTTAAGTTGGTAATCATTTTAATTTAGCCGAGTAAAACTAGCTTCTATTGTATAGATAAATTCAAGATGTATGATTACGTACAAGTTTTTTATTTAGTCTTCATCAGAAGAATAAAATTTTCTTTGGCAAAATAACAAGCAGCAATAATCAAATAGAAAGGTGAGCGTGAGCCATATCGACAATTAATTGATGATGAATTTGAAGATTCTATTAACTAAGCTTGTCCAATAAGTAATGTTATTAAATTAGGTGTCCCTAAGATTATTATTTTATCTTGATCGTTATCTCCCCATCAATAAGAGGTGACAGGTGCGCAACAATTTAATATAGCTATGGAACTACGTCTTGTAATCGTTTTGCAAATACTCAATCAAAGTATCTGCTTACTGAGTTTTTGACCGTTTTATTAATTTTTTTTTTTTTGAAAATTACCTAACATTTAAATTTAAATTATTTTACTTATTGAAGACGTTTAAATCTTGTTATCTCTGTCTTTAAGTTTTCATTTCATACTAATCGTACTTTTTATTGTATTGCTTAGCATTAAAAGGATTGTTAGTAAGTATTACCTTCGTTCACTAATACAATTTCACCAGACTAAGAAAGAGACCATTTGGAAAGGTTGAAAGTCCATATGTTGGAGCATTTTTTGTGATTTTTTATAAAATTTTAATATTATTATAATTTTCAGTGCTACTTAAAACTTATTTATTTTATTGATTAATAATAATATTGTTTTATGAGAGTAAAGGAATAAAAAATATAGAATCACAAAAGTACTTCGCTATAGAAATAATTAGTCCTTGACCTACCTTTTAATAAAATACTGAAAAGCCTGTATTGCTTGGATTACTATAAAATTTTATCTTTTAGTAACAAGAGATAAACAAAATTCTTTTTTTAATTTACTAACCAAAAATAAAGATTGGGTAAAAATAATAATTTATATTTCCTTAACATTAACAACATAAAAAACCATTCCGCTCTATTTGCTGAATAAAACATCAAAATAATTAAAATAAACTATAATTAAAAGTAGAACTGATGATAAAAAATATATTTTTTATTTGAATGTAAGAGAAAATCATTTCATATAAAACCGTACTACTATTGTTGTTTATTCTACAAACTCTCTGGGGTATACTTTCATTTATGAACTTCGGTTTTATTTTATATCTCGTTGAAGTGAAGATATTAATTTTGATTCACGATGTTACGATGACAAATATAAAAGATACACAAATAATATCTTGAATTCCAGCGGAAATGATATCTAGGGATATTTCATTTTTTCGAAAACATTATATAAATATGATATTATTATTTAATAAAAGTAAGGAACTATAGCTAAATGTGTTTGCAATACTTTAAGTTCTTTAATAAGGTTTCAGAAGCATAAGTATGTAGTTTCTAAAATAAAACGCGAAGTAAAATCCGAAAATATTAGTTTCATTTAAGCATAAGTATGAATTTAAATCGTAAAAAATTTACACCAGTTGTTATGTTTATCATTTATAAATACTCATACAAAATCCAACTAACTTTGATATATGATTAAAAACTTTGAAACTTTCCGTATTCCGACTCGTTATAATTTATTTCATAATAAATGGATATTTCTAAGGACAAAAGATTCTTTTTATTGTGAACGTTCCTATGCTCAGCATATTCATTAAAATGCTTTGTTTAAACTCACCTCAACCAGTTGTGTTATTCAGAGTTTTATAATTATCAAATAAAAGTTATTATTGTTTTTTAAATAAGTTTTACATAAAAATATATGTCTATAGAATTAAACGTTTGGAAATTTTCAATTTAATATAACACAAAGAAGCTCTTAACCTAATTCAAATTATAAATTTTCAGTCAAAATGTATAGTTTTGTCCAAATGTATAATTTACTGCAATCGCCAACAGTTATTTGGGGACTATGTCTGAGTTTATTGCGCATGTGTAGAACTTAGATAGTGATTGGAACGAATATTGTCGATAGATTATAAAGTCAATTACCTAAGTTATATTTATTATGAAATATTACAAAGAACAAATGGAAATAACATTCAAATTCGTACACAAATTATCGATTAGTTTGTATAAAATACAAGATCCCACTCATTTTCGTATTTCATATTCATATTACATTAAAAAAAATTGCCAAATTAACTGTATATATTCCTTTTTAAATATATTCAATTCAAGTAAGGAGATAGTTATGGAAGCTTATATTAATATTTACGTAGCCGATACAATATTAAGAGCTCGATAGTGTGAGAGCCCAACCCTAACTTTCAGACCTCGTAGTATGCGGCCGGAGCTCTTTGGCCGCGCCCGTGTCATATAAACTTCTGAATTTAACATCATATTATATCTGACTGTTGACAGTGTTTTGTTACGGTGCAGGGGATTTTAACACATGTTGCTGAACGGCATACGGTTTAATATAGCGTGGCACAAGCCTGGGTAGTTTTACCGTCCTTTGTGAGACATGATAGGGTAAGTATTTGTTTTAATTGTCCACTAATTAAGAAGTCAAATTCGGAAAATAGTCTTATCTAAAAATCTATTATATAATTATGAATATTTTTTAACGTCAATATATTTATATAAGGTTGACCTAAATAGTGTCTACGGGTTAAACTGTTTGCGACATAATTATATCTTTTATATAATTATAATATTTTCATTCAAAATTTTGTTATTATTGTTTTAAGCAAATTCTATAGCGAAATTTATGTTTTAATAAAAAGTACGCATTGCTGTCAGAGAGAGGTGAGACAAAACAGGTAGGTACAAAAGGGATTCACGAAAGCCTTAAGGGATATGTTACATTTCAAGTGGCAATACAGGAAATTTTTGTTATTCTGTTTAAAACGTCGACAAAACCACATGGCCCATTTATATATTGACATATTTCACGAATATTGTAATTACCAATCAAGAGAATTGAAAAAAATATATATATTCGATATCAGATATTAAAGAAATGCTTAATTTAAGTAATTATATATTTTCCGCGAGTTAATTAATTAGAATTAGTGAAAATGATTATAGATTAGTTTATTTTTATTTAGGATCCTGAACAAATCAAATCATGTAATCCATCTGATTGTATTATGAGCGTTGAAATGGCTTCATAGAACGCGTAAAATGAATTTGTATAAGTAATTTTTAATACCCCTTTCATACCTCGGTTTCCTAATTAAGTAACTCCCTACCTTGTTTCGTTAACCTTTCTGCCAAGAACTCGTATAAGGTAATTGATAATAAATTAGGGTCCTTTTGTTATGTAATATTTTTAGGGTTTTATGAATTAATAAAACTGATGGAAATATTAATATGAAACTGTACTTAGAATGACAGTTATGTCAAAGATTGATTTATTTAAGTACTAGCTTTCCGCCCGCAGCTTCGCCGCGTGGAGTTCGGTTATATCGCGTTTCCAAGAGAACCTTTCAAAAGTCTGGGATAAAAACTATCCTATGTTCTTTCTCAAGGTCAACTCTATCTCTGTACCGAATTTCATTAAAATCAGTTCAGTGGTTTAGGCGTGAAAGCGTAGCAGACAGACAGACAGACAGACAGACAGACAGAGTTACTTTCGCATTTATAATATTAGTAGGGATGTACCGATTTAATCTAACCGACATCTATTAATTTTTGTTAATCGATAGAATTTCGTAATATAAAATCCTTAAAAGGTTTGTCCTATATAAACGAAATATATTTTAAAATTATATATTCGAAAACTAACAGAAAAATCTACTAAAATTTTTGTTCCATTTTAGAAATCCACTTTTTATTTTTTCCCAACAAATACACATAGTAATGTTATCTAAACATTTCTTTTCCCCAAGGACTTTTAAGAGATTACTGTGCATTTTATTACATTGAATAAAAATGTGCGACTTCCAGTTATATCTTTCTTAACACAAAAAGGAGCCAGTATCATAATTATTTGTATTAGTTCTTCGAATTCGTTTTATTACCTTTCTTACTTTATCCAGTCTTTGCAAACAAGGTCAAAATATTCCATCCTGTTAAGCGTTAGATATGTTGCCGGATCAACCAAATATTGATTTGAATTTTTAGAATTTGAACAAAGAACGTATTTGCGTGTGCCTGACCTATTTTGTTGCAGTAGAAATTCAGAATTCCATATTTTTGGAATTAATTAATTATTTTAAAGCTTCGAGCATAGCGTACGTATGGCTTAGAAAGATAAGGGTTATTTTGAATGCTTTAAAACATTCAGACGGAAATTATTTGTCTTATGTATGGCAGTATGCTTATTGATTATTTAATGTAAAATAATGGTTATGTTATTTGTAGTGGCAATGACTGGAAGGAAAATAATAAAAAATTTAATCTGTAAAACGATAGGAAATACATTCCAGTATTTTATTTCATTTCGTAATATCGATTTTGTAAAATCATAAAATCTGTCTGAATTTAAAAAAAAACAATCTATATTTTAAGAATTTTATCATGTTTTTTATTTAGCCATAATTGTCTTCAGGTATTTTATATTGAACACCAAACAAAAGCGCTCATATCATATCTGGTATTATATAATAAATTCACTCTCCATGAACAATAGAAAACCAATACATTTTAACCAGAAGTAGATTTCAATGTTAAGCTATCAATACTATCTAAACAAATAGCTCAATAAAAGGTTATACAATACTCGTATATTTGACACAGTTTTACAAACCGAATTTATCAGAATTCAAAAAATAAATGCACTTCATTTCGTGTCGTCCGCTCGAATGAATATGAATAAAATTTGACGGGTTTACAATTTTACAGTTTTCATTGATTGATGCACTCATCTTGCAAAAATATCACATTTATTGGCAGAGCCAGACATCAGAAGATTGATGGTGTAGTGTATTGTAGATACAACGTTTTCAATGTTTTCATTGGGTACGAAGTAATTTAAAAGAAAGGAAATAGATGGATTTTATCAATCTCAGTTGCTACAGCTTAAATTGATTCAGCGAGGGGAATGGAAATTGTTACTTATTTTTTGTTCTCCAAAGAGGAATCTTTGTGATCACTCTTGATCCAGAATATTTGCATAAATCTTCATTTATACAAATGTCTGGTTTCCGGATTGTTATAGGCTCATTTCTTAGGATTTGTAAGATTTTGAAAAGGTATGGAAATGCACTGCAAAGATTTTTCGTAATTTTGCTAAACTTTCGGTTAATTTTACAGCCTCTATTTTTTTGAATCACTTTATATATTCTATAGGTCATTATCATTAAGTAAATTTTGCTTAGCTTAACAAAGTCATCGAGTATCAAATTTATAACACTAAAGTCACTTTGCGTTTGTATCCATATATTAAAAGGGCGTTAAATATTTTGTAAGTCAACTTTTGTTGTAAAATTACAAAGATACATGTTAAACACTAGCGTACATGAAACTACGCTCACGAAAAGCTCAATCGATGTTTATACATGCCGAGGTAATTCGATGAAAATATTTGTTATACCTTACATATCTTTTGCCTTTATTGGCTATAAAATGATAGTCTTACTTAAGGAAGGATGTATATTATGTACAAATCAGCTTCAATAAAACATTCAAAAAGTAAAAAATTACAAACTAAAATAATCCACAAATTAAAATGATATTGTGATTTAGACCACCCAATAAAATGTTTATTTGAATTAAACGTAATATTAGCACTGAAGTATTAAATGGGCCATACAATGCACATGAAATAAAGATCCTTACCACAATTGGTTCTGAAATAAGACAAGTTTTGCTAAGTATATAAATACAAAAACTGTTCTGATGGTAAAATTATAAAAGCTGTTTGAAAACAAGCAAGTACTTTTACTTTTCGCACAAATATAAACCACAAAAATAAAGAAGAAGAACAAGAGTAAAATAATTTGCTACGTAAAATTCTGAAAGTAAATTTAAATTCACTTCTTTGTCTTCGGTTACGTTGCAGTGGTGCAAAGCTTGTAAAATAATATAGCATAGATAACTGACAGCGGCGTTCAGGTATAATAATTGGACCTCAAGGCCTTTCCTATTTGTAGCGTCCGGATGTCAAACAACATTACATTTTTTCCTCCTAAAGAGAATATTTGAACATTATAAACGGAAGAAATTTAAAAGTTAGAGAGCACAAGGCGAAGCACATTACATTTCCAAGGATTTTTGTCGAATATATCGTTGGTGACTCAAATTTTATGGAATATTTTATATGAATACCAGAAATCATTATTTTCTTTGATAATTTGAACAGTGTCCTAAGTTTGATTTAAAGTATTCAAAGCAGTTTTTTTCTCTTTAATGAAAAACATTCAAAATATAAGTAGTAAGGTATAGTAACGTTAAAAGAATAAACTAAAATAATTGTGAACCAAATCACTAACACTAAGGAATGTCTTTAAATTATTTTTTGTGATATTATGAAGAAACTTTGTTTTGCGAATATTTAAGATATTTCTGTATTCAATAAGAAAGTTAAATAAACTCATCTATATATACAGTCAATGTTCTCTAAAGTACTTTATAACAAACAAACACATAAATATCTACAAAGCTGTAAACAGCTCTCAGACTAGTTGACTAAAGTTATTACGATATAATATTTTCCAAATTGTTTTTGACAAACTTTGAAGATAATGAATATGTCAAGCTATTAAAAAAGTATAAACGAAATTTAAGACTTCATTTTAGGAATACGTGTCCTTATAATACAGTAGATATTTTAATATCAGCGTCGTAGAGGTTACGAGAATTACTTTTTTCAAGGGTCGTTTGGCAGTCGATTCAGTACACACTGCCAAAAGCAATGTACCAAGATTCTGAATATTACATACATTTTTGAGAAACTGAATGATAGACATTTAACCACTGCTGTTTACAATACAAAACAACATAGTTAAATAAAAACTAACACTCTCATCATTTACATTCTATTGTAAATTTAGTGAGCTCATGTTTTAAAATGCTCTACTTAAGAAAATTTATAATAACGTTTTTTGAATGGTTAAAACAAGAGTAAACAGTTAAATATATAAATTATGACAGAATTAAATTAAAAGTTAGTGCTTCACTAAATATAATTTAAACTACAATATATGTAGTATATATGCTAATTAATACTATATTCTTAATGAGCATGCTCTCTTACTAAAATGAATCAAAAAGGTCTTTCACCTTTCCACGTATGAAACTAAAAATGTAATAAAATTTAATAATTAGTCTATTACAAAAAAAAACATTACTTATTCATAACCTTGCTTGATGGCTTACAATTATATTTTATACTTGACTGTAAAACTTAGACTATAATAGTGAATTATATCTCATATTTCTGAAACAAAGAATGTCATACACAACGACTTCTGTACTGAGATACGTTTCTGCAATGCCCTGATCAAATGTGCTTTTGCATTCTGTTAGTTGCAAATATTATTTAGACGCAAATAAAAATTATTCTAAATTTTAATAAAGTGCTTGTTATAACAAATAGTTTAACAGTTGTCGTTTTTTATGAATCGAAATCTTTGATTATTGTCTTCTTGCTCAATCTGATTTTTAATATTTGTTCAAATTATTTGTATAACTAAATTAAACCTACATTCCTTACTATAGTGGTATTTAAGAAATTCTTGAGGCTAAGTATCATTCAAAATAACGAAGCACTATAAACTTTACAATGTTTAACTGCTGCAATCACAGTAATTACGAAGTTTGAGACGTATTACAGTAATTAGTTGAGAATACTTCGATATGTACTCTGTAACTCTTAGTTTGCTATTTGTCCTGTAACGACTGGCTTGTGGCCATTAAACGAAGCAGATAAAGAATATAAATCAGTACATTAAGAACTTAAAATTTCTCAAATAAACTACAACTACAAATGCTTTAATATACTTATTGATTTGTTACTTTAAACGTATTCACAATTCCAAATGTACTTGTATATGCTTTCCTTGATGTAGGTATATTTTTATTATTTTGTTCACGAAACATTCACAAGACGCCCTTTCTGAAATGAAAATATTAAAATTCAGACGCATAACCGTACAAGTCATCTGGCACAGGTATTTCATTGAAATTCCTTACATAGCACTCGTTCGGGTGCTCATATACTTTCCATAGTGATGTCTTTATACATTTTAATAATACAAATAAGAAAAATTGTACTTAGTTATTCATTTTTATTTATATATCTATCTTAAATTTTAAGATACTATATTTTAAACTACGAATATGGGTGTTAGTTATCATTTTCTATGAAAGTATGCTATAATAGATGGGAATAGCAGGTACCAGCCGGTGCTAAGCGCTCCCTAAAAACGACATTTTAATTATCAAACTCAGGGTCATGCTGTTTATGATAAATTTATGTTAATAAAAGTTACTGTTTGATACTAAAGGTATATCAACTTAATAAATGAAATTTAACTGTATATACATTTATAAACATATTTTGTATTACTAAAGTTTGGTTCTGTTTAG
Source organism: Danaus chrysippus (assembly GCA_916720795.1). Taxonomy (NCBI): domain Eukaryota; kingdom Metazoa; phylum Arthropoda; class Insecta; order Lepidoptera; family Nymphalidae; genus Danaus; species Danaus chrysippus. The sequence continues at coordinate 2,313,484 of CAKASE010000044.1, forward strand.
ATATAAGTATAAGCGTAGATTAAACTTAGTATAAATTAATTATTATTAATTAAATGTTATTTCTCATATGTATTTTATTTTGTTATACATAGTTTTTTTTTATTTGTTGGAATTGACATAAAAGTTCGGCATTGACATCTTTTATAGGGCTTTGTTTTTCGAAAGCTTTAAAAATATTGTTCTTAATATACTACCTTGTCCTTCGAATATTCTAAAATGATTTCAAGAATATAAGAGCACTTCATTAGTTGAATCTAATCTAAAAAAAAATCTAGAGATTCCGATCGTCGGAAGTATTGGTTGAGCAACGGATATTGTGTTATCGCTTATCAGTTGCCACTTTAATTAAACGACGAACTGATTATTGACAGAGTCATTAAAACTTGGCATTTATATAACAATATATAGATAGTAATCATTTAGGTTCCACTTATAAAAATTAACAAAATATAACTTTGATTGTATATAAAAAAATGTAAGATACAAAATAATAACAAAAAGGTATTATACTGTAAGCTGGTTTTTTGATTTTTCTAAAATTTTATCATGAATAACGTGAAAACGAAATTCAAAGGATAAGTTTCTTGAAGCACGTACCATTGAAATTATTTGAGTCACCGGTACTCCTTAAAAAAGCTACGTTCTTTTTAGAATTTTTCTTATATAAAATTTTAATGAATGAAGTTTTGATAGATAAATAATTTGTTACATTTATTTCAAATTAAAATAAGAGGGGAAAAACAATAAGATAGTTCTAAGTGTCAATTAAGGTTGTAGATTTCATAATTTAATGTATTATTTTAATTTTTAACTACTACTAAGTAGGAATTTTAATTAGATATATTCAGCACATAAATGTATATAATAAATTATATCGAGCTTTATGTAAAAACTAAATATATAATAACATATATGTAGAATAAACTGTTGACCCCATCCCCTTTGAACCCACGTTCAGCACATCAGATATAGCTCAGCTATTTGTATTGATTCCGATTCAACGCTCCTAAGGCGAGCCGTCAGTGAAAGGAAATTCAGAAAACCTTTATTTTCTTTCATCCCTTCTAAAGTCTAAAACTTTTTATTTGTACCGATATACTGATAAATAACAAATTCATTACGATCCAATTCTATTTGTTGTGAACATGAAAAGATCAAAAACAATCCATTCTTTGCTAGGGTTTTTAATGTTTAATAATGTTGATCGAAGACTTTGTAGTTATTCCATATTATATCTTAATGCCATTTTCACTTAAGATTTAAAATAAATTACTTACAAAATCGTTTAAAATTACATTAAACAGAATTGTCACTGAATTGAGACAGAAACAACTATTTAATAGATTTAGTAGCCGACTCATCATTGTAATAGACGTTGTTTCCCTCATACAATTAAGGATAATACCGGTTGTTGAAATCTAAGTATATTTACCTTGAAAACTGTTTAATATTAATGGAGCAGGATTGCAACGGCAGCTTCAGTTTTCAGGAACAAAAGAAAAGATAATAGGTTTTCTACAGCCATCGAGAGCGAAATATCTGAAAAAAAAGTAATATAAAAGTCTATAAGACTACTATTTTTAAGATAATAATAAAAGCCGAAGACAAAAATTGATGTAATAATAAATCAAGGTCGTGACTATCAGAAAGCTGAGGAAATATAAATGTTTATTTAAATAATGGTTTGGGTCGAATGCTAAGAACTTATTACCTAATAAGAAAACAGTTATTATTTGTGAGTGGATTTGGATCTTAATATATCTTTTATTTTTACATTAATTAATGAGTTAGCTCATATAAATAAAACTGTAAAAACTATAACAATTAGATATTTAACTCTGACCCCTAACTCAAGACATTCGGGACGATAAATAATAGAGCGATAGTTCTTATATTGTCGAAATTATTAAATGGTTTTGCTTTAATTCCTTTTTACATTATTTGATTCACGCGTAGTAGGTACCTTGTCTTGATTAGATGTACGTACCTACACATTTTGTATTTGTTTCCTTTGTCAAAATCATTTCTTGCAGAATTTTCTATTAAGAGAAAAATTTTCCTTTATTAATTACATTATTTGTAAATGAATGTTTGTTTTTTCGTATATAAATTGAAAAAAATGTTATCTGTTTGTTACCGTTATATTTTATGTTTACACATACAGTCTTTATTATCTCAACGTACGTAGCAATTGTTTTTATATGCGAAATGTCAATACATTTTCGAGCTCTAATATATATTGTTTATAAACTGGAGCTTATTGTTTCTGAAGTTGACACTATAAAGGAATCTAATTTCACCTCTAGTAATATACACAAACACTTCACTTGTGTAGATTAATTTAAACAAAACTTTTTGTACCAAGTAAATTAAAAATTTAATATAGAATAACTATTATTTCATAAATATATAAAACAAAGTACATACCTTTTTTAAAATTTATTCGCAGTTCTTAGAAGAAAAATTGTTGATATACCAAATAAATAACTTTTTAATATTTAAATTTCTTTTTTCTCTCACATTTTTTTCATGTAGTTTTAGTATGTAATCTCTATAATTAATTACTCTTTGTTTTCCTTGGCTTTGTCCCTTGTTTAGTATATATAATAACATATAGTTAATACATGTTATTACATGTTTATAATAGAGATATGACATGTATTAGTTATCAGTATAACATCACTAATAACCTTTGTTTCTGTCACAGATATAATATTTTCCAAATGACCTTCGGTTTGTCGTTGTTCTTAATATTTAGCTACTCCTGGGAAATTACTTCAACATAATTGTATTTTCCCAAAATCTGTGGATGAGAAAAGAATAATTTTTAATTTAATAAATATCAGTTTTATCACTTATTTCAGACTTAAAGACAGACGATTTTTTTATTTACCCGTATAACAACGTAGTCATGGACCAAGGAATACTTAAAATTTATAGGAGTATGAAAAATTCTTATGGTAATCTCCATGAGTATTCGCACGTCCTATTTTATGGTAAGAATAAATTTCAACACAAAACCTGTACTACAAAGTCACGAAAGTAATCATGATATCGCTGATTATTGTCGTTTACCAAAATTGTAAGCCACATTCGATATTCCGAAAATTTGTAAGTCAAAGTTACATGAAAGACTTTGCTCTGTTGAACGACGTTAGTGCTTAAATAGAAAATGGTTTAGAGGATTAGTTCTAATAAAACAAATAAAATCAATTAGCAACCATAGCCCCATTAAAATAAATTTTGTTGCATTTTTATTATTAAAATTTATTTCTGAGTTTATGTTTTCTAAGACTGGATGTTTTATTTTTAAATCTTCACCAAACCTATTCGTAATTATCATACGAATAGAAACATCAAACGTTACCCTTACTTGTGACAATGTAGACTGCTGTAACTAAGACGACATAATTAATTATTTTTGAAACGGGAACCTTTTGCAAACTCAAACATTTTTTTATAAATTTAAACACTTCTTTAACATGCAATTATAAATAAATACATTTAAAAATACGAGTACGTATGAGTGGAGTGAGTAGAGATTTTCTCATATCAATTTTTTTATGCTGTTCAATTGTCCAACCATTTCATTCATCCAGAATTCTTTTTATTCCCAATTTTCTCATTCTGATTATTTGAGGCACTTTAAAATATTCTCCGATTATGAAAATAACTGTTTAAATCATGTTTCCGGATACTTTTAACTCGAGTTTTCTATATCACAATTACTGCTAATTATTTTAAATAATTGTACATAAGCTGTTTTACTTTTACTCAAACCCTTATTAGAGAAAGTAATTTTTTTATGATAGTAAATAAAATAATCTGGTCTCGAATATCAACGTCTTCATTTGAAACTTAAGTATGTTCTATACTAATTTCAACTTGAATATTAAGAAACTTCATTATTCCGAAAATAAAATCACTTTAAAAATTGAAGAGTCTCTACATTTTCACTAGAGATGTAAGGTTATTTTTAGTATATTCGCTGACTAATACCGCTGCATGTTCTTAAAAAATTTCAATTATACTAAAATTATTTAAAAAAATGTAGATTCCCTGAAAATCAAATTAGATTTAAAATGATAAAAATGTAATCAAATTTCCTAATCCTAATAATTTGACAAATATCTTTCTTTGATTGTTGTGATTTCTTGTCTTATTTTAATTATACCAAAATAATGTTTTTACTACCATTTTCTATAACAAAAAGTAATAATTAACCTAACATATTAACGAAATAAGTTTATCTATCACAGAAATTTTACACTTTCATTTAAATCTTATTAAGAAGAAATTTCTTGTTAAATATTTTTCATTAACTTTTTCATGACAAACTTTATAACAAATTCTAGCAAAGTTCCATTATAAACTTCTTCTTAATTTTTCATATAACTTTTGAAAATTCGCAATACGAACATAATGTTACTGATAAAATTAGACTATTTTTATTTCTTAAAGGATAAAAAAGTTATTAATACTTAAATATCTTTACTATTTTCAGCGAAATTCAAATAGTTTAATAAATTTGCAGTAACAATATGTCAAAGAAACAGTTATATTGAAAAATATTTCATTGAGACGCTAATCTTTAAAATTTAATATTTTATGAATGTACGTCTATAATGATATTTTTTATATAATATTTATATAAGCCTAGTTCTGGGCATACGAGTATGACGCAATTTAGGAATTTAACTATGTGACTGTAGTTTTCTTTATAAATTTTTCAAACAATAGACCTTCAAAACAAGTCACAACAACTCAAACAGTGAATCACAAACGCGAGCTTTCTTTCAAACAAACTTTCATAATTAGCAAGCGTGAGTCAACGGTACTGTTAATTTACTAAACACAAAGAAAACTACATGTGAGCGTCTTTATCGATTATTTTACTAACTGTCACTGTATATAATGTTGCTTAAGACATGAGTCTATAAAGTCGCATAAGCTTTTGTTTGTAATGGAATATATATAATTGCTTCGTCATGCATATAATATCACATAATATAAATGAATGCAGAAAAATCCTATCTGTACACAAAGACGGTAGGTTTTTAAGAATTAAAAAGCTATTAATGAGACCCTTTAGTGCATGTAATTTGTGTATCGTGATCGTTTCAAGCATTGGCTAGGAATTGGACCGAATGTTTGCTTGTACGTCACATTTTTTTTTAGTTTAATGGGAAATCCTCACGCTTTTACTCGTCTCCAAGGCGCCGCGCACTGCGGTAATAGAACCACGCATGCGTGCGCGTTTCATACAATTTTAACATATAAAGTCTTTGCATTAGAGATTATATTTCTATGGGATTCAACATAACTTGTCACAGGGTAATTCCGGGAACAAAATTTGATTGAATGCAGTTCCAAAACAAAGGCATGAAATGTAAAACTCTAAATGTGTCAACACTTTTCGGTAATTGTGTCAAATAGTGTTTTTTTTTCATACACCTTCAGAAACAAAATTGCAAAAATGTTTATAAGATGAAAAAAGGGGTGTGAAATAAATATTGACAATAATGTATACGTAGGAAGCAATGTCAATATTTTACTATTAAAGTAAAGTTGGTAACTGATATGATAATGGTCCGGCATTTTAGTTTTATGGACAGTCGAAAATTGCTTACTTACCTCCACTTCGTTTATTTCTATTCATGTTGAAAGAAAGGCAGGTATCATTTCAAAACCCCTTAATTTAATTTTATTAACCTATCATACCATTTACTTAAGTTATTCTCAAACACTTTTAGAACTTCTTAAGGTATAGTCTTGTTTGAAAAAAATGTATTTATATTATTTACTTTTTACAATATACAAGCTTTGTTCATACGCTCGGTCGATATTAGATTTTAAATGTGGCATCAAGCCAAATCTAGGCTGACTACATACAAACATTGGTTCTGGCACACTACAATGCTAATTGTGATATAAATGTGAGTGTTTTCTACAAGAATAGAAACGATCAATGGAAGTATACATATGATATATAAGTCAATTTTAGGCCATAAAACGACTACCTGAAAAATTTAAATGGTTTTTCCATGCCAAAATTTGAGCACTCCTAATTTTTCATAGTCATATTTAAGACACTTATTTTTATTTAACTGTTACAAAGAACTGATGGATTAACATATATTCATTATATTAACATACAAATATATGTATTTTCATTGTAATTGCCTACTATTTATACGTTATTGGCTAAGACTACCAGTCATGATAGAATGATCTTGTTGAAAACAGCGCAGTATATGTTCTTATCATAAATAAGTAGTCTGGACTATATAAACGGCAGTTTCGTCAAATTAAGTTCAATTAATAAATCAATAAATACTGCTTTGACCCAATTTATTTGCCGGAAAAATGTACTGTTGCAAAGATCTGTTTCTTATATCCAATTTATAATAAAATTGTTTCGCTATCCAAAAATATTACGTAACAGTTTTAGTACGTGATAAATATGAAATGGTATTTATTTTATATTAATTATAATTCTACGAATCTCAATACTTTAGTAAAAAGAAAGCATAAAATTTAATTTTTTCCATATTTTTCACTCGGAAAACATATTTTGCTTATATTTTGAATAGTATGAAAATGCTTATAATAAAAAAATTACAAAAACGCTCGTTTATTTGCATTCTTATTAAAACGCTATCAACTAATTAAGTTCATAATATATTTTATATTTAATATTTTAACACTTGGATACCTTTTGACTCACGGCTTACACCACAAATGCTATTAATTATAAAAGTGTCACGTCACTAAAGAACAAAGTAACAATATCCATTACAAACTTAAATATTCATACGAGTCGTTGAAGATTATTACTGTTTATTTGTCTAAAATATTAGTTGATTTGTTATAAATTGCCCGACTGTATACATTGTCACAATAACATGTAATTGAAGGAATACAAAGGCACGAAAAGATATAATGTATAGTAATCATATTAAAACTAACTAATATTTGTAATATTTTAAGACTCAAATTAATGTAATTATTAATAAAAATTTTAATTTAAAAGATGTTTTAGTTGAAATGACTCTACTAAAGCTCAGTAAGATATATTAACAAGGCCGTAGGAACCCAATACATAACGTCCGGTTTTCCCGAGCGTGACACACGCACATTTAAATTGTTTTTTTATGATTAACCAACTTTGATTTTGTAGAAAGTAATCGGAATATAGCCTTAGTGTTATTTCATTAAAGTTTATAAGCTATACGAAATTACTTAAAAAGAGGGAAATTATACGTATTAATTATCAAAGTTTTATTCATAAATAGCATTGATTGATGTGGACCAATTAAAATTTTTCTCTAATACTTATTTCTCAATGAAGTCGCAACACATTCTTACATATTTTCCCTTCGTTTGTACAGTGATTGATGCTTCAATGTCGTGAAACCGACCTACCGTTTAGAGAATGACATCAAAAATCACTCAGTGTTTTGTAAATATTATGATTTTTTTGTTATACATTTTTATTTACCACGTTAAACATAAAGAAAGTACCTATAACAAGAATTAATGATTATGTATAAAGAATGTTACCTTTAACAGTAAATATCTATTTTGTATTTTCATATAATTATGAAGTCCTGTTTTAGAATATTTTTACATGGTGTCAAAAAATTGTTTACGGAACAGACAAAAACCCACGTGACTATAATTTTAAAAGGGGATGGTAAATTATAAAGATTAATCAGCAGGTTAAATCTTGCATTCAGGGTTATAATAATTTGACTTTTTTGCCTCATAGTAACAGTGTATTTAAGTATTATGGATTTAAGGCAAAAAAATATTTGAAGTAAATCATTAAAAGCGTAAAAACTTCCATCTAAATATATATTTGACTGTTTAGTGTTGATTTGTTATAGAAATTACACAATAATAATCTTTTCCTTTTCTTTCTTTACAATGTTAATGTCAATTATCAAAGTTAGCCTGAGTTATATTATTAACAAGATTAAAAAAAAATTGTATGAATATATAGGATACTTATTTTTTTTAAGTTATTATTTATTTTTGAAAACAAAATCAAAGAAGTTATGTCATATGGACTAATAGAATCTGTTGCATATACGTTTGCAAATTCCCATAATTACTATTTCTATATGCTAATGAAGTCAGTCGTGTAATATTTATGAAATTAAAAAAAGTTTATGCATATTCTCCAGGGGAATTCATAAAAAAGTTCGGTTCATAAAATCTATTCGCGGGAGATGAGTTTTTTACGGCAATCTTATATTGCAACTTTATTATTTATCTACTGAGAAACTAAAAGCTTGAGGTTATTTTTAATAAAAAATAGTAATTCGTTATTATTATAATTTTGTCCAAAATAAATATACCATCTTCTATCTTCTATCTTCTTATATATATAAAAATGGATTGCTGTTCCTTAGTCTCGCTAAAACTCGAGAACGGCTGAACGGATTTATCTTATCTTAGTCTTGAAATGTTCGTGGAGGTTCAGGGAAGGTTTAAAAGGTGAGAAAAATTGATTCATTACTGGGAAAACCATAAAAACAGCTCTTTTCTATTTCCCATACAAACGTTTTTTTGACATTAGATTTGACAACTTACTTATATGTCAATCATTCTGTCGCACTTCAAAACACGGAGATTTATGGCTTACAGGTAAATTCCAAAAATATAAATAAAAAAACGTAATAGATATTTCTTAATTATAGGGCGATACGAAGTTCGCCAGGTCTTCTAGTTTTTATTATAATAATCAAAATGGTACTTAGTTATATAGCAATATTACATATTAGCATTTCACTAGTTACCGATAATTCTAACGATGCCAGATGAACGGTATTTCCGTTACCAAAAAGTATATTATTTATATAGAAAACAAATTCAAATTTTATATATATATGTATATTCTTATATATTATTTAACGAATACAGTTAAATAAAAAAAGCTTGTCCATTAAAAAGTTTTTATCTCCTCAAAACAAATTATTCTTGCGGTGAATAAGATTTACATAAAACTTGGGATTTTCTGCCAGTAAATCTCAAAAAACACAATGTTTTTTTTTACAAACAACTTAAAATATTCTTCGGGTACTTGTAACATAAAAGTTTTAATTAGCTAAACGAGATCAAAGTTCCTTTTAGGGACGACACGATGTTTTTTCATATTTATATAAAAAATAATATAATTAAATGTAATAATTAAAAAGAAATAGTTATGTCCAAAGTCAACGTTTATTTTTAATGAATAGTTTAGAATATAAAATGTTGAATAAATGTGCAATTCCTGTAAATATAGAGATAATTTTATATTGTGTCACCTTTGTCCTTCTGTGTAAGCCAAAAAGGTTAGCCTGCAGATGCCTACAGTATAAATAAACAAGATAGCTGTTTCGGCGAATTTTAAGTTGATAAAACTGTTTTGGGATTAGCTAAGCGTTTGTACTTTGAATTTACTTATCCTTTTGTTTGGTTTCCCACAGAAACCACATTTAAGAAAGGACCTTACTGATACTCTTGAATAGTAAATATTAAATTATGTTTAAGTTTAACCACTTCTCTTATAAAATGAGAATTAATTTAAAATTTCATCTTTTAAATTAAACAATATTAATAGCGGAGCAACTAACAGCTTTTGGCGTCTGGGGACCTTTTAGTTTAAATTAGTTTTAGCATATTCTGAACTCTTTTGGTCAGCATACATCACATGAGGGGGTTTAAATAAAAGTTATTCCTTTAATATCACATTTTGAAACAGTACTAAAACTGAACTAAAATTTAATCGGATGAATAAATTTCGTTATTTTAAAATATTTATAACAATAATAAGGCATATTCTGAAAAATTTTAGAAGCAGATACTACTACTACTATATTGTTGTCATTTATAAAAATATTGTTATTAAGATTTTAATATTCTAATTTGAACTAAAACAAAAAAATAATACTTTAATATTCCGGATACAACATAAATAAATATCCATTTTGTAAGTAACAGAGTATTGCAATTTCAATACTTATTACTACTAGTATTATTTTAAAATGCTTTATAAGTCACTAGCTTTTGCCGCGGCTTCGTTCGCGTGGAATAGTTACTTCCGACAGATTTTTGGTTCTTCCCACATAGTTCCCGTTCTTGCGGGGTTTTCGGAATGGTCGAGTTCCCGTAGAATTTTCAGGATGAAACCTATGTTTTTTTTTATTAATAATGAAGTATTCTAAACCAACAACATATTTATTTGTTTATATGAATAAAGATTAATATTATTATTTTGATACAACTTAAACAAATTATTTCGACAAAATTATGTACCACAAAAACGGTTTTTTGTGAGTTAATCTTAAAAGATAGACATATACTGTCGCAGACTGTTTTTTAGATCATTAAAAGAGCTATTATTCTTTAATACATATATTTTGTGTATCTTGAACCGTTTTCACGGCGCACGCAACGGAAGGCTTCAAAGATGAAATAATTTTTCCCGTTTTTTACACATTTACCACTATATCTTTGCTCCTATTGGTCGTAGCGTGATGTTATACATATATATAGCCTACAGCCTATATAGCCTACAGCCTTCCTCGATAACTGGACTATCCAACACAAAAAGAATTATTCAATTCGAACCAGTAGTTTCGGAGATTAGCGCTTTCAAACAAACAAACAAACAAACAAACTCTTCAGCTTTATAATATTAGTATAGATTATTTTTAGTTAAGAAGTATCCTATCACTGAAACGATGAGATACTTCATGAAGAGGTAATTAAAGTGGAAACCGTATCTCCGAAAAAAAAAATTATGTACATATTACATTTATATACTTGATAATAGTATAGCTAGCACTTTAAGATAGCATATGGGAACGTTTTCTGAAATTGTGTGTAATTTCCTTGTAACAATGCATAGCATTTGCGAAATTGCGTAAGAAGTCTTGTGACATAAAAGAAGATGGCCCCATTTTATACATTTTGCATAAGTGAGTATTAAATAGATATAACTATTTCTCTCTGAATACAATTTCGAAGTATATTTGGAGGTAGTAACTAAAAAAAATATTATTTATGATTTTGGATATTTCAATGAATTAAAGGTTCTCAAAATGGGGCAAAGAAATTTAAGCGTATAATGTACACATCATCATAAAGCTAAAATTTCAATTTAATATGAAAAATACAGAAGATCCATTTAGCAATTGCGGACAATTTCAGTCTGAATTACTTCTTAATTGGACTAAACTTCTTACTTCCTTTACAGCTATGCAACTTCAAATTAATAAGGACAAAATGTTATTAAGTCCTTTATCCCAAATAAAACATTTTCATACCATTCCTTTTTTTTTGCAAAACAAAGTGAAATATTCTGAAAGTATGTACATAATGAACATATTGTCTTTGAGAGTTTGGAATTCAATGTTGTCTTTGAGAGTATAGCATCTTTATCCATTTCAAGCCCAGTTTATATTCAAGCTGCAGCACGTTAATGCTAATTCTAGATTCAGTATTCCAGCTGTTTCCAAAGTATTTACCAATTCAAATATAGCATTTTGGGTCGCAAATTACAATGAATCCTCTAGTTCATATTTAATGTGACGGTCTGGTTTGGATTTGCGAGATTAAATTATTAAGCAAAGGTTGTGGCTAATATTATATTACTGATTAGATAGTATTAATTCAATATGCATATTAGCTACTTGGTTAATTATAATTTTCAATTATTATAATTGAAACGGGTTAATTAATTGAGTAGTAGTAAATTCGTTTTGCTGTCAGATAAGTGATCATTTGCATACTAGCTAAAATGTATGGTAACTCAGATAAACTACATTATATTCTTAAACAATTAAAAGCTAGTTTCTATGAGAGTAGCTTATTATGAAAAAAATATGTACTTGAACTATTATGACCTATGACTGACTCAATCAATGTATATTTTCTATTATTTCGATGAAATAAAGATTCTAAAGTTTAAACAAAGCAAGTTTTCTAGATTTAATTTGTTATATGACATGGGAATTCAAATTATGGAAGTAAATATTCACGACATCAAAAATTTATCATGTACCTATTCAAGCTTGAGTTAGTAAATACATAAACATATATGAACTTGATTGAACTAGCATGATTCTTCGGATTGCAGAGTTTTTTTGAGATAGAATGATAGTACACGTGATTTTCAAAATTAAATAAATTTTCATGAATTTGAATACCCTAAATTCGATCGGGTTCGATGTCAAGAATATATTATAAAGATCGCCTAAAACTTTTTACATTATAATAATGAATGTCGTTCTCATGTAAGTTTCGTAATGGTTCGTCTTTTATCAGAAATGAATAATATTCATATAGGATTAAGGTGACAGAAAAATTAATATTATTGTTTCTACTGAATCGCACTAGTAATAGAAACAAAAAAAGTATGACAACTTTTTGAGTAGTATTATTATATTAAAAATGTCAGTTTTGAAATGGATCATAATTATATTTTTTAGTTTTATTGGCATGTGACGCGGGTGGGCAGCATGCGGGGCGAGCGCTGCCTTGCGCTGGCCGCGCTTGCAGCGCTGCTCGCGTTTGGGTGCTGTTCGGCCGAAATGGAACTCACCACCGCTGCTGTGTTTGGTAAGAATAGTATTAAGGAGAATATATTAGAATTAAAAATAGTTAAAATCTTTTTAAATTGCTTATTACTCCATTATGGAGAATCCTCCAGAAATAAATGTCTATTAATATTTTGAGAAGTTTAAGAATTTTGTGCTTTGATTCATTAAGTAGAAGTTATACACATACGATGATTAAATTAAATATTAAGTTGTTGAAAATTGAAACTTATAAAAAATATACAAAATTTATCTTCACTATATTTCAATCTTAAATCCAACATTTAACCTTGGATAGATCATTACGATGTGCCTTGAAGAAAAAAATTACATGCATTTAAGAGAGAGTAATAAAGTTCAAGTGTAAAAAGCGACCCGGGAAACATTTAGCGAGACCCGCAAACCGCGTGCTAATCCAAACAATTCAGCTATGCAGTTTTAATCTTACTTGAAAGACCATGTTTCACAGACCGTAAAAAGTTACCTTTTTAAAATGTACAGCATATTTTAAAACGACATTTCTCTTTAACTTTTTTTTTAAATGGAAATTTTTTTGTTACAAAGATTTTAAAAATGATTAAAGATACGGCATTGTATGAAATTGTAATAAAAATTGTTTTATAATGATATTATTATCAAAAATCAGTGGTGGCCTAGTGGTTAAGAGGCCCGCCTCTCGTTGCTGAGAGCGCGGGTTCAAACCTGGCAAGTACCAATGTGATTTTTCGGAGTCATATGTACTTTCTGAGAGTTTTTAGATAGCACTGACATACGGTGAACGAACATCGTGAGGAAACCTGGACTTATAGTTTCACAATTATAAGTTTGAAATCACCAACCCGTCTTGAGCAAGCGTGGTGATTAATGCTTAAACCTCCATGTGAGAAAGAGGCCTTGCTCAGCAGTGGGCATCTGATAGGCTGATGACAATAATATTATTTAATAAAATTGTAATGGAAATATTGTTATGTTCATTGTTAGATCCATCGAAACGTGGTAATATGATGTACGGTGATGCCTGTTCTACGGTTATGGAGTGCGGCTTTCCGGAGTCAATTTGTGATGAAGTACAAAAGATCTGCCGTTGTCATTCTGACTATCCTGTTACCAACCATGTGGACAAGTGTGGTAAACGTGAGTATTTTTTTTTATTTATTTAAGATCCACCAACGATAATTACATTAATACAATATTGGGTAAAAAGAAATACAGTGTAGCTTAATTCTAAATGCATTATCTTTTAAGGCAGATACAGCATGCAAATATTAGGAAGTTTATAAATCATTTATTACATTATATTAAAAACGTTTTAACTTATTGGTAAAAGTTATTTATTTAATTTATCGCTGAACAAAAACTTATAACGAAATGTTTTGAGTGAGTCCCTAAAAGGGTCCAAATGTTTACAACTATTAGTGCCCAAAACAGTTTATAAATTTTATATGCAATATATCATATTGAAAGCGTATGTAATATTTTATATGTAATATTTTTAATAGTAATGTTATTGAATAATTATTATCAAACCTTTTAAGCGAATCTATGCATTATCAATTACCATTAAGGTTTCCAAAACTTTGTAAGTGTTAATTACCATACGACTTGCAGAGTAGGTTTCTTTAAAACTTCTTGAGTTTCGTGTGGAACCTTTTGAGTTAAGTATTGAATAATGAATACTTAAGCGTATGTAATTAACTTAGTCATAAACAAATTTTTATAGATTAAACGGTCTTACTTGAAAATGAATTTTTATTTTAAAATAAATTTAATTTTTATTTAATTAACTTAAGTAAGAACTGTTTTATTTAAATACTTTAAAAAACGTAAAACGTTAGGGTCATTATATACTCGCGTGACAGTAACTGTTGATATGGTTTCACTAAACCTTAGTTCTAAATGCATTGTTTTAAAAGACATTTGTTTATTTTATAACCCTAGGGATTCTGCCTGGTATTAAAATATTTTTAATCATCCCATTAACCATATTCAGATACTTACATTGCGTTATAACTATTGAATATTTCAATATTTAATGCACTGTTACGTAAAATTTGGAAAATGAGATTAAACAAAACAAACGAACTAATTCACAATAGTTTAATATATGTATTTGCGTTCTAGTTTTGATAATTATAACGTAAAATTTTTTTATCAATCCGGATTTAATATAAAATCAATAGGTATCAAGTTGAAATTCATGTGTAACTTTTATAAAGAAACCAACTAAACTCACAGTCTAAATGCTGACAACAGCTATTTTTTTGAAGTGAGGATAAAGTATTATTTTTTTAAAGAATCTATTTTATACCCTGTAATCAAAATTTCAACATAAGCAAAAATTATATCCTTTCCGATCTGTTTATAAGAGTTGCATCAATCGGTTGTACCAACGTTTATAATTCTTTTACTTTCCTAAAAAATATCCTTACTTACTTTTTAATACCCATTAATAGAAACTACCGCCTTAATACTCTGTTTATCTCATACAATTTGACAAATTCTATTGAAAAATGCCAAAAAGTCAAATATGTACGAGTCATCTGCCATTATATTTTCTGCCCAAAAATAAACTTAATTTAAACTTAATTTAAACTTAAAACTTAATTTGAGGGCCCTTTAGATCTATACCTAAACCTAATAAGTATTCCAAGTACGGTTTTCCTTAGAAATAAGGCATTCACCCTTAACCTTGACCATAGCAATAGCTAGACGATGGATCCTAATAGACTTCGGTCTGAAGTGGAATCTCTAATTTACCAATAAAGCCACCCAATTAAAGATATTTAAAACATGACCTCTTCCAAATCCGCTAGTAATAAATGTATAGAAAGAGATCGATTACGCTCTATCACCAAAGGGCCCTCTTGGCTAGAGATATCGTAAAGGTAGGCTCTATGTCGTTTATGACAAAATATACCACACAGTCAGAGTCATTTACATTCTCCAGGATCCAAGCCCAATTTAAAATATTTCATTACAAATGCAGAGATAGTGAGAAATCATCTTTTTATACAAATGTATTACATATTATATCAAGTTTATATATATTTACTATCTTAACAGAGTAAAATTTGTATTTACACTTATATAAAATAGTTTTATTCTTTGAATCAATTATCCGACTTAATCTACACCAGCAAGGTGGTTTTGACACGCTTTCAGAATTTTGAACTGCTCACTGTAAGATTAAAATAAAACGTTCATTGTCAGCGAAACAATGAGTCTCATAACGTTTACCATAAAAGATTTCTTAAAAAGGTCGTAACCTAGTTTACTTTAAACTGTTAATTATCAGGACAACATGAAAATGCAGCAAAATCGATGCATGTTTCCCCAAAGTGGGGCGTCGCGTGTCCACGACCACGTCAATGTGTATAATGCAATGCAGTAATTATTTTATGCCAGTATCAAATGATACCAAAAATATTACTTTTAATTATACATTTTCGAAGTATAACTCTACATTTATATTTAAAACATCTATTTCATGTGAAAATTTGATTTTATCTGCCTGAGAATTGTTGCATGTTGAGGTTTAAGCATTTAGTTTGATATACGGTGAAATGATTGTGAACGAATCATTCATTTATAACTTTTAATAATTACTTTATTTACTTAAAAAACCTTAGCTATATTTTTCAATTATAAAATATTTAATTTGTACCTCCAGTTTTGCCCACATCTATTTACATAAAAAATTATTTCCTTTTGTCAATTTTCATTATTTCAGAATATCCGTAAATAGGTAATTTAATATTGTTAATAGGTTATTTTAATCAACAAAGTTTTATATAGAAAACTGTGAGCTATTATTAAATCCATTTTAAAGTTGAATCCATGTTAGTAAAAAGTAAAAAAAAAAACAAAATAAGCAACGCGATTAGTGATAAATGTTTATTTAAAATTTTATTTATTTCCCTTGCAAAGAAAACTTGGTAGCTTAAAGATTTTTTCCCATATATGGAAATCGTAGTCACATAATTGTTTGTTTTGAACATCTATGAAGGTCACACAGATAAATTTGATTTTTTAATTATTTTCGGAATAATCAGCGGCTGGGGTAAACGAAACGTGTATCTTCAATGAACAATGCGAGGAAATGGTGTTCAAAACTGAGTGCAGAAACGATCGTTGTGTTTGCAAGTATGAAATGGTTGCGGAAATGACTTCAGATGGTGGTGTTGTTTGTAACCGTAAGTTTGACATTATTTGACATTAAAATATATTATACACATTATTAACACGATTTATACTTATTCTATCTTGGGCTCAGAGTCAAAAATTGATGACTCAATCCTCCGTTTTTGTGTATTTTTATTATAATCCTCTGAAATGATCTAAAAAAAAAACAAATATTAATTGGCTTTAAATTGACGCTGATTTAAGTCTGATTTCCATGTCTTCTATTCGTCAAGACTCAAGACACAAACAACTCTAAGAAATTTTTTGTATTATACAATATTAAAACTTGTTTAAATTTTTACAAATAAAAGCGGTCAAGCAAATTGAGGAGTCCACGCAGACACTGGATCCGGCTATGATCGGTGTTTTGGTTGGAATGGCTCTAATGTTTGTCATCATCTGCGTGGTCCTACGTTTGTTTAGCAGGTAAGTTATTGAAACTTTATGCTAAAATATATTCGACGTCATCAAATTACTTATTTCCAGTATATATCAAATTAGTGATTTCATTGCGTTATCTTGATTTTTATATCTATCTTTCTGATAGTATTTAGACACCACTGACATACGGTGAAGGAAAACATCGTGAGGAAACCTGGACTTATAGTTTCACAATTATAAGTTTGAAATCAGCAACCCGTCTTACAAGCGTGATGATTAATGCTCAAATCTTCTCACTGTGAGAAGTCTTTGCTCAGCAGTGGGCGCTAATAGGCTGATGATTACGACGATTTTTATAATAAAACTCTTGAATATATCGCCAATTCTTCAACTACATATATAAATAATGGGTTTAAATTAAATGTCAATAATTTTTTATCTCATATTTCAGAGCTAGATGGCGGGAGAATCGCACTATATTCAACACACCCAATCCTCGACTCATGAACGTATCTCTGTTACGTGACTCAAAGCTACTTCATGCTCAGGTAGGTTAATATTTTCATGAATAATATTCCGAGCAAGCATTTATATAGTTTACATACTATAACTGTTTCATGCACTATATTTTTACAATTTTAAAAACGTTTGTGTCTGTAATATCTTCTACGTCTATTATAATTTACAACTTATATTATTTATCTTATATAAAAAAACTTTTATATTTTGTTGTAAGCAGACACCAACTCAAAAAATACTTAGTTTGCATATCAATATGATTATTTCTGGCGGAAATTATCGTTATTATTTCTGTTACATTCTTTTTAAATATATCTTTATAGCTAAGATATCTACCAACAATGATTATGAGAGAATATGCAAAATAAAACAGAATAAACATGAAATATTAAATCCAAAAAGTGATTTTAATATACATATATAAATTTGTGGGGTCTAAATGAAATTTTAAGTGGAAACGTTAACGCAATGTCTAGCGTAATGGCACTAAATGTATGCACATTTACGTATAGAGTCTTTTTTAGCTCACCCCGTTTGTTTTATTTATTATTTTTTCATATTTCTGGGGTCAAATTTAGTAATTCAAATTTCCCTTTTCCTGTCAACCGATTAATCTGAAATTTTGTATACACTTTTGATTTTGGTGACAATACAATTATGTTTATTCATTATCATTTTTAATGTTTTCTTATTGTCATATTTCAGGATCGTCGCGGCTCCCGTGTTAGCATGCGCCCTCCATCACGACAAGCCAGTCAACAGGAACTTAGACCACATTCACCAATTCCTGGTACTTTATCTTAAAATGCTTTACTTTGATTCTTTTTTTTATCTTTGTAGTATCTTTGAGTTAAACAGTTGTTATTGTTATATTACGTTGAGCTTCGTGTCGCATTATAATTTAATTGCTTTTTTTAAACTAAAATTTGTTATCACAATAACAATTTTAGAGTTACAAAATATGTTACCGTTTATATTTTTGGAGAAGGTAATATTTGAACATTTTTTTAAATAAATTTTGCATAGCATATCTTGTGGTGTCTTTAATTCTTTTTGTTATATTTTTTTATTGTTTTACAAAATCTCAATGTTCGCTTATACGATGAACTCACAAATCTCATACATAATTTCATCTACCAGCAGCACGACATCACCAAAGCCATCAGCTACACCGAAAGACCTCAGGTTATTTGGAATATATATTTTATTTCTGCCACGTTTTGCGGTGCTTAGTTGTTTGCAATATGCATGATAATTATTACCTTGCTTTGTAAGTTCAAAGTTCTATATTAAACATTTTATTTACACATGACGATTTATAAAGACAATCGTAAGAATATATTTAATAATTATCCTACAACAGTAGATAGGAGTTGATTGATAATTAATCAGTTGTTTTGAAATTGACGCTGCTTTATTGTAGCCTATTCATTTTTGAACAGTTGATTATTGTTTAAACACTCCTAGCACACAAAAAGTAAGCGAAGATAAAATAAGCATGGTTTAATAAAATTTTAATAAGAATTATCTTGAATAGATTACTTATTATTAAAAATTTGAGAACTTGGAGAACGTTTATGAATTAATTTACTTTACCATTTCATGATTTAGAAAGTAAATAGCTAATGCTTACAGGCAAGTAGGATTGAAATTAATTATTAAATAGAAAAGTAACGAAAAAAATCGTTATATTTAAAATTATTCTAAATCAGCATGGATATAAAATGTACCTTGTTATATTGATCAAATGGGCTTGTTATAATAAAATAAAATAGTATTTTCAACCGGCTTTGAAATAAGAGGAACTCGTGTAACATTTATTATTTTTTGTTCTGTATATAAAATCTCACTTTAATTTATGTATTGACTGCCTATATTACGTTTCTTCAATTTAATTAATTCAAAAGTAATAAAAATCAGTTTCTTTTATTCTGAAGTCGGTTGAGATTGGTTTATTTTCCTTACGATAGTCAATGTAATTTTATTTAAGGTTCCCGTCGTGGATCCAGAGCTAGTAGTGGACATTCGGCCACATCTTTGAGATCAGCAATCTTAAGGTCGCCAACAGCCGCTGGACCAGCATCTGTGACCGTCGAGATTCGTGCACCAGATGCTTAATATACCAAATTATTATATAATATATATTAAATATACGTCAATATATAACAACAGAGACGAATATTTACAAAAATAAATCATAACGTCTATGAGTAAACGATGGACTTTATATTACAAATAGTCCAATTGCTTACAATGTTTGTGATAAACTTCGACATTATATTTAGCTAATTATAATTAAGATTTTGTGCTATATAGCAATAAATTCGTGCACTAATATATCTTTCATAACCAGCCACTTGTTAAGTGCCTCTAAATAAAATGCGTGGAGTTTTTCTGTCATCGATACAATTTTTAATTAAATAAAAATCATAATATAATGTTAAGAATATAAAAGTTATCATAATAATATGTTACAGATTTATTCAATTAGACACAATATAATATTAAGTGTAGTGCACTACTTATATCCATTATTATTAGGTTTATTAGATGAATAGTTATCGTGTGAAGATTTAGCTTTTTTGGCAATAAAATTTTTGCTTCTTAGCATTTTTGTAGTATGAAAGTTTAAAGTCTATTATTAAATTTAAGATTAAGCCACTTATTTCTATTTTTTCTCATAAGGATGCTAGTTCTGTCATACCTTGCCTTAGATGTTCTAATAAGTCTTAGTTATATGATAAGCAAAACAATTAAGATAATGTTTTCATTGGGGACCACCTCCTTCGATGGGAGTGTTCTGAGATTCGATTGTGGTAAGACATTTCAAGATGGAAAGCTTATATGTCGCTTTCAATATATTAAGAGTTTCGTATAGCTTTAATTTGATTAGAGCCGAAATCAGAAATGTCTATGAGTGAGTTGTGAATCGATTTTAAGAATTCTTTATTTATTTTTCACTTAAAGTTTCCATGTGTAAAGTCGGGGAAATTTACACATAAGTAATATAAGGCTTAACTGTGCACTGTGAGAGCTTAGACCAATGAAAAGCAGACGCACAAGCGGAAAATATGTAGATACGTAATTGGTATTTAGACATCATTCATGATTGAAATATTTCATCAATTATTAAGTGCGGGTGACACTCCAATTAGGGGAAGAATTGATGTCTCACTCGAACTTTGAATAATGCAAGATATTATAAAATAAGTCATTTGTATCTTTAAATAAAATATGCTCACGATTTATTATATATTTCGAACACTGTGCTAGTTTATATTATATCTATTAATGCTGTAATTTACTTATATGAACTTTTATTATAACTTATACTTCTATATTGCTGTTTTATTTATATTGTTCTCTAAAAGTACGTTTTTATTATAACTATCATTATCATAAGCCCATCAGAGACCACTGCTGAGCAAAGACATGGAGAAAGTTTGAGCATTAATCACCAAGCTTGCTCAAGACGGGTTGGTGATTTCAAACTTATATTTTCAAATTATAAGTCCAGGTTTCCTCACGATGTTTTCCTTCACCGTCTGTTAGTGTTGTCTAAGAACTCTTAGAAAGTATATATATCTTGGAAAAATTACTTTAGTACTTGCCATGTTTCAAACAGGTTACTCAGAATTTATGTGAAAAAATTTTTGTTGTATTATAAAGCAAGTCTATAAGATAACACTAAAAAAAAAACAATATTTTTACTACAACTCAATGGAGAAAATCGTAAATTTTTGTAGCAAATATACTTTTATTCCGAAAAATACAAACTTTCCAAAGTGAATAAAAATTCTAATCCCTATAAACTGTCCAAAAACCGCATTAGATCATAGTCTTAATGAGACGTTTTATAACCTTCTGTTTAGAAATTTCATATAAAGGATAAATTCCTGTTAATTATTTATCTTAACGCGATCTTCCTAACATATAATTGTCGCCCCTTTTAAGTCAGAGCAGTTTTGTGCATCTTCATATAGTATAATTCAAGTTTCTTGGCCGATTTTCAAAGCTATTTTTTAAAAATCCTGCAAGGTGAAAATGGTCATAGTAATATTAAAATATTCAATTTAATTGTAACTGTAGTAAGCTACAATTTAAGAATTGTAAATGATAATCAAATTAAACATCTTGCTGATAACATAACTGAAGAAATAAAATCACTGATGATGATGAATAAACACAAACAATATATTAATATATGTCATCTTGTAAATTAATAAACCTTTAAAGAACCATTTCAGTAACACCTGAATTTTATGCCATATATACTAACACACAAAATTTTATAGATAAAACAAATGAGGAGGAACAAATGAATGAACAAGATGAAATACTTTTTAGCCGAAGTGTCTAACTGGATACTTTACCAGACGAAACTAACGCGGACGAAGCCGCGGGCAAAAACTAGTTATGTATATTTATTGCCGTATAAATCACATATATGACTAAATCTATATTTACTTAAAGTGTAATTATAATTGCGTAAAATATCTTTTTACCTTTGTTGTTATATTCAATGAATTAGTATATTTTAATTTTAATGTTTCCTCTGCCTTAAGGTTGTCTGTAAGAGATTACTTACAGCAATAAAAACACTTTTGCATATTTTATGATTGCAATTTGTTTTTTTTTTATATTTTCGTGTGTATTGTATCAAATTATGTAAAAATAATAAATTATCTACCCGATATAAAATTGTATATACTTATGTATTGTATTTTTTTAAATTAACGCTATCACGTTTTATTTTAAGTATTTGTTATAGTGTATTGTCCAATACAGTATACATTACATAAAATATAAATTTGTTTTTAAAATACAATAAATATAAATTTGGCGTTAACGCCATCTTGTCGACTTATTTTTCATACAAAATCATAATCCCAACGAAGGTCGATTTGGAGAACTTGTTTGACATTGCTATAACACTTCTTAATTTACTTTGTCTAGATGAACAATTTATTTAATTATCTATCACAGTAATGTTCTGATCACAGAAAAAGTAAAATTAAAATGCATACCAACATCTGCTTCATAACAAATCATCATCAAAAAAATAGTTCTCCCGTTTACAAGTTATTTCATATCTGGCATACTGCATGTACTAATTACTTATATTAAACTCGTATAAAAAATTCAAAAAATTATTAGTTTTTTAAAACAAATGAGCGTAGCGCCACCTCTTAAGAAGTCAGGAGACTTTACCCATTCATACGACTTTTTGTTTTAGTTTACGACTTGCACTATAGATGTCTTATATTAACCGTCAATTTGCTAAATATATTTAAATATTTAAAGGAAGGTTACAATTATTAATATATCAAAATAGATTTTTTATAATAGTATCCTCTAATGCTTTGGATTTCATATACATATTTCTAGATTCCGTTGTAAGTACAGGTAAAACTCTTTGTTTAATTATTAGTCTATGATTTTTGGGCCCCTCGCTACATACTATAATATTTCTGGAAATAAAATCTTACTTTAATTAATGTAAATTACATTATTTATAAAGGTACCATTTTATTTATAGGTATCATTCTATTGGTACCTTCCGTATGGGACAAATTAAATGAGTTGCGAATGTTGTGCAATGAAACGTTATTAATTTTTTAAGAAGTACATTTTATTGTCTCTAAAATATACAGATCTGTTATTTTAAAAATAGAAATTAATTTAAATAGAAAGTAAGTCTATTCATTGAACTTTTAAGGTCAGCAAATGACATTTTATGTTGTTATAATTTTATAGTGCGTGTATATTATACGTGTGTAATGCGTGTTTACAATATAAGGAATAGTAAGTGTGCGTAGAAGTACACAAATTTAAAATTTTAATGTTTACATTCGAAATAATCCTAAATCTCTAATTTATTGTAGACACTTATACTGCCTTTGTATCCATATTTAAAGATATTTTTATTTTTAAATGTTAATAATGTTTTAATAAATCATAGTTCCAAACTTGAAATTAGTAAACATTGTCGATATAAGAAATCTACATGGAAAGCTTTCTGCCATTTAAGAAGTATACTCGAAAACCTGGAACATTCACACAAAAATCCTGCAAAAACCTTTTGTATACATGTATCCCGACAAAGTAAGAGCAAACATCGAATAATAGCGGAGCAAACAACTCCGCGAGCCTTGAATACGAGAAGAGCCAGTAAAGAGGCTTAGGAGTTGAATCGGGAACATCCAACAAGCGAAGCGAAATAGTATTATTAAGAGATTTAAATATTTATTTATATACCTTTCCTGCTTAAAAAAATATTTTAAGTTATATGTATCTGCAGGATTCTTTATAAAAATTAAAAGTGTTAGTTAATATCTTTATTAAAATCTTTAGGCCAACAACTCTAGATATATAATTTATTTATGCATTCATATTAGTTTATCACGTATACGTTTTAATGTTAATTATAAGGCTTAAATGGAACAAATTTTAAAAATAACCATGTTTCATTAATTTTATCAATAATAATGAATAAATAATATAAACATCATTGTTTCCGCTATCTGCGGGTAACATACACTCGCCCATACTAAACTGGAACGACAAGTTTACATTATTTGTGTTTCCTAGTAAGACGCTATTATTAATTTTCTAACAATATTTTTTATTGTTAGCATATAAAAATAACTGTTGCTTCTTAACTCTGCTTACAGCATTATTATTTTTCCACAGCATTTAATAGTTAACTATTTTATAACATAAACACAAAATTGGTAGAATTATTTTAATAAAATGAAACTGATGTACTTATTTTTTAATTAATAAAGCTGATATTCACGAGGAATTATAAATGTATAGTTATAAAAGATGATATTCTTTATATTCGTATACTCATTTTTACATATGGATTTACGATACCGACCCGTCGATTGAAAAGAAGTAATATCGTTAGGGAAAAAGTTGGATCATTCCATATTTTGTGCCCAAATCTCGGGGTCCGGTAAATTTTATTCAAACTGACACGAGACATTTGGACATCTGAGTCTTGTGGCAGGATGCCATTACTTTTATTGCTGTTTTTTGTTCTTAGTAAGAACGCTTTTTCTTATTATTTATGATCGTCTCGTGTTTTAATTAAAGACAAAAGTAGTTATTTTACTGACTTCAGTTGTTATTTTGTAAAAAAATGTTTTTACTTGTTTGAAATTTTAAACTACTTTATTTTCAATTTGATATAAAAAACAGATTTTATTAATTTAGCTCGTTTTGGTTAAAACATTGAAAACAAGATATATTTCAAAATTCCCAATCTATTACGAAAAATAGTGATACATTTTATCTAAACTATTTAAAAATGAAAAGGCTTATATTTTTTAATCCTTCCGTTAATTGGATTAAATTTTATTCCAATATCAAATATTTCCTCGAATCAGATCTTTTTATTAAATTAAATAGAAATAATTTGATAAAAGAACGACTTAGCTAACAGAAGGTCGACGACACATTTTCTAAATGAAATTTTCGAGCTCTCACCGAGGGATTAGATTAATGTGATGACAGAAACTAGAAATGGTAAATTAATATAATTTCTTGTTGGGAAAAGGTTGGTATAAAATATTTTTATTAAATGTAACAAAAAATATATATTGAATTGTTTTCTAAAGGTTTTATGATATCGTAAGAATTTATTACTTTCGTTTCGTTTTTTTCCGTCTCTTTTCGCTAACTTAAAGTATAGCAAGTTTACATGTATACTAAAATATAATTAATTCTTATATTTCTAATTACAGCTTAGTCAGAAATTCCTTACCCTATTGAGGAGTTAACGTTAAATTTGAAACAAAAGTGCTGAAGAAAATTATTAATTACTTTTGGTTATTCTCTGCAAATTTGACAATTTTTGGTCAATTATTAAACAGTCATGTTTCAAGAATTAATGATTTAGATATAATGGTATAGCTAATTGAAAATAGCTCGTGAACAAACAACTAACTTGCAAGAAAATTCTCACAGAGTCTTATGACTGATTGAAATTAATTCTATAAGATTTGTTATTGTCTTATATTTCCATATAAATCGATCATTTATCTATTGTACTCACCAAGGTTAAAGTACGTCAAGACAAACACAAACTATGTTTAGATAAGGTCAATAAGAAAGGGTTGTTCAAAATAAATCGAAAGCCTACCGAGCATAACTTACTAGGTTCTAATAACAAAGATTACTTATAGAGAATTTATGTAGGCGAGAGGGTTATCTATTGCTGGCTGCCTGCAATTTATACATCCGTACCCAGTCCTGGTGGTTTGAATTCGATATCCGCAGGATAAATATACAAATGGTCATAAATTCTGTTCTCTGATTGTTGCTCCTTGCGTGTTAAAACATAGCACGGCTTTTGGAATATTAAAGATAAAGCTAGGTCGTATTAATTTATTATATATTAAAGGAACTATGCTTGCTTTGTACCGAATATAATTAATTAGTATGCAATCTTTAACATTAATAGACAGGTTTTATTTGTTAGTACAATAAAAAGAAATGCATTATATTATTTATAAGCGTTTTATTGGGAATATGAGAGTTAGGGACATTTTACTAATTTTCACTATATCAATACTCAACACTTCATATATTTTGAAATGAAATAAAATTCCTATTATAATATTAAGTAGCATTTTTATCATACGCTAGAACCTTCTTATAGGAAACCAACTTAAACAACGAGAAATCTGAGAATTATATCTGTTATACCTTTAAGTGCGCATTTTTAGAATAATAATAATTTAAGAGGAATTAATCTTAAGTTTGAAGCAATGTAACTGGAGTCTGTGCTGTTGTTTATAAAGCAAGACTTTAATAAGGTCTCGAGGACTGAACTCAAGTTTCAAGCTAGCTCCGTTTATCACTATTCCTTTTCAAAAACTTCAACTTCGAACTCCGTAGGAGTTTAAATTCCATTTGACATTTTTAATCAGCGAAAAATAAATATGTTATACGAACAACAAATATGTACACATATGGACGTTGGAATTGGAGAAATATTCCACAATTTCAGTGTAAATAAAGCCAAAGCATAAATAAAATATGCACACATGTTAGTGTTTAAGGGTTAAGAAGTGAAAACGTATGGATAAATTTTATAGTGCGTTTGATTTAAGCTGAGCTTTGCATTTGTGTGAATGTACACGGATAGTGTAGGTATGATGTCAAATTTTTGAATGGAACGTTCTTTTCTAGTTCTGAACCGGTTTATACTCCTTTTACGTCGCCCCGCACTTTCCTCACTTCACCTTTTGTACTGGTAGCAATATCAAATGTTGAATACGCAATGTCAAGTGAATTAGAATTTGTATAGTTTTTTCAAAATTTTTATTAATCAATAATTTTTTTCCACTATATTCATAATATTTGAACCTGGCCTTTTACAAGTTTTGTTTATTTTGTAGCACTTATGTTATGTATCTATTTAAAATATAATAAAATTTAATTCTAAAACTTTTTTGTCTAACTCTACTTTTAATTTCACACGCACAAATGCAAAGCTTAGCTTAAGTCTAACGGACTATAACCTCACATGTGTAGTTAATTAACATTAAATATGTTAACAATATTGATATAATATTATTTATTTAAGCTTCCTTAAATTTGTAATTATGGTCCCTAATTCAAAATTATTTCAATACAATGATAAAGGCACTACATTGTTTTAGATATTGAATGCTATACGCATTTTGAACAAGCAGAAAATAACAATATTTAACACAAAACAGAAGGAAATACAGAAGCTACTTAATTTTAATTTAAGCTGAGAAAATCACACACTAAAACATTAGAGCTAATATATTTTTTTTATCTCTAGGAAAATAATAATTTTTAATTTATTTCTAGAAGTATTTATGGTATGCAAAGAAAATATAATTTATTTCTATCATAACTTCTGTAAGGTCAGTAGTTCATTAATAATCGAGGAAAACAAGGAACGTGCGTCAAGCAGAATAAGTTAAGTCTGTTTATGTCAAAACTTCATTATCTTGTTAACCGAAGTGTTAAGGAAATAATAAAATAATGCTACTTCTCAAAAAGGAATTTTTATGTAATAATATTGAAAGTTTTTTAAGGTAAGTAAAGTGATTTTTACAGGTTTTGATATATCTTTATATCTAGCAGCCAAATAATCCAATGTTTATTGTTTCAAAAGCTTTAACATCCCTTTTGTTCCATTTTTTTTTTGAAATGAGAAAAATTTTCTTTTTAATTTCCATTTCGCTGATACCCTAAGAGTGTGGAATTTAATTCCCTTATTAAAACTCAAACTATTCCAATCAATATAAACAAGAAAAAAGAAATAACAAGACATCAAATTACGCTGTATGAAAAAATGTTTGTTGACAATAAATATAAAGATATTCGTTTCAGTCAATAAAATGCCTTACATAACTTAAAAAAGCCTGCAATTTGGTTTGATTCTTTGAATTTTCAGCAAATAAAGTTATCGTCTTTACTCATTACTGAATCGTATCAGAGAAATTTACCAATACCATTTTATTCTTTGCAAAGTTACATAAAATAGTGATTCATAATATATTCGTTTATATTTAATGTAATTAATTTATAAATGTTATCTCTTTCAATATTTTCTAGTCAGCTCTAGCGATTTTCGTAAGTTAAGGAAGAGAGTTTCGTAGACGGCAATGTTCCTTAAAATGAAATGTTAAATTCAGCACCACAGACTGTGGTTTGAACACAGTGCTACAGAGAATTTCGCTTAAACGGTTTGAGGTAACTACAAACCCGAATCTTTAGGATATAGACTTAGGAGGCTGTAAGAAATAAGATATTTTATTCTTTTTACTAGTTTTTATTTTTATAATATATTATTTTCTTTTACTTTCCTCATAATAAAAAAAATGTGGATTCATAGGAGGCTTAAAACTTTTGGTTTAATATCACTCAGAGAGCAGTATAGTTTGTAGAAGAGTTAATGAGATTCATGTTATTGGAAGAATCGTTTTAATAATTTAAACATTGTATATACGATTGCATATTAAGTATAATTTAAATATATAATATCAGCTGCAAAACACGCGAAAATTTTACATATTTACCTTAACGCTGTCCAACATAAATAATAATCTCATTTTATGTTTGATTTTTCCAGTTGTGTCCGCTTCTGACTGTAGCATGTTAACGAGCTGTTTGAACATCGTTGAATTGACATTTTTCTGATAAAATGTAAATAATTATAGTTAGTAATATAACATTCAATGCTGTCATAAACACGGGGATATATTTCGCTTGAACAAAGAAGCGTAGAATAAAAGATTTACAAAATCAAAATCTCAGTTAATTGAAACTTCACTATTTCGTTGTTATATTTCACATAGCCAGATATAATTTTGACTGACAAAAATTACATAGATTTCAATGAATTTTGAAAAAGATTATTAACAGTATGAAAATGCAATATTCTCAGTGAAATTTATTTTCCATTGGTAGTTGAGTACGACCGAGTACGGCAAATTTATTATGACGAGATAGTATATCTCGTTAAAATAAATTTGTTGTTACATAGTATCTGAGCGGGACTGAGGTATTATGTCATGACATAAAACTCTTTTCATTTAGCGTAAGCCAATTAAGAGTTATTATGTTTTGTGTTCAAACTGTACTAAAACATACATACATAGGTTTACTGAACTAAGTTATCTAGGTAAAAAAACATTCATTTTATCTTCAATGTGAAGCTAAACCTTTATTATATGCAACTCCTTATTAAATATACTAGGAAAGTTATTTTAACAAAGTCAAAAGTAGTCTCTTGATGTTTTTAAACATTTTTGAATCAATATGAGTTTGTATGTTTTTGAATTATGAGTTGATTCATAGTATTAGCAATCCCTATAGCATACTGGTAAGTATTCGTTTGTGTTTCATATTTGTGTTATGATAAGTTACCCAAATAATTTTATGTATTATTTACTTGTTTTGATTTAAGAATACCTATCTTTTTCTGAAGAATTCATTACATTCAGAAAATACTTTCTTTAACCAGTTATTGTAAGATTATAATACAAAAATGGTTTTTTAAATATACACAAATATTACACAAATATTTGAAGATCTAGTTATGAGCTGCAATTCAAGCATGTAGTTTATACACAGTACATATATTTACTTATACTATAAATATCGTTTGGCCTCCAGGACAGGGTCCGGATGTATAAATCGCTCGCAGCCAGCAATAAGCTACCCTCACGCAGCATAATTTCAAGAGAATATGCTTTGTGCACACAAAGTGGGAGCTTACAATTTCTATTATATTATACATATATATTTTATCCAGTTTGCCCATTGTTGTACATATTGTTCTAAGATTCATCTCACTGCACATCACAGCTGTTCAGTACTAAGATTATAAGTGTACATAATCACATTCAAACCAACGATTCATATTTTCAATAATAAATGATTTTATAAACATTTATCTTATTCTACGAATATTAAATATCTAAACCGTCAGTTTTACGAAAAAATTACAACTCATGATACCTGTGGTACTGAATGTTATAGACAGTATAATTTTTATAAATTTATTAAGTAAAAGCAATATTTAATTTTTAATACAGTACGTTTGTTTATTTTATAAAGACTGTATAATTCTGACGTTGCGTTTCCTTGAACTCCGTATTCAATACACTTGAAAGTCCGTGTTATCATTCATGTATTGAAACTAATTTCTGAGTATAAGTTGATCCATAAACTATTTATTTACGTGACATTAAGTCCATTTTTTATCCAATTTTATAAATCTATATGTATATCTAAAAGTACTAATACGAACCTGAAATAATTTTTGTCCAGATAGAATATGTTTCAATTAAAAAAAAATATTCAATAAATACAAAATTCTATGTATACTTAATTGGGACTTAAGCCCTTAATTTTAACACGCTTTTTTGTATAACTACGTAATTAGAAGAAAAATAAAAATAATTAAATTGTATAGTTAAATGGTTTCCGAGTAACTTGAAAAAAATTCCGATCCTTACAATAAAATATAATAACTTCTTAGCTCGCGTAGTAACACCCCAATATGAGGTGATCAAAATATCATGGAAATAATTTTATAATTATAAATTAAGTAATATTATAATATAATTAGTTTTATACGTTTAATTATGTTATAAATTTAAAGGTGCTAACGAATAATTTACAACAATCAAGCCGTTTATGGAACGTTTTAAAACAATTATGTGATCCGTCCCTATAAATAATCACAATTTTAATATCGTTTAAAAATTAATAATTGAGATAAAGAACAGTTCAATTTATAAAATAATAAGATCCATATTTAATCAAGTACTCCTTTTTAAGCCGTATGAAAGTACAAATGGAGTATCTTTGAGTTATAGTCATTATAAATCATATATATACATCTTCACAGACTATTTCTAATATTTAAGATAAAAGTGTATTGTAAGTTATTTGAATAATCACTTCTAACATATATTACGTCAGACCCACGAGAAATAACAAATATACTGTTTGAACATTGGTAATAAGAGGTGACTAATTACTTTTGGAGTCACCATAAACTTAAAATGGTGTCGCATAAGATTTGTTAGTAATAAACCGAATTGAAATAACAAAAGATATTAAAATTTCATACAGTCAACTAAAGTTTTGTTTGACTGTCTAAGTGTTGAACAAACTTTAACGTAAATAACAAATAAATTTTAAGAAAGCGACAACTATAATAATAGTTGAAGCTAAAGAGAGTTTTTACTTATTATTTATGACAAGAAGTTCATGCGAGTGCAGCGATGTGTCCAAGTTTCAAGCTCAGCCTCCTCTGTCTCTCCTAACTTTATTAAGACTTCCTAACTTCCACACCTGTGTAGTGATGGTTATGACATTTTACGTCTCAGCAATTACTGATACTCCTAGATATAGGAGAGTTTATCTTTCACAAGATAACTATATAATTTATATTTTAATATAACTTTATGCAATATTAGAAATTTAAAAAGTCTTGGGACTTAGGATTAATTAACTTAAAAACGGCCTGAATAAAAGTTATAATTTTGATTAAAAGAATTAACAACTGCAACAATAAAATATTTCAGATCTTTTATTTCAATATTATTATTAAATACTATAAATATGTAACATGTACGAATGAAATCGTTTCGAATGACAACTCAAAAGAAATATTTACCTTTGAGTTGTTTGTAGTATGTCTTTGTAACTCTAAGACGTTGTAAAGTTCTTTGAAATTTGATAGACATTGTTGCACATATTTCTTTAGAGATATTTGTGGTTGCTATGGATATAACCCATTAGGAATGTAAACTGCTCTTATATATATCTAATTATATATATTATAATGTTTTATTCACTAGCATATACTTAAGAATTGACTTATTCGACTTATGTCATTGGGTTTTACCTGTGAAGCCTCTGACAAGGCGATGTTTATTTTTTCTGAACATTACTAACATTGTTATTTGTTATTTTATAGTCTTAATACTAATACTCATTCCTACTTTAACTTCATATTCTTCAAGGGGTCTAGGAAGGAAAGCTGGTAAAGGGGTGTAAAAATATGTTGAATTATAAATTATTTAAAGTAAAAATAACAACGTTCGTTGCAACGTGGTTTTTTTTTTGTAAAAAGAGATATAATTGTAAACCAAATCATGAATGGTATGAACGAAGCATGAATGATATAACTAAATTATTCACATTCATACCAATGTTGCTGCATGCAACGTCTACTCTGTAACTATTCAAAGCACGATACGGTTCCAATTAGTATTGAATATGATGCTTTACCAATTGGATTTATCAACGTAATAACATTGACACCGTCCAATATAAATATACAACGGCTCAAATGAAGATATTTTTAAAATAGCAACCACTTTATCAAGACCCTCTCATTCATAACAGTATGAAATGCATGCATCTGTGACATGAGATTTATTTTGCATAGTTACATTCAATTCATAATGGATTTGTTTTTTAAACTAATTCATTATAAATGCCACGATTATTTATTAAACTATGAATGAATTAACATATATTATAGTTATGTCTTTAGATAGCTTTTATTTTATTTTAGCACCTTATGATTACTACCATGCATTATAAATAGACATCCTTGATGCTCACCTTCTTGAGGTTGTCAAAATACTATTATAATATAAACTATCCGAGAAACTTGTGGAATATGAAATAAACTTACTTAATTGAATAGATGTGGCAAGTTAGTTTCAGCGAAGACTTACTAAATGTTACTAATAACAACAGTATATCGGGAAGTTCTAATACAAAACATCTTTTATGTGTTGTATTTTGTTAAGAAACGTATAAGATTTAAAAAGTTTTTATAATATTTTTTAAACATATCTAAAACTTTGCTTCAATAGCCTTGAACTTGCAAACTACTAGGAAACTAATATTTCTGACTGCAACGCAGCAACTTTTGTCATAAAATAATTTACTATAGTTACATACTAAATATTTAAAAAAATATTTCAAGTAAATATCTTAGCATTTTATTCTGTTTCAGAAATTTCTGCTAGGGAGGAAATATTCATTAAATTAAAAAAAAGTTAGGTAAGGTTAAATGGGAACCTAAAGTCCCAGTAGTGGTTTTAGCTGTCAGATATATAAATGGAATAATCACCGTATTACTGCACTTATTGTATATTATTTCAATTGCATTTTGTATTACAAAGACATGTGTAGATTACAAAGACATATCATAGATGGAAACTAGTTTTTCCAAGATTTAAGTGGCAATTTTGAAATATTTTGCTTAGCCAAGACCTTGTTGTTAGGGCATATTTTCAGGTAAACGATTCAATAAATAAAATTAATTTATATTTAAAGTTCAAATGTTAAGTTTTCCAATTCAAATATTAATTTTAAAATTTGCAGTAAAAACTCAAAAAACACTCTATTAGTAAAGATATGAGAACGGTGTATTAAAAAATTGTTGCTTACTACAAATAAAACAAAATTCACCTCCGGAGTGTCGGAAGTGTAAAATAAGAATTTAAAAAGCATACAGGCATAACATTTACAGTAATATATCAAGCGGAAAATGTTTTCTATACAAAAAATAAATAAAAATACGCTGAGCTAATAGTCTATGTAGAAGAAATAGAGTACAAAATATAATAATGAAGAGTTAAATATATGGATATTGATAAAAGCATTATTAACTAACGTTTAAAAATTTTTGATTCACAAGCAATGTGTGAAAGAAATGATATAAACACGAGTATAATACATACGGTTTCAGAACCGCGGAGCTGGTGATAAAGTTTGTGTACTTGTGCACAGTACCTATGCCCTAGTAAAGTGCCCAGGGTACCCTAGATATAAGGGTAGCTTTATAATATACAAAAATTAACTAAAAACCCCTTAAACCTACACCTGGGTCGCACGTCCCAGGCACTGTGGAAGTTCCTCTCCCTCCAAAACGATGGACCCATCACCCGCACGGTAAAACCTTGGAATGTTGAGAAGTAACGTCTGTTTTTAAATTAATGTACTTATAATATAAATACGCTTCTTAGAAATTATTGAAGATCCTCAGAAACAATTTAAAAAACAATTTATCGAACATATATCCATTTAGTTTATAAATATATATTATTTAGGGAGTTACAATAATTCAATTTTTTTCTTATATTGTGAGTATGAACAATAAGATATGAAATAAAATTATGCTGATATTAATTTTTTCTATTTTACTCTTAAAACGTTTACAAATGAAACCTGTGGGTGATATAAATTTTTTATAAAATCCAAAATCGCTTGTTTTGGGTTCATATAATGAAATTATACGTAGTAATCAACTTAGTCTTTGACATAAATTGCATAATCTTACTGATATTGTTTCAATTTACAAATCCTTTTTAAGTGAGAAGACATGACCCAAATCAGTAAGTAATGCAATATTCAATGTTTAATTTCAAAACACCCTATCACTTATTTCAAAATAAGACTTGCATTAGACAATGTTTTGTTCAAAATGTCCTATGTACATGTACCCTAGGGTTAACCTCACCCGATCAACCACTATCGTTAAGCACCATTTGTATTTGTACCTTCAACCAGTGCTTTACATAGAATCTATCTACGATATCTACGTGAACAGATACAAATGATTGCGCTCCAGTACACGCGAACTGAAAAGTCTGTAACTGCATCTATTTTTCATACATGCAAGATTTGCATAAAATATATGAACGAATGAAAATAACAAGCACCACTACAAAAGAGTACTTATGTAAAATAAAAAAATATGTAAAAAATATTTTTATTCATAAATATAAAAAGGAAAAAACATTTTGTGATACTAAAACCTATTTTTTGTTGTTAGTTTATAAAACACAAGCAGCAATTTCATACGAAACATTGAACACTTCTGATATGTAAAAATAAATTCAGAATTTCTGAATATGAAAAAGGAAAAAATACCTTTAAGGGTAAAAATCTCTCATTAGGTCGTTTAAAGAGCGTACCTCTGCCTATGGTAATATAAAATTGCTAGGTCATAAACACTTAGCAGCTCATTATATTCCTTTAGATTACTTTTTATACCACTTTTCTCTCTATGAAGCTCTTTGTCGTCATAAATCTTCACTCATTTCTGACATAAGAAACATATCCTTAAAATTTTAGGTCTAAAGGAATTGTGTCGTATGCTGATCAAGCACATTTCTCTAAAAAAGTTCCTAAGGACTGAGGCTAGATTTTTTTTTAAATCTTGACTTGTGATTATGGTTTCTAAAATTTTCATTGAAAGTGAAAATTTGAATAAAACTATATTTTTTGATCTCATTATATAATTTTTCAATTAATTTCACAAAATGCATTGAATTTATTGTTTTTGCACAAGTTTTAACCGTAAATATAAACTGCTTTTAGGGTAGAAAGTAACCATGAAAGACAAGTTTACCGATACTTTCAATTCGGTTTTCCCAAATCATTATCGATACAAGTTTTATTTTAAATAACTTTAAAAATTACAGCTTAGTGTATTGTTATTTGTTGATAATAGGAATAGCAGTGAATGTTTTCACATCAAATATCACAAGGTTTCAATAAATGTTACAGTGAAAAAAATACTGTGTCTTTTATTTCTAAAGCATTGCAGCAGCATTGTTCGCTTGTGTTCACAGACTACCGCGTGACTTCCTTATACTAGTGGCTACCGTACAAAAATAAACAGTCTTTCTTTTAAGTGTACCATTATATAATTATTATGGTAAACTAAATAGGAATATATTCACATAGGTGCATAACTTAGTCATCACCATTAGTGATACTATATTGTTATGACAGAAATTTATTGCAACATAATGTATATTGATATTAATGACTAGTATTAATATATTTATATCTACATTTTAGCCTCAACGTATATCAGTGTATGCTATCTAGAAGTTAAATTATCACTGAAATAAGCCATCTCCTGCAATGCGACTCACTTTCCCAATGATTGATTGATTGAGCATGCTTCACTGACTACTGTTTACCGAAGCATTTTGAAATGCAGTTCTCTACTGTGTTTTGTAAATAGGTTTAGGGATATAAAGGCTAAATTATTGAAATGTGTTATTTGTTCTTTACGTCGTTTTATTTGTATAGGGTGGTTTTAGTATAACTAAAAGACGTGAACTGGTTTGTAAAAAGAAAGAAAAACTCATACAACTCCAAATAAGTCCTTTATATTAGCTTTATTATGATTTCAATTATTTTAAAATGTATATATTTATAATAAAAAGTTACCCAACAAACTATTATATCTCAATATTATTATTAGGTACGTAATTTAAATATTCTATTATTTTTTTAAACTGTTTTTATTTCAGTTGAGAATTTTGTTGTAAATACATGGCTAATAATAATTAACTGTAATATGTGCTTAAATCAAGAATTATATCACTACTAAGATATAATTATAAATAACGTACATATTTTTTTTCATTTCTACTGTTGAATCGTGATAGTATTGCTTAACAATTTCATTACATACAAATTAATTTACTTTAACAAATATCACAAGCACGCATAGCACAGTACCTAGTTTCATTTTTATAATCAAATACCTCACAGAGAGAAAGAAATTTCATTTAGAAAATATGTCGCAACCTTCTGCGAAATCGTACCGCCTTAAAATGATTTCTTTATTAATTTGATTAAAAAAACAAGTGAATACAAACATTTGTGCGAATTAAACCATTGTATGAAAATAAGAAAAAAAGTGAATAATTTGTACTGTTTTTATTCTCTTTTTAATAAGTTTTTTTTAAACAGTATAATAAATATTAGTATGTTTTGTAAAATTCGAATGGGTAAATCGTTTAATACCTATCTATTTTACATGTACAATGTAATATTATTTGACACATCTCATCTGCTCGTGATCACGGTTGCTGAAAAGTAATTGAAACTTCGGAATGTAGTTTTTAAAATAATAAAACAGTCGTAGTATAATCCGAAAAATATTAGTTACATTTAAATTAATACTCGAAAAAGCCGATCTCATTATTTGACAGATTATTCATCTATTCATTTACAATATATTAATTATTATCTATGAGTTTAGATGTCTAAGGATATTTTGTAGTTAATTATTATTTATGTTGAAGAAATTGTTAATTAAATTTTAATAAGACCGTAACGAAATATTTTATATAAATTTATGAAGCTTACCGCATGACCAAATCAGAAGGTTATATGTAAGTCGGAGCACAGAGGAAATTGCCGGTTTATATAAAGGAAGATTCCCAATTTTCTTGAAACCGCATCATTTATGCAACTAAAATTAATTATTCGCGAACAGTTTTTAAGGCTCGTTTTTATTTTCAACAGAACATGTTTTCTACCAAAGAAGACTTAGATTAAAAAAGCCAATCTACATTTTGTGGGTAACTAAAACTAGTAAGACTAAAATTTTAAACATGACTTTAGTGAAACATTAATAAAATAATTTAATCGTTAAATGGCTATCTGTTGTATTTCCACA
This sequence comes from Danaus chrysippus, assembly GCA_916720795.1. Classification (NCBI taxonomy): domain Eukaryota; kingdom Metazoa; phylum Arthropoda; class Insecta; order Lepidoptera; family Nymphalidae; genus Danaus; species Danaus chrysippus. The sequence goes on from CAKASE010000044.1 coordinate 2,351,170, forward strand.
GAGACCTGAAATTTCATTTATTTGTAAAATTTTATAAGATATATTTTAACACTATTTAATAAAACGGATCATAACTAGAAATCCAAAAAAGTGAGATAATATTATAGTACGCTATATTTGTATATTTTATTTGTTTAAGATGCTATTATGTAAATCTCTTCATGAAAAAATTAGAAGAAAGTGTATTTATATGTAATTGAATCAAAGAATTTTCACAAGTAGACTTATATTAAATATCAGAACAAAAATCTATCGATCGTAGTAAACATGCTGTATTTAATTCGACAGTTCCATTAGTTTGGCGAAATTAAGGTCACCGGTAAGTTAAATAGTATGATAAATACAGTAGGGGAATATTCAAATTAATATACATTTACGTTGCTTATATTTGGGAATATAATACATTTATTGTATATCAAAAATATTTCTTTCGACAGACCTTGGCTATAGCTGGGAAACTGCCAGGTAGAAGAAGAAGAATCAAATATATTTCTTTTAAAATTAATCTTATATGTATATTTAATTATTATAATGGAATCCACTTGTTTAAAGTTTTTATTTATTCGGGTGAACTCAATTGAAAAAAGATTCTCTAAATTTTGTTTTTAATTCCATTGTGACATGTACATACAATATAATAAATAAACATATACCTATATTTGAGCCCAAAGAATGGAATGGTCCTGTTCAACGGCTTCAAACTTTCTCTTATTGATATTTTAATGTTCATGAAAAATATATTTTTATGAAGCCATTTTTAACATTTTGGATGTCTGGCATCCATGCCACATAAAATGTGATTTATATCACAAATTTTTATTATACAGTTATTATATATAAACACGATACGAAAAAGGATCAGTGAATTATAGTAATATATGAGTGCAATATGTGTATCTTTAAATAACAATAATGAATATAAATTAGATTTGCCTTTTTATTATTGTTTTATTGACCTTGGAGACAAATGGCAACAATAAAAGATGCAACTTACCTTATTTTCAGTTACGCACAACCTTAAACAGTAACGGTTGTCTCGTGTTATAAAATCACATTGGCAAATAAAACAATTACATCATAATAATTATATAGAATTTTTGGGAAAATTAAATAACGTTCTTGAAAATTTTAACAATAATATCAGAACTAAACAACAAAATACCAATATAAATGTATTCGTTCAAGTAAAAGACGTCTACTATATTTGTTTATCCGAAAGGAACAGACATATCGTGAAGTACTTAAAACAAAGTAAACCATAATTACATATATATATCCAAAATACTGTTGATGATTTTTTAAAGCGTATTAAAAAAATAGGGAAAAAATTAGTAAAAACTCCAATAATGTAACTCTCCAATATTCTCTGAAGGTGTCTAATGTTATAATAAAAATAAATAATTAAATTTTTTACCTAGACACGAATAGGAACACGTTATTTTATAAAAAATATCGCAAACGACAAAGCATGAGATAGGAGAATGACCCCGTTAAAGGATTATATTTTCGTAATACTGCAACAAAGAACTAGTTCAACTTCGTGGGATAGAGGCGAATAATTTGCAATAATTTTTAAGCTTTATGAAACACTATTAAAATGGATGTTCTTTTATGGTTAGATTTTTAAAAACGAACATTGTAAAATAGAAAAAAAGAAAGAACATCTACATATTCAATATACCTACGGTTATAATGGATAAGAAAGCATGGAACCCGTAAATAATAAAATCTAAAGGATTTGTTAAAACTTTCGTTGTGGTCTTGTTTCTCCCAAGTTCTAACTTCATTGAAAATCGGTAGTTTGAAACCACAGGTTTGTAGGTGAATAATATAATCTAGTGAACATATCATACACAGTTTTATTAGAGTACTTTTTTGTATATTCAATTCTGAAAATCGTTTATTTTTCCAGAATGTACGTACTGTCCTCACCCACATGCACTGCTCACATAGTAAAGTTGGTTGTTATCAAATTTCATTCTGGGGATAACTTCTTTACTCCTGCAAAAGAGATAGGGAAGTTCCTTCTCGAGACAGTTATGAGATTACTTTTCACATCAGAAACCTTATTTGAGAGCTGCTAGTGAATTGGTTAGTGTCATTGGTAGGGCACATTAAATAAAGTGTATTACCAGGTTGGGCTATCTGCGTCTTCGTCAGGAAAGGAACGGTCCACTGCAAAGTTTATAGGTAATTATATACTTCTTCACAAATAAGAAAGGAGTAGATGGGGCAAATGAATTATTTTTTCCATTCTATTTACTTATGTTTCTTTATCTAAGAGAAGAAAACGGATTATGGGTATCGATTGTGCTGACTGCATATGAAACGATTCAAAGTGAATAATCCTCTAAAGGTAAAGTAAATTAAGATTCGTTAGTGCGGCGTTATTGTAATTGTATATAATACAAAGTCAAATATAATGCAACCGCAACTAAAGCGTAAAACTGTTTCTACTTCCTTATATAATGGAGTAATTAAATTTAAAATCGCTTATATAATAATAAGTATAAAAATGAATGAACATTTAAATATGTAACCGCAGTGTGTAAAAATAATTGCAAATTAAGATTTTCTTTCTGAGTGCGAAGCTACATATTCTCGTAGCAAACACATTAGTGCACATTTTTACTTTTGAGTTTTGTATAACATTAAATTGAGCAATCATTTATTTTCTCTAAATTTTTTCCTGTTTTGTTATGGATAGACATAGAGACGGGTTCGAATTATTTTGTGTTTTATAGTGTAATTAGGCATAAATATATAAGATTCTTTACAGCAATTAAGTTATTTATGTTTATTTTGAGTTATTCCATTTATAGACGTAATGAAAGACTGATTCTCACAGAACAAGGCAGAACTTCTCTTTAGTTTTTAAATATTTATTAACTATGATGTTAACCGTAAACTGAACTTTAGTTTCAGGTGTGAAAGTTCTTAAGGAAGGAATAAAGTTATGAGTTTATAGAAGCGAAAGCTGAGATCGTAATTTGAGTCTACCGTTTGAGTCGTTATCAAGTTCTCACCTCACAAACAAGAGCAGCAATTGACAAACAATTATACTTGGAAACTTTGGATTTAGGTTCAAGGTAAATTATATTTAAAATCATGAATATTTTGTTAGAATAGTCAAAAAAATTCAATTTCCTTGTAAAAATCTAAAGTAAATGGCAAAAATCTTATTTGTGATAACTGGTAAATGTAAAAATTATATACCTGTATTTATGTTTGTCGATTTTTTCTACTCAGCTTTATGAAATGAAATGATACATTTCATTTTCTTCTCAAGAGCTTCATCTGCTTATAAGACGTTTTAGGTCTTGTAGTGGTGATATCAAATTGAAATATATGAGGAATATTAGTTTACTTCATATGATTAATTCAGTTCGCACAGACTTGATACATCTTCGTAAGAATGATATGAATAACTTATTTTTATGTATTGAATTTTCATCGATAATGGAGGCAATAAAAGAAATTTATACCTCTAATATTATTAAAATAGAATTCGTCTTTCACCAGTTACATATATTATTCATTCGGTATGTCACTTTCGAAATGCCACAGGTCTTCAATATTTAATTAACTCCAATGGTATTTTTTCAACGGAAGGTTCGGTCAAATGTTTACTATATTTTTCTATTACTAACAAAAAAATTAATTAATGGACATTAACAAAGCAATTGAGGAGTCAACAAAGAAAACTTGAATTGATATAATACTTGAAATAAGAAAAGCACACGTTTTAATAGATCAATGTTTAAAAATAGTAGTTTGTAATAAACCAGATTTATTATAGTGCTTTTGTTAAACATCTTATTACCATTTGAGCATACGAGCAAGATTTAAGATATCATAAGGGTTTTATACCCACGAAGATAAAAGATTATGTTACTCCTTTTTACAAGCATTTTGACAAGTATTAACTTGAAATTATAATCATTACCATAGGATTATGTTAAAAACAAAAAAAAATATTTTTATAATTAAATTCATACTTGTTTAGTACAATAAATTACTTTTCTACAAATTACAAACGTATTTTTATCCAGATGTTTAAGTTTCCATATAAAGGTATCAAAGTGGCAGTTGGCACAGTCATCATATTAAAATGTGACCTGATATGAAAATAGCTACAATATTGTGTCACAAATTAACAGAATTACGCGGTTCTAAAAAGGAATATTTGGACGCAAACTGTGTTTTACATCATAAAGTAAGAGTATAAATAAATGTGAATAATTTGATTTAAAATGCACCAAATGAAGTCACATTTTTAGTATGAGCTCTCTGAAAAGTATTTGACCTTTAACTCTTTATGTCTCCCACCTGTATATGAATGACGTCAATTGTGGATAAAAATCTATTTTTAAAATATGAGAACATCTAAAATGATGACTTTATTATTAGCTATTTATAACGTACTTCTCAACTGTTCGTAGAATATTCTCATTCGATTTCAAATAAAGATCAACCTTTTAAAGAATTTCGAATTTCAAATTTGTTGAGTCAGTTTTTTAAAAAATGGAAAGAAAGATTTTATTTTAATTTTATAATATTTCAAGAAACTTCTTGTTGAAACGACAATTTTGTGCTATTGTCCCATATCACTTAACGAAATTATTTCGGAGTTTTGGAGAAAGTTACCCAAAGAAAGTATTCGGAGAAATGTTATACACATTCAATTAACATTTTTGTTTATGGTTCCTTTCAGACAAATTCATAAATAAGAATTTTGAAAATACATTTATTTGTAGTCAATATTTTAAAAATAATAAATTGAAGACAAAAAGAAAAACTTACTTTTTCTCTAAGTTATAAATATTAACGATTTTAAATAATATTATCTTGAAAATTTTTTAAAGCAAGAGACTTACAGGAAATTAATAAATTTATGATGATTCTATATATAAATTTCATATTTTAACTAAATACTTACATAGTGCAAACGTTGTTGTAACCGACTTTTGCATTCCGACACACCCACCAACGACTATATATATAAATGTTCATCTTGTTATTATTAATACATTTATACAGAGTGATACTCGTTTAACAAAATATTTTATTACGATAATGTACTAAAAGCATTCACAAAGTAAGGCCTATTAGACACAATGTGTATTCTGTATATTGAACTCTAAAGCAATATTAATAATTTGGCCTTTCCTACTCTATGATCGTAATAAACCTTTTCAAACCTTTTTGTCAAAATTAGATACAGGTGTCATAAAGGTGTTGAAGTAGTGGCTTGGGTTTGTACTATCGCTTGATTCATCGACTGATATCAGCTTTATTCAGGTATCGCTATAGTTTTGGGATGAATCTAAAAAGGTCATCGGAGCTCTAAAACCACCTAAGAATTTTCATGAGACATGTTCTGGGGGCATTCTACCTTATAAAATGAGACGTAAAGCCCTACGCTATCCGTAATGAGGTTCCGGATTAGACTATAATGATGGCTACGTATGAGAAGTTGCGACTTTAATAATTTAATGATTATTATTAAAGATTAGTTAAAAAATTGAAAGAATATAATTAATAAAATAGTCAAAATATCACAAATTTTGCCAAGGGTTTTTATCACCGACCACCAATAAGATAACGCTATGATTCCTTATAAATTTCTCCTCTTTGCAACTCTTGACTACTTTTACAGGGTGCTTTTGGTACCGCAGATCACAACAGAGTTGTGGAGTGGAATGGACCCAATTCTCGGGCTAGTAAGGATCCATTAGACTTTAAAAAAGGGTCATGGTAGAGAATGTTATTTTTACACTTTACCTAATCTCGATTGGGGTGCTACTTATTTTGTGAAATTAAACACCACCAAAAAACAAGCTTGTCTTTTCACCACCAAGAGGAGTCATTTTACCTGGATTCCGATTTTTCGGAATTTATCGTTACAATACTTACAATACCCTATTTAGATATTAAGTATTGAGGTATTCTTATACCTTAACTTTGGGTAATTCATTAAGTTAAAACAGTTACAAGGAAAAATTGGGGACCTCGTTCAAAAGTTGCAGTACTTCCAGCCGGGAAAACTTCTTTGTTTATACAAAGCACAGGTTCAGAAGTGATTACAGCTTACTTATATAAAATCTAGTCAGCCTCTCGGTTTTCTACCGGATACACTCTGGTGAGTGTGCACAGGAATTATACAATTTAATTACCACATCCCCTTTTCACTGTAGGACAACCAGACACACCGCCTCCATACTTCTGTTGTAGATCTTTCTTGAATCCGGAAGAAGTGATACGCTTCCTCCTTCCTCATGTGCACTACAAGAGATTGAAACAGTTTTACTGTGTCTGTGTTTCCTTCAAGTTATAATTTAGGTGTTTTCAAGAATTAGGTGAATATGCTGAAATTGAGAAGATACATACGTTTACATCCTATAACTTTATTTGCATCTGCAACGTGTTGAATAAAAGTCAAGGGATATTCAGAAGAAAATTTAAAAAATGTTTTTTGTATGTAAGTAACAGAAAATACAAAACTTTCAAAAACTCTTCACTATTTAAAAATCCCATAAAATACGAGTATTGTCATATTATTAAATGCCAATTAATTATTTATAGATTTGGTAATACATCATATTTTCAAATTTATAATGTAAATATAAAAATTACAAACTTAATTATGTTTATTTTCAACTTTTATAATTAAGGATACATTATTTCTATAAAAAAAATGGAAAAAAGCGTAAAACATACATGAATTATTAAAAATAAGATACCCTTGTCTTTGTTTTTCGGATGAAAAAATATTTTACTACTAACATTTGTTTCATAAAGCTAAATATTATAATGTACATAGCTTCGGTAAAACAGTTTGAGACAATTGTGCGCTTTGACCTGTGCCAGCCTCAGTAATTTGCATACTTTTTGACTTTTATCTTTTTGTTATGTTTCGAAAAAATTATGTTTAACGTTTAAATTATTGTGACTTTTACTTATTACCATAATAAGCATAAAAAATAAGGGAAATTTTATAAAAAACTGTGCAAAATAATATATCATAAGACATCTTAATGTACTAAATAATGAATTATATTCAATTTCTTTTTCATTAATTACCATAATAAATAAATTAGGAAATGTTATTTCATCCGTAAGAAACTTGATCAGCCGGACTCCAAACACTTAATTATTCTATGATCTCATAATTTAATACAGATTTACTTATAACTGTAACTACTTAAATGTTTTAAGCAGCCTTAAAACGTATTTTACATACTTCATTACGCAGTCCGTTCTTGAGTTGTTTCGTTCCATTAAATTAAACATTTCATTATGTGACATCAATGTATCTCTGTTGTTCACTTCAATTTCAATAGTCATATTTAAACCAAAATTCAGTAAAAATTATGGTCAAATAAATTGAATAATCTTATATAATAATATAAATCTGTCGAGGACATGCTGATTATTATTTATATACCGATCTAACATATTCTACTTATGATTTCGACTCTGTAGCCTCAGAATTATATTTCCACTCAAAGTAATGTGATATATGACTACATTTAACAATTGTAACGTTCGAATTTATGCACTATTTATGGTTATTTTAAACTTTGAATGATAGAAATATATTTTGGCAAAGATGTGATGTAATTAATTAATCAGATTATACATATGTTAAGGCGAATCACTTGAAACATGTTAACAACAGAAATATAATTATTATCTTCTTTTTGTTTAATAATTATCAAATTTATTTAAAATACAACGGTTTTATTTTAGTTTTTAACAAGCATTTTTTCTACTTAAGCCTTAACTGTCATGAAAAAAGTATATACTTATTTAACTTTAGACATATTTCTATTGATAAGGAGAAAAAAAATATCGATATACATCTAGGATTATCATGAAATTGACGTAGATATTATAATTGAAACGTTATTTGAAACAATCATGTGTAAATATATATTTACATTAAAAAATTTATATTAAAAATTATCTACATTAACTTTGCATATTTTCCAATTTAATATCATAACCCTTTTTTTATATTTTCCGTATAACATTTAACATAAATATCATTATGTAATAATTTTTCTTATATAGCTAAGATACTGTGCTTATAATCTTACAAGTATCACGAAATTTTGTTACAATGCTTCTCGTACGTTGAATCCGTACTGTATATACATTTCTCTTCTATGTTTATGAATTTAAATTTTACTCGTATTAATTTCATGACATTTATAGTATAAACTTCAGATTTTTAATGTTGAGAAATTTTGCTATCCATCTATACAGTACATTGAACTTTCCAGTTCATAACCTTTTCTGCGTTGATAGAGTAGGGGTAGGCAATAATTTTTCGTCCTAAGTAATAATTTACTTAGTTTTTTAATTATTTTAAGGTAAGTTAAGTCATCCAAACAATTTTTTAATTAATCTGACTGAGTTTTAGTTAAAGAAATTGAAACAAAAGTAATGATTTGCGAATTGTTATTTTGTATAGATTCATATTTATTAGTATAAAGTAAAAGTAAAGTTCCTTGTTTTAGTAAAATATATCCAATATTAATATTAAAATCTGTATAAATATTTGAATTTCAATGAAATAATAGGAAACAAAAAAATGTTACATAATAGTATTGTTTGAAAAAATAATATCGTTAAGAGGAAAGTTGGATCGTTCAATATTTTGTAGCCGAATCTCGGGCTTCCTTAAATTTTATTCAAAGTGACACGAGACTTTTAGACAGCTGAGACTTGCGGTTTGGGGGCAGAGCAAACATTTGAATGTTTTATATTATTGAAAAACTTAGAAAAGTTTTATTGTTCTACGATTTATGAACATACTTAGTATTGTAATAGGAAATGCATAAATAATTTAATTTTAAACAGTAAATGAAGTAAGAAATTTAGTAACAATTTGTCACTATTATTTAAATTTATAAACAAGATATATCAATTTCATAGAACATTTTGTAGGTGTAATGTGAAACAATACGATGTTCAGACATCTTGTTTTCCTCAATTCTTCGTATTTTGTAACTAAAAGCTAATTAGTGAGTCCAGAATATAAATTTCGAGGCAGCGTGTGGTTTCAGGAAATTTTGTATAACATCTCATATTAGTGCTAAACATGAGCTTTTGTTGTGAATGTTACAGTTTTTTTTAGTTTATTATGTGAGTGACAACTTAATCTGATTAAGGTTAAACGATGTATTTATTAAAATCAATGGTTTATTTCTTTAGTTTTTTTTAAAATATTTAATTTATATTATTTTGTGGTCTTAGCCTCTGCTATCCAGATAAGATTTATTTTCTCATAACTGTCGTATCGTATGTTACTGATTTTCATGTATATAAAAACCTATAAAATGGTTCCCGCTTAGTCACATTTAAATCTTTCCTCACAATAATGATATATAATTTTATGAGATAAATTGTAATTAAAGACATTCCAATATATATGTTTGCACATTACTCAGTAACATGTACTCCAAAAAATTATTTACAATCTGGATTGTACAAACATACTGAATTTATTGTGTGTACCATAATAATACTATCAAAGTATAGGAGAAAGACGGTCTGCGGCTTGAACAATACGGAGAGCTTCACTAAAACAGTTTGAGACAATTGTGCTCTTAAACCCGAACCCACTAAAATAATTTGCATATTTTTTGACTGCAAATCCCTCCTGCATTTTGTATATTTTGAATTGCGCGTATATATTAATATTCTTGTAAATCTTGTTATCCATGGTTATATGTAAAATAAAATGAAATTAATTAAGACCTGTCATCTGCTGATACCTTCATAAGTAACCGTTCAAATTCTGTTCTATTTGTTGATAAGAATGTTATCAAATATTCTTTTCATTTTCAATATGATTGACCTTTTTCATTTATTTAGATAATTATCTATATAAACGTTTAGTTTATAAGATTTTAAAGTTAAAAACTGACGAAGGATAAAAATGTATACATTGATTTACCATTAAGCGGGATAAGAGAAAAAATTAGTTCGAAAATATTACTGTAAATATAGTCAGTGGTGGCTCAGTGGTTAAAGGGCCCGCCTCTTGTCGCCGAGGGCGCGGGTTCGATCCTGGCCCGGGCAAGTACCAATGTGATTTTTCCGAATCATATGTACTTTCTAAGAGTATTTAGACACCACTGACATACGGTGAAGGAAAACATCGTGAGGAAACCTGGACTTATAGTTTCACAATTATAAGTTTGAAATCACCAACCCGTCTTGAGCAAGCGTGGTGATTAATGCTCAAAAACCTTCTCCAAGTGAGAAGAGGCTATGCTCAGCAGTGGGCGTTAATAGGCTGATGACTGTAAATATTAAAATAACTGGCATTTTTTATCTTGTTTTATTAAAAGACTCATCACTAAAAATTCCTTACAAAGCTATATATAGCCATCTGTTTAATTCCCACGTTTTCCTAAACGTAAATAATATTGAAAGAAAATTCTTGAAAAGTTTCACGAAAGGCTTACTGAATAAAATTATCTCGTTTTGAATCTTTTATTTTTTATAGTGTTATAAATAAGTTAATTAATAAAAGGTCTATTTTATATCTCAAATGTTCCATATTATGGTACATTAGTCAATTTGACATCTCCACGGAATTTCCAAGCCATGCTTTTTGTCTACACGAAAATAGTTATGTGAAAACTCCATATTCAGAATAATGTGCTCACTATTGGTTCAAAATAAAAGGATGAAAAAATCTTATGTATTTATTTAATATTAAAGGCAATTAATGACAATTCAAATATGTTTTTTAATCATATTTATAATGATTAAGACAAGACTGAACACAGGGCTCGCAATGAAATGTAACTAATCCTGCTTGGGTCTATTATTATGTATTTTATATTACAAAATCTATAGAATTATTTTAAATAATTTCCAACAGCAGGAAAAATAATATTTTTATTTATTTTTTTAATGCGGCTAACAAGCAATGTTTTGTAACTACTTGGAGAAGTATGTAAGGCTGATTGTTTAATAATATCTATACACAGTTAACAAGGTAACAAGGTGAGATATGTTTAGATAAATTGATTAATAGATTTAATGGTACGTTATAAACGTTCCGATGGAATGAATACGTAATGCATTACAAAGTGCTTCGGTAAACAGTCGTCATTGAAGCAAGCTCAATCAATCAATCATCCAAGCAACGCACGTCGCACTGCGGGTAATGGATTACCTATATTCTAATGTATGATAAAATCTTAGCTTTAAATATATGTACATATATACATACAAATTATATCTATTATATAAAAAGAAATGTACAAAACTTATTTATAGTCTATCTACATTTTTGATTACAGTATGTAATATGCATAAATTTTTTTAAGAGTCGTCTCTTTCTATTATCAACTTTATATAAAGTAAGAAAGAATTAAAGCGAATAATGAGATAAACAATTATATAAAAAATGTGTAGGATTCAAGTCAACAAATAATGCAGCATTTCAGTCAGCGAGATAATTAGAGTCGGATGTCTGATTGTTGGGTAGAAAGAAAAATCTCTCTAGTTCGAGACGTAATTAGGCAGATGGTTCTGTATAAATCTTCAAAGATGTTTTTGTAAATCTCATAACGAAAAAAACTGCTGCCATGCTTTAATAGAAATAAGTTTAATTTTTGTATATTATTAATTGCTAATATCTAAGGATTTCTGACTAGATGTCTGTTTTTTATATTTTAAAATGCTGGTTTTATATCTACATACTCTTTATTTACTTTTGATTTTTTTTTGTTATTGGAATAATATTTGAAATAGACTTATTTGACCATGTTTTAGTTTATGGATTTCTAAAAATGCTGCAATACTCTAAAACAGCTTTTGTAAATTGTGTTTTTCTTCGTCTAGGAGGTAGCGGGAAAAGGTCCCCTCATTTGTTACTCGGCTCAAATTAGGACTTAATTAGCTCAAAGATTTACTTTTTGTATAATTAAATTACCATTAAACCTTTCTAGCTTTGTATATGTATATACAAAACATTTATACATATATTGAAATTAAATAAATATAAAGTTTTAATATTACCGAAAATATTAAATACGATGGTACAGACAAGAGATTAATTGTTCCGGGTTCCTTAATGAGTCTTATTTTTCTATTTTACACACATATCAGTGTTGAGGCAGGCAAAGTTAATATTTAAGGATTTTCACTTAACTGACACAGCTCTATATATATGTATATTGTCATTAATAATTTTTTTTTGTATCTCCATTCGAAAAATATAAATCATATCACATTAAGTGAAAAATATAAAAATAAATACATATTTAATTATCTGTTAGAAACATATACCCGGTTAAAAAATCCACTGCTTTCTAAAAAGTCATTTTCCTGCGTGAGATATATTTTATACTCTAAAAATGAAAACATTAGGACAATATATTTGTGTCACTTTACAAGCTAATAAAAAGTTAACACGTGTAACCTCCCTTCGTATTTATTACGCTCAACACAAACACAGTAAGGATGCGACTGTTTTAATCAGGCTAAGCGATAGCGATTCTTTTTCATATTATTTTCTCATACACAATTTATACGAAATTTTTGCTGTAACTGGAGTATATAAAAATATCTAATAGAACTGTCTTTCATTAATTAAAATATGCATTTTGTTATATAAATTTGTTCATTATAATGAACAAAAATAAATTGCTTAGCTCAGTTTACGGTGATATAGCAGGAGCGTTAGCATCTCATGCGTACGTCCCATAGTCGTTTGTCAAACCAACCATTCATCTTCTTCGTTCATTCGTCAATATGTCCATATGCCTATACAAAACCCATAATGTACCGAACTACGCTGAATGGGTAAATTGGTTCTGACGTGTATTGAAAATGATGTCTTTAGTTTGCAACAATTTCAATATTAAAATTGAGTATTTGTTACGAGTTTTGTTCATTTGAACAAAGTATAAAATATAAATTACATAGTAACGTATTTGGTTGTTTCAATACACATTTTTAAATTTAATGGCGTAAATGAATTATTTTATGACTTGAATTTTTAAAATTTATATTACTTTATTTATTAGGAAGGATTGTACTTATTTCAAATAAATAATTATTTAGGTATGTAGTACGAAAGAAGAAACTCTATACAATTTCTTCGATCTTCGTCAATTTTGAATTTTATTTCTAGCGAATAAATGCTTATTCTGAAACATATTACCAGTCTGTTAGTCTTCGCTGAATTGACAGAGGCCTGGTGTCAACGTGAATACATGATGTAACGACATCTTTAACATATTTTACGGCTGTCAAGCCACTCAATTGTGTTTGGAAAATGTAATATAGTACAAAGTACGAGAAAAGAATGATGAATTTATATTATGAATACGATAGGAAAATTTTCAATTTAATATATTTTTTTGAACAAAAAAAATGTGTATTTTATCGTTTAATCTATAAATTTTTTAATGTAGTTTTATTCATTGTTTCATTCATCGTAAATGTAACATAGATTCAATGTTATTCATCTATTCAAAATAGCCACAAAAGATAGCTTATGTGGATGGCTATCCAATGTCAGTTGCAAAATTGCAATTTTGTCAATGCAAATCGCAATGCTACATTCCATTACTAACAGTTCTCTCATTTTCATTTTATGTATCTTTTAAAAATTACCTTAACGATAATTACTCAATAATAGCATACATGAAATACAGAAAAAAACATCTCATTGACTGTATTTAATATTAATTTTGGTTTCATAATTTTGAAATATAATATATCTGTCAATTTTATTTGTATTATCGTGTCTTTTGGTACAACTTTTTTATTTTCCGTAAACGTGTATTAGTTTTTATGGTAGAGGTAACGAACGAATGAAGGTATGTAATGGAATTCGCAATCACAATGTTGATAGGATTACTATAGAACTGTAGGCTTCAGATACTAGTTTCAATGAACAATCCATAATTGATGGAACGAAACGATGCCAGAACAATTTAAATTATTGACGTTAATTTCTTGATGATTTCATTTTATATTCTGTTTCATAATATATCCAGTATGTATATCACGCATATTGGCACCTTTCTGAATTTTTATATAAAATTAAACACTAGGTTTTACATAATATGTATGTAATGAATAGATTAAACAATTGCTGTAAGGTATTAAAATATTATAATTTTTATGCGACATGTTATATTGATATATTTTAAGATGATATAAAATATAGCCAATACCAATATATTCAAAACTTTTATTTTAGATAATACTATTTGGTTCATTGTATAAATAGCCTAAGTTGAAACGTCATTTCCAATAATATCTCAAAAACAATTTTTATCAAATAATCTTGAAGGAAAGGGACAAAGAAACAGCACTTTACCAAGTAGATTGACTGTACGTCGTTAGTAAAATACTTATTTGATAGTTGCGTGTAGGAGTTTTTGTCATGAATACTTCAGACGAGCTACTATGAAGGTGTAAAAAGCCACAAAATTCTTTTTATTTATTTTGAGAAACTCTATTTGTGGCTTGGCATAACTATAAACTAAACTCAGAACTATAAATACTATATATTTATGGTACTAAACAAAGTTTGATTATTTTTTATTTTAAATTCAAAGGCGTCAAACGAGCTTACGGCATACCTGATGGAAGGTAGTCACCGTCACCCATAGACATCTGCAACATAACGGATGTTGCACATACGAGTATGTTGCAGATTACATACGAGTAAGAGGAAAGGGTGGAAAAGGGCAACCAGCGCTCCCACTTAACGAACGAAACGCAGCAATTTGAGACTACTACACGCCAATCTTCTGTATGAGGGTGGTCTTTTCCCGGTCCAGTTGGTCTATGTTCGAGCTGCAGTTGACCACAGCTGCTCTCTACCGTCTACACAATATTGATTATAATTATAGGAACTGATTCCAATATGTCCAAAACGGCGAATAACAAAGTGTTGAGTAAATTTGCTTACAAAGTTTGTAAGGGGACAGGATATATAATCTTTCAGAGAAAGAGTCATAAAATTGGTAATGATTGCTAGAATAAAAATAAAAGCAATAAATGAAATGTTGTTTCTACTTAAATTAAAGGAATCCTTGATAGTGGCTGCACATTGAATAATAACGTAATAATAATAACGTGAGTATTAAAAAAAACAAACTTGATTAACGGAAAGTGAACTTTGCATCTAGAAATAACTTTCCTGAAATTTAAGACAAAGTCACATCCTAAAAGAATCGGCAAAAATTAAACTTCAAAATTCTGTCTATGTGCTTGCCTTATGAATATAATATGTGTAGCAATGTTTGCAGATCACAGAGTAATAATAACATTCAATAAAATAAAGCAGTTGCATAAACAAAGAAGGAATATTTGTATTTTTTGCTAAGTCAATCATAGAAGACTTAACTATTTCGGAACCTTGATATTGTACTTGAAAGAAAACTAAAGTGCAAAATATTCCCTAATCCAAACATGGTACTATAAAACAGGTTCATAGGAGCTTGTTCATATGAACGTCAAGGATTTACGTACAAGTCTTTAAAATAAAACTGTTAAATTGTCTAAATTCGACGTTTTCTAAAAACAGTGGCATCGAAACAGCTACAAAAGCTCTCACCACCTGAAATTCATGTATTGCAAGCCTACTAAAGACATTTAATTGAGATGAATCAGTATGCGTGAGTATGTAGTAAAAGAAAATATTCAGTTAAACAGGCAACATTCAGGAAAAACTGCCAACCGAATAACCAACCCAACTTCAAGGTCCAAGATTTGAAGAGTTAACTATAACACTTGGTTTGAACATAATTAAGAAACTTTAAAAATTTCCCTGAACTTGGGAGGTTATGAAGAGGTACAAATATTTTTATAATTACCAATTTTAAAACTCCTACGTCGTCCTAACATAATTTGTCATTTATTCATATACAATTCATTCCTTTTTAGTTTTTCATCCAAATTGTTTTGGCAATTTTATCGGTTCTTTACAAAAAATTGATGGATGAAAATTAATGGAAACTTTATTCATCATATGTTTTAGTGTATTAAAGTGACAGATAAATAGCATTGACGTATGAAAACTCCCAATAAAGTAAAAAAAAGAAGTGGACGGCAGTGCTCACACTTTTCTTATTACTGAGTGATCTCCTTCATATCTTCCCCACTATATGACAGTGATATAATATGACGTGCGCATTTGATACTATTAAAGAACTTAATTTAATGTAAGAAACATTTGAGCTTTATTTATAATTTAAATTATATTTTTAGCAGTTCGGTTCTTTAATATTTTAGGTTCTGATGATTTTATAAAATTTTATAAGAGCTCAATAAACTGAAACAATAATATTTGTTTCTGCAGTTCACAACAATTAAATTGAAAACTGTAGTCTTAAAACGTTAGTCTACATGAGGCCAAGGGTTTATTTGCGACAGTCGTACCAAAACAAATAGCGTAAGATCGATGTTTATTTGGGACACTTGTGCTTTGTTGTTGCAAGAACAGGCAAAGTTAAGCTGCGCAAATATTAAATTGCCTTCTTGTTTGACATGGGGGACAAAACATAGGCATCGCTTCATATTGTAAGTTTTGTTATTTGTGTTCATAACTTTGCTACCTAAAAATTTTTTTTATGATTAAATATATCTTAAAATTAAAGTATCGTTCATATTGTCAACCGTTTTTAATGGTGTATAAGATTAGTAAATATTTTTTCACTACTAAATTTCATACCTTTATATTAGTCCTAAGCCTTCCTTGTTACTTTGTCGTTACAACATCTCATCCGAAAAAAATTAGTAAATAAAAGTTTTTCAAAAATAACTGTAATATCGTACGGTAAATAAATATGCTTCTTATTAAAGCAAACAAATATTATATATAGAAATGGTAAAATTTCGTACTGTATTTGTTATTCATATTTATATACATATTTTTATACTTCCCAGCCAATGTTTGTTGTATTATATAAATAAAAAGTTTATTTTTGTGAAAATTGTGAAATGACATGTTTTATTAACTTATTATTTTAATAAATATATACGACTTATTTACGTTATCGATACCGAAAATGTTTGTTAAATTAAACTGAATCTTATTTATATTTAAAAATTATATCTAATTATGTACATTATTTTTTTTACTAGATTGGCGATGATTTTAGTGAAAACAATTGTTCACAGCAATTTTATTATCATACATTGATTTCAAATAATAACAAGTTTTTGAAATATAATAAGATATAGGTATATATCTCCGTGGAATAATTATAAGCAATGGCCTAATCTAGTCTGATCAAAGGCTGCCAACAAATCGTACTATTTCCATAATTACCAACCCCACCTTACTAGATAAAATTTTGTTTCTATCTTTAAATATCCTCTTGATACACTTGATGACCATGCTGTCTACAAAAAGCTACTTAATCTCTCAAATACAATGTATTGGGATGCAAAGCGTCACTACATTTTCTCCTCTATTTGTAATACTTTAAGGTCACAAATGTGGATTAATGAAGTGAGTAGAAGAATTCTTATTACTCTACATTCTCTCAAACGTCGGCATAACTTTCATTATTTTGAAATTAAAATTAGTCTTGTACTATCTTTTCTTCTTTTCTTTCTTGATTACGGTTATGTGATTTTACTTAGATACCACTAATGAGCTACTCGATAAATTAGATCGGCGTCAGGATTTATACATTGGTTTTACATATGACCACAATTCTGAATTGTTCAATGAATTACAGTAGATCCCCTATTGGAATATGCATGCTTTAACGCTTATGTAAAATATGTTGAACATTTTTATTCTTTGTAACTACTTGAGCTTTTTAAATTTTTCTCCCCCACAATCCTTCCTAATTGCTCTTGTTTCACACGAAATCCTCTAGATATCCCTTCCTTTAAAACCAAATTCTTTAGTAACTACATAGTTGTGCGACTTTGGAACTCACTCCAATTTTCTGTTTAAGAGAGAGTCCGAGTGTACTTTCTTTTAAACATCGACTTAAGAAACATCTCTCACTGTTACCTTCTGATATATAATATTTATTTATACAAAGTTCTAGTAAATTTATGTATGTATGTATATATTTTGATCTTACACATAGATGTGTGCTTATTTAAGTATGTCTTTTTTTTTAATGTACCTGCACCGCACTTACTTTTATAATACTGTAATCATTTTCACTACGTATTTGATCCATAAATAAATACTGGTTTTCAGAAATAAAACCGTAAGTACCTACTATAAAAAGCATGATTATTTCTGTCCAAGATGTGAAAATAATAGAAGTTTTATAATCATAGTACATATATGAAATAGTTAATATATAACATATGTTCGAGGTAATTTTTACCAGATACCGAAAATAGTATAGCAAATTTTATAAAATAAACAGAAATAATGTTGTGTGCAAAGTTTATGTTGTAAATTTATTAATACCCTACCTTTCTATAAACAAAGCTTGCAGTATAAATACAATGCCTAAGAGGCAATTACTGTTATTATCTCATAAATAAGATGAGCACTTTAAACTGTCTTAGACAAAAGATTAAAATGGAATTAATTAAAATTTACGATGATTGGGTTTTAAAATCTATTTGTTTTATAAAATTCAATTTATCTCAATAGTTATTTTGATAAAATATTTAACTATTCTAAACGTTTTATAGAATAAGTTCTTAATTAAATTAATCATGTCTGTAGTTTGTTGTATTGATGTTATAACTGTAATTAATATTGCAATAATGGCTATGGATAATTAAAATTATTAATAACTATGGATCACTGTAGTTCAATTACAATATATTGTTTTAGCTTTAATTGATTTAAGTTAGAAATAAGTATATAATGACTTTTATTCCTAATTGTCTTAATGTTTCAGAATATGTGGTGTGAATATGGTAAAAATATAAACATTATGTGTATCTGACTTGGCTAAATGTTATATAGCTTATTTTCTTAAAAACAAACTTAAATTTTGATTAAAATATTGGAATATATGCTTGTATTATGTAGAGATATTAAATTAATTACTTATTCCAGGTACATTTACTATGAGATAAAGCAAGATGAAATGAAATTTTTAACGTTGAATAAAAGGAATTTTTAAGTATCCGTAAATAAAAGACCTTTATTTTTAAATGTAACAATTATATAACAATACTGCAATTTACTTTATTTGTTTCAATAAAATTATAGTATTTGTGTCTTTTTGATGTCGTGTATTCTATTGGTGCAACCATATTAGAAGAAGGGCAGTAATGATATCTAATTTTTTCCTCTTCTATCCATGACTTATCTTTCATAGCTTTTACGTGTTAAAGATTGCTGTAAAGTAACCGAAACGTCGAAAATATTCAGAAATAAATTAATAGAAAACGCGGACCATCTGAAAATCTAAGATTCATTAATGAGAACAGTAGCTTCATACCTTATTATTTTAAATAAGAAACATTTAATCTTTATAATAGTATAGCTGAAATGGTAGTTTAATAAATATACCTGATAACTTAAAAATTTTACAACGCATTATCCAGTTTTAGACTTTTTAGTTTTTTTGCAATGTAACTATGTATATTCATTAATGTATACTTCCTCTTTCCTTATACTATTCAAAAGATATAAAAGGTTAAATTAACATAAAAAAAATTAATTCGATATAAAAATTTTACGCGTCATTGATCAACAATTCCCACAATACATTACGGCGTGACGATCACGTGAGCAATGATCGCGTGTTCGCGTGCTGCTGATTTTATTGCGTGCACTGTTTTCACTTCAACTCTGTCGGGGCTTTCTTGAGTGCTCAATAAGCGGGAACACGCCATTATAAAGGATATCATAATAAATGAAGAGACAAATCCACTATGTTTCCCATTCTCGTTATTTCATCGTTATTATATTTATTTTGAAAAAGCACCGTGTAAATAATAAACAGTATTTTGGAGGGATTTAAAAAACATATTTTCATCTGTAATAAAAATCTTGACCACTTATTTAAACAATAGATGTATACAGTGTATTAAAGCAATAAGTATAATAATAAGGAACTCTTTATTCTGGTTGCAAAATATTTATTTTAAAACTCCAAATTTTTAATTAACTCCAGAGTTGTTAAAAATCCAGAAAGAGTATTTCGTTTAAAAGTTCTTTACATAACTTTCTGCGTATTTTTTAAATTATTCTATTTTGATATGTTTATAACATGGTCATCTGTTCTTAAATAATAAAAAATCTGGATATCATTAAATATTTAGAGAGTCATATTTTCTTTTATACCCAACACCTTCAATCACTTTTATACAAGAAACAAATGGATAAACAGGTGACCGATTATATATACTTCCAAACTTTTTAAAACTTCATTGTTACATTTTTTTAACTGTTACAATACATAGTAATTAGTAGTAAATTGTCAACTCTTATTCATATTTATATCAAATAAAAAAACCTTCTTGAAAAGGTTGAACATAAAATAAACATTTATTTTCTAATCCGTCTTAAACTCTTCCAGTAAATCATGATCCTAGTTAAGCCGCATTAAACGCGTCTAATCCAATCTAGAACGAATTAAGAGATGGAATGAGTTTTTTAGACAAACCTTGAAGCGCCTATCAGATATTCGTTTTTCATTATGAAAGACGTTTTTAATTAATTCCAGCCGCGATAAAATCATGTTATTTGGAGACATTAATTGGCTATGATTTCAATGTCTTAAACAATTCCTTAAGCTTTATTTTATATTAATAAAATTAAAATAAAACTGTTGTTTCAAAACCAAATATATATTTATATTTGGTTTTAGTATAATTAGAAGGATAATATCATCTCATTATTTATTGATGTATAATCTACACGTGGCCTAAAATTTTGTTTATTTATTTAGCTATTATTATCTGTTTAATAATTTGTTATCAAAACATCTAAACCATTAATAATCCACAATGAATTTGATATTATAATTCTCCTTAAATTTATGTTTGAATAAAGTATTAGTAGAATGTTCAGATCTCATATGAAACATATTATAGTTTATGTAAGATGTTTGATAAAGGATGTTAGTCGTGTTATTGTATAACGTGAATTGAGTATTGTTTGCCAATAATATTGATGTTGTTCAGATAAGATAGTCATAATTCTTGTTCACATACATATATCGTACATTAATAATGTAAATATAATTTATTAGTAGTGAGAACTGTGTGGATAAGTTAATATGCCAAATCTATTCTTTTGACAGAGAACGGTAGCGATATTTAATGAACGACCAAGATTTCGAGTTATTTTATGTTATAACCTTCTTGAGTTGATACAAGTATCTTTTATTGAAGGTATTCTATGTATAAGAAGCATTATATTGTGCTCTGTTTGAAAAGAGTAAGGGAAGTTATTGAGTTCAACCTAACCTTTCTATAGTGGTTATTATGGAAACATAAAGTCAAAGTTTTGAAGGAGCGTAATAATTACAACGATTACGTGACTGAAACATGTTATCCAGATAGGCCAGGTAAATACTAAAAAACAATGTTGTTCTCCTGCTTTATTTAGTATCGTTTCCTTATAGATTTCGCCAAGGTCATGTGCCAAAAAAAAACAATGTTAGTATTTATTTTACGCAAAAACTTTGAAACTATGACAAAAAAGATTACAGAATATTTTTCTTATTTAATTTAACAAATTGTTTTGATATTAAAATATTAGTTTATAAATTGTTTTGATATTAAAATATTAGTTGTCTTTCAAACTCCTAGAAGTATTTACAATATTTTACTCATTGGTAACAAATATAAAAAATATTTACAAGCCAATATTCAAATCCACCTAACCTACACCTCGTAAATATGTAGCTGCCATGTCAACACGGACCTTAACGCGCTAACGGAAATTGGCTGATCCAAGTCATAGAGCTTCCGTTGTATTTATATCACGTTTGGGTGATTCTACTTTTGTATGGTATTTTATGTGAAATTGATTTACCTTTTCCCATATTTTAGTATTAAATTTGCTACATCGTTTTATGTTATTTTTGTTACAGTATTACGTAATAAATGCTCATTTATTCGCTCTAACTGTTTTCTTGTTACTCAAAATACACCTACATAAAGAAAAAGTGCTGATTAAGAAAATTTCATAGGCCTTTGCTTAAATTTCATTTTATCTCTAGTTAGCACGTTCTTCGTTGCTTCCAATATCCCAACTTGATAGAACAGAGCTAACCAAATATTTGTCTTAACCAAGCCTCATTCTATACTTCCTACAATGTTATGTGCTTAATGAAACTATAATTAAAATAATATTTTGGATAGTAGTTTTGGTTTATGTAATATATATACCATTAAAATGAATAAATAATAATATTGAGTTATTATTTTCGAGAAAAATAAACCTAAATTTGACACGGCATATTTGGTAAACCGGGCCTTATGGCTTCCGGAGCAGTTCCACGCGTGATGTTGACTTTTATGTATTTCTATTGTAATTTTTCCTTCATTTTTCATTTATAAAAATAAACTAGTCTTTTTCTATATAATATTGCTTTACCATTGTTAACATTTTTGCATATATTTCTATACGGAAAAAGTTATAATTGAACAAAATAAACGTGTTATTTAAAATGAATATTCCTTGGATTTAAGTTTCCTTACCCTTTTTTTAGTAATATTTAACATGAACATTTGTATTGTAAACATAAACGATAAATATTGGAATCATTCTTCTAATTCGCACTTATGTAGAATGAATAGAACAAATAGTATCTCTATTTATTCATGTTCCGATATCTGGTATATTTATTACAAAGGTATAACAAATTTCCTTAATAGAAAATTGCTTGCTTCATTTCAATTTATGTAATGGGAACATTAACTCACATGAATGTCACCATTCGTTAATCACTTGAGGTTTGAAATGTTCTCAATAAAGGAATTGGCTATAACTTAATGTACACAGAGTCAATTTTATTCATAATAATTTGAAATAACACATTTATTTCAAACAATTTCAATTTTACAATTTTAAAAGCACCCATTATAATTACCATCCGTGATATAATATCATTAGTTAAAAACAATCAATATAAACAATAGATTAAAGTTACATATTTACGTTATGAAACAATATAAATATAAAGAATATTTTTAGCAAAATCTCATTAGCGTGAGTGGAACTGGTTGCAGAATAAAAGTAAACCGAGCGTCATTAATAAAAATTTAATCATGCTACATTTACCTCTCTAACTGATTGGTCAATATTTTGTCTTTTAATCTCCGTCGGCTGTGTGTCCCCGTCGAACTCGAGTGTAGTTGATTGGAATCGGCTTTGTTTATATCAGCTACCGGCTAAATTAAAAGTAATTTCGTATTATATTGTTCGAAGATAGTTTTTTTATGTGACATATTATCCAATTTATTGATATGAAACGTTAGAAATGGTATATTAAAAAAATTTAAACAATCAAATTATGAATTGAATTAATTTGACTTAAATATGTGGGTTAGATATTTATTTATATTTCGAGTACCTAAGTAAGATGTATTATACAAAATATATTAAGTTCTACTTAACCAGTGAGGAAACACATAAATTACGAAATCATATAAACAGGCAATTTTATGTCCTCAAAACTAATAACCTTGTTTCAAATCGGAGATAACTGAATATTACAATACCATCTTCAAGGATAAAATCAAGAATGAGTTTAAGAAAAAAACGAAAAATTTTATTCTATACAAAAATATTCATCACAATTTTTCCTAACTACGTTTTTATTTTTCGTGTTTGTGGTACGAGAATATCATTTACACTCGTAATTTTTGTGAGTTATATTTATAGGTGTGTGATAAGCCAAATGATATTCGATCTGGGGGTTTATCCCAATATCAATCGATTTAATAAAATTGTAAAGACTTTTCACCAAAATTTTTATCCCTAAGAGCGATTGTCTTTGGAGACATGTATATTCTTATTTGACGTTTAATGGTAGTGCAAGTGATATTTTAAACATTAACTAAGGTTTATATATTGTGTTTTTTAATTCGGTTACAAAATATACCTATATATTTAAACCTCTGATAGATTACTAGCAGCGGATACTAAAATAACATGACCGTTAATATCTAAAATTCAAAGAGGCCTGAATGAAATGACACTTATAATCTATTTCATATAGGTATGATGTAGACATCACTCATATCTACATATGATTTATTTTCTTTGAACTCAATTTTATGAATGATACAATAAAAAAAAGTTTAATTTACAAAATAGTTTTCAAAATAATTTACATGTATAATTTTTATTTTTAAATTTTTATTGTTCTCCGATATGACCAGCAATAAAGAATATTAAGTCACTACATTTCATGACAAAATACTCAAGCAAAATAAAAACTACAAGATAAATAAAACTTCAATAAGGCTTTACAACGAAACGTTGACTATAAACGTAACTTAATTAAAATAAAGAAACTTTTGTTACAATTATTTATTGAAATTTTTACATCACACTACACATATGTAGCGTGTCGCTTTACAAGAGGCACGGATAAAAATTATACTAGAGAAAGGTTTAAGAGAGAAAAGCAAAAAAAACAATGTGGCTCCGCTAATGGCTTAAGTTGGCTGACAAACCATACAATAATTATATTCTGTCATTCTTGCCACACGTCCACATTATATACATTTCTTTTATATACCTTAAATTAATTTTGTGCTTAGTTTTTTACATGCTTTCAATCTCTCAATTGGTTGAATTTACGTATTCCGTACTAATAAATATGTAGATACAAAATAAAATTATGTACACAGATGTCTAGTCCACGTTTGGTTTCCCGTTTTCATTTCTGTTTTCAGTTGTACATTTTGACAACGAACTGAAAAAAGTTTCACTTGCATTGTTGTACCATTAAAACCACACGTCACTTTTTCCACATAGACAGATGTTTATGTAAAAATTATAACAATAAATTCTATCAATCGTTGTTTATTTTATTAGACAAAATTTTTGACTTTAACATAGCTGTCATATGATACCTAAGGTTAATTAGAAACATGCCATTACCTTTAGTTAGCTGACACCAAATTACATACCGTAACTCATTAATTAAGTACTTATTTTCTGATTAAATTACAGATAAGACTTAGTTGTACATACTATTTTTTATTATTTTAATTTATAACAGCATTAATGACAAAGTTAGTTTTTATATTTTTGTTGATCACATCATAATGTTTCTTTTTAATTCGAATAAAGTTAAGGAAGACAAAATGTCGAATGATGCCGTAATAGATACTACATAATAAAATGTACATAAAAACTGACA
The DNA here is from genome assembly GCA_916720795.1 of Danaus chrysippus. Taxonomy (NCBI): domain Eukaryota; kingdom Metazoa; phylum Arthropoda; class Insecta; order Lepidoptera; family Nymphalidae; genus Danaus; species Danaus chrysippus. The sequence goes on from CAKASE010000044.1 coordinate 2,376,486, forward strand.
CGATTATACTGGTCAAGTGCTCCATCCAGGTTTTACGAGGCAAGTGAAAATTACATTGAGTTTACGATTGAGCCCTGAAGTCGTATGGAGATCACATCAAATATCCAATTGGCGTTGTATTTGTCAATATTTTGTGTATATTGTATTGTATATATTTTATTTCGGATACTTAAAATACATTCACATATTTAAAGTAATATATATATAATTAAAAATGTCACATTTCAAAATATATATTTGTTGGTATAAAGAGTTCGAGTGATTGAAAAGAAAAATTATTAAAATCCTATTTACAAATTTACTTTGTAAATACTGATAAGGATTTGGATAATACAAATTTTCACAAAAGTATCATATCACCTGATGGCACCAAGTCAACGAGAAGGCATTTGAATAACAATCAGTCGCTGAAATAAAACAAATGGAAAACATTAATCAGAGGTGGTATAAAGACCACGCAATAAGGCGTGGGGAGTGAAATTAATAAATCTATTATTACACAATGTTCCCGCGACGGCTTTTCTGTCTGTGACAAGTTGAATTTATGGCTATAAGGGTGTGGTGAGCTGAATACTGAAAGTAGTTACACAGTTATATCAGAAAGCAATGATGAAGCACAGTTTAATATAAATACTTCATAAGGTATTATAATAATTACGGGTAATATATCTGAATCTTTTTTGTTTATACCCTTGATCAAAATCATTATCAGGATCCTTTAATCGGTGTAAACATATATTTTAGTATTTTTATTTTGCTAACGAGCGATTTGCAAATTTTCCATGCAAGAAGCCTTTTTTTGGAATTATCTTTAAATGGCCTCAGTATTTTACCAATACAAAAAATTACTTTATAAAATATTAAAAACTCGTATAACTGCCTGTTTTCAGTCGTATAATAATCAAAGGTATTTGACAACTATTATATGTTCTAATTGGATTGAAAACATACCAATAATCTCTTTCTAAACGCTAAATTTTCCATAACAAATTAATCTAAAGTTGCATTTCACATACAACCATATTTTAAAATTCATCAAAATAACATAAATCTTAGTGAGTGAAATATTACAAAATATCTTATGAAGCAAGAGACGGATATAAAATACATATTAAGAGTTTAAAACAAAGCCAGAAGCGAAATGACGAGACATATCCAAAGGTGGCTTCAACTTATTCCTAAGGGGAAGTCCCAAGTTAGATAAATTATTCTGAATTCTACAGACACGTCAGCCGCCGCGAAAAGGGATAATGTATCCAAGTTGACGTGTGATATAGGACTTAGTGGATATGCTTTGTGACGACTTAATCGATATTAATGTTTCGTTATTGAATACGACATGTTACTCCATGTATACAACTTTCATTACAAGCATATCAGATAGTATAATTTTCTGAGATAATAATTTCATTGTATATTAAAAGATGTCTTTAACTTTAGGAATACAGTATGCAAGAAGATGTACGGAATGTCTTTAGGTACTGAATCAAAATGACAGCTCATATCTATCCCAACTATTCGGGGGCTGCTTACTTCGTAAGACATAGCTATTTAATTGGCGTTTCTATTAAATTTCCAATCTCCCCGCGCTGGCATTTGGAATGAAATACAAAATTGGGATTCGTTTGAAATATCTTTCCAATATAACGGATATTTGTTGTAATTTATTGGATTAGTGGAGTTGCAATTTCACTTCCATTCATAATATAAGCTTTCTTCTTGTATATCAAAATTTGTATATTTTATTTGATATCCATCCAGAACTAATTTTAAGTAATTATTAAAATAAACTGTTATTGAATAGGATGTTAACAGAGATGTAAGACAAAAACAGTATAATTTAATCCCTCTGTAAGATCCAATTCTAGAAATAGTGAACCTGAGGAACATTATTAATTATAACATAAATAGTGCTAGCCGCCCGCCGCAATCTGTATTCAAACTGCGAACACAAACATGTGCTCTGCTTAACTAGAACACTTAATCTCTCTTTGGATGACATTTATGTGAACTAATCTATTGTTTTTAAAATAACATACGCTTTTCTTGAATAAACTGAGAAAACTATAACAGATTTTGTGAGTTTAGTCAATAATTCAATAAAACCTAGAGTTTAAAATAAAATTCATTTATTAAACATATGTATATCTTTGTGACCCTTTTTGTTGCGTTAAAGTTGTAACTATAATGGCGGTCGTAGGGACTAGATGAGAAAAGTTGTTCGGGTCATGACACGCGCGGTATAAGAGCAAGTTTTAAATTGACACCAATTACGCGATTGCTTTATTTTAAGTGTTGATTTTATCATATTTATCATTCACTCTGGTAATACACGAATGAAACTGTAAAATTTTGTTAAACAATAATTACATATGTATTAACGCATCAGAAATATATTACTGAAACAAAATATTGTACTGTTATTAAATGCGAAGCTATCTGTATATTCATTAAATAAATTAATCTCACACAAATTAATTATTTATTGATAATTCAACTGAAACAACGCAATACAAAATTTACATGACACGGTCATATCACTACGGAATTTTGGGGAAAGCATTAGTAATTCCCGTGCGACTATGAATAGTTTAGTTGGGATGATTAATAACTTATATTAATCAAAGCATTATTCAAACAGATTAAATTCCCAAACACCGAAGAGTTGGACTTCGATTAACATCTGATATTAGGAGGCATTGTGTCATTTTAATTAATTATTCAGTTCAGATGACATGTTCAAACAATCTGCTACATTACGAGCAGGCTGACGTAAAAGTTATTTCACCATAATATATTGCTATGATATTAAATGAGTTTTATTGCAATATTTTGTGTGACAGTCGGCTCGAATGTAAAGGTATAAAAGGATGACATTTGTAGTCGGATTCAATATAGAGCGTAATGCATATTTATCAGAAGAGGATCCAATGCTTTACATTAGCGACACATCGTGCACTTCAAACTACCCCGAATATGAATGTGCTTTGGTAATGTTACGCAGTGAGCTATTGCGGATGGTTTGTTACAATTACGTTAAATTTGTATTAAATGAAAACTTATATTAACCTATTATTTTCGAATACATTTTTATCTTTTATTCTTATAAGGTAATATTTTAAAACATAAAATTAATAAACTCCAATAACTTAATAATAAATCATGAAAAAATTTTGTAGCCCTTCACAAAAAATATTGCACTCATTAGAATTTCCACTCGGCCATTTTGTAGATGATAAAAAAAGAATTAGTGACCCTCACTGCCCGTAAAACATCGCTCTATTTTATTACAAGAATACAATCTTTAATAAAAGTATGATTTCGTTAAATTCATTCCTTATAATAGGATCTACGGAACTGATATTATAAATTTAACAAATTACTTTTTTATAAGGAATTCAGTCATAAAATATTGGGAGTGAAATTGTCATTTTATCATCAATATAATTTAAGCGACGTTGGAGAGAAGTTAAAAAAGCTGGCTTTATATTTATATCAAGGACAATTTCATTTCATTTCCACACCATACATCGGTAGTATATGTTTCGTTCGAATTTATTTAATTTTCACTTCCACTTTATTTGATTGTAAAAGAGATCTCAAATATAGTGGTATGAATTGTCAATTTGGATTAATATAACTGAATTTTTGTGTAAGTAGATGAGAGTCACTTATATCGATCGAATCACTTTTTACTTTAACTGAAATATTTCGACTACGACAAGAATATAAATAAAGAATATAGAAATGCAAAATAAAGAATAGAAATGCAAAATAAAGTTTTACATTACTATGGCCAAGTATTCATTCCATGTGTTTACTGTAACATATTCAAAAATGTGCTTTTAATAAAAGACAGCTATTGGTACTTTTTAGTCGACTAGTTGTTTTAATCGTGGAACCAAGTTTTTAAATCGTATTACGGGTGTTTGAGTAAAACCACTGAACTAAATATAGTAAAATTAATAAATATTACAAATATCTCTTGGGTGTTAAAATAAGAATGCTATCAACACATCTAACTAGCTTTCTTATAACAATAATATGACTGTACTGTTAGGACCCATCAATTCAAGTATAAGAATGAGAAAAAATATACTTACAATATATTATTAAAGCTTTTTTCCGTTTAATCGTAGAATTTTGAACGGTTGAGAATACACTATTCCCTGCATTGAAGGTATTGGAAGGTTCTATACCATTTGTATCAACAATCTTTAGTAATAAATCTAAAAAGTGATACACATTTTCTCTATTGAATACTTTAATTATATTCTTAGATGTGTTTTTAGGTTGACGAACACTTAGCTATCGGTGCCTTTTCATGAATGAGAAGAACTATGATTTGCCAGCCGTGTGTTTTTCTTCAATAAATTATTCTGAATATTATAGATTTTAGTAATTTCAAATGCGAGATTTCGAATATTGTTTATTCTTACACCAAACATGTGTTATGTTTCAGAAAAAGAATATACTCTCCCACTTTATTTTCTTGTCTTCATCGAAGGTCGGTCTCCCTTTTTGAATTTTCGTATCAAAGGCCATATAATTTTTCTTTTTATATGCCGTAGAATTGTAAGTTTTGGAATGGAATAAGTCTTTAAAATCTTATTCAAACTTAAATCGAAGCCTAATAAAATGATCTTTTTTATTACACCTAATTAAAAAAACACATTTTTTGTCAATTTTGTCAAAACCTGTTGTCATATTTGAATAGGCGCACAAATTTAATTTCTCCATCTCCTTTTGCGATCAGATGACCAGAAGAACAGAGATTCTTCATCCTTTCGTTGTACACCTCTCTTTCTTCTTCTTCTTCTACCTGGCAATTTATCCCAGCTATAGCCAGGGTCTGCCTAACATGTTGTGTATGGTTTTGGCTATTTGTTTTTACGACCGGCCGCCTGCCTGACATCAACCCTCTTTTTGGGAATAAACATTAATCAGTGATGTCTAAATATTCTTAGAAAGTACATATGACTCGGAAAAATCACATTGGTACTTGCCCGGGCCAGGATCGAACCCGCGCCCTCGGCAACGAGAGGCGGGCCCTTTAACCACTGAGCCACCACTGTACACCTCTCTTTATCCGGACGTAATTGTATGCCTGTTCCTTTCCGATGCGTACTGCAAAGGATTGAAACAGTTTACTTACGTATAATTGTATGTGTTCTGTTCCAACTAATATTACAGTCATTTGAGTTGCTTCAAGGCGAATAGAGTGAATAGGCTGCTATTGAGATAGTGCTTTCACCAATAACGGCTTCATTCCAAATGGGTAAAATGGCACTCAATCACTATGCAGTCATTATTAAAAAAATAATAAAAAAATGATTTAAATTACACATTCTAAAAATAAATTATTACATGTTTTAGAATTACATTAAGGGGACCATGAAAATAATTTTAGAAGAATTTAGAGGAGAAGCAAACTATTGTGTAAAATTATTGGAAGGAAAAAAAATTACGTCTTTCGGCTTCATATTTCATTCCTAGCTGGAAATTGTGCTATTCCTGATTGTGGCTTTAGTTCCACTGTTACAAAGAACACTAATACCTATCTACTTTTAATCGATCAAATGTGAAAATAAAAATTTCACACGCATTTTTAGTTAGCATTTTTAATGAAGATAGAAAAGGGTTTTTGTGAATCACAAATGAGTAGATTTTTACTAACACGTAGATAATCTAATGTTTTAATGAAATTGGTATTTATTTGTAAATTATTATAAATTTTTTCTCAGTAAAAATGGAACATAAAACACTTAAACAAATAATAATGACACATTTATGAATTCTCTACAATAAATTTAACAAAATAGTACGAAAAATACATGTCTATAACATCTTATTTTCTTTGCGGCTCTCAAAGCGAGAAAACTTGGTTTGAAATATTTTATTTATTTAAAACTTGATGTGCAAAATGAATATTATTTTAACCAATTCTTGGGATTGGAACGATTACATTTATTCTGGTATATATTTTTTCTTTATTTTAGAAATATTTGGAACAAGAATGAAACTTATGGTGGTAGGGTACTAGTATGTAGTAGGGATTAATATAAAAAATATCCAATATAATAATATTAATACTCGTAGTTACATTCTTATATTTATTTATTCTAATTAATGAAGGTAAGATAAGGGAACAAATATAAATATTCAACCAAATCGAAGATATATAACAGCAATTTCCGTTGTAAAAGAGAATCGTATTAAGCTGTGTGCAAGTTATATTACGTGTTACTTTACCTAATGCTATGAATGCTTCGATTGCTTCGAAGTAAATGGATTCATGCATGGCAAGACGCTATATTGTGTACGAAATATACGTGTCTTCCTTATTACATTACAATTTTGATTGCTTTTACATTCATTATTATTAAATGGCCTTTATATAATATCAACAGTGTTTTAATTACTTTGCTTTAAATATTTTTACGAGATAAAAATATATAACGAAAACAATGGCTCGATTCTCAATACATAGCATTCCGGCATATAACTTTTCTCATTTGACGTCTTCAAGAAATCATTGCGAAACTTGAGCAATCAGGTCCTGTTTTTAGTTGGAAATTGCTCATAGTTGATCCTCCATGGTCTCTAGTTACCGACAGAAATGTGTTATTACATATTTTTAAACATTTTTTTTTGGACAAACGGTTAAATTCAAGGAATGGTTTTCAAAATGATGTGTGAATTTAAATATGTTATTAAACTATTTTATGTTAATATTATGACATCAATTACATACATAATTTTATTCTAATTCAAATTTATCATTGTCACCGTAACTAAACGAACATCAAAACACACCACAGGCATTAATATATCATAAGACAAAGCAAACGCGATCGATACACGATAAATAGTCAGATAATAGACATACGACACAATATAAAACATACACGGTCCCTCGTTAGACGTATTATTGAGGTACAGTCAACGTTTTATGTTCATTTATCAGCTACTAATAACTAAATATTAATATTAATATATTTGTCTTTGTTACTATCCGAAGCAATCGCACATTTACCTTAAATTTATACGTATTTAATATATAATTTAACATTACATATCAACATTTATTATTCGTTTATTTCTAGCCTAAAACTTATTCCGACGGTACCTTATCTATTTGCAAAGTATCGGTAACGTCTGGGGAACTTATCATGCTTTGAATAATAATAACATAACCAGTACCCCCGGTAGTAGAGTTGTTTTGTACAAAATAGTTAGAAAATATAATTGCATTAGTTAGTGCTTGTCGGATTATAACAAATGAACCACATTTTGTGTAAGCTCATAGATTATACCATTTAACGAGTTTAGTTAGTATTTATTCATGTAATTTATTTTTTCGTTACAACTCAATCTAAAAGAATCGAAAATTTACGACTTGAAATAATAAACCGAAAAAAATACCAACCAATGAAAATGTGTTCTAATTTGTTCTGGTTTTGTTAGAAAAAATCAAATTATATCCAAATTGACAGGATATTTTTAATGGAATTCGAATTACCTAGAATAAAAGACGTTTGAAGTAAAATTAATTATTTTACAAAATTACTTTTGCAAGGTATTACATTTCAAAGTTACAGCCTTTGAATAAAATTGAGTGTCCCTGACGCAATTTGATATAATCGGATTATAAAACGATGTCGTACTCCGTGACGTCCTAGAATTGGTTCTTTCAATAAAAGACATATTATTTAAATTTAATTACACATATAACGACAATTGAGTGCCAAACTCCATAATAATAATAATAATTTAACGATCCTTACATTTTTTCTTTTTTAATATTTATTCTGTCCTTTCATTAATTTTTTAAGTGCGACCTATATTTATTTTTTACAGTTTTAGTTATTGCCCAAAAAGGTTATATTTTCACTACTTTTTGAAAACTAAAATGATTTCCTGTATTTTCTTTAGCCGTAGGGTCAGATGTTATCCACATAACATACTAGTCATTTCTTCCAACCAAGTGCTTGATGTGGAACGATCTTTCGCTCTAAGTTTTTCCAGAAAGCTACATCAAGTGGTCTTTTAAACATCATGTGTTTAGATGCTTACTCCTCAATCAGGGAACCTTTCCCAATACTTTTTATGTTGGCAATGTTCATGTGCCACCGTGTCAACTAGACATCAGGTAGGCAGCCTTCTCGTTTTGACGCTTTAACATAAAAAAGAGCTGCTCTAATCTCTTATAAGCTTAAGGAAACAGCACTAGCCACAACTCAGTATTATCACCGCATAAAGTAAGGAGAGTAACTGATCTCATGGTAATTTTTATATATTCAGGTATGGTTACATCATAAATACGCTGACGCACCCTTACAGGTGTCAGTGTATTAAGCATTCTATATATTTCAACCCCTAATATAAGAACACCAAAGGAAATTCTAGCGCTTGCAGATGCAAATACTGCTAATGTCAATGAAATTTTCATTAGAAATTTTAATTTTAATTCAAGCTCAATATTGCTTTAGGTTAATGACATTATAATATGTATATGGTAATAATAACAATATGAAAAACAGCGAATTCATTTTTTATTTATATGCTCACACTACGAATATTCTATTGGATATGTAGTCACTATGAAAAAGACAAAACTTTACTACAAAATGTAGAATATAATCTCAGCTTTATATTGAATGAGATATTTCGTTGTACATGAAAGCTGAATGTGCACAAAATTAAAATCTAGAATTCCATAGGAATGTTTTAAAGGTTTATGTTGAAGGTTTATGTATGCACAAATTATTTATATATATATATATAACTGTACAAAGAAACAATATATTTAAATGAGTACTCGCGAAAATCTTAGATCTCATTATATAAGTATTTATTTTTAACTTCACTTCAAGTCGACAACGATGTACAAAATACATCTTGGTTAGTTTGAATTCCTCTTTTTGTCTGTTAAAAAGAGACCATGTTTGAAAAGGCTTAACAAATCCTCACTAAATTTGTAAATAATTATTGAGGTTTTTTAAGAGTCACATTATTGAAAATTCTTTGAACAGTGCAAAATCACTATGTGGAGCAATTTTATTTTTAAAATTACATCATGTTCAGAAAATAACAAGGGTGCGATTGTAAATATACAATGTCAATTGATATATAAAACGACACATTAACGACGCGAAAGCGTCGATAAAGTTGGTAGCAAAATATTCTGCACTTACTTTTTTTACAGATAGTTTTAATAAAATTACTTATTCACGGGCCAGCAAAAAAAGTACCTTAACCCCGTAAAGCCTTTTGTGTAACTGTATTTTGTACAAAATTAAAATTAGATTTTTTCGCAGCTTCCAGTTTAATCGAACGGACCGTAACTCCAATGACTGGGATGCTCGTAGGCATAAAATGTTGCATAAAAATCCAAATAGAAGCATACAGAAATCAGCTTATGAGTCTTAGCACCTTAAAATAGAGTCTATAGTCCATGAAATAAAGAATGCCCCTAAAACTATTTCAGCAACTACAAATTTTCGAAACAAAAGTTACGAAGCACAAACTCGTTCGTGTGTGACAAACGGACGTAAAAGTAAATGATTCTATTCCATATAGGTGACATATATGTTTCATTTATTATACGGATCATATTATCCGTGTGCTTAAAATCAGAATTTTGCCAATTTTTATAGATTTACAATAAAATTATATGAAAAGGGGCCTATTGGCCAAAAATTTTATATAAACTTTTTGAATAATGTTTTGTTTGTTTTTTTTTTATCAATTGATTAATATTTATTTTAAAACACTATTATCTAAGATATGTTTAATTATAGGTTTTAATTTGGTTTTTTTGATTGTAAGGATTGAATAAGTCTTAGATATAACACATCGAACACTGGATTGACAAAGCTACAGGAGATTGACATTAGGGTGCATGATAAATGGTACTTTGTTATTAATTTATAACCACTATATATCACAATGATAACATAGTTTCAATAACTTAGAACGTAGTTCAAAATCAGCCTCAAACGGCCTTCTTAAAATATCAGCTCACAAAATTACATAATATGAAACATATTACGTGAAAAACTTTTATGATATAGTGAACAATATTTGTTTTGTTAAAATTACGGAAAATAATTACATAAAATGTGAAAAGGGAGAAATAAATCTTAACATCGTTCAAAAAATAAGATCTCATTTTGTATTTAATGTCATGCTCTGGTAACTGATCCCCTATAAATGTTTATTAAAATTCTAAATGAGCGCCTTATTAAATTTATTAAGATGCCGCTTTCGTTATATGAAAAGACCGAAGTATATTCGTTGGACGTTATTATTTTTAACGTGATGTTGTGAAAATTTTTGCTCATTTATTTAATGATCAGACGAACAAATTTCAGACTTAATTTTAGCGGACAAATTTACGGAATAAGTATAGGATGTCGAAATTTATATTAAAATGGCATCTTTATTTTGAGTTGGATACGAATAGTGTAATGCTTGGTGATTGTTTATGGTTTCTTTACTGTCTTCATCAGCCCTTGAGACCAAGAGGTGTTGGGGAGTTAATTCGTTATTTTCAAATATTCCAATTAATTTTTATGCGTCTGACCTCAGGGTTCTTATTAAAAATACAAATCATTTACGCAATCATTTATGCAAAAAGATAATAATGTAACAATATAATAAATATATTCAGTGTATATTTTTTTATTCGAGCATTATGAAAGTATGTAGGTATATACTTACATTGAACCATAATATGATATATATTTTTTCAAAATAGTAGTAGTACATTTAGAAAAAGTTTTAAATAATATCAAATATTATTCAATTTATGTTTAAAAGCCCGTCAGTTTTATCTGATTTCAACAATAACTCTAAAATACGATAATAAAATGAAAAATTAAATTGGATACCTTATGTACTGTTACTATTATAATAAATATAACATTAGATATTCTTTCTTTTCTTTGTCCGTTACTTAACTTAATTGGGTAAACTCTTGAAACTGAGGTGGTGTTATTTTCAGGACAAATTGTGTTTTGTCTCATTGAGACGTTGAAAAATTTTAATTCCGTAGAGACTGGAATCAGTTTCTTTTGTTCGTATAACTTCAGTTTGAATTAGCGAGATTTTTTATTATGAACTCCTTTTATCTTTTTTGTGTGAGGCTTCATTTGATGACATAAGTAGGTTAGACTTACTTTTCTTTACGTTTCATTAGAAGATTTTATAAGACGGATTTCTTGTGAGTAACAAAAAGGTAATTTCAAAGTAATAAAACTTATTTATGTATAATACGATTTATGAAAAGAAATTCGAAAATGTTCTTAAAATATTATTATACAAGAAATCTGTCAGGGCTTCAATTGAATGAGTTTTAGATTTAGATTTTCCTATTATTTCATCCCTAACCTAATAATACCTAAGTAAAGCCATAAATTTAATGAATAAATAATACAGGCTTATATTTTGTTTAAAGCGATTTGTGCATTAATATTAAATTGGAAAAGGGACGCTGGAAAGTTTATGTCATTAATTAAGGCTTGTCTAAAAGATGTATAATTATAATAAGTATTGCTGCAGCTTGATCAAGAATTGTGGACATTGATAAAAGCCGGAATAGTCAAATAAATTGAAAATTAAATAAAAAAAATCTAATATTTTAGATTGCCAGTAAGATTGTAGGGACACAGATATATGCAGATACAGAAATTAATTATATTTTCTTTCCATTACAAAACTGGTATGTTTCTTATTATTTTGTAAATAGAAGAAAATAAAAAGCATACGAGTTTATTAAAAAGTTTGAATTATTAAAAAGTCTCAAAATGAAGTGTTAGCAGTAGACTTTGGATTAAATTAAATTTGTTTCCTGTGTGTATAAAAAAGTACTAAGATAATAATTATTATTTATAAAATTCAGCGGACATCGTCACGACCGTAAGTAGTACTGTTTAATAAAGAGCGATATTGAGCTGTAAAAGAGTTTACGGTACCAGCAACTCAGCAAAGCCAATTAGGAACTGAAATTTATGACGACCCCCACCCATAAATTGTAACATTTTAATTTAATCTTTCGAAAGTCCAGCTTTCGCAGTGCAACTTCCAACTTTTTGCCTTGATTTCTTGACTCGACCTTTGGAGACAAATGTTTTGTAACAGTGAGGTTTCTGTTACATACATTTTTTATAATTCTTTGACAACCTTCCTTGGTTAAAACTCCACGTTTAGTTTATTATTTCTCTTTGGTCTGATAATTTTCGTATTATCATTGAAAAAAAAAAGAAAAAACATGCCATAAAAATCTTTAGTGATTTCAAATTACGAAAAAATATACTTATTTATGAATAGTCTTTAATTAGAACTGCATGAAAATCAGAAATTTTAATTTATATAAATTTTTTTAACGAAAGTTTTCAATAAAATAGAAATAGCAAAACAAAATATAAAAGTAAACTATCGAATGGTTATGGTTATAGTTGATGTTATTATTAAAGGTTATTTTTATAAGCCACAAACTACCCATTATTATCTTCCATTTCTCTTTAAAGCTTGCCGCTAACGGCTATACCGAGTAATAAAGTGAAACGAGACTTCATGAAACCGTAAAAGGCAGGACTGACGTTTAAACGTTTTAATATGTTTCCTTGAAATTTTCATTACTATTAAACAATTTAACTATGTTTATGCTCAATTAGATAGATGGTTTTTCTTTAAATTTTATTTTAGTTATTCTATTACATTCAATTGTACTTTTAATATCTAAAAAATTATACCCTTCTTTTTGAAATGTATTTTATGACAATCTTCCGAATTAAACTTTATTTTCGTATTTCTTGGTTTATAGAAAACTCACTCATCACTGGTAACAACGTATGGAAATATGTTTCTTTTTTCAAAAATGTAATCTTGATTAAAATTAAATATTCATTTGTATTAATATTTATTTCGTATCAAGTATATAAAAACTAACATATCTATCGTTGTCAGGAAGCGCATCAAACACAATCCGAACAAAAGCTGAATCTTCTAGAGGAAATAAACTTGGACTGTACAAAACAATAGCAGATATAAACTACAGGCGTTGTGTTTGCCTTGATTAAATTTCTATTTTATTGTTTACCCACAGTATGTGATCTTGTATTGCAAAACTTTTATGTATAAAACAAATGAAGACTCACGAGAATATATGAATATTAATAAATATTTTTTAACTTTTTAATATAGTTTTTTTATTAATTAATTTCATATAACAAATAATTCTATATGCCGTGTCACATATTAGCAATGTGTGTTTTTTTATTATTGTAAAAAATTTTATTATTTTTTGATAATAAAGTACTATTTCTTGATAAAATATAATCTAAAATCTAAAGAGAGACGAAAGAGGCCAAACTTCATAGCATTCCATTAATTCATAGTGCCGGTTCTGGGTCCACCGCGTTGCAGGCGGAGGAACTTCAACAGTGTCTAGGACATGCGACCCAGGTGTAGGTTTAAGGGGCCTCTATATAAGGCGCGTTAAACGCTCACCTCCATCGTCCAAGCTCCTCTCTTTAATTTAATAATAGTTTATGAAAAATCGTTTAACATTCTAAGCTAAAACTAAAAAATAAACTAAGAATAGAAAATTTGCGTTCCGTTTAAATGAACATTTCAACTGCTTAATTTAAATAAATAAAGTCAATATAGTGGATCCAAACCATTATTATAATATTTTTATAAAATCTATTCATATACCACTGTTGTTAAATTTGTACATGATCTTTGGGGTTATAAATATTATATGAACAAGACAATCTGTTTTTTTTTAATTTCTTCTAACAAACTTATTTTCATATTTGACAATAAATTTTAATATACTGATAAAAATTATTACTACGTGTAATGTTAGTAACATCACTAATAATTAATTTCACACAATCATACATTTTTGTTGTGAAAAATCTTAAAAAAGCAACTTTGAAAAAATCACTTTTTTAATAAAACAAAAAGGTACAAACGAAACAAATTGTATTATTTAATAAATTGCCGTAATTAAAACAAAGCATTACAGCTAACTATAATGTCCATAATAAATTTTTACGGAAAAACTGAACTGGATAAAGGTTAAACATAAGAATAAGTGCGGTACTCAAGCTTAATTTCACGGGTCCCAGCGATGTTTAGATATTTGATGTTTATGTGTAATAGCTGAGACGGTCAACAAATTAAGGATATTCCTAAAGGTAAAGAAAGAAGAAGGACCTATCATATCAAATTTTTAATTTTTAAAAACTGTAATATTTCATTTATTGTGTTAATATTTAATTCAATTATAGTACTTTTGTAATAAAAAAAACTTAAATTATTTACATTCTTAACATATTGCGATATGTCATTCGATTATCATAAAAAAAACATAACTAATTTGTGTTTTCATGTTCTTACAATATTTAAGGCTTTGCCATATCTTACTTATGTAACATCCATACAAAATATACAAATAGAGCTCAACTTTACTATCCGCTTACAGTGTAGTCTGACACTTCGGATTAATACACAGATAATATTAATGCCGTCTTTATTTCTCCTTTATTTATCTCGAGAGCTAATAGAGATTGCAATCGTCGGGAAATTGTTTTGCTGATTGCGTATTAAGACCGATTGGAGGCAGAATGGTGTCGGGAGCAGACCGCGACGGATTAAATCTTAAGACAGCTGATTGTTGGGTATATTCCATATTTATAAGCATAAAGGTAAATGATTTGAAAGTCAGAGTAAGTAGATTGTAAGGTATCCTCCTTTTCTTTGTAAGATTATAAACGTACATTCTGCTTATATTAATTAGATACGAATGAAAAATTTATTTTATAGAAGGTATTTATATCACGTACTATTTCATTAAGTTTAATGAAAACGCTTTCATTTGTCGATCAGAATATAAAAGACAATGCATATTAAAATTCGAAGGGAATTATATTTGAAATGATTTCTACGGTTTCATTTCATGACGACAATGAAGATATTAAAGATGCTTGTGTAATTATTTTGTGCTATGATAAAAGGATTAATTCGCTTTCATTGAGATTATTAAAAAGGAGTTTGAATTAGTAAATCTTCTTATATAATTTTTCGAAATACATGATAGTATCACAATGCCATACAAAATATAACTTGGAATAAAAGGGTTTTTTTTTTCAAAATGAGTCATTGTAACGGTGCAATCCGGATATATCGCGTGTGATAAAACCATAACAGTAAATAGAAGACAGTGACTTTTTTATAAAACCATTTGCTTCAAACCTGCCTCCATTACTGTGATTTATTCAATTATTCAGTAACGAATAACGCTTTTTCCATTGACAGGTTCAGAGGGAAATGTGGATCGCGTTATGTCGAAATAGTTTAATTTTGATAAAGCTTATGGTGAATGGGTATTAAAATTATTTGAATATTTTATGTAATTTTTGTGACATAATTATTTGAAATATTTTGTATGATAACTAAAAGTATTTCAGATAAATCTTTATGTAATTTGAAAAATTTTGTTATTCATCGATTGTGGACTTAGATTCTCACACGTTAGCTTCCAAAATTTGATCACTTTACAGCACTGGTAAATTCAATTCAATTATTAAATTTCGTTCTTAATTTTTTTGGTTATTTAAATTCTCATAAAGAAAACGTCGGATCGTTTTTAAGATTTAAGATATTCATATTGAATTAATTGGTTCATTTTAAACGGACCGGAGAAATTAATTCGAAAGTCACTAATATGCTTTTGACGTAAACAAGCAATTGGTGTGGAGATCGCTTTATGCACACAGTGAACATAAATTTATTCCAGTGCTTACTAATGAAATATGAATTGTGAAACTTAAAACTTTATGATTATTTAATTAAATAAAAGAATTAAATCCAATGATTACTTAACTAATAAGCCTTTAAGCATATACATAAGTGTTGTACTCGAAATTATTATATAATTAAAGTTTTCAGGATTTGCATGTGTAAATGTTTGCGCTTAACTGAACTTTTAATTGCACCTCTCACGTCAGCTTCATTAAAATTCGAAAGCCGAGACTATGTTTACTAAACTTGCTCCATCTCAATGTATCGTCACGGTCTTTATAAAAAAAGGGTATATTAAAAGTATGGTAATACTGTTTTTATTTAACAGACCCCAATGTGCTTCACAAACTTGCGGCGTTTATATAAATTGACGGACGAGGTCCGAACATTTTAATTTACCGTCCCTACTGAAATCAACATCAAGAAGTCTGTACAGAATATAAATCAGACTATATTAAACAAAACAATATATTTGGATGAAGGTTAAAACGCTTATAATATGGTGTAGGTGTACTTTTTATCCAATGTTGATTACAATTATTAAAAATTCTGTCTCAAACTTAGTCCAAACTAAATGTATTTTTTTAATATAATTATACGTAGTGGTTTTCATATGAAGTTTAAATCAAATCATATCCAACCATTAACAAATTATTATATTTTTTCCATACTACAGCCCCAGAATTATAAAATAATAATTTAATATTTACTCTGAACAATAATTACTCTATACTCTACAATAGTACCGATTAAAGTGAAGACGTCATAGAAACTAAGGAGACTATAAACCTCTCATTAGTGTCTACTTAATATTCCTTTACTTATAATTAACTGGTTTTCGTGCTATGTCAAATGAAATAAGATGTTTCATATTCATTTCGTAAGTAAAGTTACTCATTCATATAGACGTTTATTTCGAACGTTTTTATATACTTTCACGCTTTATCTTAAAAAGTTAATGATCATAATTTCTCTCATACGTCTTTATACGTAATTACATTAACAAATTTTTACAAATTCTTATTTCATTGAATTCTAACCTAATACCACGCAAAATGAATAAAGCACAAATAAAACACAATGAATTGAAAGGTTATGCAGTTCTTTTATTTAGTAGTCAAAAATAGGTCACTTTTTTGTTTAAGTACTTAATAGTTTGTAAACCAAAACTAAGTCTCTTTAAAATTATTCGCCCTCTGAATTTTATACATGACTCCAAACTAACTCGTGCTTTAAGGGGCTTCAACATTTAATTAAGTAAGTTATTGCCGTTCCAACAGTCTATTTTGTCATACCCACACAAAATAATATTAATCTAATGTAGGTGAGAATTTCCTAGTTAGTTTAATTATGAGCAAAGTAAATAATGGGGTTATTAATCATAAAATTTCTCATTAATTAATACAGTTGCGGTTTTAGCTCACAGTTTATAAGGATGATGTTGATGTTTTGTTTACCTCATGGACCGAACATTATTATATGGGAATTATGAGAGTACTTAGAATTTCACCGAGAGCTCTAAGAGATTTCTACTACGTATATTAAAGTAAAATACATACTTCACTGATTGTAAGTGTTAGCCATTTTTTTAAACTCCAAAAACATTACTATACACCTCTTCTGAAATTAACAGACGACAAGTTTAAATGCTAACTTTATATTAACTAGTTAATGAAATTGATTGAACTCAACTAGACTTCCTTGAACTCATTTAGAGACGTGCTCTCACAAACTCTCAATCTCATAAATAAGTTTTTATGAAAATGATATATCCATCTCTACATTTTATCTTATTACGAAATGTTGTATCTCACCTAGTAGTAATCCTAGTCATATTATAAACACGAAAGTTTGAGAGAACGTGTGAATGTATGGATGCATGTATAGATGTTTGAATGTGTGGGCGTTTGTTGTTCGTTCCTGCTTTAATTACTAATAGGATTTTGATTAACCTTTACAGTAATGTAATACAAACATCATAGTAAGATATAGGGTATAATTTATAGCTGATATCCACGTGGATCCATCGAGAACATGGTGTAATGGAATTATTGTACCTACAGTAAAGAACTAACAACTTTTTTTTGTATAATGTTACCTACTAGAAATTATAGATATCGCCATACAACTTTCTCCCTGAACCCAATTTTAATATTTACCCGAACGAAGACCAAAAACTAGTAGGACTATTTATTTAAAGAAATGTTATAAGAAGTCAGTGTATTTAGATACAACATTTTTATGTATTCTGAGAAAAACAAATGTATTTCCCGCCTTTAATGGCGATGAATAGATTGCGTTATAAATAAATTATTATCAACAGCGGTTCATTCAAACGTGATTGACGCGCGAGGCACCATTAAAGTTAAAGGACTCACGTGATGTGATGGACGGTTCATTGTTCTATTATTAACGTAAACTGGACTTCAGATTTGATTCGAAAAATTCTAAATTAAATTATACTTCAATCTGAGAGAAATAATTTGATTGCTCGATATAGATATAAATCTATTTATGTATATATTTCATTGTATGTACATATATAACGTAAGAATTATAAGTTCCCAGGGCCTGTAAAAGTAGAAAAATATTATCAGATAGACTTTATTTTCTTTCTTGTTATAAACATCTAAATTAAAGATATAATGACATTTTTATCATACAATGAATCTGTGCACTATATTGGAAGCTTAAGTAAAACAACAACTTTAAACGAATCAAATGATTCAAACTTGCATAATCAAAATCCTATCTTCTTGTTAGCATAATAATATATGCATAAGCCATTATCCTCGTCCGCAGATGCAATCTAAGCTTCAGGTGGTTTCTACAATCAAATCAAGCCATTCAAGCTGCCCTAATAGGACATAAGAGGAATGACAAATGAGGTTTAACATTAGCTATAAGAACAAATCATACAAACATATGTAATATTGACAAAAAATGTTTTCATTTCTTGTTAATTGAAAGAAGCTTGAATAATAGTTTCCGACAAAATTGTTTCTTTTTTCCATTTCATAGAACTACAATGTTGTTGAAGTTTAATTTTAGCAGAAGCGTTGTTGATTGAAAGCTTGTTAGATCGACTGGTTCGGAGAAGGTACGCGCAAAATAGATATGTAAAATAACTACAACATCCATTAATTAATTAACAGTTGCAACATAAGTAGGCTGATTGTTATTTCATTTATATCTAAAATCAAACAATGTTTATGTGTTAATTACCACGAAATAATTCTCAACAACTAAAGTTCAAAGCTACAAAAATAAGACTAAATAATGAAAATAAAGGAATTACAAAGTACATAGACATAAGCATACCGATCGTATTTTAAATCACATCAATCACAAATTTTACGTTTTGTACATGTTAATGTCAGATAGTGAAGGTATTTATGTTTATTTTAACATATAGTGCGTTTGATTTAAGCTGAGCTTTGCATTTGTGTGAGTGCTTACGGATAGTGTAGGTGTGATGTAAAATTTTTGAATGCCACGTTCTTTTCTAGTTTTGAACCAGTTTATTCTGCTTTTACTTCGCCCCACACCTTCCGCACTTCACCCTTTTGTAGTGGTAGCAACATCAAATGTCGAAAACGCTGTGTCAAGTGAAGAAGAATTTGTATAGTTTTTCCAAAATTTTTATTAATTAAATTTTTTTTCATAATATTCAGAAGATTTCCATCTGGCCTTTTACAAATTTTGCTTATTTTATTTTAAGTCTAGAATAGCTCTAGCAAATATGTTAGGTATCTATTTAAAATATAATAAAGTTTAATTCTAAAGATTTATGTCTAAGTATACGTTTACTTTCACTCACACAATAGCAAAGCTCAGCTTAAGTCTAACGGACTATACAATTAGGTATATGGGAGTTTTAAAAATGTAAGTTCAATTAATTCCTAGAAGGCCGGGCTGGAAAATCTCAAAGAAATATTTAAAAATATGGTTCAGGATGCTTTATCGGCTAAGAAAACAACATATAATCGATAAACATTAAGAAAAAAATAATTATTTCCCTCTTACGATTTCAAACTTAAAAAGTTAACTACAAAAAGAGCTATCGTTGGAAATACATAATCTTTCAGATGGAATAGTTATGACCCTTAGAGGATATTTTTTATTTGTTGGTCTAGAAATGTTTTATTCTATTTAAAATATTATACGGTATGGTTCTTTTAATCTTTTGTAAGCTTCTTATATCTTAGTGGATCTTTTAAATATAAATGAACATCATCCTTTATGAAACTTTTTTTACCGTCTTTTGTTTTACTCCAAAATTCAAATATATATCCACATCCACATGAGGTCTTTTTATATATCCACATGAGGTCTTTTTATATGATAATATAAATGTTATTTATATCCTTGTATGAATGTAAAATAAAATATAATTAAAAAGTTTCAATAAATTGATTTTAGTATGAGCTTTTTCTAATTTTAATTGTTATATTTCAGTAATTTTTAATTGAAATACTTTTGTTTCTTAACTTTTTTATTTTTTCCTAAAGTATGTTTATAAAAACTATTGAAAGTTAAAGTATTAGAATAAGAGTAATTCTTAAAAATATATCTGTATTATCTGTGTGATAACTGAAAACGATGTCGATGAAAGGACTTTTATTTTCACAGGCATAGACAGGTAAAATGTGGCATCCCTTTGGAAGTTTACATATTTTTCCCACAGTATTTTTTATACATAAAAATCAAACTTTAAATGTATCTTAGTTCATACGAGTCAAGTATTCTGACTCTAAATGTTTTCCGCAGTGCTGTATAGAAATAATAATAGAAAAAAATTATATTTGGCTCGATTAATACCTTTTAACTTATATGTAAATTTAATATTCTTATCACAAAAAAAAATTACTTACATATGTGACTCTCATTTTCATTTAATATCATCAAATACATATATAACGAAACAAAACTCGCACAAGCGGTATTACAGCGTTCGTTGAGTTTGAAAAATTCAATTACACAAGTGTCCCGCATGCATTCCAACAACTAGGATAAGGTCGTTCTGGATCTAATCAAAGTTTTGTACAACCCTGATTATGTAGCTTACCGCATGAGTTCATGGAAACATGACTGATCTTGGAATTATACTGACATTTATTTATTGTTGGAACTCCAAAACTTATTACTTTAGTCTTATTATATATTACTAACTATTTTTTATATTTAAACGGACAAGTTTTTAGCCTACATTAAATGTTTATTTCACAATGTTGATTATATGAAACTTGTTATACCTGAAATAGTTAACACCTCAAAATAATACTCTTCTCAACATTAAAATTTTATAAACTTCGTTTAAAAATTATGTTTGGTGAACTTGAAAAGGTAATAATATTTTATTTCTATAGCTATACCTATCAAAATTTATTATGCAATTATGCATGCCTGTCTTCCATATCATATTAAATGACAATTTATAGAAAAACATGGTATTTCAAAATGAGATCTAAGATTTCTCGACTCTTATTCATTTAAATGAAAGTAATATTTTCAGATATATTGCGCGACTTTAATTTTGATAAAAACTACATACTCCCGACGTTTTGGCTACTTTTCAGCAACCGTGATCACGGGCAGACGAGATGTGAGTGTCACTGTCAACTGACAGACACTCACATGAGCAAAAAAATATATCTGAACTATACTTAAGCTTCTTTTAAAAATAAAATATAGGTACCAAAATTATACATATATATATTGTTTACAGCTGTGCACTGTTACGAATCTAAGAAAATAGACTCAGATTTCAAAAGCATTTTTTCTTCCATATGTATTCTATGAAAATTTTAGTTTTATCTTGTAGAATTAGAACTATACCTTTCATTTGCAATTTTAATATTGAATAAAAAACTGTTAAAATAGAGAATTACTACAAAAAATATGCATCAGGGGAAGAAATTTTAATCAACGTGCTTAGAATTTTAAATATATAAATGAATAAAGAAAATATTATTATATTTAAGGGCTCTATAAGCTTATGAAATTTAGCTCACACCCAAGGGATAGGGATAAAATTGTAATGCCTCACTGCCGAATTCGTTCCCAAGTTTGTAATAGGAAAGAGCTGATAGTTTCGATGGAGTTTAGATGGATATAGTTTATAGGGTTTTACGACGTGCCACTTATATTACATTAGATTTTCCAAGGGACCTTGCTGCCATTTCCCTACATTATGACACTTTGAATCAACTTTCCCTTTGCATTGTCAATAGACTTGAAACTTAAATCCTTATACAACAAACCCTTTTACCAAATATATATATACAATTATTTTCTAACCGGTTACGATTTTTGTAATGATAACTGAATATTATTATTTATAGAGATCTTAATACACCCTAGTGATACATCAAATTACAGGTGAAACGAATTGCACACGCACGCAATAAATAGAGGCGTTTTCTTTATTTATACTGGGCGGCGCTCGTGACACGCATTCCATTGTCTGTGGGAAAACTATGATCTTAGGGTTCCGCAATAGATTTATGTCATTATCGTTTTTATATAACCCTGTAACTGCTTTTATGTTGTTAAACTATTTAGGTTTAAAAATAAAAAGGGAGACTTATTCACAAAATGTTGTAGGCGTCGAACATCTAGCCCCTTCCATTCTAAATTATAATTATTGTAAGAATAACAGATTGCGACTCAAATCATGACAATTTCCTACAAATTCCAAAAAATAAAATAAAACTGAGAGTGTTGTAGGACCTGTCAATTGTTATATGTTTGTACTGAAGGAAAGCATTTTTCTTATAATATTTTTTTTTACTTCTAGGTAATTATTGATTTATTATAAATCATAGATATGTCGCCACTATTTTAAATATTATATCATAAAAGTAATTTTTTGGGACCATTTGTTTGATTTTCCAAAATTGGTTGTAAAATTATATACAATATTATTGTTTATAATTTTCAGAATTTATTTTAATTTAAGGTAAGGAGAATTTAATTACGGAACCCAAATTTTTTCAAATATCGACACTCGTTTGATTTAGTTGATATTATTCATAGTCTCCCTGCCACCTCAAGAATTTATATTGTTACATTAACTATGATTTAAAATCAATATACATTTGTTAGTCTCATTTTGTGACCAATAAATAAGCTATTAAATATGTCACTGTTTCAATAACATCATTCAAGTTACCTTATCGAAGAAAACTTATTTTCTAAATGTTTAACAAGGGTTACATATCGTAAACTTACTTAATATTTAGATGAAGCAAAATAAACAAAAGAATAAAACAGTTCATCTACCCATGGAATACCTCACAGGTAATCATAAAGTCAAACGTACGCGTTAAAGTTACAGCAAGGAAATCCTTTCCTGAGGCAATGCACAATCTCAACTAACTTCAAATCCGGGGAAATGACCTAGAAAATTCAATTATGCCCGTCGCGATTCACGCATTCTAATGTACGTTGCCGTGGCCTGTTACCAAATCTAATCAAAGTTTATGGTTAGCTTTGAGGTTTTTGCTGGTTTACCTTCTACTAGCTCTGCGGTTACATACACAGAATTAGCGATTATTGCTGTAGGATAAAAATATATAAATTTAAATATAAAAAATATATAAGTTGAATAAAATTTGGTACTTTTCTATAATAAATTTTTATTATATTCAAATCTATTGACTAAAAATAAAAATACATTTTTCTTCTTACTTCAGTC